>CAJVRN010000231.1:5192500-5792500 GCA_911728415.1 Lagocephalus sceleratus | reverse complement strand
CCAGCCTGAACCGGCAGGATGGATCCATGCTTTCATGTTGTTGACGCCAAATTCTGACCCTACCATCCGAATGTCGCAGCAGAAATCGAGACTCATCAGACCAGGCAACATTTTTCCAATCTTCTATTGTCCAATTTCGATGAGCTTGTGCAAATTGTAGCCTCAGTTTCCTGTTCTTAGCTGAAAGGAGTGGCACCCGGTGTGGTCTTCTGCTGCTGTAGCCCATCTGCTTCAAAGTTTGATGTACTGTTCGTTCAGAGATGCTCTTTTGCCTACCTTGGTTGTAACGGGTGGTTATTTGAGTCACTGTTGCCTTTCTATCAGCTCGAACCAGTCTGACCATTCTCCTCTGACCTCTGGCATCAACAAGGCATTTCCGCCCACAGAACTGCCGCTCACTGGATATTTTTTCTTTTTCGGGCCATTCTCTGTAAACCCTATGGTTGTGTGTGAAAATCCCAGTAGATCAGCAGTTTCTGAAATACTCAGACCAGCCCTTCTGGCACCAACAACCATGCCACGTTCAAAGTCACTCAAATCACCTTTCTTCCCCATACTGATGCTCGGTTTGAACTGCAGGAGATTGTCGTGACCATGTCTACATGCCTAAATGCACTGAGTTGCCGCCATGTGATTGGCTGATTAGAAATTAAGTGTTAAAGAGCAGTTGGACAGGTGTACCCAATAAAGTGGCCGGTGAGTGTTGTTTGTCATGATATCAGGTTTTTGTGAGTTTTAAAGAGTCCTTCACAATCCCCCTCCATATTTACTGTTAACCAAGACATGCACAGGTCAATTGAAAGTGAAACTTAGATCTTAGGGGGAAAAATAACAAAAAACACGTGCCCAGGTTCTCAAAACTTGCAGTTGTGTTCAGGCTGTATCAGTGATGTAACATCACTGTTATTGATGGCAGAAAAGTCTCAAAACATTTTGTGAGGATAAAATCTCCATTAAAATGACCAAGTATGTCCTATACTGTATGTCCAAGTAAACCCTATCATCATAACTGGTATACACGGGACAACTTCAAAGAACGTACAAAGTATCACAGGGATTTGCTAAAAGGTATCAGTCAAAGTACAGAAGAGTCAAAAATCAATCTCTAATCTATCTCTGATCAAACTTTGCAGATTTGCCATATACTGCAGCATCTGTGTGACTGTCAAGTGCGTCATCGTATTGAAGCATTGGTTGCCTTCTCTGATGATTTTGTGGCCTGCCTCCAAGACAACCAGCGATTGCGCTACAACAAGGTGATGCTGGCACTCAACATGTCAGCAGCCCTCACTGCCAAGAAAACCAAAGAGTTCCGCTCTCCTCCGCAGGAACAGGTGGGAACAACACCGAAGAGACTGTTGAATGCAGTAATGTAGATAATTGTCGATAAATGATCAGGGATTATGCAAATGACTATTAAAGTGCTGCTGTCGTTACTATGACTGACTGTCATTTGAGGCTTTATAATTGTAACTAACCAACATGATAAAATTGAGTAATGACACTAAGCACAATACTATATTGACTCTAATGTACTAAATAAAGCAATTGAAGGCTAAGAAATTATAGTAGTTAGATGGAATAGTGCACACTGATCTCGAGGCAAAATTCGGTCATTGCATGAAAGGGAGCAAGACAGCTGGACAAAACTAAGTATAGTAATAAAATATATGAGAATTTAAAAAAAAAATAATTGCTTTTGGACAACATAATGATAACCTGCGAAGTCAAGTGAAGCCTGATGGCAGTGGGCACAATTAAACGGCAGATGCGCTCTGTTTTGCATCTCAGTGGGATGATGAGAGAGCAGAAAGAGTTGCTTATGATCCACAGCTCAATGTAGAGAAGGTGAGAGGGATTGTCCAGGATCTCTATGATTTTTATCTGCTGTTCTATGATCAGCCGCTGCCTTCAGATAATCCATGTCAAGCCTGACCACCGAGCTGACTGTGAGATACAGTATGTGAACTGTAAGAGCAACTGAGATGCGCAGAGATGGACAACTAACTATACTTTTTCACAAGATTATCTTTCTTAAAGCTACTCAAAGAAATTTCCACAATGCAAAACATGAAGTACGAGACTTTGAACATGAATCAAATTAGCACGGGAGAAAGGAGAAGCAGATTATTTAAAACTGAGGTGTAGGGAACAGGTGGGAAAACAGGGGGGTGGGGGGGGCGCTAAAATGAGAAGGTCCAGGGGTAAAGGTATCTGAAACAAGGAGAAATTATTTTAAATCCAAAATGTCAAATACAAAGCAGATTTGATGAGACGTGACATCTGGTCTACATGACAGCATGGTCTGAAGACACTGGTGGTGTCATTCAGTCAGAAATTTGCTGTTTTTTGTGGATTTGATCTTCAGTGGGGTAACTGAGACCACATATATGAGGTTTGTGTTTCGAGATCTCACTATGATGGCACGTTTGTTGATATGGTGGCATGAGGGTGGCATGTGATGTGTTGCCAGTGCACAGTCCTCTTAAAATGAACCTCCTGCAGAACTGATGCTGCTCACATGGTTCTGTTGTTAGCAATAATTACCCAGACTTATAATTAAGATAAGATTAAAGCCCAATGATAAACAACTAGATCATCACTGGAGTACTGCAGCAGTCCCACCACTCTGCTTTTCAGGCCTGGCATGGACAAATAGCTCTTGGTGTTTTGGAACTACGGAGACTTGATCTTCACAGTTATAGATTCTACTGGAGTTTGACAGCAAAACTTTCCTCTGACATGAATTCCAGGAGCTTGTTTATATTGTCACCTTTTTCTGCTGTCAGTGCTTTCTTTCTTGACATAGGAAGTTCTTACACTGTATCGGGTCTTCCCTTGGAACATAACGACAATAGGAAATAGAGGGAAATTAAGGGGAACACTGTACTGGGCCAAATTTCCACTCATGTGATAACATGCCTTCATGTGTTTATGCAGATCAATATGCTTCTGAACTTCAAGGATGACAATTGTGGGTGCCCCTGTCCTGATAACATCCAAGAACAACTACTGGATTTTCATATGGACTTAATGAGACATTGTGGTAATTTAGAACTAAGATAAAGCACCAACGCATGGTATGGACTTTGTACTTATTTCTTTCTGTTCTATTAGGTGTAGAGTTAGATGAAGGTAGAGGGACAGACTGTGACGGTGATTTCACTATCCGTGGCCGACTCATGTCATTGGTAGAAAAAGTGACTTACGTGAAGAATAAGATTGAAAGCCGGCCAAAGCAAAAGAAGGACAGAAAAGCCAGTGAGTTTTTACAACTCCTATATATGTGCTGTTTGTCTGTCATCTTTATTAAGAGCATATATGATTTATTTATTATTATTATTATTATTATTGTTATTATTGTTATTATTGTTATTATTATTATTATTATTATTATTATTATTATTATCATCTCTGTTGTTGTTGTTGTTATTTATGTAACTTTTTTGCATAACTACTATTTCAGCACCTTACTTTATCATATGATATGTATACCAATCAGGCATAACATTATTACTATCTAATATTGTGTTGATCCCATTTTTGCTGCAAAAACAACCCAAACTCATTGAAGCATTGTGTTATCTGGCAGAAAGGGATTTAAATGAAAATGTGATTGTCCAGTTCACTGCCAAGTCTAGATACCTCTCTATCAGGACTTCCATTAACAATTTTAATGACAGTGGCTGTTAGATATTAGACCAATTGGACCAGCCTTTGCTCCACATGTCATTAATGAGCCTATTGTAAATGGTCTTGGTCTTGCTCAAATCCTTATACTTTTCCCATTTTTTTGTTCAATAATGAATGTTTTTTGCTCAATACATCCACTTTGTAGACAAAATGTTAAATTGTTGCCGTTCCCAGATGCCATTCATTTCACCTGCCAGTGGTAGTAATGTTATTACTGATCTATGTAAGTGTGTGTTTGCGTACATATGAAGTATCTTTATAGCTTTTTCCATCTCTGTCTATTCTTCAGGTACATTACAGCAGCTGATTTCAGATACTGTTGTGCGCTGGGCTCAAGAGTCAGTTATTGAGGATCCAGAGCTTGTTAGAGCTATGTTTATCCTGCTGCATCACCAGTATGATGGCATCAGAGAAGTGGTCAGTGTCCATAAATTGATTTTATCAATGGAGGGGTCAAAAAACAAAAGAGAACAAAGAAAATATAAGAAAAATTTCAAATGCCAAACAATATAAAACAGGTCAAGCAAACAAAATATGTAATGCCAACACAACTTGGAAGAAGACAAACAGTTGCAACTTTTTGTTCCTTTGTTTAACTTCCGTACCTCTTAATTAATGATAGATAACAAAACTTAAATTGGTTTATCATTGTTCTTTTAGTAGCCTCATAAAGCAGTTGCAACAGACAGGGTGTGAATGATTGGAACAGCATATGATGAACACTTTTTTGTCTTTACTTTGTCATCAAATGGATGGTTAATTTTCTTGTTATCGTCATAACTAAGATTTCTCAACTTTTCTTGGGTAGATGCGAGCTCTTCCTAAGACCTACACTATAAACTCAGTATCAATTGAGGATACCATCAATCTCCTGGCTGCTCTGGGTCAAATCAGGGCTCTATTGAGTGTCCGTATGGGAAAAGAGGAGGAGAAACTGATGATCAGAGGCCTTGGGTAGGAAAATTAGCTAATTCCTGAAACCACTGTTTTTTGTGGGTTTTTGTTTCATCAACTTGTCATTAATTGCACTTAGTAAGTGGAAAACTATTACTTCAAGTCTCTTGACTGCTCTTAATATTGCTTACTATACTAACAATTTGAAACTTCTGAGTTTGGTAGAAAGATAAGGAAATAAACCCCATTCAATTAATTTTGATACTGAAAGTTTAAACTGGTTGCTCTCCAGAAACATAATGAACAACAAGGTATTCTACCAACATCCAAACCTGATGCGAGCCCTGGGGATGCATGAGACTGTTATGGATGTCATGGTGAATGTCCTCAGTGGAGGACATTCAAAGGTTTGAAATATACACACACACGTACAAGCTGATAGACAGATTTTGTTGAGTGAAAACCTAAAAAAAATCTATGCTTTTGTAGGAAATCACATTTCCTAAAATGGTGGCCAACTGTTGTCGCTTCCTCTGTTACTTCTGTCGAATCAGCCGTCAGAATCAGAGGGCCATGTTTGAGCACCTCAGCTATCTGCTGGAGAACAGCAGTGTTGGCCTTGGTGAGTATTTCAGATTTATGTGTGTATGTATTGTTTTTGATTTATTTTTTAACAACTGGATGTACTACTAGTACTACTAATAACAATACAGCACAGCACCTGTACAAGAGACAGCGTTAAGTGCTAATAAAGATCATGACTGAAGAAGAGAATAGTGTTTATTTCAAATAAAGAAAGTTTGCCCAAATGTGAAAGGTCCAGTTTCAGCCCTGAACGTATATAAATCTTCCTTAAGTTCTTCAACTATGGTCTGAGGACTGAAGCAGGAACAGCAATGACATTACAATATACCTGTTTGAACAAGGACAAATCAGTAATCAATCTCCGCTGCAACTGTGTCTTGAAATTTGGATAAAACAAAATGTAATAAAAACGACATTAGTAGACTGCAGTTTTTCTATATATTTTTATGTTTAACCAATGAGAATTTAGTGAATGAATAATTTTAATATTTATATTCAGCCTATTTTATAATGAATAGCTGAAATGGACAGATCTTTCTTTGATTAACAAAAACCATTGTATATTATCCTTATTATTTATATAAGAATATAAAACCTGAATTTAATGGGTGGTGTAATATTTGTTCATATATGTAACCATGTTGAGGATTTTTTATCCTGTACAACTTATTTGTTTTATTTTCCTATGGCAAAATAATCACAAGTAGTCAAAGTATCCCATTCCCACCTTGTCACAGGTGATCATATGCTTTTGATATGTGTGACAGAAGATGTAACACAAGAAGGCAGTTGGTTGTATAACTGAAAAAAAGACTCGGTCACCTTGTTTTGATGTTTATTTTTAGAACATAAAAAAAAAGCTTAAAAGGGAAGTTGCAAGGCAAATCATATATTAAAAAACTACTTTAAACACAACCTTATATTGTGTTACAATACACTGGAGAAAATTAATGTATAAAGAGAAGAGAAATGGCTCATAGAGGCTTAAAAATTGCACTGATATAGAAGTGAAGTCCCCATTTTTGTATTTAAATCCTTAGTTACAAGACTCCCTGCATATTTCACTCCATCTCTACAATTCTTCTTCACCAGCATCACCATCCATGAGAGGTTCTACTCCTCTGGATGTGGCTGCAGCTTCTGTCATGGACAATAATGAACTGGCCCTTGCTTTAAGAGAACCAGACCTGGAAAAGGTGAGACATGCACACAAGCCTGTAAAAAACACAATAGTAATTTTGGGATATACTTGTAATATATATATACTGTAATTTAGCTGTTACAAAAGGAATTTTGTGCACATGTACTATATGTAGTTCAAAATACCTTTGTTTATGCAGGTGGTGCAGTATCTCGCTGGCTGTGGGCTACAAAGCTGTGGGATGCTGGTGTCTAAAGGATACCCTGACATTGGCTGGAACCCTGTGGAGGGAGAACGCTACCTTGACTTCCTGCGCTTTGCTGTTTTCTGTAACGGTGACTGTGTGAACTAATTCACAACTGGTTGATTTTACATTTTTTGTGACAATTAACATTCTAATGAAGTCCACCACTCTGATTTGATCAGGAGAAAGTGTGGAGGAGAATGCCAATGTGGTAGTGAGGCTTCTGATCCGTCGTCCAGAATGTTTTGGCCCTGCTCTTCGTGGAGAAGGTGGTGATGGATTGCTGGCAGCAATGAAGGAGGCAATAAAGATATCACAGGATCTCTCCAAAGACAGACCATTGCCTAAATCTGGGATCAAGAAAACTCTGTAAGGCTTTCATTTTTATGAAAATATAATCAAAAAGCAAGTTGTTATAATTACTGCCAATGTAAGTCATTGAAATAGCTTGTTAAGTTAAGATTAGTAGTAGTAGCCTATTTAAGTTGTGTCAGTGGTCCAGTCAATTTAACTCATTCTTTGTAATTATGTGGACATAAGTGTCCTAGGATAACTAAATTGCATTACAGTGGGACTGTTCAGGGTTTTAGTTAGTGCTTCATGAATAGTCAGAGAATAGGCATACATAGTCTATAAAACTGGATTCTCTGTCCTGTCTATAAGACAGGATTCTTATGACTGAACTCACAACTGCACAGTTACAAAGTCTACAGATAAGAATACCTGATATCAAAGAATTCACAAATTAGTGAACTTGCATGTGTTAATTCAGAGACCAAACCAAGTAAAATTTACTTAGTAAATGGTCTGATTGACTATCTTTGTGCAAGACCTTGCTGCCTGGTCAATTACTCTTTGATATTATTAATTCATATCAATAAGTGTATTGATTATAATCAATGCCCCCACTTATTAATAATCAAACTTAACTTGTGTGTTCTTGTGTGTCATATGAATGTTTGTAGTCAAAACTCACTAAAGGAAGAAGAAAAAAAAAGATGATGTCATCCATATAGGAAATTCCATCATGACCTTCTATGCTGCACTCATTGACCTGTTGGGCCGTTGTGCTCCTGAGAAGCATGTGAGCAATCAAGCCCCCCTCACAGACACACACATGCACTGAAAATCTGAATTCTCACGTAAACCTCTTCATCTCAGTTGATTCATGCAGGTAAAGGTGAAGCCATCCGGATCAAAGCTATTTTGAGGTCTCTTGTACCTGTTGAAGACCTGGTAGGAGTCATCAGCATTCCATTCTTCATACCAAGTCTTAAAAAAGGTAACATTCATCTACCACCACCAGCCAGGCTGAACAGTTGTCAATAATGTTTACCTAAATGGCATTATTAGTTTGAGTGTTGATGATTTTGCTTTTGTGTGCATAGATGGAGTAGTATTGGAGCCAGACATGTCAGCTGGTTTCTGTCCTGACCATAAAGCAGCCATGGTTCTTTTCTTGGAGAGAGTCTATGGTATAGAGGACCAGAACTTCTTGTTGTACCTGCTAGAAGTTGGTTTCTTACCAGATATGAGAGCTGCTGCCTCACTGGAGACAGTAAGTGCCAAAAACGTTGGAGATAATTGGTATTCTACAAAAGCTGATATTATAAGGATTGGTAAAATATTTAAGTAATTGAAACACTGGAGTCTATGGAGCTTATAGTTTCAACAAAAATGTGGTTTATCTTTATATATATCCCTTTTTATGCTGACATAATTTGATTTTTGTTGGAAAACTGTTAATTACTTCTAGCTCATGATGAAACAGACTAGTTGGCACAACAAACTCCCTGGACCCAGGGACATTCTAATCCTGGACAGCTTGTCTTAATTGTCTTTATGTAATTTTCAAGCAAGACCATGTTGGCTTCAGGACAGAATAACTCTCTCACTGAACATGGCCCACCAAAATCAAGATTTTTCAAAAAAATCACAACATATATCTTGTCCCAAAGTCAAATCAAAGACCATTCTACAACCTTTAAGTCATGACTAAAATTCTAGACTTCAGTGACATTTGAAATACTTTTTTGTTAGTGTACGGTGGCGAAATCACAATTATATACTTAATTTTTGGACAAATATTTATGGGTCGGGAATCAATCAAATTGCTTCTTTTCAAATGTATTTTTTCTCTGTACCGATCAGATTGCTCTCAGTGCAACAGATATGGCCCTCGCACTCAACAGATATCTGTGTACAGCTGTTTTGCCTCTCCTGACCGAATGCGCTCCTCTGTTTGCGGGCACGGAACCTTTTGCCTCTCTTATTGACTCTTTGCTGCACACGGTTTACCGCTTGTCCAAAGGCTGCTGCCTCACCAAGGCACAGAGGGATGTCATTGAACAATGCCTGTTGGCAATTTGCGGGTAAGACTGTAGAGAAAACAAAAACTATAAGAGCAGAAAATGTAGATTGTAGTTAAAGATAGAATACTGCTGTATATAATACTGTTATAAAACAAGAATATATATATATATCATATTCACTGGGTTTTGATTTGTTTGTTTTAATATTTGATATGCTAGATAGCACTAGTTTACTAATGCTTACTTGCATCTCATACCTTCATTACAGTGTATCAATTGAACTAATGTATTCAATCTTCACCATATGCAGCAAACTGAGGCCATCCATGATGCTGAATCTCATAAGAAGATTAGTGGTCGATGTTTCCTTGCTCAATGAGCACATCAAGATGCCTTTGAAGGTAATAATTCAGAAAACCTCAATTTATGATACCAATATTCTGTCAGTAAGATAATGTTGTCTAATGACATGCTATCCATTCATCATGGACACAGATATTTATTCATGTGTTTGTGATTATTCTCAGCTGTTGACCAGTCACTATGAACATTGCTGGAAGTATTATTGTTTAACTGAAGGCTGGGGGAACTTTGGAGCTGCATCAGATGAAGAGCTTCATCTCACCAGGAAGCTCTTCTGGGGAATCTTTGATGCTCTCTCACACAAGGTGAACCTCTCCTTTACATTGCTATGCTATTCAAAGAAAGCAGTGACAGACCTGTGAATTTGGAACCTCGGGGACCTAATCAACCCTCCTCTCAATATCACCCCCATCATGAAAAAACAAAAACATCACCATCACATCACAACTGTAGCAATTACCCTTACTCATTAATACCATGATTGCAAATTGCAATATGGTGTGACATTACAGAGAGTGGTGTTTTGTGTATTGATGGAGAATGGCATTTAAGGATTGTAAGAACCCCAGTTATGTTATCCGTGTATGTGAGAATATGTGGAAAACTGTGGGGTCTGAGGAAGGACAGAAACATGAATTGTTCATGATCTTGAAATATATTCTGTACCTTGCAAAAATTGTTTTCCCCAGTTATCGGGGAAAGTTAGAATGAAAGCGAAGCAGAAAATGATGCAAAGCAGAAAACCTCACTCCTTAAATACTGGTCTTTGCACCTGTAATCATCTAAGCAATTTCTCTTAGCATATCACCCACAAACTGCATGCAAACCCAAATTTTACCAAACAATGTAGTGCTCCTCATTGGCCATCTTAGTAAATCAGGCCCTCAGGGTTGATTTTGTGCTTGTTTGCTGGTTTGGACTGATCTTACAGTAACAAATTAATCTTCAGTTTTATTGAATCTGTTATCATTCCCCATTTGATTCTTATTTAATCAATTCATGATAGCTGAATTAAGACATGGAGAATTCAAACAACAGTTTCCATTATGGTGAACGTTTCCATCCCACGTCAGTTTGTCCCTTTGACAGCCATAATATCAATTCAAACCTTCTGCAGTAGAAATTTAACAGGTGGTATCTAATGGCATTTAAAACGTCATGCTGTGTTTTTGTACTCATAATGCAGCAATATGACCAAGAGCTGTTTAAACTGGCACTACCATGTCTGAGTGCCGTGGCTGGAGCTCTTCCTCCAGATTACATGGAGTCCAATTCTATGGACATGAGTGAGAAAGAGTCATGTGTGGACTCGGAGAGAAATTTCACTCCAAGGCCTGCAGACACTGCCAGGTATACAACACTTTTTTTTTTTTAACTGACATGTCATCACTAGCCATGTTTGCATCTTTCCTAAAAAAAAAAGTGATCCAATCAGATACCGGCTCCTAATTAATAATTATGAGATTACATATCCTACAAAAATATCTCAATGGTTAGCTTTTCTCTTGTATGTCCCTGTAGCCTAGCTTCTGATCAAAATGGATCTACATTGTATGTTGCAAAGGTTGCTTTTTCCCCAGTTTTCTCTTTAATTAAGCTTCAAGCACAGCAATCTCCACTACTGCTGCGGTCACACATGGGCATGCACAGTAAGATTTCTTTGTCGACCACCTGTCCTGATCAGAAATAAATCATTTGTGTCCCTGTAAACATGGCTACTGATGATTCCTGTTTGATTCTCTCTTTTTTTCAAAGTTACGTTTGGTTAATGAACAGGAAAATAGCAGAGAAACAGTTTGTAACATGTTGACTTCAAATCACTTTTGATATTTTGAATCGGGTGTTCTCTGTTGCACCATCCTGTCCTGTTAATCAACCATCCAACTGCTTGGCAGACTAGAAGAGAATTAAAAAAAAAATTTTTTAAAGCAGAATTAATATAAATCTTTGATCGCAAGTGAGCTTGTCCTTACTAGCACATATTTTTTTCCACATGTCATTAGTGTGACTGTTCCTGAGAATCTAGACTACTTCATAACAAGATGTGCAGAGAACATCCATGAGAACTGGTGTCTTGAGAAGGTAAGAATGTCATAAAATACAATTAAATGTAATGTTCCATCTGTGCATGTCTGTAATGAAATATCTCTAAATATTATGCAAATGTCTTCTCACATTTTTCTTTGTTTTATAGTTTTCCAAGGGCTGGTCTTTTGGGGAAAAGATATGTGAGACTTCCAAGAGCCACTATTTGTTGAAACCATACCAATTCCTCTCTGAAAAGGTCTGTGATTTACATGCATGTACTTTTGATTTACTTCCATTGATTTATTATTTTATATCATGAATGTGATCTGTTTGGACAAGAGTCCTTTTATTTTATTTTTTCTTTTCTTCTAGTACTATTTGCACTGTACACCAGGGGCTACCACTGTAACGCGTGAATTTCCCCGATGTGGGATGAATAAAGTGTATCTTATCTTATATGTTCCATACTTCAAGTTGCTGATATCTTCTGTTTTTTTTTTTACTTGGCACCTACTCTTAACATGTAACACTTGTTGCATGAAAAGTAGACCCTGAACACATCAAGTGTACAGATGTAGGCCACGCACACACGAGGAAATCATATCTTGCCCAAGCATTTGCCCCTAAAACACATTTTCCCCCTAAAGTTTAGAAAGCAACTCTATGGTACACTTCCCTGGCCCAGTACAGTTTGAGAGTGTGTTGCAGCATGGTACAGTTCATCACACATACAGTCACACACAAGCCAGTCACATACACAGCCTGTGAAATGTGGTTCTTGCATATGAACCATGCATATTGCTGCCCTGCGCAGTTAATAAATCGGGACGTTTATGAGAGATGTCAATTTTGAAAATTGAATGAACACCAGTATTTGTTTTTATCTGATTTTCATTTTGATGTTACACTTGGAAATAAAGAGACAGATAGAGATTCAGTCCTGCAGTCATAGAGCAATTCCATTCTGCAGGAGCACACTTGGTTGTTTGGAAGCATTTTTGCTTGACTTCCCTTGAGCCACTTTCAATAAATAAGACTTTTACAGCACTGTTGTTTCCACACAGTCAATTTACCTACACATTCATCCACAACCTGTGTAATTTGTTCTCTAGTCAGGATACAGTAACTGTTGTTCATATATCAGTATGAGAGTTACAAGATCAGTGCACAGAAACAAGCAGAGGCAAGAGCAAGCAGAAAACCATCTGCAGCATAGAAAAGCAGGACGATGGAAAAAAATAACAATGTATTTATAATTATAAGAAAAGTTAGGCTTTTGTTTTTAGTTCAATGAGTTGCCCAACTCTCGATTCTGAGAATAATCCTATGCTGGGTTGAGCAAAAAAATCAGAGAGTGTTCTGTAGACACTGCTGCTAAACAGCTACAGGAGCTCAGCTGAAAGCATTCTGACAAGTTGCATTACTGTATGGTCAGCCAGCTGTGCAGCTGTGGATCGCAATCATCTGTTCCAGGTGGGGAGGGCTACCGGGCATATTGTGGTGAAGGACCTACCACACCTGGACAAGGAACATTTTATACAAGGAGGCTCAGGAACAGCTGCTAGACCAGGGCTATGACTGCAATCATCCTCCCAACAAAGCCTAATTAATGCTCAGGACATCTGTCTCATAAACAAACTATACTTGTATCTCCATTGCATATTTAATGAAATGCTGTTCTGTTTTTGACAGTTTCTTCTCTTTCTGCTATTGCATGGCTATTATTATTCTATTATTTTTATTTTTTTCCCTATAGACATTTGAAATTGTATGTGTAATGACAATAAGTTATTCTATTTCATTCATCCTTTTTAAATCAGTTGAATTATTTTGAAACCTGATAATATTGGTCAAGAGAGCTGTAATCTTACAGGATAAAGAAGCATACTGTGGACCAATCAGAGAGTCTCTGAAGACGATAATGTCTTGGGGATGGATCATTGAAAGGATCGGAGAAAGTGACTTTGCCAGCCTTTACAATAAGTCCAGGATGACATCACAGGCGAGCCAAGTATGCATGGACATACATTTAATTATATTTGGTATGATGATATATTTATGTCAATGTATGTCTTTCTTTGCTTAGATGTCTTTTGATGGAGATTTAGGATTTAATCCTAGACCAACTGATATTAGTAACATTACTTTGTCAAGAGAGTTGCAGGTAGGATACTTATATGGGAGGATTAATTAAATTATGAATCAACACATAATTGTGAAGTGTTCTTCCAGTCTCTGGCAGAGCTGCTTGCAGAAAATTACCATAATATTTGGGCCAAGAAGAAAAAAGTGGATCTGGAAACTAAAGGTAAATATAATACTGTACACGCACACAAACACACATACACTTATTGTCTCCAACAAATTTGCCTTAAAGTAATTACTTGATTAAACAGATTAGAACCTAATGGTGTTTTACCAGGGCAGGGTATTATTTGTATAACCTTACATGCAGGGTGTATTGTTAGAGATGTCAATTTGCTTTTTTTATTGTTGATTGAGTGTCTGTGTCGCATCTTCTCATTTTTGTGTAGCCTGAGGGGAACATGTATCATTATTTTCCCTTTCTCCCTTTTTGGTGTCACCTTGGGGAATACTTTTTTATTCGAGTAACACTGCCAGGATTACAAACAAGCCGACTCTGAATGATGCAGTAAAACAAGCTGGCCAAATTCGCTTTTTGTTCTCACTTTCACTTTTCTTTTGACTTTATATCATTCCTGATAAATAGATATAAGGTGCACTGGACAGAAACGGCTCACATGTGGAAAGCTTTTAGGATCATCTTAATTATACTATAATCTTTTTGAATCCAATTAGTCTTGCGTTTGCTTAACTGATAAGCTCTCTGTGTTTGCAGGTGGAGGTCACCATCCTCTGCTGGTTCCCTATGATACACTGACTGCCAAAGAGAAATCTAATTACAAAGAAAAGGCCCAAGGCATCCTCAAGTTCCTCCACATCAGTGGCTACGTTGTGTCTCGGTAGGAATCATTTCACAAGAAGAGCCTTTTCACCATTGACAGAGCTGAGTTGAAAGGAGCCCAGGTGTTGGTTCAGAGCCTACCCTATCTCTCCAAATGCTGGAGTTGTTTAATGTGTACTCTTTTCCTCATGGGAACTGACACTAGTGCAGTGCATTGTAGTCTATAGAATACCATATACTCTTATAATAAACTAGAATGGCACAAAGGCAGACTCGCCACCAGCCCAAACCCACATTGACTTTCAATGGTTTCCACTGAGGAAAGCTAATATTCAGATTGAAAAGAAAAGTGCTTAAAGTATCTACATGTTCCTGAATATGAAGTTATGTTAATGTTGTTTCAAGAGGTGAGAAGTCCAAGGAGCTGGAAACACCAGTGATAGAAAAACGATTTGCCTACACCTTTCTTCAGCGGATCATCTCCTATGTTGACCAGGCACACCACTATATGATGGATTTTGGTAAGATGTTTACTTTGTTTAGATTTGTGCAACAGAAAGTTACAGCATCACCAAATATCTATATGAACACGATTTTGTGTGGATTTTGTAACAACTGTACATGCACATTTAAGATGAAGTTGATTGCAACAATGTTGAAGCTCAACCACGGAAATCACCACCTTCACATTTGTGACCCCACAAAGGGAGGTCTGGTGAAAGTCAATCAAAATACTGTTTATTTTCTTTGTTTTGTCATTTAGATGAAAAAAACAAACTGCAAGAGGATAAAACCCCTCATGAGCAGCAAATGAAGTATTTTGGAAAGGTAAGACATGTTTTTATTTCATCCCTCGGACATCTATATCAGTATTCGTTTTGGTTATATCACACTGAACTCAGCCAACATATTACTACGACTTTGATTTGTTTGTAGTTGTTTTACAGCATATAACCTTCATATCTCGTTTGTGTGACACTATGTTCATCCATCTCCATATGTTAGTGACTGACTGACCACTCAGAATGCCTGTGATGATCCTGCAGTAGTTTTCTACCCATACATTGGGGATATATACCCATATACTGGTTAACTCAAATTTAGTTTTATTTCATATTTTGTGCCACTTAAATGAACAAAAGTGGTAATCTGGCATATTGATGTTTAAATGTTCTGGCTGAGTTCTATGCATTACAAATATAGGATTTTACTATGCAGCAAGAATGTTTTGTTTTCAAAAGAATCATTTGACGTTTAGGTTGTCTTGGCATTGGTGGATCAGTACTTCAAAAACCACCGGCTGTATTTCCTGTCCACATCCATCCATCCAATTTGCAGTGGTGGTCATGCTTCCAATAAGGAAAAAGAGA
Organism: Lagocephalus sceleratus; assembly: GCA_911728415.1. Lineage (NCBI taxonomy): Eukaryota > Metazoa > Chordata > Actinopteri > Tetraodontiformes > Tetraodontidae > Lagocephalus > Lagocephalus sceleratus. The sequence continues at coordinate 5,776,944 of CAJVRN010000231.1, read as the reverse complement.
TGGTGACCAGGTGAGTTTGGCAGGAGACATTTAATATGATACTAGAATCAACAGCAGAAAAATGCATGCAGGAACACAAGTTACATATTAAATTACATAAATGACATATAATTTTATATGTTATTTATTTTTATTTTGAAAAATGCAAGAATATCACTAGTAGTAGAAAAAAAAGTAATCCAACTTTATAGACTAAAAAGTGTTACTCTTCATGAGATACAGATGTCATGTAGCAGTCATTGCTGAAGTTCAAGGCCTGGTCTGTACAGTAGTTTCTTAATATTTAGCCATTAAAACATTTTTGCATCGTGAGAGGTGTTTTCACTGAGATGCCTTAAATAAGGGTTACCAAAATATTACCGTGTACGATGTCCTACCAGACCTTATAGGGTTCCAAAATCCACAGCACATAGAGAGTAGGGACTACAATGTGCAAAAAACATGTTAAGGTCAATCTAACACTTCTCAGGAGATGATAAATTTCGCCTCAGCCTTATTGGCCCTTACACTTGCCCTTGACACAACTGTATTATATGTACACAATCACAAAACATGTAGAATATGACTGTTTGCTTAAATTTGTATCTGATCAACAGCTTTTGAAATTAGGCTAAAAGTACACATTTATTTCTTATTCTACTGGCAACTATGAGGAAATTGAAATAAATATATTCAATTTCAGACCTAGAATAGTCAAGGGGTGGGGATGTTGTTCATGTAAAGATGAAAGGCCTAATGTAGTGTGGTACAAATATACACATTGCTTTGGAATTTTGTTTAATTGTGAGAGGAAAACCAGACCAGTGTAATTCTCGAACACAATCATAATTAGAATAAATGTATGTTTATGTATCATAGCATCATTGTATTATTGAATAGCTTTTTGTGACCCCTTTTCATTTTAACCACTTTTCTCATTAAATCGTTCCAGCCTTTTCTGCAAATTGGGAGTTCTTGTCAGAAATGGGATATCCTTATTTGGTAAGAATGCTAATGCTTTGATTTTTGTGCTGTCTTTGCAACTTGCAGAATTACAATTTTCATTTCTTGCCAACTAATTTGGAAGCTCTTTTTCTTTCAGTGGTTTCCTACTAATGAATATTGCAAAAAGAAAGTGATTCCTTCATTTTTCGTTTGTGAAAATTTTATAATTTTGTTGGATGTTAAACTTACTGCAGCATGTACAATCATTGCACTGCAAGAGCTACAATTTGAAAGAATTTCATTTAGTCAGTCAACAGAATAATGATTAAAAACTGTATCCATGAATCCATTCAAAGTGTCAGAAAGGACAAAATTCATTACATGTGATTCTTTTAAAGATACAGATGTGCTTAAAAAGACCTCTGAATTCTTCAAATGTGCATGTTTTGCATGATTTTATGGAGAAAAACAATCTCATCTCTTTGGTCAAATGAAAAAATACAATATTGATGTGCTGTTTTGTATTCACTGTACTTAAAGACACTGTTTTTTTTTTCTTTTTAAAAAATTATACCGTCTCTCTTTTTATTACAGTACCCACTTTAAGGAACAGACTATAAATATGTGTTTTGTTTTTTAGGGAACAGTGCCTCATCCATACTAAACTGTCTGCAGATACTGGCGCAAAGCCTTGATATTAGGTGAGGAATCTGTGGTCTATTCCTACAACAGAAAGAGGTTGGATTATTAGCATTAGAACAGTACAATACATCTAACTTCAACCTTACCATATATGGTACTGTTGGTGGTTCCCTAAATGGAAGGTCACCTAACAGTAGGGTGTTACTGATGACGATTGTTGATGTCAGTCCTCCCAACTTTGAGCAGTGAAAATGTGGATACTGTTTTAATCTGAAATGAAATGGACACTGGAAGCACCTTTATATGACCTGACTGACTTTATGCACACAACAGGACAGTGATGAAGACTGGTTCAGAGTCAGTGAAGGCCGCACTGTGGCTGTACTTCAACTGTGCTGCAGAAGATCTGGAGAAGACTCAGGAGAATCTAAAACTGGGTCAGTTTACCCACAGCACAGCGCAGTCACAAGGTGTCATTCAAATCATCAACTACACTACCTTTGCTCTCCTGCCTGTCCTGTCTTCTCTGTTTGAGCACATTGGGCAGAACATGTTTGGACAGGATCTAATATGTATGTATTGACTTTTCTTTCTATACTGAAGTTTCAAACATGAAATGGATACTGTCATGTAACTTCATATTTATTTATTCATTCATATTCTACATTTGTTTCAGTGGATGATGTTCAAGTGTCCTGTTACAGAATTCTCAACAGTCTGTACTTTCTGGGAACCAATCAAAGCATCTATGTTGAAAGGTACAAGGGAACATGTTCGATGTTTGTTTTTGCATAATTTTGATCAATGGTTGTATATCAGTTCAATTAATAGAAGTATATATTGTTTAGATTAATGATTTCTTAATATTTCTCTGGTTAGTCAGACAATTTAACTTGGGTTATTTAGAGATTGTTGAAACCGATACCTAAAGGATTTTTCCTCCCTAAATATATTCTGCAGACAGCGTCCAGCTTTGGGTCAGTGTTTGGCAGCCTTCTCAGCAGCCTTCCCTGTTGCCTTTCTTGAACATCATATGAACAAGTTCAACACTTTCTCTGTATACAACAGCAGAAACACTAAGGCCAGAAAAGGTACTATTGCATTTTGTAGCTCTTAATGTTTACATGAATATATAATAAAATGAGCCATATGTTTAGACCATATGCTTATACAACACTTACATGTCTTTATTTCTTCACTTCTCAGCTTCTGGTCTTCCAGTGCAAATTGAAGAAGTCTGTCCTCTCATCCCAAACATAGAGAAGTCATTAGAGGAGATACAGCAATTAGCAGAATCTGGCATGAATTACACTCAGATGCCCCATGTCATAGAGGTATTGCTTTTGCCATTGTTAATGGTTTATTATAGTCATTTTTGAAAATATAAGTTTGCAATCAATTGCATTTTCCACTTAATTTCTCTTCTAACACATTTTTAACATAAATTGAATGACATTTTCACTTTTTAGCAACTGATGATGCAAAAATTATTATGTAAGGGCAACAATACTAGGGCAACAGTTACTGGTAAAAAAAACAAAAAAACTTGTTGTTGCCAGCCAAGGCCTTTTTTTATGTGCAGTCATCTTCCAGTTCTTCAGATTTGTCTTCTTTTTAACTTCAGTTTTGTTTTTTTTAACAGATAGTGTTAAAAAAACAAAACTGAAACAAAACTTGTTCCATTCAACACATCCACATAGCATCATCAATTCAACCCCAGACCTTTAGTTACAGTTAGATGGGTTTCATGAAATTCCATTAGTCCTCCTATCCCCCTAAACATATTTTTGCTCATTATGGCTAAAACGTTTTTATCTTTGATCCTATATGGGATGTTACCTTTTATTGTTTTATTTTATTGTCTTTGTCACTTATTGTTTAGAATAATTGAAAAAAGATGTTTATGACTTATCACTGTTGCCTTTATTGTCTCTAACTTCAGATTTTCAGTATAAAAGTTATCTCTTGTTTGAGAGAAGGAACTATTTCTCTTTTTATGTTTTTTTTCTCTTATGTGTTTTTCTTTTTTCATAGGTAGTGCTACCCATGTTGTGCAGCTATATGTCACATTGGTGGGAACATGGTCCAGAAAACAATCCAGACACTACCGAGAGCTGTTGCACTTCTGTGACTTCTGAACACATGAACATTCTTCTGGGAAATATTCTCAAGATTATCTACAACAACCTTGGTATTGAAGAAGGAGCCTGGATGAAACGGCTAGCTGGTAAATGTGACTTTTTCAGAAAGGTTTCAGTTTTGTGGATGTAGATCATGCAGTGAAATCAGTCTTTCCCAATCCCAATTCTACCACTTAGCTGTTGGTTTTGCACATTCAAAATGAGAGAAGGGTTGTTGCAGTTTTCTATAAGGGTTAGGGCTACAACTAAGAGGAAGGGCATTGAAACAAAGAAAAACCAAGACCTCACTTGAAATAAAAGGGTCAAGAGATTTTCCAAGATACCCAAATTCACTGCATTGATGGACTTCACTATCTTCACTACTGTCCTGCATCTCATGAATGATTAGATAGTCATGGACAGATGCAGAAATAAGACCAGAACCATGGCCAACTACCACTATTGATGACAGCATTCTGATTGTTTGTTTTTCCTGTTGCTTTTTCTGATGTAGCAGCCAGTTACAAGGGGAAGAGGTTTTCTTTTAGTAGAAAAAGGGCACCAGGATCAAAAGGATTTTGGGTCTCATCACTGAGTAACGAGCACTAGATATGTACAGAGATGCGATGGATGCAACACAAACCACGCTGGGTTTGAAACAGGCATGACATAGGCACTGAATAGTGTGCTTAAAGATTAAAGCTCTGAACAGCTCCCGAAAATGGATAATAACCTGACCAATGGGATAGATAGAATCAACTAATGATAAGACAAGAAAGATTATAGATTATGAAGGGTTTTGCCCAATGTCCAGTACCCTGGACTGTACACAAAGAAAAAGGCTTGGACTCATTAGCACAAACATGGACATATATTTTACATGAATGTGCATTTGTAAGTTCTTTAGCAATGTACACAAACCAGCAAGAACTAACTCTTTGGATAGCTATGAAGAAAAATATTGTTCTACAGTTTGTTTTATTATTTTTATTACTCTCTTTTGCATATTACAGTCTTCTCTCAACCAATCATCAGCAAGTCTAAACCCCAGCTGCTCAAAACCCATTTTTTGCCTCTTATGGAGAAACTGAAAAAAGTGAGTATTTATATGTTTATATACTCTCATACAGATAGACCTATTGATGCATACCTCATCTTCATAATTAATCAAACCATCTTCTGCTGTTTAATCATTTAACAGGGTTAGTGGGGTTATGTTAAAAAAAAAAAAAAAAAAATAAATATGTATATATGTATATATATAAACAAAATAATTTACAGTAGTAGTTTGGTTTGGTCCATAATTGTGTGGGCCTTCTTCCACAAGTAAAATAGAAAAAGGCTCAAGCTGAATTTAATTTATGTGCATTGGGGTAACTGTACTAATATAAAATTGTGCCATCCTTTTTTTCTGGAAAGTGGGACAAAATGTAACTTTTTTCTGTATATGGATAATATAATTCTCTAGGGTATATTCCTGCCTATTGCTTAGGTACTGCCTCTTGCTTAGGATAGGCTGTTGTGCTCTTTGTGTGAAATGAATGGATTAATCATGAATCAGTTTAAAATTATACAATAACGCAACCATTAGTTTGATTTTCAGCTTTAGTTCATGGGCTTTCACAAAATATGACATTTATTTATAGTTATTAAATGTAGAGTCCACTGACATTACTGGAATGACACAAATGGACAGCATGGCATGTGTATCTCTAACAGATTGTTCTTGATTTCTCTTGATTCTTGCTGATTGTCTTCTCTGGTTTTCTAGGATTTATATGCTGTCTTTCCACTGATTAGTATATTAATGTATGTAATGTGTTTTTTTTAAATGTCACTGCACACCTTGGTCTGTGTTACCTTTCCACTGCAGACTACAATGAAAGGGTGTTGGGAGCTGCATCAGCTATATAATGCTGAATTTCCACTGACAATAACAGCTCTACTGTACTTGCTTTTGGGAGCTGGTACTAGTCTGTGCATGGCTACTTTTGATAATCTTTTAGTGACAGTACCAGACCAGTTTTTTTTTTTGGGGGGGGGCAAGCACCAAAAATGTAGCAACAGGTGTAATTGCACAAAAATCTAAAATGATAAATTGTCATAAGCAGTTTTTCTTAGCTTAATGATGAATTGTTGACTTTGTTTGCAATTTAAATTAAAAAGAAACCAATGCTACTATGTTCTTAGAGGGCAGCTGTTGTTCTTATGGATGAAGAAAACAGTAAGGCAGAGGGAAGAGGGGAAATGACAGAGACAGAGCTTCTCATCATGGATCAGTTCACTATATTGGTACGAGACCTGTACGCCTTCTACCCGCTCCTCATACGATTTGTGGACTACAACAGGTAAGGCATTACTAATTACCACAAATGTCTGAAATTTATAACTCTGGCTATACACAGTTGGCTTATCGTGAATGCCATATTTTTTGTGCAAATTGACATATTGTCATGTGTTAATTTTCCCTTGCTGAAATTTCTAGCTTGTGGTAAGAAGGGGAATGTATGACCAAAACAAAGCTAGAGCAGTCTATATAGGCATTTGGAATATTTTCCCACATGTTTAATAATGGAAATTTAATTCAATTATCCAGTCTGTTCGCAATTGCTCTGAAAATGTTTAACTTGTGTCAAGCATGACTAAAAGATGGGGGTTGTGCATAATATATGTCTGTTGAAATGTTACAGTGTATAGTGTTAGGTGAAAATTGTCTTGTTGTTTCTGCAGTAAATTGGCAGTATGTTTTTTTTTCTCACTGAAACTGACAGTGGTAAATTTATCAAGTGCTCTCACATCATAATATTGTACACTCACAGGACCAGATGGCTCAAAGAAGCTAATGCAGATGCTGAGGAGCTGTTCCACATGGTGGCTGAAGTGTTCATCTTCTGGGCCAAATCTCATGTAGGAAAATAAAAATGTCTTGTGTTTTAAATAGTATATTTGTTTAATTCTTCATCATTTCTTCATCAAGTGCATGGATAAATCTGAGAAAAAATAATACTAAAAATAAGTAAACAATAGTAATTATAATTATTTTAAAATTAAAAGTAACATTTTGTTTGTGTTATCCTTACATTTGTACAATTGTGAAAAAAACAGTAGCACTATAATCGTTATTGGTAGTTAAATCAGTACTACTGCTGTTTCACCAAACCAGTGTCTCCCAACCTCTTTGAGCCACGACAGATATTTCACATTCAAAAAGCTACTATGTACACCATCAAAAAAACTATATTTCTTAAATGAACTTTTAATGAAAATCTAGCTTATACATTTTACTTAGTTTAAAACCTGGGGCTGTTTAGTTGAAAACATAACAATGGCACCAAAAACTATTATTTTAGAATTTGTGTAACTTAATGTGTACAGTTCATAGTCCAAATCCTAGATTGTGTCAAATATTAGAATTTACGGGATGTTGTGCCTGTTTCCTGTTTGGTGCGATCTGTACAGCAAGGATTGACGCTTTGTGCATGCACAGTCTTGAGTGTATCGCGGTGCAGCACTGTGGCACTTCTGGAATGCTCCAGAGAAGCATTGCAGCAGAAAGACACATGATCTGCCGCAGCTCTCAGCATCTTAGCCCATCTCACATAGATGTGTTGTGGGAAGCAGAGCTGAAATAGCTTTGTTTCCAATGTTGCCTGAAGGTGGGTGTGGGTGTGTGTTCTTGTACTTTCTATATACTGAATACCAAAATCTGCATTCTAATAGCAAAGTATGGACTTCTCTGGGGCATGTTGGCAGGTTCTCACATTTTTAAAGGACTGTTTGATGGTGAAAATGTGGTTTTAAGCTTCGGGTTAGAATTTGGTTTAGTTCAGGGATTTTTTAGGATGGTTAGGGTCATGGTAATACATCTATGAAAGTCCACACAAAGATAGAAATGTAAGAGTGAGTGAGTTGAGGGGTGAGTGGGTGAGTGAGTGGCAGCAGCTGGAGGCCAGCTGAGGGATCAGTCACATCAAGAACTGATTAGACTTTCAAAATTTAATGTGAGTCAAGCAATAAATGTGGCATACGGCGTGAGTTAATTTGCTAAATGGAGCGTGACAGCAACCATAAACTTTTTCACATATTCTCATTCTGAGAGAGTTTTCATTACTTTTAAGTTATAATCATTAAAATCCAAAGAAATAAACTCTATATCCTACAGCAATATATACTGTATATCAGTCGGTGTAAGAAATTGGTTGTATGTATTTCACTTATTAATTTTAAATACTGAAATACATCAACTTCAGAGGAGGATGGTCAGATTAGGGGAAACTCTAGTTTAATGTAGACCATTGGATGTGTCCTGTGGAGGTTATAGTGTGGATAGAGCTATTATTGTTGTAATACAGCAGTTGTTGGCAGAGATGGTTTTGAGATGGCTAATATGTTGATGGCATTTGGGAATGAACTTGGATTGCTAGGAGTAAGAAAGAGAGCAGACATGGTTCTTTCTAAGTATGGAGGAAGGAACAGGCTAAATATGGACACAGAACATAGTAATAAGGTTGAGATCCACGGCGTAGTACTGCTGATAGATTAAGGAATAGATTAAGGAAACAGACTGGATTAATGTGTACTACTGAGGCAGATGGTTCATTTAATGAGCAAAAGGTTTTTTTGTTGCCATTATTATGTGAAGGCTGATCATATTTATAGCCAGCATACTGTGAGTTATAAAGCTTTCCAAACTGTTAAACATTCCTGAATAGTTACTTTGTAGAGTAACCATGTCTTTTATATCTGTCCTCTCCTGAGGGATAATACTTGATACCACTTTTCACATTTATGTCACATCTTCTATGTACGATCCACTTGTGTCCACTGTTGTTCACTATTGTCTCTCTTTCATTTTTATTATTTCCATTCCAGTTCTAGTTTTGTTTGGACTATTTTCCTAGCATAACATGAATAAAAGATAATGTGAAATAAAGTACAATAACTTGACTCCTATCTATTGTATTGTTAAACCTACATCTCTGTTTCATTTTTAATCTACTTTTTCTAAAACAAGTCTTTAAAACTCAAATTGGATTGATTGATCTCAACAGTGAATTTGCTATCAGACAGTGTTTCATCTTTATATTGCTCTCTGCAGAACTTCAAGAGAGAAGAGCAGAATTTTGTGGTGCAGAATGAGATCAACAACATGTCTTTTCTGATCATGGATAGCAAGTGTAAAATTTCAAAGGTAAGGTTGATTAATAGATAGATGCTGTTCAGAGAAAGTAATTTTTGATTGTTTTCCTAATCCTGTGTTTTCTTTCACTGCAGGGAATCATTTCAGACCAGGAAAGGAAAAAAATGAAAAAGAAAACTGACAAGTACTCCAAACAGACAAGTCTCATTGTGGCTACTCTGAAACGCCTGCTGCCTGTTGGAATGAACACGTGTGCCCCTGGAGAGCAACAACTTGTCACACTCGCTAAGAACCGTTTCTCTGAGGTACAAACCATGTTTGTTCATTCCTCTTCTAGAAAACCCAACTTAAAAACCTAGACCTAACTAAATTCAGACCTAAATTACACATCACATCTTTCCACACTGATACATTTCCACCGTCAACAGAAAGATTCAGAGGAGGAAGTTGAAGAGATCATCAGAAACATCCTTCATCTACAAGGAAAGGTAACTATGCTTGGAGACAAACTGCTGCAAATAATAATAATAAAGATTTTATTAACGCATAAACACACAAACATTTTTTTTAAAAAAACAGTAGGGGGATTTAGAATATGGTTGCTTATTATACCCATACCCATGCATTTTCTGTCAATAGACCTCAAAGATGACTGATAAAAGAATCACATGTCACTGCTCATGGTACAGTGTTTGGAAGCTTCCTGAAACGTTCTTAGTTTTTGTTCTTTTCGTGACTGATATTCAGACATGTACTAACCATTTGACAGCTGTGTTCACCAACATTTTTAACTAATACACTGTTGTCCAGTGCCAGAGTGGGAGTAATTGTCTTTCATTTTCTTTAGATGACAGCCCATTATGTTAAAACATTCAAGGAAGCTTTGTGATGACATTCTCCTGTTCACCTCCTGTCACAAAAAATCAGCTTTTTTCAGGGAATTTTTTTCAGTGAATGCATTACTCATCCAGTTGCTTTGATCCATATTAATGTATGTCCTCTCTTTTTTTTGTTCATATACAGATGGAGGACCCAGCCATTCATTGGCAAATAGCTTTGTACAGAAATCTCCCATACCATTTTGACAACTCAAATCCAGACAAGATTGTGGGGAGAGTCCTCCACATTGCTAATGTGCTCTTTCACTTGGACCAGGTCTGTGAATGTAGCTTCATATTATCTTTTTACGCATTATTTATTTACATTAAATTTCTGTATTAGTTAATGATTTATTTTAATTTGTTTAAATTAGGGCTGTCAGAGTTAACCTGTTACTTTAAAATAGGTTTGCATTAAAAAAAAAACAATTAATATTCTCTTGTTTAATTCTGAAGGCAGTTGACCTAAAACCTTTGTTCATGTGTGCAGTCAAATCTAGCGACTCACTTCAAGTCATCTTTATTTATATAGTGTCGGTTACAATCAAAGTTGTCTGTAGGTGCTTTAGAGAAACGCCCAACAAGTCACGAGTGGCAAGGAAAAACTGTGTTAAATGTATTATACATATAATATGAAGTACTTTTACTGTGTAGTTTTTGATTCACTCTTAAACTACCCATGTAATTACCATAATTTGACTATTCTGGATATTTGAAGTTGAATTAAAATGTTCTGTGATTAAATTATGAATTGTGAATAAAGAAAATCGTGCAATTACTTTTTTTTAAATCGATTGACAGCCCTAGATTAAATACATATCCTTGCTTCACTCTCCACTCAGCACATCAGGAATTGTTTGTGATACTGTGTTCCATCAGTTGAGAATTTCCTGTTATGGTTTGTTTAGGTTGAACATCCTCAGCGCAGTAAGAAGGCTGTATGGCACAAACTGCTGTCCAAACAAAGGAAGAGAGCTGTGGTTGCCTGTTTTAGGATGGCACCACTCTACAACCTGCCTAGGTATTTCTATGCATGTATTCAGGCTTCTTCAGTTCTGACTACCCTGGTGAGAGTTTATAATATTTATACTCCTCCTGGAACAAGAAGTTGAACAGCTGTTGTTAATTTTTTCTTTTAAAAATAGTTGTTTTTAAGAATCATTAGAAACTGAAGAAGACTCTCAGATGAAATGTGAAACGTCTTTTCATACAGTTTCTTTTAAAATTCCAGCTGACTCTCTGCTAGAACTTGACCTAAATAATGCTTGCTTTTTCTCTTCTTTTGTGATGATTGAATAGTCAAAGTAATTTTAATTACTTTGTTCTACCTGCTTCTGTATTTCCATCCATTATGTCATACTTTTTGTATGACATAATGGATGTTTTCATATTGTCAAACAGTTCCTATTCCATGATATTTGGATGTTTAGGCAGCCCTTATAATAGCATCCAAGAATGGTTTCTTATCTCAATTGCTTCAACTCTCGGGATCAGTTACAGTTGCTTGAACCTTCCTTACACCAATGAATGAATAATTCCTTTTCAATTGTACCAGCTCTGTCTGTCTTATACATTCTGAAATTCTTATTGTTGTTTTTCTTCAAAATAGGCACCGTGCTATCAACTTGTTTCTTCAGGGTTATGAGAAATCATGGATCGAGGCAGAAGAACCCTACTTTGAAGATAAACTCATAGATGCTCTTGCTGTAAGTTTTTCTAAGAATGCAACAGCTATTTTATTAAGGATTTTCTTAAAAGGATAAAAACAAATAAATTGAAATGGACACAATATGTCAACAAAGAGCAGTATTTATACATGTATAATACAAAACACAACTTTCATTATCAAGACGGGGACACTTATATAACTAATAAGTCTAAATTTACCTGGTGGAACAAAAGGTTTACTACTGGTATTCACTATCATCGTGTCCACTTGACCTTTGCAATTAAAGATTAAGTCAGGTTGTTTAATTTGTTCCAACAACTAGAGCTTTGAATTTCTGCCAGCATACTGCAGTTAAAGATTTACTGGACAAAACAGATATAAATACCAAGAGTGTTTGTTACAGCAAGTAGATGAAGGTACCCTTAACAATGGCTGTCAAGGGTACCCCAGGCTTCACCATCCCTATGACTGTGCTCTAGCAGAGGAAGCATTCTCAACGATCTCCTGAAGCGCACTCTCTTGCAAACTCAAACCTTCAGCTGCAAAATTAGTCTTAACTAGCTGTTGTATATCTAAATGTCCTGAAAACTTTCAGCAATGGAAAACCCATTCTTGTGTATATGTCCATACAATTGCTGTGTTTAATTCAGTTCAGTTCAACTTCATTTACATTGTCTGTTACAATTAAGAATATCTCAAGGCACTTCATAGAGACCCAGATCCCCAGACCAAAGCCATCATCTAATCTCAAAACTAGCTCAAGGGTCCAACATCCACAGGTGGCAAATGATATCACTGCAGCTCAAAAGAAACAACAAATGTCCTACAGGCAGGTAGAGCCAGGGAGGGTCATCACCTCCACTCAGTTAGTTAATAATCCCCAATAACAACAAGCCTACATGATGCAGAGAGGCTTAACACCAGAACAGCTGACCTAAGAAAAAAGATAATTACCAAGCTCAATGTAATTATCAATGGTACCATCTGAAGTGCTTTATTCACATCTTCTGAAAACATCGTTCAGAGGGTATTTTACCAGGAATATATAAAATACCCTCTGAAAGAGGTTTTCAGAAGATGTGAATAAAGCACTTAAGATAAATACCACTGAGCTCAAATATCACTGAGAATAAGCTATGATATACGATGCTTCATCAGTGGAATTGAGGCACCTGGCTATAAGATAAAGTACAGCCATAACTTCCTACAAAGCAAAGATTAAGACAAGCTGTCAAAGCTCCAGAAAGGTGTGATGAGAAATGTACCTAAGAAATACAGCGAGCTGTGAAACAGTTGATCTGTTGCTGCAATAAATGATATAGTTATATAATATATATATATTTTTTTTTAATTTTATTTCATATAATTTAATAATGTATTATTATTTGGGAGGTGGGCTTATCAGCAATGGCACAACCTGAAAAATTACATTTAAAGATCATTCTGAAATATAAAAATGAACAAAATTTGTTTTTGGTCAGCTGTTCAGGATTGCATGCTAGGACACTGAAGATTTAAGTGACCGTGGAGATCCACTGACTGTAAAGTACAAAACATGGATTTATTTTCAGTTTAATGTCAATAGTTATGGTCAGTTTAAACTGACTGTTGAATTGATTTTTTTTTTCCGTGTAATGTCAATAGTTAGGGTCAGTTTAATCTGACTGTTGAATTTAATTTTTAGTTTTTAGCATTATATTTCCTTCTTCCTCTTCAGAAACCAGGTAAACAGGAATCAACTGAAGAAGACGAGTTAATGAAACACCTTGATCCACTGCATCAGTTAATTCATCTGTTCAGCAGAACAGCCCTCACAGAGAAATGGTGAGCCACAACCCCCAGTGTGTCTGTTCCCCTATTATAATTGGTGGTCACTATAGTGGCCTTGTTGAATAATAGTTCAACGATTTAAAATAAGTCAGCGCGAACATTTCCAGTCACTTATGTCATTCTATATGTCTTGTTGGTTGTCAGAGGGAAAAGTATGAAAACTAATGACCAAATTTAATTTTTTTCAAGATGCAACAGTTCTTAGTTGTCCCCTCATGATGCTGAAATGTACTTTTTCATTCCTTTCATACAGACTGTGTTGAGACTTATTTTAGAAGCATCTTCAACCTCAACATGTATTTGTTGATCTTGTATTACTCTGTTTATAGTGCAGAGTAAAATAAAGCAATATAAAGTGAATTTAAAGGTGATTAAATGCTAAGATGTAGATAGGGCACCTACCTTCCAGTATCCTTGTACTAATCTGGTTCAAACAATAGTGATGGATAGTAGTGCTTGATGTCTGATAATCACTGGATAAATTTGATTTGCCAAGCTATCCCATCTATCCATCCACCTTCTACCACTTGTTCCTCCACTGAGGGTCGCAGGGGGACTGGAGCCTATCCCAGAGCAATGGGCGGAGGCAGGGTACACCCTGGACTGGTCGCCAGCCAATCGCAGTGCCAACACAGAAACAAACAACCATTCTCTCCCACACTCACACCTACGGGCAATTTAGAGTTTCCAATTAGCCTAACCCCATTCATGCCGGAGTACCCGGAGAGAACCCACGCAGGCACAGGGAGAACATGCAAACTCCGCACAGAAAGTCCCCAGCCTCAATCCCAACCGGGATTCGAACCCGGGGCCTTCTTGCTGTGAGGCGACAGTGCCTGTGAACCTAGTGCTTTGATGTTGACCTGCATTTCTATTGCAGTAAACTGGATGAAGATAATCTCTACATGGCCTATGCTGACATCATGGCAAAGGTACTATCAGCAATTTTTACTGTAGTGTTATCTAGAAGCTTTTGAAGGTACTAATGGTAATTATAATTGATTTCCAACAGTTATTGTAGTTTCATTCAACCTACTTTCTTTTGAATCACTAGAGTTGCCATGATGAAGAAGACGAGGATGGAGAAGAAGTAAAGAGCTTTGAAGTAGGTCATTTTTTCAAGGCTATGTGCATTGGTTATCTGTCTTTATAGTCATGGCTATAATAATGTCCTTTGTTTCATGGAAAGGAGAAGGAAATGGAGAAGCAGAAATTGTTGTATCAGCAGGCTCGTCTTCACAACCGTGGAGCTGCAGAGATGGTTCTTCAAACCATCAGTGCCAGCAAAGGTAGGATGCACTCACCCACCCATCCAACAAAAAAAATAGTGATTCGTGAATTGTAACATTGAATGTATTTATCCTGAGGCGTAATTCAGTAAGTACACAGATCTATATGATTGAAGATTTTGCAAAGAAAAAGAGCTTCATCTTCTGGTCTGAGTGCAAGAACAGATGACCTGCTTCTGTCTCTGCCATGGTTACCGTGATTTCTGTGATGGGTTCAATAACTGTATGTGAACCTAATTATCGATTATCAAGTGCCACAAATTGTGTGATTATGTCTAACATATAATAGACTAGTCGTTGACACAAGTTGACAGAAAGAGATCATTTGAAACATTAAATGGTTACAGAATTATTATTTTTTTTCAATACATGTTTGTATGACAAAACTGAAATATTGTTTTACATTTCACAGTAAGATTATATTAAACAAATACATATTGCTAATAATTCTTTATTTCCACAGAAATGTATCAGGGACACTTATCACTTGAAAGAATGTACTGTTTACTGGTTAACTTAAAACAAGTCTCATGTTGAATTCTTTTGCCAGGTGAAATGGGTCGGATGGTGGCCTCAACATTAAAACTGGGAATTGCAATTCTCAATGGAGGAAACTCGACTGTCCAACAGGTTTTTACAATGCATGACCAATAGATTCGCCCACATTCTAAACGTAACATTTATTTAATTAATATATACATCATCTTATTTATATATATATATATATATATATATATATATATATATATATATAT
Source organism: Lagocephalus sceleratus (assembly GCA_911728415.1). NCBI lineage: Eukaryota > Metazoa > Chordata > Actinopteri > Tetraodontiformes > Tetraodontidae > Lagocephalus > Lagocephalus sceleratus. Next base: position 5,761,697 of record CAJVRN010000231.1, on the reverse strand, counting down.
ATATATATATATATATATATATATATATATATAAGAATGAATGAATGAATATATACAGTATATACATAGTATATACACACAATCACTATAGTTATACTGTTGTTACAATGATTTCAAAGTCAAGTCTAGCTTGTATATTTCCACAGCAACACTGTAGGAATGGAAACCTTGGTTATAATTTGTGTGGACACCTTATGTTTTATTGACATATCATCTTTTGTGGTGTTTCTCCACCTAACTGACAGAAAATGTTGGATTATCTTAAAGACAAGAAGGATGTTGGCTTCTTTCAGAGTCTGGCAGGACTGATGCAGTCATGCAGGTAATTAAAGGAGCATCTCTTGTCACAGGACTGAATACAAATTAATAAGAAACAAGCATTATTCCACATAAACAGTGTTTTGTCATACCGAAGTAATGCATCCCTACATACACTCCTATATAAATGTGTTGACTCAATTAAAAATATGCTCAGCCACTGGTCCAGATTGTTGGTTCAGATGAAAAAAGATCTAGAGAGAACTGACAGAGTTTTTATCTTTGTTTCAGTGTTTTGGATCTTAATGCATTTGAGAGGCAGAACAAAGCCGAGGGACTTGGAATGGTGACCGAGGAAGGATCAGGTAAGTATCATTACAAGGACGTTATTAAAATTAAGCTGTTCTAATACAACTGGTTTCTTGATTTTACATTTTAATTAAAAGGTAATTAAAGTTGGGTTAAAGAAAAACCAAACCAGAAACAATGTTTACACTTATTGTTAAAAACAACTACTATGAATTTTTTTCTCAACAAATAACAAAAAGAAACCTAACTTTAATAACGTCCAATTTAATACAAAAATAAAATATTTTAATGTTGAGATTTGTTTTATAAATACAGCCATATTCATAGATGTTTTACAGATTACCTCCTTATTTGATTGATTAATTATTAAGATTTAAAAAAACATACAATACAAAAAATAGTATTTTGATGTCCAAAATGAAATATAAAGTTGATGTAATTGATCTCTGGCCTTCCTGGTCTCCTAAGTTTATATCTAAGATTTTTTCTTTTGTTGTTGTTTTTGTTTATTTTCTAAATATATTTTAATATGACACGTATCTGTTCTTCACCTAATTCTTTCCTTCCTCCTTGTCCTGTTTCCTGTAGTTGCCTCTTGGTCGTCAGGGGGCACCATAGGCCTCAGAAAATTGTAGTGAAGATGAGGGGAAAAATGCAAAGACAACAAAATAGAATTTACTTTTAAGCATTAATATAGAGATTATAATAATATAACTTTGAAATCTTTTTTGCGATGTTATCTCTCTACTTCAAATCAATCTTACCATCAGAATGTTGACCTGGCAGTTTATGCCTGGCACAAAGCCACTCCAAACCTCACATTACTGTGTAGCTATTCAATGTAGAAATTGACTGATCTTTTTAAAGGAAAAGGTCCCAAAAGAACAGAGCAACATCAACAAAAAACACATTCTGAAATACACTATAAAATTGATGTTCCTTTACATTTTTGCAGTGTTGTCTATGGGATTGCAGCCAAAAGTTAATGTTTTTTGGGAATCGGCCATTTAAAAGGAGCCCATCAGATATTTGATCTATCCTGCTTAAGCTACTGAAGAAACAAGCTGGTTCTTATTGGATACTGTTTTTGGCTATTTACTGACTAGAATTTTCTCTGAACACTAAAAATATGACCAAATATTATTATTGACCTGACCTCACTCTCATCCTCCAATCACTTTTTGGGTAATGTAGTCATATTAAAAGTAGTCACTTTAATGTTTTTCATTTTTTTAACTGGATCTTCTGTCAACCACTTTCAGTCCTTTTCTTTTTGATTACACTTGAATTTACACTTGTGTCTTGTAAGGTTGTGTACATTGGTGTTGGTGTTTCTTCTCTTTGGCTAGGTGAGAAGGTTATGCGGGATGATGAGTTCACCTGTGACCTTTTCCGCTTCCTGCAGCTGCTGTGTGAAGGACACAACTCTGGTGAGTGTGTGCACCTGACTTTTCCTACTTTATACTGAATTCCATGAATGACTGACACACAAACAACAAAAAAGTTAAATTAACCGTTATGATTGGCATTCTGGGGGATGATGCGGATTAATAGTTTAACTGAGGTACACAATAATATAATTATAAAATTATACAGTCTATAGTCAAGTCGGTGCTGTAAATAATTTTCCTTGTCATAAAACTAGCATATGGACAAATGCAGGAAAAGATAATTTGCATGATAACTTGACAAATAAGACTAAACCCATCACACTTTCATCAGCAGTCAATTCTGGTCTACAAATCTGTTCAGCTGTCTAGACTCTTAAGTAATTCTCAATCAATCTCTCCAATGTCTTTTGTCCAGATTTTCAGAACTATTTGCGGACACAGACAGGAAACAACACCACAGTCAACATCATAATTTCAACTGTTGATTACCTCCTCAGAGTTCAGGTTGGATTCTTTTGCTCAAGTATGCTGTTTATGATTGAATTACCAATGAGTATAAAGTATAATCCTCAGGAAGACTTGGTGGGGGGGTGACTGTTATCCCTGTATTAGATTTTCCTGTCTGACAATGTTACTGGCTCAATCCTAAGTGAAATAAATGAAGTTGTTAACCTAGCAACATGCTCAACTGTTGCAGTCTGACAGTGAAGTTAGTAGTTAGTAGTTCCTAGTTAGGTTAGTGTGCTCTCTGTGTGTCTGCATAGGTTTCCTCTGAGGCATCTGGTTTCCCCCACCACAAGCATACTGGTTAAGTTAATCAACATTGGAAGTGTTGGAAGTGACAAAGTATTCTTCTTCACAACATTGTTATCAAATTAGTGGTTTTACAGAATCTATTGAAGTTTTGAAGTTGACTTAGAAAGGGGTGAAGCAGCCTGTGAAGAGCACTGTGTAACAAGTTGTTAACATTCATACTGTGATTCACTGGTAGTCCTGTGACTACAAAATTGAAATAGCTTCCAGGGAACCTCCATGGGAAGATTATTTACTGGAGCCTAAAAAGTAAAGAGATGAAAGAGCCTTATCAACTTTATCACTCATTAAATTGAATATGGCTATGTGTTTTATATGAGTTTTTAAAATTGTTCTTGATGAGTGTGTGAGTAGCAGCTATTGAGAATGACCACCCTGGACCTCCACTAATGCATCTAGTAATCAGGAGATGGGAAGAGAGAGGCAGACCAGCTGACAATACACACCCACAATGAGTGCCTCATGGTAACCCAGCAGATTTGTTGGGGAATCTGGTGTGGAAGTTTCAGAAGGCAGAGCCCTAGCCCAGAGCCTCTCCTTTTGACCATACCCCTCCCAAACCACTAGATACAACCAACCCCCTGTCTCAACAACCATCCAGAAATTGCCAGATCATCATCGATATATGCCAGATCATCATCAATGACTCTGGCGGTTGGCATGGAGGGAGGACATAAGGGAATAGTCGATAGAGGTTTTAATTGGGAAACATAGCAAGCTACATGGACTCTCATAAAAGCAGGCTACATGGAATATAATAAAAATAAAAATGGAAACTGGCACCGACGAAAGATGAAGATGCTCAGATCAACCAACTGCAAAGGAGCTGCTTTGATGTATTTTTGATGGAATTGATGTTCCTCAGGCAGAGGACCAATCAAATGGTTGTAGGAAAAGAGCATGATCCTTAAATTAAAAACCTGGATGAGGTCTTGATAAACTGTTCAGTCAAATCTGGAGGTTCTACAACAGTTTGAGTGACAATGAGTGCTGCAGGTAATGACACTATCAATGTGTTGATTATAACTTCATATGGGATGACCAATTTAAGAACCTATTCCAGATATTATGTTATCCACAAGGCTTGAGTGTATTTGGAACTGTTGTGAGTTACCTAGACCAGAAAATACCATTGTTTTGTACAAGTGTGAGTTAATTGTTGCAGGAATAACTGCTCGTAGTGCCTTTGAATTGATTTTCTTTATTTTTCATTTTTTCATTTCAGCGGATACCTATATAGTCGTGCACTTTTTATTGATACATCACTCCATAATTTCTTGCACTATTCAGTCATCGTGAAACTATTCACTGCATGATAGTGACTACCACAAATGACAATGAATGCAGTAGTGGGTCTTTTAAAGCAGCATGATTTCAGCTGTACTTTCTGTATTTATCCATGTCCAATATTTCTAATTCTAGTAAAAATGTTACTAAAGCTTATAAAATGTGCCATTTAACCTCTATGCTCTCTTCCTGTGACCTTACACAGGAGTCAATCAGTGATTTCTACTGGTATTATTCTGGAAAAGATGTCATTGATGAGCAGGGCCAGAAGAACTTTTCAAAGGCAATAAATGTGGCAAAGCAGGTTTTCAATACACTCACAGAGTACATCCAGGTATGAGGAGATGTTGCTAGTGTACAACAAAGTCCAGATAATTTAAGCTATGCTTACTTGAATTATTAGAGAATCACTTGTCATATGTGTTCCTGTAAACATCACAGGGTCCCTGTACTGGTAACCAGCAGAGTTTGGCCCATAGTCGACTTTGGGATGCTGTGGTGGGTTTTTTGCATGCCTTTGCTCACATGCAGATGAAGCTGTCTCAGGTAAGTTTGAGTTGCTGTGTGTGGCTGGCATGATTTCAAGTGGATCAAATGGCTTTTCTTTAAAAAAAAAAAAAATCTGTCCTTGCAAAGTGGCAAAGCAGTATTAAGATCCATAAGGCTTTTGTGTCAGATAAATTTATTTTGTTATCTCGAGTCTGTTCATCAGGTTATGCCATGACTATAATTTTGTAAATTCCTGAGATTCCTGTGTTTGGGGTGCTTTGTGCATGTGTGTGCATGTTCTTGTACTTTCATAATATAATTTTAACCAAACTCTGCATTTTGCTACCAAAGTGAGGACATTTTGACTGGTCCTCACAAATTCAAAGGACTGATTGAGAGTCAAGACCTGATTTTAAGGTTGGGGTTAGAATTGGGTTAGGGTCAGAGGTGGGTGGGTCATTTGGGGTGTCTAGGGTCAGGGGGTTACTTATGATGGTTTAAAGGAAGTTCCTTATTAGCAACTAATGAAGGGTTTTTATAGATTATGTGATTGTGGCACATTCATTGCATAAGAAAAGTGAGATAAAATTAGATCCAATTGTCAAAAAAAACAGTTTTACAGATAGAGGGAAGTCTCTAAAAATTCTAGCTCACAATGTCTTCTTTCACTCCAGGACTCCAGCCAGATTGATCTCTTGAAGGAGCTGATGGACCTGCAGAAAGGAATGGTGGTCATGCTGCTGTCGATGTTAGAAGGTATCTATCCAGCTCTCTATCCATTGTTCTATTGAGTTATTAGTCTATCAATCTAACAATTCATCATGGATCAAGTTGTGATTTATACCATCAACACCCATTTAAGGTATTATTATCAATGGTTTTCTTTTGATTTCCACAAAGACAGGCAAGATTGATAACTTTCCTTAAAGTCTTTTAATGACCAATGATACAGATCATAATTAACTTTGAGCACACATCTAAATTAAACTCCAGTTTTGTACACATAAGTTGAACCTAATTAGTGACAGATCGCTGACACTTTGGGCTACGATGCTCTCTGTAATTGTGGCTCTAACTGTACAGCAACTGCCAGTATTGACAGGGTTAACTCACTACCAGGTTAATCTCTGTGAAGATTCAGATATCCATATTTAGTATTAAGTAATCCATGTTTAGTAATATTTAGTAATCCGACTTTTTCTTGGTCTCTTTTATATGTTTATTTGCGTTTTGGTGCTCCTCTTTATTTATATGAGCTACCACTCATGACGAAATCTGTCAGATTACCTAGCTCACACTGATGATGACATTGTGGGGCCAATGATTTTACCCATAATACATTTGGAGATAACATTGGTGCTCCAATCAAATTCAGCCTTGTTTTTGCCAACCATGACTCAGTGTGGCTGGACCAATCTATAGAAACATGTTGTTATAATTATCATTCTTAATAGGTGAAGCATATTTTCCTTTAATATTTGTCTTCTTCTTGATGGTTAAGATGAGTGTTGTGTTCTTGTTTTGAAAGGTAATGTCGTGAATGGAACAATTGGGAAACAAATGGTGGACATGCTAGTGGAATCCTCCAACAACGTGGCAATGATCCTCAAATTTTTCGACATGTTCCTCAAACTTAAAGACCTTACCTCTTCAGACACTTTCAAGGAATATGACCCTGATGGAAAAGGCAAGGTTGATTTCATGAACTGTCAAAAGAAAGGTCTTGTTAATGTGTAAAACTACATGAGTCATGAATGGGTTTACAGGTGTCATCTCCAAGAGAGACTTCTATAAGGCCATGGAGAGCCACAAACATTACAGCCAGTCCGAAACAGAGTTTTTGCTCTCCTGTGCTGAGACTGACGAGAACGAGGTCTTGGACTACAAAGAATTTGTTGAACGCTTCCATGAGCCCGCCAAGGTGAGGCCAATGTTGAGTTAATTCTATTCTGTAAAAACCTACTAAGACCAGCGGTAGAGTGGGATTGAGAAGTCAAGCATTAGGACAGACTATGAGGTAAAATGAGGCAAGCTGTGCACCCAATAGCAACTCAAATTACAAAGTAGTAGAAACCATGCAAGGAACTACCAAGTTGCCGAAGTCAATGAATGGGTAGCATGTCCAGCCTGAAGAAGAGGTTGGGGCAGTGATGCAAGTAAGAAGACACTGCACCCATTAACAGATCCTGCAAGAGGTAGACCCAAATGATTAATAATTGTATTGCTGAAGTGGAGATTATCCTGGAGGTGTGTTAATAGAAGAAGCAATGGAGCGAGTTATGTGCCTTTCTGTGACTAAATTGTTGAAAATTAAATTTTTTGTTTTGAAAGCTCCTCCAGATGTGGAAAATCTGAAGGGGTTTTATGCATCACAGGGGTTTACAGAGCTGAACTGCAGATGAATGAAAGTTCATTCAAACTTTAACATGAGCTGTTTTCCTAGGACATCGGCTTTAATGTGGCAGTGTTGCTGACCAACTTATCAGAGCACATGCCTCATGACACCCGGCTCCAATCCTTCCTTGAGCTCGCAGACAGTGTCCTCAACTATTTCCAACCATACCTGGGCCGGATAGAAATAATGGGCAGTGCAAAGCGCATTGAGAGGGTGTACTTTGAGATAAGTGAGTCCAGCCGAACACAATGGGAGAAACCTCAGGTAATCGAGTTGAAAGTTATTTTACTAACTTGATCAAGATTCACAGTCAACTATTCTTTTTCACAATTTCCCAGGTCAAAGAGTCCAAGCGTCAGTTCATCTTTGATGTAGTTAATGAAGGCGGTGAGAAGGAGAAAATGGAGCTTTTTGTGAACTTCTGTGAGGACACCATATTTGAGATGCAGCTGGCAGCTCAGATGTCTGATGCTGGCGATCGTTTGGCAGCCAAAGAGGAGAATGAGCAGGACAAGCCTGGCAAGGAGAACTCTGAAATGGTCTTTCTGTCTATCACCACAGTACACACAGCCCTATTAGCACTTCAGTGCAATATCATCCTGCTCCTAAAGGTGAGAACACCAAGTTAAAAAAAAAAAAAAAAAAGATTATTTGTAGAAAAGAATATTTCTTGGGACATAAAACTGATTGTAAAATCTCGCAGTATTAAGTATTTTAAATACAGTTCCACATTACAACAAACATGGCTTCTGTGTTTGAGATTAAGGGCTTCATGGTGAAAAAGAGATTTTTTTCATTGGTACAAAAGACAGTGGAAAAGTTTGCAACACAAACTGCAACTTTCTATGTTAGACTTCATATCATCCATCTTCAAGCACTTTCAACTCATTGGGTTTATGGATGCATGTCTTGCTGTGCAGTGACAGTAGTAACCATTCATGTCAGACTGAGAAGATGAGTAACAGCATTTACAAGAGGAAGAAACAAAAACATGACATGACAGTTATCTGCTTCTCAAACTATAGATCAAATAACAAATGTTTAGGTAACATCTAACTATAGTTATTCCCCACTTAGGAGAGGGATGTTAATTACAATGAAGCAGTGACAGGCCGTTCATTTCACACCTAGGCCTTCAGTAGTGCTCTGTCTGAATCAATCCAACCCTCAATAACTATTTTATGGCTATAAAACTTTTACTGCAGCTACAGCTGCGACACACAAAAAACATCAATAATAACCTCATAAAATTGCAATATTATTTAAGAATATAGCCACATTTTACTCACCGAAAATCTTTTATATTTGTACACAAAATCCATCCTCCTTTCTTTTCTCAAGAAGATTTCAATTACTCTGTCGTACAGATTAGTGCGTTAGTTCCATCAAGAAGTCCTTTTCTATCGCCATCGAAGCTAATGCTGAAAGTCGAGTCTGCCCTGTCGTATTTCTGGCACAAGTTTTTATTCGATTTAGGGCTGAAAATGTCCGTTTGACAGAAGCAGTGGACACAGGGATGGTCACCGGTGCGCCCGCGCTGCGTTCAGTGGCCTCGTAGATTTCCTCGTATCGGCTCCTATCTCATTCAACTGTGTCACAAAACTCCTTTACCCTAGCCAGACAAAATTGTACATCCATTTTTTTGTCCTGTAGTATTGAAAAGAGCACGTCTGAATGCTCAAAAATGCCATTAAATGTATGAAGCAAAAAACTCAAAATCATCCAGACGTGCTTTAAATCCATCAGCACAAGTTTTGGTCCAATCATAGGGTGTGAAAACGATGGCGTTTCCGTACGCCTGCTAGAAGGCCTTGGTGTCGCCAACTCTAAATCTGATTGGTTAAAGCAACAGTTTTGCCGACACTTATTATATGCTACAGGGCCTGCAGAACAGATTGTGAAGGCCTCCAGGTAGATTTCTGACCCTGGCAACAAGTAACGGCTGAAATGTGATTGGTTAAATGCTTAAATATGAAAACACACATCTGGAAGCAGCGTAACCAGGGGGAAAGCAATGAAAGGAAGCTGACAGACAATTCGGAATTATTTAATAAGTATTCATGCAGAAAATATAATTAACATCAGTCTGTGATTCAGATATTTTTTAGGCCAGCAGAGAAGGCCTTGCAGGCCCTGCAGCCCACCACTGCAATGAAGCTATTTTATCTATTTCAGGCACTGTCCATGAAGAATCTGAAAAAGAAGATAAATAATAAAAAGAACATTACAGTGAAAGATATGATGACTGCTCTGGTGTCCTTCTACTGGTCGGTGTTTGTGGGCCTCCTCCATGTGGCATTCAGCATTGTTCGAGGATTTTACAGAATTTTCTCTGTTGCATCCACAAGTGACCACCAAGCACAGGGGACCAAGACCATCAAGGTGACTTAAAATCGTAAACATTGTAAACAAGAGAACAAAAGATTTTGTGTAAAATTCTGTTCTGTCATTATCATTAATAAAATTAAGGAGTCATGGAAAAAGAATGAGAAATTCAATGTTTTGAATTTGTGTTGTTAATGCAGATTCCATTTAAATGAATTTAAATATATCAGTGATACACATCTACACATGTTTTTTCTTCTTTTCACCAGGTATCAGAGCTTGTGGCCAGTATGCCTGACCCCACTCGGCTGGTGAAAGGTGCAGTGGAAGACCAGGACAAAAGAGCCTGTTCTGACTGTAACACGTTAGAGGGTGATTTGTCTGCACTAAGAGCCAACAGCGGTGAGACCGAGCTCTTGTCAGACATTTTTGGTCTTGACTTGAGACGAGAGGGGGGGCAGTACAAGCTCACACCACATGACCCCAATGCCAGCCTGACTGAACTCCTCACCTCACCAATTCCTGTCCCAGACGCATCCACAGAAACCTCTGCCGAACTCCACAACAATCAGGTCTGTTTATCTTTGACTTTAGTCAATAAAAAATCAAATTGCTTTAGATAAACACTGACTTAGAAGATAACACACAAACTTTAAAAAAACCCTCAAAAGATATATTTTTGAGGTACAATATGCTGAAATCAAGTATATTAGGGTTAGTAAGTTGGTTGCTTAGTTACTATAAAGCAAAAGCTTTATAAGCCTCTAATGGGCTGCAACTCAAGTAGTGGTGTAGAATTGCAATGGTCATGACAGTGGAAGATGTTCTAGTTTCCATGTATTCCTTAATTTGTCAACATCACATATCTAGAGAGAAATGAAGGGAGAACTTGTTACAGGAACTTTTATAAAAAGGTGCAGGAATATTATCTATGCACACTGGGAATTTAGTGAAATGGAGTAGTTGTGTGAATTCTGTGAGAAGTTGTATAAATTATGGATTCAGTCCAGTCCACTGGATAGGCAAACTCCCAGCCTGTCCATGACCTTCTTGCTGGAAAAGGACAGTGCTTTGGGTCTGTAGTCACCTAGTGCTTTTGAAAGGTCTTGTCTTGGCCACCAAGACCAGGCATTGATCTCAAAGTATAATTGGAGTTATCCATCACACATTATGACCCTGGGGTCATTTCAATAGGCCATAACCAGCGGGGTTACTTTGAGGGCCAAGGTCAGTAACTGACTCTCAGCCAGGCACCTCTCATCTTCTTGCTGACCACTACTCATTTATTTTTGCTCATTTATAAATCATATGACCCATATGATTCTATAGATTAGTCCAGCCATGATGAGCCATGGTTGGTGAGAATTTTAGACTGGATTTGATCACGTAGGTTTGTTCAAACCTTTGAAAGCCGGCCTCACAACATCATCAGTCATTTGTCAGCAGAGAGTGAGCTCGTTGATCTGACTGATTTTCATCATGAATAAATGCAAGAAAGACAACAAGAAAAAGCCAAATTACTGAAGATGAATACATGTTTTCATTTTAATCTTCCCTAAACCTGGCAGAGATTCAGCCCTATCAATATTGGAAGGCACAGCATAGTCAGAGCAACAGATTTACAGGTAGAATTCTCAACCACTGAAACTGTAAACACTGAGCTCATTGTCGACCAATGTAGCATTCCACATTGGGTGTATCACTGATAAGGCTTCACTGGTGTTCTGTTTGGGTCAATTTAGAGGTCTGTTCAAACTTAATTGAGAACTGTGTTATTGGTCATTAAAAGACCTGGTTATCGGCCTTTCCTGTCTTTGTGGAAATCAGAAAAACACCAGTGTTAATGACAGATGAAAAGGCCTTCTAAGGGACTTGTTTTAAAAGTCATCAACTTGGCTTTACATATAAAGGGCCTGGTAAAGTGACTTGACCCTGGCTGTAACCATATTGGATTGGAGCCCTCCTCCGACTGAGTTGGGAGTCCTCCTCATGAAAGACCTGACTTTGGACATGAAAATGGCTCAGTAGAGCATGTGATTCTCCAGTTGTGCATTGGCTAAGAGCAAAGTGCTCTAAAAGGTTCATTAAGGTTGCCCAAGAAATTATTGGCTGCCCTCTCCAATCTCTGCAAAAACATCTGTTGCAGAAGCAAAGCAAATTACTGCAAGACCCATCACACCCAGGCCAGACTGTTTGAGTTGTAGCCATCAGGCAGAAATCGGTCATTAAACACAAGAACTAAGAGATTATAAAACAGTTTCTATGATGCAGCTATTAATCAACTAAATGCAAAATTTAAACACTGATTTTTCTAACATTTTATGTTTCAGTCAACCAACTTTCCCTCCGATGTTAAGGAAGCAACTGCAGAGATTAAAAGTGAAGCAAAGAAAACAACAGGGTGTGTTTTCTTATTTCAAGTTTGACATTGTTTTGCAATGTATATTACAAACTCACTTTACCACAGACGCATGATATGAAATCAATTAATTGATTACATAAAAATGCTTATTGTTGTGATTTCAGTGCTGGACATATAATGAAACAACAGAAAAACAAGAAGATAAAACTTAAAGAGAGAAGACAACACATCTTTAAATGTGATGAGCCCGATGTGCAGGAGTCTGCCATCTTCAAGAAGATCGTGGCCTACCAAAGGAAACTACTTGTATGTTCCAAATTGTTTTCATGATTTAACCTTCACCACATGTTGCTTACAGGAACATTAAAAGCCTTTTCCTATTTTCAAACTGGCAGAACTATTTCTCCAGAAACTTTTACAACATGAGAATGCTGGCACTGTTTGTAGCATTTTCAATCAACTTCATCCTCCTCTTCTATAAGGTAAATTATTGTCTCTATTATATATATTATTGTTATTGTTATTATTATTATTATTATTATTATTATAGGCTCCTCCTGTACCAACCTCATGTGGAGCATTATAATGTACTGTACTAGAGTAATTCCATTTTCTTATTTTTCACTTTCCTTTTAAAAATACAGTACAGACAATATCTTAACATTTACTTAATGTCAAATTAAATGTTAAATACTTGAAATTGAAACATCTGATACAGCTGATTATAGGTGCAGCCAATGATCAAGATCCAATGTAATTTGCATGATTACTGGTAATTAAACATATACTCTCTTCCCCAGGTTTCAACATCATCGTCTGTGAATGAGGAAAAGAAAGTAACGATCATCGACAGGCAGACAGGAAACAGCAACCAGTGGGATCTGTGGACAGAAAACACAGTGAATCTGAAGGAAGAAGTGCCAAAGCCAGTCACTGTACACTTTGTTCTGCAGGAGAGTAGTGGATACATGGAGCCCATGTTGTGCATCCTGGCTATCCTACATACAGTCATCTCTTTCTTCTGCATCATTGGATACTACTGCCTTAAGGTGGGATATATTGATGAATAGAAGGTCAGAAGAGAAGGCCAACTGAGGGGCAACTGTCATTATTTGTAAACCAGTAAATTGTTGTAATGTGGTGCCCCTCTGGTGCCACCAGGAACATCCAGGCTCAAAGATATTTCTAGTCATCCTAATTTTCATTACCTATGTGTGTTGCAATGTAGGTTCCTCTGGTGATCTTTAAACGTGAGAAAGAAGTTGCCCGGAAACTGGAGTTTGATGGTCTTTACATTACAGAACAACCATCTGAGGATGACATTAAAGGACAATGGGACAGACTAGTCATCAACACGCAGTGAGTAAACAAAAATAGCATAACGCAACAAATAAAATCAAGTCTTTTGAATGTAGTTGATATCAGTAGCTAACATCTATAATTAAAGCAGAGCTGTTGTGCAGCAGTCATCATGCAGGAGCACAACAGGTGGTCTTTTCTGTTCCATCTTGACAATATGGTCTTGGTTGTTGGATGGTTGACTTTTACGTCTGTCTCAAGATCACAGGATGTTCTGTGTGCGTTTGTTGTCACCTGCTGCCTAGAGACCGCCATGGTCTTGTGGGATTCAACACGTCACATACAGGCACCCATTCTTACATGAAACACAAACTAATGCATATCAAGTGTTTATTTCTTTTAGTTTTGATGATTTTGATTACCCAAACCCAAATTTCACTGTCTCAGAAGATGTGATGTGGTCAAAGTTCCATATTAAAGACTACAAAGTCATCGGAGGCTCTGATCATGGCAGCCCAACAACAGACTCTGAGTACAAGAGGGATAGTAGCCAGCATCTATCACAACAGCCAAGATCCAAGGTGCAGGAGATGCAAAGAGGCCCCACAAGATAATCTAGGACATATCAGGATAAGATATGACCACAGCACAGTCAGAGCAACAGATTTGAGTTGGTATAATCTAAAACATCTGAACCAAGTTGTAGTGATAAATGTGACAGTCAAGAAAGACAGAAACGTGAGGAAAAATGAATTTCCCCTCTGAGGATCTGGATAAATATCAGGGTCTGAGAGACCAGATGGAGAGGATGTGGGGAGTGAAGACAACAGTGGCCCCTGTGGTCATTAGAGCAAGCAGCAAGCTGGAGGTGTAGAGGAGATGTAGCTATTTTGAGAAGAATCTGGCCAGTTTTGTTGATCCCAAAACTAATTAGGCTTTGGTTGATACTAATAAAAAGATTCTTACATGTCAGTTATGTTATCTGATGTACCCTGAGATGGTCTCTTTTAAAAGTTTTTAGGTTAGGCCTGTTTCTCACCTGCTCACAGATGTGAAACAAGTACAGGAGATTTAACAAAATTGATTATTGTTTAGATTACAATCTATATTTTTTTCCCTGGTTTTTAGGTCTTTTCCCAACAATTACTGGGATAAATTTGTGAAGAGAAAGGTGGGTGAAATTTATCTGTACTTTTCTGTATTTTTATTTTCCCCCAGAAATGAATTTATCAGTTCTGAAGTAATTCATTTTATGTTCTAGATGGGTTTTCTGTGGATAAAATCCATCATTGAAAAAAATGTGAATCAAGAGGATATTTATAAAGTAGCATTGTATTTGTGCTTGACCCCAGGTGATGGACAAATACGGAGAGTTCTATGGTCAGGAACGCATCAGCGAGCTACTGGGAATGGACAAGGCTGCTCTGGACTTCAGTGATGCTCATAAAAAGAGGAAGCCAAGAAGAGACAGTTCTCTGTCTGCTGTGTGAGGAATAATAATTGAATGTTTAGTCTGTTTCATTAGAAAGTAATTAAAAATAGTCTGTCATTGTTTTAATTGTTAATTTTTTTTAATTGCTATTACTAAAAAATTATCATATAAGTCACAACATTACTTGTGTAATGCTGATAACAGTATGTATTCATTCATATTATTGATATTATTAACCAGATGTTTATCATTGTCTTTTATAAAGTTTTTTTGTTTTATTTTCAGGCTAAATTCAATTGACGTCAAGTACCAGATCTGGAAGCTGGGGGTTGTTTTCACAGATAATGTATGTAACAAATAGCTGTAAAAAAATTTTAGGGCCTTTATCTTAAAAATATATGACCATTTTCAGGTGAAGGCAAATCACACTAATGTATTACTATTATTGACATGGTAACTGCTAATATGTTTAATATGGAAAAATATTTATATCACTCCATACAGTTTCTTTGATAGATATATGCACATTGACCAAATATGTCAGTGAGTGTTTGTTTCAGTTAAAGAAAGACAGTTTTATTCCAGTTTGCAGCCTTAAAATGCTATTTCTGTTTTTGTTATCCTTCCTGCAGTCCTTCCTATATCTGGCGTGGTATATGACCATGTCCATCCTGGGTCACTACAACAACTTCTTCTTTGCCGCCCATTTGCTTGACATTGCTATGGGCTTTAAGACGCTCCGCACCATATTGTCCTCAGTCACACACAATGGAAAACAGGTAAACAGCAGCATAACTGTGATACTGTCGACATGAAGAGAACTGTGCAAAAGTACAGTGGCAGCTGTCCCATAGGCGGCGCTGGGGCACCACCCTTCCTAATAAGAGGGGAAAAAAGTAAAATATATGTTTAGAGATTAGGTAGTGTGTGTGCCTAAATGTAATATGAATGATATAAACCACATTTTTACCAACTGACATTTCACCAGTGAACTTCCACATACAGACTTGTATTGGTTCCATCCTCAGGGGCTGGTCAGAGCGCCCCAGCAGTGTAGAATTAGCCAATTATATACAGTTGCTAAGGCACATGAACAATTTTTTGGCCAATCACCATTGTAGAATTTGAGGTCCTAGCCCACTGAAATTATTGCCCTAACTACAGAAAATTCTGTGATTTTAAAGAATGGTCAAAGGGATTGTGACAGTGTCATATACTTTTACTGTTTTGCAAGTTTGATACATGAATATATTATTCAAATAATGATTATTTCAGATAACACTGGTATCCAGTCATTTGTGTTCAATTGTTTGGGAATTTTAAACCTGACTTCATGTACTGAATTCACAAACCCAAATAGAATATTTTTCACCAGCAGCCACTGGTACCTATAAAGCCAACAGTAAGTAAACAGACAGCATCTGTACTGATATAAAGGTGCATTGAGGCTATGACATTGCAGTTAAATATCAAGGATGGGACATTTAAAGCCTGAAAAACAGATGTGGCATTTACAGCACCTTATATAAATTATGCTTTCAGACTCCCTATTTTTATTTACTAATATTTATCATTTTATTTGTCCAATGTTAAATGAAGATATGATTTCATTATCAACCAGAATCTCTTTTATTAGTTTTGGGTCTTTATTTTTCCATAAGAAAGGTTAATGACACAATTCTTCCCGAGATCTTGGTTGGTAATTATCTCCTGTCGTCTTCTAGCTGGTGTTAACGGTCGGCCTGTTGGCAGTGGTAGTGTACCTCTACACAGTTGTGGCCTTCAACTTCTTCAGGAAGTTTTACAACAAGAGTGAAGATGGGGAACTGCCTGATATGAAGTGTGACGACATGCTGACAGTGAGTATAAGTCTGCTCTGAAAATACATATGACTAACATGCAACAGCTATAGCCGCAGCTTATTGGCACCCATGGGCACGACGAGCCCCATGAAACAGAAAAAAAGTGCTCAGAGGAGGTGTGAGATTACAGAGATTCACTGACAGCTGATTCATTTCACTGAAAAGGCTTACTTATTCTTGGCGTGTTCATTAAAAAATAGTGAGTATTTCATGGTGTGTCTCAGTGGAGGGGAACAAACACCATTTATGGGTGCAAAGTTACGGGTCAGAGCTGTGTTCAGCCACAGGCTCCGTCTGAGCTTCAGTAGAGCTGCTGTGAGATTAGAATGGCTCTAGTTTGTCCATTCTCTACTTATCATCTGTTGAGAGTTGAAGAACATCATTGGGAAAACATATGAAGTTCTGGTGATTGACCTTGATTTACAGCACCTCAGCTGATGTCTTATACAACAATAAAAAATATAGTGTATGAAACACAAATATGACAACCTAGACTGAGAGCAATGTGTGTGGATGACTTGTGCACGTTTAGAGGTGTGGCTCTGTCACTTATAGTCATAACCGCTGAGTTTTATCCTCACTAACTTCAGACTGTTACTTCCTGACTGAAGCACAATGAATTACAGCTGTGTCGAGGCTGATCTCTCCTGTCTACACCATTGAAGTAAATACTATATAAGGGTTCCTTTGTGTGGGCTTCTGAATGTGGGAGGGGGTTTACTGAGACTTGGAAACTTCGGAATCGTGCACACACACGAACGCACAAACAGGGTTGGTGTGTGTTGGGGGGGTTGTTAATCCTCTGTGCTTAGCCACCCGTAGCATTCCATGTGTCTCCTGTCTTTCCTATTAAGGGTTTGGGTGGCAGCTAAGGCCAGTTTACAGGAAAGGAAAGGTGACAGGGGCTTCATTAGGTTGATGAAGGACCACTGGCCTCAGACGAATTCCTGTGGTTCCACTTCTCCCTTTAAAAATCTTTGAAATAACACTGACAAGAGATGAGAGGATGCACACTCATCCTTCGTCTTTCACGTGTTCAGTCTTCAGCTGTTTCTCACACCGCCAGATTAACAGCAACTCCATGTTTCAGTTGGAACTTTACCTAGAATGGTTCTATCACAGCTTTGTGAAATATCTCGGAAAAAAGACGTTCAACATTACTAATGTGAAGTGGAACACAATCAACCATGTTCACTCAACAATCCTGAGTATGTTGTGTGCTTTCTTCTAGTGCTACATGTTCCACATGTATGTCGGAGTGAGAGCAGGTGGTGGAATCGGAGACCAGATTGAGGACCCAGCTGGTGATGAATATGAAATATATCGTATGATCTTTGATATCACCTTCTTCTTTTTTGTCATTGTGATCCTCCTGGCAATCATCCAGGGTGAGTTCCATCTGATCAGCCCCACCCACCACGTCTTTCTTTCTACAAAAATAAAAACAAGTTAGACTACTTCTAAAGTAACCAAGTACTGCTTCTCTGTATCGATTCGGAGATCTTAAAGCATCTAATATTAAATATCAACAGATTCAGGCAATAATCGTCTCAATGTGTCACATTAAATGAATCCCCACCATTGACTGTCATTCCTCTACTTCCCGGCCCTTGAATATGAAAGGGTTGATCATTGATGCCTTTGGAGAGTTGAGAGACCAGCAGGAACAAGTGAAAGAAGACATGGAGGTGAAAATATGCACAATAACACACAGCCTTGTACTTCTATCTTTGGGAGGGCTTTCATAGACACAATGCGTTCCCCAGTTCCTCACCCTAACCATCACAACTAACCCCCTGACCTTAACCCTCAACTAAATCCAATTCTAACCTCAACCCTGAAACCAGGTCTTAACCTTCAAACAGTCCTTTGAAGTTGTGAGGACCAGCTCAAATGTCCTCAATTTACAGATTTTGGTGCTCAGAATGTAACAACACACGTGCAGACGTTCCCCAGTTTTGTTTATTTGCTACATAAGATGATCATTTCAGTCTGTCTGATACTGTAAACGATCTTTGGTGCAAAGGTTTTAACTCATTCAACACTTTCTTTCAGACCAAATGTTTTATTTGTGGAATTGGCAACGACTACTTTGACGCAGTCCCACATGGTTTTGAAACACACACGTTACAAGAGCACAACTTAGCCAACTACCTGTGAGTATACCCATGTGTGTTTACATGTTTCTAACCAACCCATACAGCAGACCTTGTGAGCCCAGTCTGGGCCTGAAGTCACAGAATCAGCATCGTGTTGAGCTTCACCTGTAACAAAGGAAGGTTAATCATGGGTGTTTGTATTCTTTAAGTTCTCCTTCTGAGAATAAGCAAGCACCATTACTGTGCAATATCAGTATCATTGAATGAACCGGTGCTTCCTCAAAGCTAAAGAACAAACTTTGTTGAACAAACTTCAAAAAACTGTTCAAAATCGGTTTTCAGCTAGAAATAATAATAGTTAAGTAAGTTTACACCTCCACTGGCAGTACTAACTTAAACGATCACCCTCATCTCATGAAAGACAATTAAATGTATCCAAAAAATGAAATGAGGAAAACATAGATAGATTTAATTTTCTAAAAGACGCACATTTGCATTTCATAATATCAACAACTAACAAAAATGGCCCAAATGATAATATTGCAAGTATGTGTGTTTCAGGTTCTTTTTGATGTACCTCATCAACAAGGATGAAACGGAGCACACCGGCCAGGTAAACCATCCTTCTGTGTGTGTGTGTGTGTGTGTGTGTGTGTGTGCGTGCTTCTAACTGCTGATAACTGAGCTTATCCTGCTGCTTTGGAGGACTTGCATCAAATATTTTGACACATAACCAATCGGCCAAATATTCGATTTTGTTCAAACCTGCAGCTATAGTCTCCCAAATAATAATTACAACTAAAACGGAACCCTCCTTCCAGTGAGATAAGATGACCACCTCCTGTGGCTGACATTGTTTGTTATGGATGTCATTTGCTATGAGCTTACAACTTATAATAATAATAATAAATCTGTACATATGAGCTGAGTAAATATCCCTAACCTCAGCTGTACTGAAATGACCAAAAACAGGATAAACAGTGACTCCACATTTACACTGACACCAGCTTGTCTCCGAAATGTCCCCCAAGAGTCAGATCTGCCATATGGATCATAACCCCCTACCTTATCCTTTGTTGTAGGAATCTTACGTGTGGAAAATGTACCAGGAGCGCTGTTGGGAGTTCTTCCCAGCCGGCGACTGCTTCCGGAAACAGTATGAGGACCAGCTCAACTGACGTTTTCCTGGAGCAACCAAGTCTTCCATTTCTCACTGTAACAAAGCTCTTGAGACCCCTCTGCTCATCTCTTCAACCAAACCTCATCCCAAGTGCTTCGTTGTGTTTTGTATTATTGTTGTTTTGTTAGAACTTATTTATTTCTGGAAGTGAAAGAGAAACGTGTTATTTTTCTCCTTAATTTTTATGATATATCTGATTTATTTTTTGTTTGTTTACTGCATGGGGCATGAATGTATGTGCTATTTTAGTCAGGGATAGACACTACACTTTTTTTGTTTGTTTAATTGTGGTTTGCTTAATTACAGTGTGCTGTGTAGTCACCTCTTTAAAGCAATACTAATGCAGCAAAAAATATTTAATGATTGCACAAAAAATTGAGTGGCTGAATATTCCATGAGCAATCAGGGTTCTGAAGAAAGTGAGATCCGCACAGTGATTTGGCTATGAGTCGACACAAACGTCAGACTAGGCTCGGTGGTGAAGTCGTAATGGTTCCCAAGTGAGGATCGGTGCTGATCAACTACAGCTTGGGTTGTTCATCTTGTGTAACCTACATAAAATAAGATTCCATTACAAATCCCGAATTCTGCTTCTCCCTAATAACTGTTCATCCAAAGCTACTTCTCAAAGACGCTTAGAACTTTGCACACTTATTTGGCTTGAAAGAAATTTGTATTTCTTCATTCTTTGGGATATTTACGTTATTTTATCCCAGGCAGCCATCCATGATATGCTACAGCACGTACCACTGAATACTTTTTGAAGCTGTGATTACTGGTATGATTGCAGTGATATATTGCACTGCCTGAAGTTTTAAATGTTTTTATTCCATACCCTGTTGGATGGAGGCTCCGTTTTGTGTGTGTGTGTGTGTGTGTGTGTGTGTGTGTGTGTGTGTGTGTGTGTGTGTGTGTGTGTGTGTGTGTGTATGTATGTATGTACTAAATTTTAACAGCCGAACATTTGAATTACATTTTGTAAGTGGGATGACCCCAAGAGGAGACTGTAAATAATGATGGTTGAATACGAACACATTAGTGTGACAGCAAAAAATTATAAAAGCGCACTGCATGCAGTAACTAAACAAGCTTTACTGACAGCCAGTCTTCAAACTGGCAAACGATAATTCAGTTTTAATGTCTTAAAGGACATGGATCGATCTTTCATTATAAATATATTTAACACCAACATGCCAGTACCTTCTTGGCCCCTTTGCTTTTCTGTCAGCAGATATCGCTCGTGCATGTGAGTTATCACGCATGTCAGTCTGTTAGATTGTATGCTATGTTTGACTATGTTACCTGTAGCACTTATTATTCTAAAAGGAATAAAAGGGCAAACCTTTTCGTTTTTCTTCACTGGAGTTTAAACGCACACACGCACACACACACAGTAGTATTATCATCTTGTCTGATATTTCAATGCTCAGACAAACCAACTTCATACTTCATGAACATTGACATTTTGGAGGTAAAAACTATGTGCAGATGTGTCAGGTTTTATGATTATTTTGGATGTCATTCTAAAAAAATATCTTCTTTGACCTGGCAGGTTTGGTTCACCATCACCTGTTTGTGTTTGGTTGTTCTCCACCGTCTTTGGAGGCACACGCTCATGACATCCAACTAGAAAAGCATTTGGAGAGAGATTTGAGCTGTCTTTCTTTAATGGAGGTTGTTCAACATAAAAATAGCTGTAGAAATGAACCAGTGGTGTATATATAGGTAATAGTAGAAAAGATAAAAGCAACTTAGGTTTGGACTGCGCAGAGAAATTGCCAAACCACAGCATCAACCTGTACTTGATAATGATTCGCATCACTGCCTGATAAAATAAGAACATGAAAAACAAGCTGGCTAAAAGATATTACCCATATGGCAGGGGTGGGCAGACCCAGTCCTCGAGGGCCACAGTCCAGCTGGGACATCTGTCCGACCATGCAGTAAATGCTTTCACGGAGGAAAGTGCGATCCCAGATGAAAGCATTTAATACCTGGTAGAACAGCCACATCTGGGTTTGCCCACCCCTGAACAAACCCGTTGACCTCTGTGAAGCACAAAGACAGGTCTGAGCGCTGCTGAAGCTGAGAACGGTGGTGTTGTCCAACATGAATAAAAGACCTTTCCCAGGAGACTGTTGACGCAGTTGTTTGTGGAAAAGGGCCAAGGGTGGAAGAAGGTGGGTGCTAAGGGTTCTGCTATAAACACTGACACTGTCACAACAACACAACACTGTCCTCTCTTGGCTGAAAACTAGCCGCCCTCGGCGTTCCAGGTATCTTGAGAAAGAGCACAGACTCACCAGGAAAGGTGCCCCTCACCTGGTTCCTCAGTGCCCAGCCATCTGGTATTTCAGATTTTAAAGGATAGGTGACTGAGTGTGCGAGTGGATGAGTGTGTGTGTGTGTGTGTGTGTGTGTGTGTGTGTGTGTGTGTGTGTGTGTGTGTGTGTGTGCAATGGGGGTTGGGGTCCAAATTTATGTTGAAGTCTTTTCTGACCTGTTATGATGATATCTAAATGAATGAAAAGTAAACAAAATCACAGCTTTTATTCTGTCCCCTCTGTGTGTGTGTGTGTGTGTGTGTGTGTGTGTGTGTGTGTGTGTGTGTACACAAATCAAGAAGTAAACAAACCCCAAGAGGAGGTCAGAATCTAGAGTAAAGCTCTTAAATAATTACTTAGATGTAGTAGGTAATTAGATGTAGGCCTACATAATTTATAAATAATAAATAGTTGCAGTTCACTGTTGCTTTGCATTGCATGGTATTTACATGTCAATAAATTCAATATTTATGTATCAAAATGTCCTACGCAGACACTTGTGAGGAAATGAAATATAGCTGGAGCTACATAAACCAAACATTTTTCCTGACCAGACTCTCCCAGTGTCTGGATTAAATTTACCTATTAAAAAAACGTTTGCAATAAAAGAAGAAAATAATGAGTTACTCTTAAATGCCGGCAGAGGAAGGAAAGTCGATGCAAATACCACAAAGGCCAAACAAATACAGTCAAAATAGTTTAATTTGTAAATTAAGCGTGGGGCATCTAGCTTGACCTCACCTCAGACTGAGCAGGACCTGACATCATCAGTCCGGAGAGCACGCTGCCTCACTTTAACACTAGTGTGCACCTTCAGAGAGTCTGAACCACTACAGGCCCAGAGCAGTGACCTCCCATGTCGCGAAGGTCACAGAGAGGCTGGTCCTGGGGCATTTCAGTCCACTGGTTCCCTTTCAGCAGATGAATCAGAAATCGATCTGACCATGTGGTGTCACTGATGACACCAAACTGAAAATACTGAACACAAGAGGTGGACATTTAAGCATTCCAAAGCATCCAAAATCCAACAGACCAGAGAGAGGTTCTGCAGAATCTGATTCACAGGAGCTGAGTACAAACCCGCCACATGCACCTCTAAATGAAGAAAAATGGAGAGAAATGTTCAGCTTATGGAGTGAAGCGTCACTGGCTCCTATTTCTAACAATATTAGCCAATGATGCAAATGCAAGATCGTGTTTAATGTTTAAGTGATCTTGTTCATTTATTAAAAAGCTCAAAATCACAGAATTTGTGTGCACTTACTCTTATTGCAGTGTTGCAATTGAAGAAATAAAAGCAGGGAGAATAGTTTTTGTATCAGCTTTTATCTGTATATACATGAATAAAAAACAGTTTATTAGGGGCCTTACAGTAAATGACCTGTATTAGTAATATCATCTATTCTATACCAAACGCTATAGTGGGTTCAAAAAACAAATTGTACGATATGTCACAAGAGGTTTGTAGACTTCTTCTGTTTGGGGAAATTTGTGATTTTCATGATTTAAGAAAATTCCCTGACCCGTTTTTCATAACTTTCCTGTCTGAAAACATGTATTTATGCAGATGTATCACTTTTTATAGATAGAATATATACAGTAAAAATATGAATGTGTGTAAAGTTTTGAAGCAGATGTTTCCTCACTCCATCATACATATGACGGCTTCCAGTCCAGACAGTAAAACAACAGAATCCATAGGCGGAGCTAAGGCTTTCAGTCGCATGCTGGATAGTCTGAACGACACAGTGTTGTTGTTCACACTGTCCTGCGTGCATGAGAAGAGCTGAGCTACCCAGCAGTGTATCTTCATGGAAACTGAACTTCAGTGGTAAGTGCATCATTTTTTCTCTGTGCTTATTTTGCTTTTGTATTTGGTAATAGCAGCAGTACATATATATGTGAGTGTATACGTGTATATATACATATACATATATACATGTATATACATGTATACATGGATATATGCCATATTATGATTACAATTTTACAATTCAAATGAAAAACTAAGGCCATGTTAAAAAGTTCATCTTCTATTAATTTTGTTCCAGTGATGCATTCCACCAGCATTTCTGTAATTGCAAACCTCAAGTGAATATTCTGTTCTGCAACATTTGGAAGGTAAAACTTCAGGGGGAAGATATTACTGATGTGATGGTTCTGGCTTTAATTAGTACAGCCTGTATTAGTAATATCATCTATTCTTTACAGGCTTTGCTAATCTATGCCAGAATCAGCAATGCAATGGAAACAGAGAAGCACCACTTCATCTAGCTCAGGGCAGGAGGCTGTTTGACTCAAAGGGGATTTTCACAATCAAAATGTTTCACTTTCGTAAATGTCTAATCTCTTATATACTTAAGTTAACTTAAAAAAAATAAATTTATTATAACTGGACTAGGAAAAAAAACAGAAGCCCAACCAGGCTGACTCTAATCAGGTCATAATTTAGATTTTTAGTGTGAAAATTGCAAACAAAGTTAGAATTCATTATTTATTTATTGTTTTGGGTTTTTTTTTTTTTTTTTTTTTAAAAAGACCTAATTATAAAAGGCTTTAAATTTCCAAAAGTGGAAAATATTGTTAATTTAAGCAAAAATAGATTGACATGAGAGGGAGTCTAAATGTCTGCCATAACCAGCCTGAAGCCACACTGTCACTCTCATGTTGCTTTCACCTGCTACCTGCTAGAAACGCACGTTCTGAACAATTGAACGAGGAATTCTTCATGAACGTATTCACCTGGACCCCAAAGGTCCACTACTAAGCGCCTGGCCAGCAGCTGTGTTTAACCATGTAATCTGTCATCCCAGGGAGAGGGACCCCTCATCTATGGCTCTCCTTCATGGTTCTTTTTCCCTAGAAGGGTTTAGTTTTTCCTGACCTGGTTCTGTGCAGATTACTCATTTATCAATTAGCAAAGGGGGCAGGAAAATATAAGTATTTACTTCGTCCTACTCCTTTTGAACAATGCATGTGGAACTATTTGTTTCTTCTTTCTTGTTTATTGTTCACCTCTCACATTTATTTAAATGTCTTTATTTAAACTAGAATGTTCCAAAAAAGTTATAAATTTATCAGATTAAATCTCTGATAGATTGTGTATATTTAATGAGTATATCGTCACAATACAGAATTGTGCAGAATACATGCATAATAAATGGTTATTGTCTTTGTCTATACACCTTAAGTGTGTAAACGAATCCTTTGGAGTGGTAGTATCCCTGTTATGTGTCACTTCTGGAAAATGCCATTGGTTAAAACTAACAGAGGGCAGCAGGGTGGGCTGCTGCGATACTGCAATATTTGGGATTTATCCAATACCAAGTACTGGACTGGTATCATTGAGATTTTATATATCTTTCTTACTTATAACAGCTGTTCTAAGAGAAAAAGAAAATATTATCTGACACGACATCATCAGTCAGCACTCAATAAGTTTAAATTAATCAGTGCACGTTTTTGGATGGACACGCTGAATGAACTGAACCCTGTTCATCCTGGCTCTCCCAACAATACAGTGACGGATTTGTGTACATGTAGCTTGTTTATTGGGTCCCTTCTTATGAAAGTCAGCGCACTACAATCGGGCTTGATATGATTGATGTAGTTTTAGTTCATTAATAAGCCTTGTGAAATCTCATTATCTGTGTCATCTACATGGACCAAAACTGTGTAGAGGAGAGTCATGTGTCATCATTAATGAAGTGAAGGCATCATCAAAATGCAAATTTCATTTGCAAATAAATTTTCTAAATGGCATGATTATTCCATCGATGAAGTGTGTTGTTTTCTTCATTAGGTCCTAACAACAGAAATGCCTGAATTTCAGAATTGAGTGTTCCACAAACATGACATTTGACCACACAAAATTATTTGTATCAGTTCAAGTCAATTGTGCAAATGCAGAAGTGCAAATAACATGCCGAAAAGCACTTTTGTGTCTCATTCATAACTTTTGTCTTTTTCCTTATTTTGCCCTCCATCAGAGTCCCGGTGAGAGTGCGTGAGTCTTAATGTGTTAAATGGATTCCTGCTATACAAACATCACAGCTCACAATTTCTATGTCTGCAGCTTGAAAGGATGCCCAAATTGTGTTTGTGTCCCTCTCTGTCCTCATGCTGCCTGGACTCTGCTCTGAGTGCATTTAGGGAAAGGGGAACGAGAGAAGGGGATGAACGGAGGATAAAGGACCAGTGGCAGCACATTGCACATTTTATACTGAATGTGAAAGTGAATTTTAAGTATCGATCTCATTTGGAAAATATCCCAATCAACCCTAGAGGGTGGTGAATGCGAAGCAAAAGTTGGTAATACTTGGAAATTATATTTATTTTATTAATAAAATAATGGTATTTCAGCCCAACTTTATCACAACCACTCATTTCGAATGAATCCTACAGAATTTATATTGCTGTTGAAAGCTTTTGGCAGGATCAGAAACACTTCTGAATAAGGAAACAACTCAGAGAGCACAGACCTCCACCAAGAAGCTCACCTCCCCGCATACTGTGACTTCCACACAATCCAGGAATCTGAAATCTCACCAAAATGTAATCATATGTTCCTTGTCCCATTAACGTTTCTTAATAAATTCCCATTAAAATCTGTTATTAACAGTCAATCTTCAGATATTACCTGTTTAAATGAAAGCCTGAACCTGGATTACTAGACACAAGTTGAAGTATCAGCACAGCCCAAAACATCACAGCCTACTGACAACCACGCTGCAGGCTCTTCTGATTTACCCAGCGGAGACTCGTCTGTCACAATACTCCTTGTGACCACATCTGGTCCACCATTCTGATGTCCTGCAGGACTTTATCCAGTCCCTGTCCAGCAACTAGTAACTGCTGTCCATATGAATCCACCTCTTCTCTGTGCAGCATGCCATCGCCTCTTTAAAATATTTTTTCAGCAAAGGTGTTTTTTTCTACAGCCTGCATTACTGCCATAAAATCCCTCAGACATCTATGTGTTCCTCATTACACTCTTTTCAGAAAAAAGCTGCAGTATTTCTCCACAGTTATCAACAAAACCAAGCTGGACGACTATTCTCAACAATAACCATGTACTACTACCCTTTGACCAAAGCTTGCCTCCTGGAAACTCTACTTTCTTCATGTCACAACAGCCACAATATGTGTGAGAAAGAAGGGACCTAAGAAATATGACCAGCTGTTCCTTCCTGAGGATATAGAGACTCAGGAAATGCTGTGAGCCAAACAAAGGCTGTGTTCTCTTTTCAAGAAGCAGACCACAGCAAGAACCAATTAACAGATTTATACCAATAAGTTGATGCCTTCCACAAACACCTGGAAGCTTAAACAATTATTCTTAATAGAGAGAATCCACCCTTGATGGTTAACTGCAGGCTGGACAGCCCTGACCCTGAAGGATCCCAAGGAGAGGGAAATCCCATGCTAGCACTAGCTGCTGGAAAATGAAACAGTCAAAACTGCAAGCCAGAACAGAGTACTCCCTGCTCTTTGCACTACCTGGATTGAGTTCACACATGGATTCTAGAGGGTTTGAAACAGTACATGATCAAATGGACTCTGAAATCCTTTGTACAAATCTCAGTGGGGCCATGGAAATCCAATCCAGAAACCGACCCTCAAATCCATTGCAAGTCAACACCAATGTGGCATATACCAATGAGACACTCTGGCCTTGCTACTGTTCTGCATGAACCCTCTCACCCAGATCATAACAAAAACTGCCTATGTCTACCAACTGCAAAACTGAGCAATCATCACACCTCCTCAATATGCAGCAAGCTGTGGGACAAGAATGAGCAAGACCTCAACTCACTGATCCACATGATCTGCTTGGCATTCATAGTACCTTGGAATCTGACAAACAAATGGGAATGTTGACGATGCCTTATGAAAGTTGGCCACAGGCAAAAACTCCCAAAGAGTTTGGCGAGTTTTACACCAATAACCTGTCAATCAATAATAAACTGGCCAAAGGAAGAGAAAGAGGCCACTGATATAAAAGCAACAAAGCAATGAATAGGTTTTTTTCCACCAGTACCCTATAAATGTAAGCAGCAACAAGCAGGAGGCAGATTCAGTGACAAAAGCAAAAACCCTCTATGAAACAACAAAAACCAAAGAGTCATCAGAAAGACTCCCCCACAGATGAATTTCTAAGTGAATACCCTGGGTATCAGAAATCATGAGGAAGAACAGTTGTAAACATAATTGGAGGAGTGCCAAATCCAGGTAGCTCACAAGCATTTTTGACGGGACAATTCTCCAAAGGGGATGTAGAATGATAATACTAAGATCCTGTGGGAACTCTTGGTACAGACAGACAAGCGGGTGATGGCAATCCAGATGGACGTGGATGATGAACAAAGGGTGAAAGAGGGTTCTATTGATAGATACATTAAACTGGACAAATACTCGGCGCTGACTGAACAATTGGAGAGGATATGGAGTTTAAGGACATAAGTGATCCCTGTAAGTCAGAGAACTTGGAGCTGTGACCTTCAACAACAACATCTGAGTCTTCCATCCAGAAGACTATAGTGCTGGGAATGTATATTGTTGTCCCTACTTTAGCCTTATGTACTTAGACAAATAATTTGAAGTAGTTGTTCACTCCATTAAGCTTGAGCAAACTCCTTAATGTGGCTTTCACACTACAGAAATAACTCAATTATTGTTCCATTTACTTATTTCTATTGAATTCTTGCAGATGTCCATTGGTTTTTATCAACCTTAAGCCCCCTGCTTTTGGCCACAATCCTACAAGCATGACCGATCATCATGGTTATACCACCATTGGTGAGTCTATATGTTAGACTTATTGCCTTTATAACGAATGCAATAGACTGTTTTGTCTAATGTAGATTATCCAGGTTTTTTGTAACCCCCTACGATATAAAAAAATACACCTTGGGGATAAGAGAAGTCTCTTCTTAAAGAAGTACAAATGCAGGATATTGTGTATATTGCATACTGATATTATTAATACACCAATGCATTTGTTGCATAACATACCGCAAGTGATAAAGAAAGAATTAGCATTAATCACTTCAAATGGCAATGGTCATAATGTTATGCCTCATCACTGTACATTTAGGTATAGAGCTTTAAAAGACTTGTCCTCCTGCCTTCAGATGGTTCCTACCAAGAAATTACCATAGCAGGCACTAATGTTGGTGACTGGAAGCAGCATAACATCAGTCATGTATCAAGGCAAGAAGAAAACTTTACTTATTCAACAAATAATGGGACCTGGCTCCCTCCAGATGATACCTTTGACCCTTTAGGAGGACACACTGTCTGGCAGGTAAGGTTTGATAACCTTAGCAGGAGGTTGTCCACCAGTTAGTAAGCTATTGGCTGGCTGCCAATAACACAACTATGACCCCTGTTTACACAGTGGTTGTAAGCAATTTAGAACACAGGGGAACATGTGGTGATGTAGAATTGCTACCACTCAGAAGAAGCATGAATTTCCAGCTGACAAACCTCAACCAGTCTCTCATTTTAAGAAGAGATTGTGGAATGTGCTGTTTTGCCATCATCATATTTACACTGTTACATCATTGGAAGTTTGGCATCATTTCTTTTGTAGTTAATCATGGCTTTAATACCTCTCCACATTCTGCCTGAGTCATTGGTCTTGAAGTGATGCTGGTATTTACACTTGGCTTCTCTGTGCTGATGCCCCTCTTTAGACCAAAACCAAACAGTGAACAGAGGAGCTGTATTCAGTCATGTTTGAGCAAACGACAAGTCTGTCTTTTCATAACAGCATGTAGCTTTGTAATTGTTTGCCCTTTTAGACTTGGATAGTTGGATAGTTCAGTAATGATGGAGAGCATGGATGGCTCAGAGCTCTCACCACCAGAATGTTATGACATTTAATGTTGTTTTAATGTCATATTTTGTGATTTTTTTTTATGAAACATATGTTCCAAAAAGTTGGTGAAATTATTTTGTGAAATACATTTTCTTTAACTCTATACTCATTTGCTTCAGCTATATTATTCAACTTCCAACTCTTTGCAAAAATAAAAATATATAATGTTTAAGAGCAACTAAAGACAAGAGGTTTTTTTCCCCCCAATACAATTTTGTGTCCAAAATTAAATGAAAACTTTTCTCATGTGACTTTTATTATACTAAAAGCTAAAACTATCAGAAATGTTTAGCATGTTTTCTTTCTCTTCTTCAGGTCATCATTATCGTCTTCCTGACTGGATCGCTGTCCCTCATCACTGTTGTTGGGAACATTCTAGTTATGTTGTCATTCAAGGTCAACAAGGCACTAAAAACAGTGAACAACTACTACCTGCTGAGCTTGGCATTTGCTGACTTGACCATTGGAACACTGTCCATGAACCTGTATACCACTTACATTATTATGGACCAGTGGGCTCTTGGGCCAGTGGTGTGTGACCTGTGGCTGGCAATAGACTATGTGGCCAGTAATGCCTCTGTCATGAACCTACTAGTCATCAGCTTTGACAGGTACTGCTTATAAAAGATTGAATTGCTTATAAAATATATTGATGCTACACATTGATAGAAAACAATCACACCAAATTATATTTATCATGGAGTATGAAGCAGAGACATTAACAGCATTATCTATAATTTTGTTGGACTTTCTCATTTCGTCTTCTCTTGCTTATCTGGGCCCTGGTAGCGAGGGCAGCAGCTTCAAGAGGGAGCTGCCAGCCACTTCTACGAGCCACTCCTACCAGCTCCTCTGGGGGGATCCCTAGGCATTCCCAGACCAGATGAGAGATATAATCCCTACACATTGTCCTGGGTGGGCCACAAGGCCTCCTCCCAGTGGGTTAGGGTTAGGGTCTGGAACACGTCTGGAACACCTCTAACAGGAGACATCTTGAAGGCATCCTGACCAGGGGCCCCAGCCATTTAGCCGACTTCTCTCAACGTGGAGACGCAATGGTTCTACTCTGAGTGCCTCCCAGGTGTCCAAGCTCCTCACCCTATCTATCTCTAAGCCCAGCCATCCTCTGGAGAAAATTTATTTTGGCCGCTTGCATTGGCAATCTCGTTCTTTCAGTCATCATCCAAAGTTTATGACTGGTAAATCAAAAGTTTTGCCTTTTGACTCAGCTCTTTCTTCACCACACCCGATCAATTAACCACCTGCATGACTGCTGACACCACACTGATCCACCTGTCAATCTCCCGCTCCATAATTATTTGAACTCCAAGATATTCTACCTCCTCCACTTCAGAAAGGACCCAACCTGAAGAAGACAATCTACCTTTTTCTGAGCAAGGACCATGGCCTCCGACTTGGACTGACGGATTTGCATCCCTGTTGCTCCACACTCAAAAAACACCCCATTAAGAGCTGGAGTCATTGTTTGACTGAGGGTGGGTGGGTAGCAAAAAGCAGTGATGAGATCCTCTGCTCACCAAACTCGACATCGTCCTCCCCCCCAGGTGCACCTACAAATTCTGTCCATAAAAGTTATGAACAGAACTGGTGACAAAGGGCAGCCTGGCGGAGTCCAACCCTCACTGGGAAGGAGTCCACCTTATAGTTGGCTACACAGACCTAGCTCTTTCTCCTTTGGTACAGGGCCTGGACGACCCTTAGAAAGGGACCATCCACCACATACTCCCGGAGCACCCCCCACAGGATGCCCCTGGGGACATGGTCGTAGGCCTTCTCCAAGTCCACAGAACACAGGTGGACTGGTTGGGTAAACTCCCATCTCCTCTCAAGCACCCTAGCGAGGGTAAAGAGCTGTTCCATCGTTCCATGGCTGGGATGAAAACTCCGTTGTTCCTTGATCCAAGGTTCAACTATCAATCATATCCTCTTTTCCAGCACCCTGGCATAAACTTTCCTGGTGAGGCTGAAGAGTGTGATACCCATACAGTTGGAACACACCCTCTTGTCTCCTCTCTTAAAGGTAGGGACCACCACCCTGGTCTGCCACTTTCAGGGCAGTGCCCCCCATGTCAACACAATGTTGCAGAGGCATGTCAGCAATGACAGCCCTACAACATCCAGAACCTTAGGATACCCTGGGCAGATCTCATCCACTCCCAGAACTCTGCCATCATGGAGTTGATTCACTACCTACTGGCAACTTCTGCTCCAGTGATTGGATGGCCCACCTCCAGGTCCACTCTGGTTCTCCTTGAAAATACTTGTTAGTAGGATTGAGGAGCTCCTCAAAGTATTCCTCCCAACACCAGATAATTGCCCCTCGTGACATCAGAAGCTCCCTAGAACACACCTAGAATGGTGTGGACAAGTTGCTGACTGCTGCCCCTGAGGCACCACACAGTTTGTCAGAACCTTTTCAGAGCTGACTGAAAGTCTTCGTCCTTGTTCTCACCAAACTCCTCTCAGACCAAGTTTTTGCTTTCACAACTGCCTTGGCCATGGCCTGCTTAGCCAACCTGTACCCACCGCCCCCGAGACGCAGTTGAAGCTCTGTCAGAGGTTGGAGTTGAAGACCAACTTGCCACACTCTTCCATCAGGCCTTCTCAAAAGATCCTCACTGCTTGTTTAGGCCGGCCAGGTCTGCGTGGTGTCTCGCCACCTGATCCAACTCACCACCAGGTGGTGATCAGTTGACAGCTCTGCACCTCTCTTCATCCAAGTGTCCAAAACATGCAGCCACAGATCAGATGACATGATTATAAAGTCGACCATTGACCTGCAGCTTAGGCCATCATGATGCCAAGAGCACCGATGAACAACCTCATGTTCGAACAAACTGTGACTAGCACAGAAGTCCAATAACTGAACAGTACTCAGGTTCAGATCAGGCAGGCCATTCCTCCCAATCACACCCCTCCAGGTCATGCTGTTATTATCCATGTGAGTTTGTTGCGGTGGACAACAAGCATATCAGAATTCTCACATGAGGGGTGAAGGGTCTTGCCAATATTAATGAATAAAACATCACTGCGGTTAGAAAGTGGGTTGTGACCAGTGATGCATATGGAACTTTCATTTACTCTGTATGTGGTTTTCTCTTTTTCTCTTATGTTCTTCTCAGGTATTTCTCTGTTACCAGACCACTCACCTATCGAGCCAAACGTACCACCAAGCGAGCCATGACCATGATTTGTTTAGCCTGGTCAATATCGATCATCCTCTGGGCTCCCGCCATCTTGTTCTGGCAGTATATTGTGGGTGAGCGGACAGTCAAACCTAATGAGTGCTACATCCAGTTCCTGTCTGAGCCCATCATTACCTTCTGCACTGCCATTGCTGCATTTTATTTGCCTGTCACTATTATGGCCATCCTGTTTTGGAAAATATACCAGGAGACAGAGAAGCGTGCTAAAGAGGTGCAAGGTCTGAAAGGATCCGGAGCAGGGAATGGCCCGACCCCGGTTAAAAATCAAGGCGGTGGTGGTGCTGCTGGTCGAGAAGGCATGAACAACAGTCAGAAGGATACTTCTCAAACCTGCAGCAGCCATGATATCAATGGCCCAGCTTCAGAAAAAAACAATAAGAGCAACGAGGCAAATGGCAAAGGGAAGTTTGGCACTTTCTGCCTACGGATTTCATTACTGTTCCTCAGTCACCGGTCCGCTAAAAGATCAGTTAATAATGGCACGTCAGTATGCGAGGCTGAGCAAAGTAGCTGTGATAGTTCCAACAATACTGAAGTTTGCGCAACGGGAGATCAGTCAGGGTCAGAGGAGGAACTTGGCGGGGAAGGTCATTCACCAGGTCAGACATTATCATATTTTTGTTATGTATACAAAAACACATATTACATGTATCTGTATATATGATTGTATCTGTCTTCTCTCCAGATGATAAGAAATATAAAAAAAGGAAGAAAAACATGGATAGACAATCATCCTCAACCAGAAGTCAACAAGGTTCAGAGTCAAACCAGGGCTCACCAGAAAGCCCTGCAGTTTCCACAACTGACCGGTCGGGAGGCATCACAATGAAAGATGCCGCGATGGCCAAACGCTTTGCTTCCAAAGCCAAGGTGGAGATCAACAAGCGTAAGAATGAGAAGAAAGCCAATGATAAGAAAGCAGCACGGACACTCAGCGCCATCCTGTTTGCGTTCATTACAACATGGTTACCATACAACATCATGGTGTTGGTTAACACTTTTTGCCAGGATTGTATTCCAGAAACTCTCTGGGCACTTGGCTATTGGCTGTGTTATGTCAATAGCACAGTCAATCCCATGTGTTACGCACTGTGTAACAAAACCTTTCGGACCACGTTCAGGGATATTCTGATGTGCCAGTGGAATCAAAAGAAAAACAAGCCTAAATTTCAGGAGAGAAAGACTTTCCCGAAGTCTAGAGCCTCAAACTAAACTACATGTTGTTACTATACATGACATTTTGCATTTAGGGAAATTGCAGCAAAATAGAAACAGATTGAAAAAGGAAAAAAAACAAACAAAAAGCAGTTTAGTGAAGTGAGCAGGTTCTCAGCATATAAAGACAGAATCAGAATCACCCTTTGGTCTTTTCACACTGAACAGCACCAAAGATACAATAGCATGGTTTTGGATTTATAATAACTTTTTCAAGATTGTATTTTTATTGTTCCTCGACTTTGGAAAGCTGTTCTGTTCTTGCAGTGTGTATGTGCCATATGTTCTTCAGTTGAGGATAACTTATGTTCCATGGTATATCTAAGAAATGGACCATTCTCCTGACTGATACTTTTCAACAATGGCATATGGTATATATAATGCTTTGGACCATCGCTTTTGCTATAAGATGCAAGAAAGTTCCACTAGAACATCTGATTATTTGGGTTGATCAGAGTCACTTTAAATGATGGTGGGTGTGTACCGACTACTATTTAACATGAGTTTAAATGTGATGTATTAAGTCTGAACACAGCCACCCCCCAGTTATATGAGGGTGTGTACCTATGCAACCACATATTTCCCTATAAGACTGCTTTTACTAGAATTGTTCACATTTTGTCACATTCAAGGTGAAAGAAGAAGTTCTGATGTGATTTCTCTTGGTCACAGTTTTGTTTTGTTTTTTTAATCATAATAATTAGCATTTTAATGGATGTGCAGATTTTTTAAATAATTTCAATGATATAACAATATGATTGGAACTTAGACTGCCAAATAAGTGAACCAATGCCTTTATCATTTACCTTAGTGACTCTAATTGGAAAGTAATTCTTTATTTCTTTCATCCATCTGTTTATTACTGGTCATATTTATATTAAACAAATATTACAAATATTTCAACTGTATTTAAAAATATTATAATTGATTTCTCTTGCAGTCTTGCAGAGCCCTCTTTTGGTCACCAGTGGATTGTTACCAGCTGAAAATGCACTAATTTAAAAAAGAGAAATATAAAAAAAACTGAAACTTTTTGTATTTCTACAAATAAATATTAAAAACAACTGACTCTGACTCATAAATTTCTGAGGAATTTAGACATTCCTATTTTAGACTGAGAAAATATTTTTGTCTGAGTTTAATTAATTACAGCACATTCTGGAATAATTCACAATAACACTTAGTGATAATTTCTTTCCTCCTGATCGAGTGAATACTGTATAGTAAAAGGAATTAATAGAAAATGAATGATCTCTAATCAAATAATACACAACAGATTATAAAGTATATTTGAAAATTGGTTGTGTTGACCTTATCAAAATATGAAGAAAAAAAAATGTCAAAACAACATATTCAAGGAAAGGCCCTTTAATTGGAACTACTGCTCCCTTTGCACCCTGGGTAATGTAGGCAAGAATTCTGTAGAGGAGGGTGTGGATTCCATCCCTGTATCTTTATTTTTCTCAGAGCTTCTGGTGTCTTTGCCAGCAGGTTTGGATCAGTGTCCACAGAGAGAAGAGGAGGAGGAGGGTAAGAAAGGAAGCGAAAGGGGGGGAGGGAAAAGAGAGCCGTGTCAGTCGTTTGCATCCGCTCGAATGTTACTGCAATGCCAGCCTTTGTCACAGGAAAATAACAGGGCATAAACATCATCAGTAGCTGCTACACCTCCTTGTATAGATGTGCATCTGACATTTTTACCCTCTCCTGGAAGCTAAGAGAATGCAAACCAGAGGATTAGCCGAGGTATGAGCTGAGAGAAGATATTTTCATCAACATGGGCAACCAGGAAGCCAAGCAGAGGAGAGCTAATGGAAGCTGCATGTCCGTAGAGGAAGGATGGAGAGAAGGAGAAAAGAAATCTGGAAAGCACGGAGTACGAGGAGTACATGGAACAGCATCGGGAAAGAAGAAGAACAAATTAGATACTAAATCTTCAGTGTTTTCCCTCCGGAAGAGAAAAGGGCATCTGAAAGGCAAGGGGGATGCTGGTTTAGGCTCCAAGGATGACATTTTATCCTGTCAGCATGTAGATCTGGAGCCCAAAACACCAGACCTGTCTGCAGATGAACTTGGGCAATCAGACACAGAGTCTGCTCTCACTGGAAAAAAGCAGAAAGGAGAACCGAGACAGGACTTACAGCAGATATCTGCAACAGATAATGGAGGTTCAAAAGACACAGGCAACTCTGGGTCAGACACAGACATCCACAGCTTCCACTCTGCAGATGACCACGATGATCTACTCGCTGACATTCAGCGTGTTATACAACTGCAGCACCAACAGCAGAAAGGAGAGATGGATCCACAGAAAGAAGAAGATTGGAAGATTAGTTTAGCAAAAGGTGAGGAGAGGAAGGTGGACAAGCTGACTCCTCCTGAGTTGCTGGACTTTACTCCAGAACTGGAACTGGGTTCTGATGCTCTTTCCTTTTTAGAGGTGGCAACCGAGTCTAAGCAACTGGAATTAACAATACAAGAGCTCCCTCTCCTCACAGAGCAAGCCAAAGAGGGGGGTGAGAAGGAGGAGTCAAATTGGGAAAATGAAACCTCCCTTTGTGTTACAATTGGTACAAAAGATCAGCATGCGTTGTTGCAGCAGCCCATCACTAATGGGGGTGCTGCAATCACCCCAGTCACTATAGCAACCAATCTCAATAGCTTCCCTCGTCTCCCTGGGGAGGAGGACGAAAGAAACATCAAGGCAGAGCTCAGTCCCAAGGCCCTGGAAGAACAAACCCTAGTGAGAGATCCACCTGGCATCAGCACCAACACAGAGTCCGTTGATGACCTCACGTGTACCAAAGTTGAGGCCAACAGGGGCTCACCCTCGTTCAGGAGGAACGGTTTCACAACGCTAACTACCCCCAGGTCCACAAACTCCTGCTCTAGCCCTATAGTTAAACCATATCCCCCTATCATCCCTTCTTACATTAAGACCACCACAAGACAACTTAGCTCCCCAGGACACTCTCCAGGTTGTTCTCCTTTCCACAGTCCCCTGACCCCACTGAGAGCCCAACATCATCTGTACAGGTAGGTACTCTATGGCTAAAGTTGACCTGGACAAGACATGTGTGTGTATGTGTATGTATGTGGACGTACACATGTGTGTATTCATAAGCCTATATACACATATATACTTCAGTATACATGGATGTATGAATGACTGAAAATGTCTTAAGCGTAGATAAATTAATGAACATAAATACATACATTTTGACACCGCAAAAGTTTTATTTGGACTAGGTATGGGTATGTGTATATTTATTTGCATATTCATTTATTTTTTACATGTTTTTGTTATTTTATTTATATAGATCTAGTTGGTTATTACACACATCTTTCAATGCACTTGGACACGTCTTCGGTGAGGTACGTGGGGTTATAGGGAGTTTCTCAAGACCCCCTCACCCAGGTGACCCAACTGGGTCACTTCCCAGGCAAGCCAGTCCCCCCCAACCCAGAGTCTTTCCATGCCACTATAATCTCAAGCATGAGCAACTGCTTTGATTTGAGGTCTACCCTCATCTGTCAGTCATTGAGTCATTGAGTGTAATCTAGCATCTTGGTGGTTGGAGATGTTTGCTCTGGTCTATGGCACTGCAGATGGGCTCTGGAGGCACGTGACTTAAGGTTCAGCCCTCCACATCTGGGACCATGAGGTTGTTTTATCCGTTGCTGGTTCTAGTTCAGACCAGCAGCCATAGTCTAGCAGCAGGCTGCTCGGTCCCACCATCTTGACCCCATCCTGCCCATCAATTAAGATTGTTGTAGATGATTGTTGGACTACTGCCCATCCTGGCTGACTGATTGCCACAGACTGCAGATTTATTCATTGTATTGCATTATTAATTCATGCTTAAATAGTCTTTGGTCCTTCTCACATACACACAAATACATACACACATACAGTATATATATATATACACACACACGTGTATATACAGGTATATCTCTATCTGTATATACAAATATATCTATTTCAATGTACAATCCTTTAAACGATTACAATCAAAGCAAAAACCTCCAGACAAAAATTTAATCTTAAGCAGTTCTGGTTTTTTTTGGTTTTTCTTTGTTTTTGTCATTTACATTTTTGGCATTTAAAAGTTTCGAAAGTTCTATTATTATTTCATCAACATTATTCCTTGAAATTGTGACCATTCTGCTCTGCATATGAAGCTAAGCAGAAACGTAAATGTCAACAGGGCAACAGGTGAGGGCAGCCATGTCTCTAGGCAGAGATCCCACAGTTTCATCAGGCCTCTTAGCCGCTCAGTTTCCTGGACTGAGGAGATGATG
The DNA here is from genome assembly GCA_911728415.1 of Lagocephalus sceleratus. NCBI lineage: Eukaryota > Metazoa > Chordata > Actinopteri > Tetraodontiformes > Tetraodontidae > Lagocephalus > Lagocephalus sceleratus. The sequence goes on along the minus strand of CAJVRN010000231.1, from coordinate 5,723,246 downwards.
GGGAGGCTGAGGAGCAACGAGGACAGCATTGGAGGTTCAGGAGAGTATCTGATGGGCTACAGAAGAGGATGCAGCCAGTCCCTCTGTGCTACCAGGAGACCTTCCTCTGGACAGGTGTCTACCTGCAGCTTCCATGATATCTTCACCGGTCAGTTCCACACATAAATGAGTTACGCATGTTTTCACAATGTTTCACTGAGTTTCCTGGAGACACTGAGATAATAGTATCTGTAATATTTTGCCCAACAGAGTTAATTACCAATTTAATTATGTAACTGTTTTAAAATATTTTTTGCTTTCGTCGGTGTTGTATTAGCTTTGAGTTTGTGTCACTGAATTATCATTTGACTAAGATGTGAGTCATGTATAGATATTAATATATGGATATTGTCTAGGTCGAACACTGCTGGAGAAGCTATCCCAGCAGCAGCAGCAGCAGGAGGAGGAGCCAGAGGAGGCTGAGAGGCTCTGTTCCAAGATCCTGGCTATGGGCCTTCTGCTGCCTTTCAGTGACTGTTTCAGAGAGCCGCTAGGGGGCAGCACAGCTCACATCACATCTGCTGGGACAGCCAAGTTTGAGGTATGAACTCAAATTCACATTTCCTGGTCGGTATTTGGGGCTGTGAGCAACTAAAATGATATTAGTCCAATGGACGCACATTGCAAACATGTTTAAAGAAGAATGTGCCTGCAGCAAAACCAGCTGTATACATGGGCTGCTGTCAATCAGCCAACTTCCTCTCTGGATCCTCTGGATGAAATCCTGCCAGGGCAACAGCGATGCCCCTGGTCTCCAGCCAGATCAGACGGAGACAACAGAACCAGAGGCAAGTCGACAGAAGGAGGTATGTGCAGTACAGCAATAGAGAGCAGAGACCAAATAATTTGGAGGATATTTAGCAGAAACAATGTGTATATATACATACATACACCCACCGGACACTATTCTAGGGACACCTTGCTAGTCAAAGGTTTTGCCTTCAGAACTGCATTAACCTCCTAAGACCCGAGCTCTTTTTTGATATACATTCTTAATATGTCTTTGCTATTTAGGATTATTGGGACCTGATAAGTATAAAGACTGAGAATCATGTTTTAACAATATTTGAAACAAGTGTTTTTTGGGGACAGTGGTGTCCATACAGGGACAATCTATCTAAATATGTAATAATATAATGTTTATGGGTCCATGTATGTGGACATTTGGCCCCATACTAAGAAGAATTAGCTTTTATATTATAGGTGACCCAAAATCTAATGTCCACATATGTGGACGCCAGGTCTTAGGAGGTTAAATCTTGGAAAGAAGCTGTTGAGAGACATTCCTCAGAGATTTTGGTCCATATTTACATGATAGCATCACTCAGTTGCTCCAGATTTGTCAGCTGCACATCAGTGACATGAATCTGCTGTTCCATTTCTACAGTCACCAGATCACAATCTGTTGGATTGTGGCCTCGGGAGTACAGTGAACTCATTGTCATGTTCCAGAAGCCAGATTGAGATAATATGAGCTTTGTGACATGGTGCATTATCCTGTTGGAAGTATCCATCAGAAGATGTGTACACAGTGGTCATAAATGGATGGACATGGTCAGCAACAATACTTGAGTAGGCTATTGGCATTTAAACGATGCTCAATTGGTACTAAGTGTGCCAAGGAAACATCCCCCACACCATTACACCACCAGCAGCAGGATGGATCCGTGCTTTCATGTTGACACAAAAATTCTGACTCTGCCATCTGAATGTTGCAAATGAAGTTAACACTCATCAGAACAGGATTTCCAGCTGTCTATTGTATTTCTAATTTTTTACAAATTAAGAAGTATAGTCATGGCTTTATTGTTGAGAAATGCTCATCAGTTTATGATCATGTAATGACCAACTGTCGTATGATGTCTGTTGAATGTATTTAACTTATCTTCTTGTGCGTACTGTGATAAATTAGTTATGTTTTCCAGAACACCAAGCGTCCATCTTGGGTTTGAGACAACAGCAGAAAGAGAGCCAACAGGTCAGTTGTAGTGTCTACAGTAAACACACAATGCTGGGTTTTTACATTCAATAATTATTCACAACTACTGAAAACTTTCAAGTGACACACAGATTTTTGACAGTTTGATTTATTTTGTTATGTGCAGGAGGAATGTCTTCTTCTTTCCACAAAGCTGAAAGAAAAACAAGTGAATGTCATCAAGCAGCTGGAACAAACCATCGAGGACCTCAGGACCAAAATTGCTGAGTTGGAGAGACAGCCCACTCTGTTAGAAAGACCCAGTACCTCCACCACTGATAGGGAATGTGGAGGAGAGGAGGGTCTGCTGAAACATCTCTGCGATGCCCACCTCCAGACGGACACACCACTTGCACTGGGAGGCCTAGAGGTCAAGTCTGTGCAGACCTCCCCTATGGAAGATCACTTCAGGTTCAAAGTGCCTTGTGACAAGGAGAACAATACAAAAACTCCCCCAAAGCCACCACAAGGGCAGGATGGCTTCCAGTGTTCATGTCAACTGCAGGCCATGCAAACAGGAGGACAGTTACCAGAACTAACCATATCTCCTTCCCCATCCCTTCCTCACACCACTGGACTTGCTCCACCACCACCACCTCCTCCTCCTCCTCCTCTACCAGGTGGCCTTGCTCCACCACCACCACCACCACCTCCTCCTCCTCTACCAGGTGGCCTTGCTCCACCACCACCACCACCACCACCACCACCTCCTCCTCCTCTACCAGGTGGCCTTGCTCCACCACCACCACCACCTCCTCTTCCTCTACCAGGTGGCCTTGCTCCACCACCACCACCACCACCTCCTCCTCTACCAGGTGGCCTTGCTCCACCACCACCACCACCTCCTCCTCCTCCCCTACCTGGTGGTCTTGCTCCACCACCACCTCCTCCTCCCCCTCTACCAGGTAGCCTTGCTCCACCACCACCACCGCCCCCTCTTCCATTACCTGGTGGTTCTTCTCTATTCCCTCCACCTCCTCTCCCTGGTGGCCTTGCTCCTCCTCCACCACCACTTCCAGGAGCTGTCTGTGCTAATTTAAATCCTCTAGGAGGTCTGCCTCCGCCTTTGCCAGCAGGCCTTTTTGGTCTTGGTCTGACCCAGGAAAAACCACCCAGAAAGACTTTGGTAGAGCCTCCCAGACCAATGAAGCCTCTCTACTGGACCAGAATTCAGCTACATACTAAAAAGTAAAAAACATAGATTAACTGATTCATGCTGTTGATAAAATGTTTTTGATTTGAGAATCTTTTAAATCACCCATTATCATGATTACGTCATAATTGTGAATACATCATAATTGTGGACTACCATACTACCATATGACATAAATGTATAAGAGTGCAGAGAACCTACAATTGCTATTCCTATCTCTTTCTCAGAGAGGTTTCTTCTTTTTCGGTGTGGGACAATATTGAGGAACCCGATGTGGACTTTGAAGAGTTTGTTGATCTGTTCTCCAAAACAACTGTGAAAGAGAAAAAGCAGCCTCTCTCTGACACAATCACCAAGTCCAAGGCCAAACAGGTCTGTAGAAGTCATCACCATCATCATCATCATCATCATCATCATCATCATCATCATCATCATCATCATCATCACCATCATCATCATCATCATCATCACCATTAGGTCCACAATATCACATCAGCAAAATGCCAGTTTACATCCATTTGGGCTAAAGCTTTGAACGATTGAATCCAAATTCAAAATGTGTATGTTATGTAAGTTAACTTATATAAGATTAGACTTATATAAGATAAGACTTAGATAAGAAATAGATAATAACATAACAAAATCTTTGCTGTGCTGCCCTTTTCTTCACATGATTGTTCACCTCTTTTTTGACCTGTATCATATTCATGGGAGTTGTTTTTCAGGTTGTGAAGCTCTTGAACAACAAGCGTTCTCAGGCAGTAGGAATCCTAATGTCATCTTTACATCTTGACATGAAAGATATTCAGCATGGTGAGTTTAGCTGAAAACATGTCTGACTTCAAGCAAAGCGAGAATGAACCCAAGTTTCTCTGAACTACTCTGAACCACTTGTTATTAACACTTCTGAGAGTGAGAACAGAAAATATGGTCTTGTAAACCTATTTAATATGTCACACACAACCATTATTGGCAAATACTTGATCAAAAATATTTATTTCAACCATTATATGTAACTGCAATTTTTAAGGTCATCAAAATGTTCCATGATTTTGGCCTATATGTGAGAATATTAGGATGTACACTTTTCACACTTTCCTTAGGTTGTTGAATTGAGGACATATGCTTTATGTGCTGGACTCTATCCCAGCTGGCTTTGGGTGAGAGGCTGGGTACACCCAGGAGAAAAGATTTCTACAAAAATAAGGGCTGATTTTAAATCTAGCTACAAAAGCTGCTAAACTTTTTGCCAGGATTGGCCTCTAGAGCAGAAGTTTTCAACTGCAATTCAAGATAATTTCCTTCAAAAAATGTTTTCATGTTCAAATTGCACTTAAACTTAGGGCTGTTGTTTGTTCAGTTCTAATTTTGCCATGCAACATGCAGTGACTGTTTCTGTGTAGGGGTTTCAAATTTTAAGGCATGATATGAAAACAAAACCCCAATTTCTTAATTACAGTCATTACAATTGTATATTCACTCTTACTGACCCGTGGCCTGTTCTTTTGTCTGTCTTTAAGCCATCCTGAACCTGGACAACACCATAGTTGATCTGGAGACCCTGCAGGCCTTGTATGACAATGTAAGCAATACACTATTTTTATTTGTCCCTCTTTGGTGTGGGACATTTAAAGCAGAGCTTGTTACTGATAATAGAACTATCATCACATCCAGCATACATATTGAGATCTGAAGGAAAATACGATATTATTTATAAGTTAATTCACTCCGACCAAAATAATTGCTTTTATTCTAGAAATAAATAGGGCCAAAACATAATAGTGTAATAAATTCACAAAATAACAAATTTAAATGCCAAACTACAAGCGCAAATTTCGCAACATAAACTATGAACAATAGGAACATTAAACTATTCACACAAACACAAACAAAATAAAAATAGTTACAGCATGAATGAAGTAAAAACCCAATTTTTTGTGATCAGGTCAGAAAGGTTTTTTAATCTTTATTCTTATTTATTCTTTATTCTGACATGAGAAATGTCATTGAATCTTGAATGGAAACACATTACAAATACAGGGAATTCAGTCACAAAAAAAATCACAAAAAGAGAGTCATAATATAAATTCAAATGAAGGCAAATTGCAGAAAAACATTAATTTACAGTGCAGTGGATTTTGTTGTAGTAGCCCTTCTTCTGAAGCAGGGATTTTGCAAAACGTTGGCAACATTTCCACAAAAATGCTTAGGTAAAAACCCCGACTTCAAATATTCCCTTAAAAAAGTACATAATGAGTACTACCTGTTTAGCACTCCAGTCAGACTTCTGGGAAGCTCAGACCATCTTCTTCCAGACCCCTCCACTTCCTCCAGGAGAATATTAGCTCCTTGCAGGTCGTGGTCTTGAGAATTGTAATCCTTCAAACATGTCTTGAGACTCCCTGGTGCCTCTCATCATCTTACTGTTTTAATCCATATAAATGGATTGTTTCTATACGGCACTTTGAATCTTTTAATCACTCAAAGTGCTTCATGTTACATAGGTTGCTGCATGTAGCCATTCACATGTTCATTAGGAGTCAGGGAATAAATCAGAGGGTGAAGGAAATAACCAATAATGTATATTTGGATGCTAAAGACACAGGTTTAGGAGCAATTTGGGGTTCCATATCTTGCTCAAATTTCTGGGATTGAACCAGTGATTTTGTACCACTACAGGGACCATGCTACCACCTGAGCAACAGTTGCCCATGTGGTCTGCCAGTGATGTAGTGATTGGTTCAGGACAGCAGGTATGGGCTTCAGTGCATTTTTTTTCCCAGTCTTTTTACAGCTGTTTCCAGTTCAGTTATTATTATTTTTTTAATTTTTCAAGTCATGGCCATGTTGAAGTGGACAGATTATGCCAGCAAAAGGGGCAGAGAGTGTCATTCGTTGAGGGGAGATTTCAGATTTCAAGGGCATGTCATCAATTTGTGGCTTTATGTGGAAATAGAACCTTGTGCTACCTTATAGGTGATATTCACGCTCATACAAATACTGACAAACATGTTAAAGTGGAAAAAAAGTTGAAAGAACACATGAAGCATTTTTAAAATGTACTCAAGAATAATGTGCGGAAGCCCAATATTAAATAATTTATCAGATATGCTTTAGAATAAATGCAAAAATGTAAAATGAAAATCAATTAAGGCAAATGTTACATTTGAGTCATTCTGACCATTTCAAAGGTTCAGAGCAGCAGTTTAAATAACGCATCCAGGCATTTTAGGTTTTCAGGTTTTCGGATTTTTTCAGACAAACTTCAGATTACAATGTGTATGCTCATCATCTCCATCAATAATAGGGTTTACAATTTGCCAAAAGCTGTCCATTAATAGTGCAACTGTGCAAATGTCTTCAGAGAGCTCAGCAGGAAGAGTTGGACAAGATCGAAAAGCACGTGAAGTCCTCAAAGGAAAAAGAGAACGCCAAACCTCTGGACAAACCTGAGCAGTGAGTGCCAGTTATTCCTCTACACCACAAGAAATAACTGATAAACATACCAGAAATAACACAGCAGTGATTAAGAGGACCTGTTTTTGCTTTTGTGTCCTAGGTTTCTCTACCAATTGTCGCTTATTCCAAACTTCTCTGAAAGAGTTTTCTGCATCCTGTTTCAGTCCAGCTTCTCTGAGTGCATTTCTTCTATAATGAAAAAACTAGAAACATTGCACAGATTATGCAAGGTGAGTTTATTAGTCAGTTAAAGTCAAAGACCAACAGATGACTGAGTATGCAGTGAATATAAAGAGCCTTTTTAGAATTCTCCAAGTTATATTTGGATTCTCGTGGGTGATTTTTTTTTTTCCATTTTTTTTCCATTTCTTATCTGGCTTCTTATCTGAAAGCCATAGCCTTTTAATCAAATTCTGCTATATTAACTACACGATTGGCCAGTATCTTATCAAAACCAAATTTATGCAGGATTGAAGCTAAAATGGAAAGCTATCTGCAAAAGAAACAGGCGTGCAGCCAGTGTCTGTCAGTCTAAAACATGCTTGGCTTGACTTGAGATTGAATTTTTTTTTTTTTTTTTTTTTCAGAAAGACTGTAATGACCAGCACAGTTTATTGAAACAAAATATTTTTTTCACTTAACTGTTCATCTTTATATCTTTATTGCTTATTAGCACATGCCTAAACAACCTCGAGCTGAAAGGAAAAGCTGAATGCTAAATAGGGGCTACTGAGTAATTGTATGCACTCTTTACAAAAGGGATTTCCGAACTGTTCCACAAAGGGCCGTGTGGCTGCAGGTATTGGTTCCAACCAGTCAAGCGCACATAGTTTGACTAATCAGCTGTTTGAAGACTCAGATGAGTTGATTAAATGAGTCACATCTGGTGTGCTGTTGGATTGGAACAAAAACCTGCAGCCACACTGCCCTTAGAAGAGTTTGGACATCTCTGCTTTACAATATACTCCCATCTCCTCGTGGATCATCTTCTGGACCAGATTAGGACATCCCTCACTGCTTATGAAGGCTGTAGTTGCAAAGTTCCTGCAGTGGATGCTTTGAGACATTATTTTACCTGAGGTGTTCTGGTCTGTGACCTGAGGGGGAAAGGCACCAATGGCAGGTCTTTCTCCATGATTCTGGTTGGTGAGCACAGATTCCACTCCATTTGTGGATATTGGACATGGACAGACAGTTTCTTTTTGGCCTCCATCTCTCCTAAAAGACTGTCCTGTCTCCTGGTATTTCCTCCACACTCTTGACCCTGTTCTCACCACAGTGAGTGCAACATTGTGGAGGAGCTGCAATACCTGTTGGCTGCAGAAACCACTTCTAGTGATATTGGCGAAGGAGCTAGACAATGGCAAACTAACCAAGAATCATGACAACAGATGTTGAACAAAGGAAATGGGGAAATGGTCTGTGGTCAAATCTACAAAACCATCCCTGAGAAGGGGATATTTTGCCTCTCCAGTCCTCCTACAACCACAACCATTATTGTGTTGCACCACGCATTTCGATATCCCATAATTGTGCTTGGTTTAGAGATCTGGTCCCACTGTGACAATCATGTCTTCCTTTTATTGAACGGTGCATATAAAAATGATGTGCTGTATTTGTCCTTCTCTGCAGATGCTGCAGACCAGCGAGACAGTGAAGAAGGTTCTGGGTCTGATTCTGGCTTTTGGAAACTTTATGAACGGTGGAAACCGAACCCGAGGCCAAGCCGATGGCTTCAGCCTGGACATTCTGCCCAAACTTAAGGACGTGAAGAGCAATGTAAGAAAAAGATGTTTGGTTTTACTAATCTAATCAAGTACTGACAAATTTAATATGCCTACAATAACAACAACAATAAGAAAAAAAAGAAGGTAAAACATATTTTATTTAAAAGAGAAATTTCCAGGACACTCTGGGTCATTTTACAAGGACAAATGACAAATGAAAGGAACAAAGAAAAAAACTAAAAATGTGCAAGAGATAAGTGAAAAGAGTCATCTCTCTCTTTCATTTGCCAGATTAGTTGAAGAAAAAAAGAAAAGTTTTAGATAAATATAGAAGGCATCGAAACTATGAAGAAATACAAAGAATAATGAGTAGAGAAAATTGAATCCAACATACATTAAAATATAGGTAAAACATGAGTAAAAGACAGAAAAATAAGTAAATGCCCTTGTAAAAGAGGAGGCTGCAAAAGTATGAAGGGGTTTGCGTTTGATTATAGAGACACTATAGAGGGGTTTTTTTTGTTTCCACCCTGTTAAACATGTTTCTTTCCATTCTTTAAATAGCTAGTCATAGCTTCATACCTTCTTGCATGTCCAATTTATGTCAGTTCTGAGATGAAAGACTTACCTGGAACTGAAAAACCTCATATTTGACAGGGGTTCGAATCATTTAAATAATGTTCACTATGAAGAATTTTGTCAGTTTAGGTCTCTACTAAAACAGTTTTCTGTCCACATCCAGGACAACATGAAAAGTCTCCTGTCTTACATCGTTTCCTATTACCTAAGACACTTTGATGAGGTAAGCAATGGCATTTACCCTCATCCCACACTGGACACACCTTTTTCTCTGACCTTCGATTATCTCATCATCATCATCATCTTCCTTACTTACTTTGTGACATACCTGGTCCAAGCCAAGATTATATGTTTCTCTTTCTCTGTGTTTGTGTGTGTTTTTAATCAGAATGCTGGAAAAGAAACTTGCATCTATCCTCTCCCTGAACCTCATGACCTATTTCAGGCATCACAGATGAGATTTGAGGACTTCCAGAAGGATCTAGTCAGACTTAGAAAGGACATCAAAGGTAAGAGACAACAACAGAAAAAAAGAGGGTGGGAAGCAGGGAGAGATACAGAAATAATAACACATTTATTGTTTATTTCAATCTTTAAAGGTTACCTTTAGTTATTTCAATTGGAATCAAACTAAGTAAGTTTGGTAACAGCCAAAAATACTATCTTGACATGTTCACACTTGAAATGAATAATCAAATTTAAAAAATGTAACAACTTTTCTTTGATATGTTCTGTTGAAGATTGGATTAAGCTCCTCAGAGGAGTTTGAACTTTCTGATCATGTCATGACAAAAACAAGCATGCCCAAAGCCTGCCAACCAAGCATATCTTGGCCTGAAGTCAGATTTTTTTTTTTTTTTTTGGCCCGCGTCTTCTGTCTCAGATTGAATTGATTTTTGGCCCGGCCACCAGCACAAATGGCATAAATAAAGAAGACATGTCCAACATGTAGTTCCTATTAGTACCACGAGGTGACATCATTAGTAACATAGACAGGTTTATGATTCGTTCAGGCCCCTCTGAAAAATGTGTCATTTAAAAAACTGCCACCTATGAGTCGAAAGCGTTCAAATGTTTTTGGAACTGATTGACTTTCCAGGCACCATTAAATGATGGCGCATGATTTTCTCATACCTCAACTGTCAAATGTCTGTAGCAGATTTAAAAATGTATTTGTTCTTATTATTTTTAATTTGAAGTGTTGGCAATGAAGCCTTCTGCTTTCAGCAAAGGTAGAAATTCCAATAATGTTTCACAAAAAAAAAAAAAAACATTTTTTTACTACCTTACTACCTAGCCTGCCTGTCAGGAATGTACTTCCTCCAAAAAGTTTAGTGAAGGACATAAAGTGGGCATAAAAGATCTACAGAGCCCTTATTTAGGTTTGTGTAATGTTTAAAAAAAAGAGCAACAGAAATCCTCATTTTTAATGTGGCCTTTAATGTAAACATAAAAAAAAAACTCTTTGAGAGGGAAAAACTACAATTCCATGAATAAAATAATATTTTTTTGAGCCTTCTTTTGGTTTTATTACAGCACTTGTCTTTTTGGATTGGAGCATGTTGGCATTGGCATGGTTTGCCATATTTGCCCACGCTTCTTGGCCAAAGTAATCCAAAATCTCTCAGACTGTGAGGACAGCTGCTGTGCATAGCACAGTAGTGTTGTTGTTTGGAATTATGCCTAAACAGTGGTTTCATCAGACCATAGCACGGTTTTTTCCATGATTTTAGGTTTGGCTCCTAAAGTAACGTTTGGCTGGGTTTGGAGCTCATAAATTAGCACTCCCATGATTGTGAATTTGTCTTCATTGTTTCCAGCATGTACGTCACAAGTGGAGAAGGTGTGCAGCAGTTCAGATGAGGAGAACCTACAGCCTTTCAAAGGGAAAATGGACACCTTTCTCACTCAAGGTGATCATCAGAACGACGAGTTTCAGTTTTTTTCTGAGCCTCTTTCTATTCAGTGCAATAAACAGTCACCAGGGTTGTTTTCCATGTTTAACGATTGCTATTGTTTCTCGTTTTTCAGCAAAAAGTGATCTGGAGAAAATGGAACTTCAGCTCAGTAGCACTCACAAACTGTAAGGAAAAGTGCATTTGCACCAGTGGTTACTTACTTTAAAACAAACATTATGTCAATGCAGTTGGTAATCCCTTTCTAATTTTCTGTATCCTGGTAGCTTCCTGGAGCTAACGGTGCTCCTCTCAGTGAAGGCCAAGGCAGGAGAGAAAGAGATCTCCCCCAACACCGTCTTTTGCATCTGGCATGAGTTTTCCTCCGACTTCAAGGACCAATGGAAGAAGGAGAATAAATCAATACTGAAAGAGAGGTGAGTCTTTTTTGTCTTGAATAAGGGACTGGTTTAATTGCAGGTTAACAATAAAAACATTTTTTAGCTCATTGAACAAAAGAAAATTCATGTTCTGACTAAAGAAAAGGTTAGAACCCCTGACCCTATAATAGCTAGGGTTAGTCCCTGTCTAAGCATAGATTCAGTTTACATCTGCATCCTCTGTTCTGGTTTCCAAATAACTTAGAACTAATCTGTCCAAAGAATATTTGTCCTGGTCTTTGCCTTTGTTCTCTCTGGCAGAATCAATTAAATGTTTTATTTAGTAGTCCAAATGTTGAAAAACACTACTTTTTTTAGGTGTTATTAAAAAAAAAAACAGAATTTCACACCAAATTGAAAATAAACAGGGGAATTTTCCTTACCTGCCCTATGTGCTGTTTCTTAGCTTCCATAGATTCCATCTATTTGTGATGTTTACACAACTCACCTTGGACTTCATATTTCTCTGTCATGATATGCAGGTTAAAAGCAGCCGAGGAATGTTTCCGTCAGGTTAAAGAGAAATCTGCCTACAGCGTCAAACCCAAACACGCCTCTGGAATTGTGAGTTGACATTTTAGTTATTATGTATTATTTCAGGAGCAGTTAATATTGATTATTTAACCAACTTATTTATTTTTGCCTCCAAACAGAGCCTTAAAGAATATGAAACCAATCAAGATGTGACTTTTCTTTTAGGTTTTTTTTAATTTCCTGCTATTCCTTTAATGCCCCAGTCTTACATTGTTTTTATATGTTGATTTTTATGATGTTGTTTTCTATCGAGGTATAACTCCAAACTGGGAATTTAGTATGGTGCAATAGTGCAGTTGTGCAAATACTGCAATACATATAAATAAATCATTCAGACCAGTCTACTCAGGGTGAGCTGTTGAAAAGTCTGATGGCTCTATTGCTGAAGCTGTGTCCATTTTATGGAGGGGGTGGGACGTTTGGACCTATTTAGTTTTCTTTCCTTCTCCAGTATGTTTTCAGTGTGCAGGAGCAGAGTGAGGTACCACTGTAGCACTATTGTGGTTCTTCCTCCTATTATTAACTGATCATGTGTCCTTCCTGCAGAAAGCAAAGCTTGGTATGAAGATCTGATCTGAGGACTTCAACACACTGAATTTCACCACCACTGGGAAGAAGCAGGGAGACACAACAGGAGCATGACCAGGAAGAGAGTGTGATAGTCTGGATATCACGGGTTGAGGCTCTATACATATATTACTTTAGGATTTAGCACGAAGGAACTGGACACTGGACACAAAGAATGAATAACAAATCATGTAAATCATGTACCTGCTATCTATAAAATAACAAATGTCTCTATGGATTTGGGTCACACTGCACTGTTTAATGAGCAATAAACCCTGACTTCTTAATTCACCATTCTATCGCAATGTCTTCTCATACTTAACAAATGACATACTAAACCAATTCTTTCTTGGTTATCCCAAAAATTGACAAGGAAGGTTCCAGAAAGTTGGAATTTTCTAACCGAGTACACAGAAGCACCTGCTGTTATGCATAGCTACATTTAATCAAATATCATGCCAACAGATTCCTGAAAATATACAACAGTTAAAAGAGTTCAACTCTGGTCATATATGAATACTGTGTTACCATGTTCTTGCTAAAGCATGTTGTTTTCTTTTTTCTTTCAAATGCTGCAATAAAGTGCATTTCACGTGTACCATCACCTGTGCCATTACCGTATTGATGTCATCAACTGTTTAGCTCTTCTTGCCTTAGATAGGGACAGTGGCGACCCCTGCCCAGGCATCAGAGGAAGTTCCAGTGGCGTTTGTCAGTATATATCAAAAAACACCCCCTTTTTTCATTTGACATGATTGCGCAGCCTCCTGTAAATACCAACAGCACTTCCATCAGACTCATTCCAGCCAAACATTGTACAGGTTAGCAGAATGTCACTCTTAATTTGCATTTACGGCTTGCAGATGTTTGTGTGTGCGCGTGTGTGTTTGCACAGTATGTGCAAGCACATACACTACATGTGATGTCTTTAAACAATACGGACACAAATTGTCAAAACATATTTTTGTGTCCTCTTAAAAAAGGTTTTAAATGTACAACACATAAAGTAAATGTATATGAACTGAATGTTCTGATCTGGGAGGAGTGTAATTAATGTAAAATAAAGAGACTAGTTCTGCATCAACTAGGTTCTTATGCACTGGCTTTCTGAAATGAACAAATGCTTCTGGTCTGAGAACCACAGTTGTGAAAGAGAATACAAAGTATTCCACATAAAAATATTTATGGTCAACACTGGAAGTAAAGTACCTGCTCATCAGAGGATCAAAACCTGAGCTCTTCTGAAGATGATTCACTTGCTGGGTTGATAAAAATCCAACAATGTATAATTCTGCTCTCTCACAACACAAGGAAATGGATCCTACACAGACATGTTAAACTTGTTAAGCTATGATCATATTTTCAGGGGAATCACCTAAAAATGCATGTAAAATTAAATCAATTGTTTCACAAAAATAGGGGGTTTCTTTCACTGTTCTTGGTGTCTGGTACTCTGTCTGACTTAAAGTGGAAAAGTTCAAAGGAAAGATGTAAGATTTTTGTCCTCATTTCCCCCAGTTTGACAGAAAATTACAATGAATTCCATCCAAGAACAAAGCTATTGATCCCCTTCCTGCAACTACTTGACTACAAAAATGTACCACATTTGAGCAAAGGACAAAGCCTCCACAGAGATTTTAGTAAGGTTACTGCCTGCAGACCTCAAAAGAAAAATACCACTGTGAACTACAAATGATATCCAACACAGGACTCTACTCCTGTTTAACTTTTGGATCTGAAATTCATCCCATGTAAAATGCTGATATAAAGTAAGGATGTGTGGAGAAACAGAGTTTAAAAAAAAAAAAAACAATGCAGCAAAGGCAATTTTTTATGTCAGTATAGTTAAAAAATAATTATAGAATAAACTTACTTTAGATCAACATAAAAATATACTACTGTCACTAATCCCATTTTGTACAGTTGTAATTATGAAGTTTATTGATTTTTGTTTTTTGTTTTTTTTTCATGGAGAGCTACTCTTGAAACTTCTTAAATTAATATGTCATCTATTTCCCTTATCTCTGACCTTTTATTTGCAGTGAATAAAGAAAGGATTTCATTGTGTGGAGTCCTTTTTCCTCCTGTGCACGTGACAATAAACATATTGTATCTTGAGTCCTTCTTCAACAATTCTGGCAACATCCCTGGCCCTCTCTGTAGGCTCAGCACTAATTTCCAGCGTTAATTATCAGACTGATTTTCTGGTGCCAACTCCACTTATCTCTGACCCCTTTGTCTCATCCCCAGTCAGCTGAATAGTTTTTGGCACTCTGATTTCATCTTTCTCCTGTTACCAGTTTGCTTCGTGTCTCTCTCATGTGTGAAGCCATGCTAATTGAAAGTTAGTGTGGCTTCACACATGAGAGAACAGACTTTTCTGCTGTGATTGCCTGTTAGATTATTCACATTAAACTAGCATAAAAAATGTAAATAAACCATTTGCATTCTGCATTTGGGTCCTGATTATACATGTTATGGGTTAATCGGGTCCAAAGATGGACCATGACACAGGAAGAACCAGCCAGGGATTATTTATATTCTAACATTCCTGTAAAGGCTGTAAAGATGCCCTTATTGTGTCCTGCTCAGTTTGGGAGACTAAGTTTTGGCTTCTGACTGCTATGATGTTGAGTCTATCTCTTTCCTATACAGTTATGCCGTCTACTTTTCCTTCCAACTGCTTACTTTTACCACCGAAGCTTTAAATGATGTGAATGATGCGTCCGCTGTTAACCATCTCACCAAGTTCATGTCTGTGGACAGGCAGACTGGCAGTGAAACTCCTTGGCTTGTCACTCTTTTGAGGCTCTGGATCGCTGGGTGTTGATGATGGATGTGAGTTAATGGAGCTGAGTTGGGAAGGTCAATCGATTTCTGAGAAGGCCATCGATTTGAGAAGAAAAGTTTAAACTCTGACATTCATCATTAAATATGAGCTGGACTAGAAAATGAATAAGAGAAAGATAAACTCGTGACTTACAAAAAACTTCAAAAACATCTGACAAGATGTCACCAAGCTCAACACTCATATGACCAGTGAATTCAACATGATGGAGGAGAGATGAGTTCCCTCTACTGACAAACCCACTCCAAAGCCTAAGCTTTCTCCACCCACTCCACTTTCAAAACAAGTCAAGCCAAACTTCTGCACTTGCTTTTACTCGTTTCACCCCCCCCCCCATGAGGGGCCCCTCTGTAAGGATAACAATGCTGGTTTGGGGTTAATTTCCTCCTATGCTTTGAACTGTGATTGACAGTTAGATCTTCAGAATTAACTGGATTACTTTGGAAGATAGGTCTTTGTGTGTCTGTTCTTCTAGTTACATGCTGCTTTGGTGTCCTATTCATTATCTTTAACATATTACACATAGTTATATCTGTTACCTATACTTATTTTTTAGATTTTTGGGGAGAGGTGCAAAAATCCTAAATTTTTCAGTGGTTTGCTTAAAACAATGCAATGAAATATAGGTGATATTCATGCAATTTTATGCAATGAGGTTGCAGGAATATGGGAGCTGGCAAAACATGTGATATGATTTGGTACTACACTGAAAGTATCAAAGTTTTAATCTTGTTTTATTTCAAATGTTAAACATAGTTTTGTAGACACTTTAACTGTTAGGTCTACAAACATTCCCAAGACAGCGGATGAAAATAGCTGTTTCAGTGTGACGTAAATCTGCAACCATCACCAAAGTTTGTACATTTTCAACAAATCAGAAATTTCTGCTGTGAAATGAGTGATTTGATGTTTCATGTTAATGATCGTTTTTTGATCAAAGTGTGTGTGTGTGTGTGTGTGTGTGTGTGAGAGAGAGAGAGAGAGAGAGAGAAAGAGAGAGAGAGAGAGAGAGAGAGAGAGAGAGAGAGAGAGAGAGAGAATGTTTGTCACAGAGAAGTTCCTAAGGTTGCTAAAGAGTTGCTAAAGGCAGACTAGTCATTGCATGATAGGGCTAATGCAGGCTTTACACTTCCCTTTCTGTTGGAAACTGATTCTAGCAACCTAGTTTTCAGGTACTATTTTGAATCACGGAAGAAGAAAGGTCACAGCCCATCAGAGACTCAGAGGGACTGAGAAAATGACCCAAGTTACAGCAGCATGCCATTATCTTGTGCGGTCAAAGTTTACTATTACACCAGATAAGAATCCATTGTACTTATCATCTCTCCACTCTCAGTCTAGATGTTATCAAGCAGCAGACGGCTGCAGAGCTGAGTGTATTTGATTCTAAACTATCAGCCAGGTCAGTGTAGCACTGCAGCACAGAATGATGGAAAACGTGATTTTATTTTTTGCTTCAGTCACCCAACAGCATGTGAAGGCCAGATCAATACAAATGACAACTAACCACCATGACAAAAATAACATTTAGTAAGCCAGCACAATATGTACGTAAAATCTGTATCCTGACTTTTGAGGTGACACATCTTTGAAAATCTAAAGGAAGTCCAGTTGGATTTATTTTTTTTAAAGAGTTTTCTTTCCTGAATGATGGAGAACATTGACTGACATCTGTGTACACTTTTTTAGAAGGGAACACACTGGTTTGGAAGAAACTTCTTCTCTAAGAAGGTTTCTCTAATCTAGTTTCCTCAACACTACAATCATTGGGTCTGAGTCCAGGCATCTTAGATCTTAGACTTTGAATGTCTGTTCAATCTTCTGGTTGGCTGTCTATCCAGTTTTCTTTTTTTGTTGTGATGTTCATTATTATCTGCTAATATAAAATGTGAATATAAATAACTGACATTTTGGCAAAGTGCTGCTGAAGTCACCCAGAAACAGTGTTTCCAGTAATACAAGGTTTCAGAGAACTTCGTCATCTGATCAAAACAGAAATTCAGGCTTGAATTGATAGTGAAGGTATTGCGGGTTGTATGCTGGGAAAAGGAGTCACTCCAGAATCAATCAGTCAACCAATCAACCAATCAACCAATCAATCAATCAATCAACCCATCAATCAGCCAATCAATCAATCAAACAATCAATCACTATATTTAAAAAGCACTTTGAATTGCAGAAGCAAGGTACAATATAAAAATTCATTTGAGAACTCTTTGATTTTTGTGTGCATCCCCCTCTTCCCAGTAATCTGTTGCTGGGTCAAGAACAGAAAAAGATAACAGGCTGCATTGGTTCACTACACACCAGGAACCTGGCCAAGATGCAGGATGCCAGAGAGTTTGCAGAGGAAAGGACTGCAGAAAAGTTTAATAAGCTACAAGAGGGAGATTAATGTCCATCTGTGAGTGAGGGAGAGATAGTGTACCTCCACCATCATCCTCCAGCTAGACATAACATCAAGTATGCCCAACTTTAATGGTAGGGTAGTATTTTGTGCACTTCATGAGTGCTTATTGCACTGTAAAGTAATACATTTAGGTGAATGTAACACGTTTGTTGTTAGTTTGTTGGTTTTGTATTTAGGTCCAGCAATACATTTATAATAATTATTATGATACAGAATGAGTTCAATCATCTTGACAAAGCAAAATCTGTCCAACACAAAAAGGCATTCAGATACCAATGTCCCTTGCCTCACTGCTGAACAGGACAAGGGTTAAAATAGGAAATAAAAGACGAAAAAAAAGTATTGTAAATTGACACGCTATAAAAACTCAATATAAAAGTGTGAACGCTGTTTTCATCAAGTGCAGTTGGGGAATAAGCAGACCTATATAAGACTGATTTAGATCATTCCATATGAAACCACTGTGAAAACCAACTAAAAGTGTCATTTCGTCTGTAACCATGACTGGATCTCTGACAGGGCCAGTTCTTTAGCAATGAAAAAGCAAGACAATATTTTTTATGAAAGCAATTTTGATTTTAGGGCATTATGGTTGATATAACATTTTCAGTCTGAGGGAAATGAGCTGACACAATGTAAAATGTAATATTTACCGGTAAGTTAAAATACAAACTGGACTCTACATTAAGTACAGCTGACTGCTCATTAATGCAAATATCTAATCAGCCCATCCCATGGCAGCAGTTCAATACATTTACAGTAGATGTGCAGTAAGCCTGTATGGGCATTAAAAAGGGAAAAAATACAACACATTAAAAGCACATAAAGGAAGAAATGTATACCCAAAGTGCCATTAATTACCGTTTAATTGAACACCCTTTCCATTATTAATCAGAATTGGTATTCATGATTAATTTAATAAAGCAATAAAGTGGGTCCATGGGCCTCTGGTCTTGAATTATATGCTTCATAAACCAGTAAAATTAAAAGGCATACATTCATTAGTGATTAGGAAGGGATATCAGGGATGCCTTAAGGGCCCCTGTCTGTTAGGCAGGCCTTCACGCTATTAAATGCTCAGTATTGATGCATCATTTTCACCACATAAAAAACCTTAAAAACTTAAAAAAGTGTCACCATGCGCAGCAAAAGAGTAGAGGCGGTGACATGGTAAAAGTTAAGACTATGTCATGGCAGCCCCTCCTACCAGTAGAAAATGGGGACCCATCTTCCTCTGAGATGGGCCATAACACAGTAGTATTATCAACTCTATCAGGGTGTGAAGGGGAGAAGTCACAGGAGTACAGAGTGTAGTGTAGGGTGCTGAACACAGCCCCAAGGAGATATGTTCTTCTGTACATCTCTGTAGTCCCTGTGTACTTGTGTTTGATGAGTTTGACTTATATTAGACGCTTGCAGGACTCTGCTGTTGATGACATTGATGATTCATTTCCAGCAGAGAAGCATACATTTCTGGTGGGACCAATTTATTAAACAGTTGGATTTGTGTGATTGCTGAATTATTTTAATTGGTTGTGTGGGAGTGTTGTGTTTACCTTGATTAAATAAAAGTATTTTAGTTTATCTGGGTCTGCTTCAATCGTCTGCATTTAGTTCCAAAATGTTTAACTGAAAATCTGATTGCATAGACTTCTGTAGCGGTTAGCACTGTTGCCTTATAGCAAGAAGGGCTGAGGTTCAAATCCCAGTTGGGACGGAGGCTGGGGTCTTTATGTGCAGAATTTCCATGTTCTCCCCATGCCTGCGTGGCTTCTCTCTGGGTACTCCAGCTTCCTCCCACAGTCCAAAGATGTGCACAACTGGAGATTAGGTAAATTGGAGACACTAAATTGTCCTTAGGTATGAAAGTGAGAGTGACTGTCAGTTGTCTCCACATTAATACCTCCTTTCCTTTTTCCATGATGCCCTGACATTAATTCCCCCCCCCATAGTTTAAAATCACATATCCAGAATTAAAATATATTAGCTATATTTTCATCATTTTACATGTATGTTGGATGTTTATGTATGTATGTATGATTTTATACTTGTTCTCTTTTTTCCCTTTCTTCCCTCCTACTTCTGCCCTTTTTCCTGTACCCGATCAGCCATCAGAAGGAGGGTGCACCCCCGGAAATTCTCTGCTTGCTCCCAAGATTTTTTACAGTTTTTCCATGTGGCTGCCATCAGAAGTCATCCTTGCTTGTCTATCTGATTGCTCTGTTTGCTTCCACTTATTTAGTTACACGTGTGCCTTCTGTTTAAAGACTTTGCTGTTCCTTCTGTCAGATTGGGCTCATTTACATGACCGCTCATTTACATGACCGTAGCAAGTCGATCGGTATCCAATTTCTGAAGTTATCAAATTAAAAGTGATCACGTAAAAGTATAACTTGATATACTTAATCAGATAACAGAAGCTGATTATGAGACATTGGATTAACAAACGTCTTCATCGAATATCTGAAATACACGTTAACGGGCCAACTGCAATTATAACAATTACTCAATCACTTCTAGATTTTATCTGGATATATTGTTTTCAGATAGGTGTGCACCTGGCATTAATATGCGTCTTAGGTGTCCACATTGAGATCCGATTAAGATACGATCACATTGCTGCGCTGGAAAATTAAATCAATTTAACAAGAAGGAAAACATGAAAGAAGAGGAAAAAGTAGCCAGCCAAACATTTGGACTCATCCTCATTCCATTCACAAGTGACCATATTCATAGCATACCTTGCTGGTTTATTTTGGAAACCTACATACACCGCGATTTTATATTTCTGCCCATGCAGTTTTTGTATGTAGATACAGGACACATTACCATTCACACTTGTGTTTAATGTGGTCATTAGGCAACCCTGGTCTGTGTTCACACGTGTATATATTGGCAGCAATGTCTTTCTGTGCAGGCAGAGAACAAAGTGGGAAAATGTTCAACATATTATATTAAATGTCATCAGTTCCTGTTTGCCAGATATGGATCTACCATGAGTGGATGCGTAAACTCACTATAAGACTGCACCAGGATGAGCTGATAACAGACAGACAATTGTTTTAAATTTTGCAGAGGTCCAGAGTATAACTTGGGAGACACAGAGGAAGAACAGCAGTGGACTGTCTATCACTCACCTGAGATGCTTCTGAGGCTGAGTGCCAAAGGGTACCCACCAAGAATGACTTTCACAGCAAAGCATAGTTTGCTTTTGTTTTTAGACTATTTGCTGCTGTTATTCAAGATGGCACCATGGATGGCTGCCACAATATTTCGCTCTCCTACTTAGTATGTTTATTTGTGTTCATTTTATTTTTTGCTGCTATTCTGAAATCTCACTTACACCAGAGAGGAACTATTAAACATTAGACAGTCCTCTCTAGGTATTTTTTTTCTCTGAGTTTCATTGATCCAGACTACTTAGCTGAGATTCCGGTTGGACATGCAGTCCAAGTTGACAGGGGAAGTGCGCAGTTGTGCTGGTCAGGCTGTGTAAACACACTCCAATCCTGTGCCTGGCTAATGTCTGATCACTGGCAAAAAAAATGGATTCATCAAATATTTGTAGTTTTGAATAATATCTCATCCATTACCTTGGAAGATCTTTATAGGGAAGGTTGAGAATTTCAGGAAAAAATGCTTGGGGGAACATATCTTGTGAAAGAGCTTGTGCAATGTAAGGAGTTTGTTAATGAAAAGCATGACCAGGACAGCTCCACTAGCTCTCTCCTGCAGGGTGCAAGTGGGAGGAAACTACATCAGTGTTTCCAAATGTTGACATCACCCTGCAGCTCTTTTTGACTTTGCCTATGACCAATGTCAGTGGAGAGTGTTTTTTTCCGGAGGGGTGGGGGGTCCTTTATCCAGCCTTTATACAGGCCTGCTTTGACTGCACCTAATGGAGGGTTTTCAAAACTGCAGCCACTGAACAACTCAGTAAAAACTCACTGACATTGTGAAATCCTACATCAGTCTTTCTGAAGATGTGTGTGCAGACCAAGACATTTCACAAATACAACAAACAATGGTTCACTCACATTGGCCAAAATGAGCTACAGTGAGAAGGTAAAAAACAGCTTCACAACAAATGACATCACCAACTACAGGAGTCCATCCCACCACCGCAAGGAGAACCCCCAGACAACCTCAACAGCCCTTACTGAAGATTTGAAAGGTAACCACTCACACCTCTCATCCGCTCACCCACACACCTCACACCTACACAATAGGACTATCTGCAACCCCTGCCCCTTCCCCTCAAACCCCCTGCCTGCACTAACGATCTGTGAAAAGGATTTGTGTCTGCTGTCTCAGCGACAGAAATGCAGCAAGGCTCAACTGGTCCCCATCTACGCACAGCTCTTCAACATCTCTGGATCTGTGAGTAATGCCCTACAGCTTTAGATGTTCCACTATCATCTGGGTCCCCAAAAAAGTCCAGGAAAGTTGGAGTAGAAACCACCCCGGCTTACAGTCAGCTTTCCTGCCCCAAATGCAAACAATAGTAGGAGCTCCTGTAATAACCTGTTTATTAGCACTTCTGACTAGTTTTTGTCACACTAAATCAGCTGTGGTATATGCAAACTAAAATGCAGTCCATGCTAACAGGAACTAACAGCCTGGTAAATTGGCAAATGCAAGAATAGTTTTCATTGAGGTGGCCATCTTGGTTTTCGACTTTGTAACTGGGACTCCAGTTCTGACATCCAACTTCCGAGGTAAATGGGACACAGTAAAACTTTGAGGGATTGGTGTTGATCCATCTGAAGGACATCAGGAATCCCCTGCTTGGCCCCTTGTAGGTTGATTACCATGCGAACGTGGTCAACATGGGGCTGCATGTCATAATGCAGAACCTCGACCACCCTGGGACACACACCAGGATCCTGTTTGTGGGCTTCAGCTTGGCCTTCAACACTCCACCAGAAGCTCACCCACTCACTGTACCTTCCTCCACTTGTCATTAGGTCTGACAGGTAGCAGCAGGTGAGGCTGAGGATCATCACATACTGCAAACAGACTGTCAGTACCCGTGAAGGGAGGTGGATCAGCTGGTGGTTTGGAACAGTCAGAACCACCTGGACAGGAAACCGTTCAAGACTGTGAGATGATGGCTGACTTTCAGATGTACCTTTTCACTAGCAATTCTCACAGAAACCAGGAATGCCATGGAAATAACTTCTTTCACAAACACTGTGAAACAACACTATTCACATTCCCGTGTGCAAGTTTACACTGTTTTCTTCCCCCACCCCATAACCCCACATATTTTTTTTTATTTTAAAAAGCAAAGTGAAGAGAACCAGTGTCAAATTCCTTGTTTCTCTGCTCAAACATGGCCGAATAAAGACGATTTCAATTCAGATTCTTTTTTTGTGCAAAGGAAAGGACTAAGACACACATGCTGCCTGCTAAATCTTTACGGTCTAACTACAGCCACCCCCGCCTACCCAGTGAGATGGGTAAAAGAGAGATAGAAACATGCAGACAGAATGCTTGATCGACCCTCCCTAAATGTACTCAGACACATGCCCAACCCCATAGACCCGCATAGACTAAAATAGCAGACACACAGGGGTATATTTAGCTGTTCAGGCCAAAGGATGACTCAGTGATCTAAAGATTGCACCGGGATGAACAAAAAACAACACACTGTGCTTTTTTCATGACTTGTACTGACACTCGAATGTAGAGCCAAACTAACGAGATATAGTCACTCAACAGGTATTTACATTTCACCCCCAGTCTAAAACTCCATGTGATCTTTAGAGAAAATATTCACAAATTGAAAATATTCACAAATTAAATCGCACATGCCTGACTGGCCCCTAAGGTTTCAGAAACATATTCCAGTAAACTTTAAAACCACACTTCAACACACTCAGACAGAACCTGGCACACCCAACAGGCGAGACACCAAGATGCAAACATTGCAATGCAGTTTATGCCATACAGTCCTAGACGAATGCAGGGACTTACACATCGGGAAAACTAAAAAAGGTCTTCACGAGCAAATAGCCCAAGACAGAAGAGCCATCTCCTCAGGACAGCAGAACCAACAGCAGTAGCAAGAAGTATGTATTTCACAGTACAGGTGTCCAAGTTCATGCATGTATATTTAGTGTTGAGAAATAGCTAAAGATTGTTACCAATCTTAAACAGCAGATTATATTTTGG
The DNA here is from genome assembly GCA_911728415.1 of Lagocephalus sceleratus. Taxonomy (NCBI): domain Eukaryota; kingdom Metazoa; phylum Chordata; class Actinopteri; order Tetraodontiformes; family Tetraodontidae; genus Lagocephalus; species Lagocephalus sceleratus. The sequence goes on along the minus strand of CAJVRN010000231.1, from coordinate 5,699,440 downwards.
ATGTATCCATTAAATTCCAAGAGTGAGGTGAACAGAGGGATACCACAGCTGGGAGACCTCTCTGCCCACCTCTCCCTCTCAGTGACAGACATCAACAAACAAACTTCATCGGTTTAGTCGAGAGCCACCATGGGAGAAAAATATTGGGACAATACACACCAACACAGACCTTACCAAAATGTTTATCAATAAATGATGACATATTACCACTATTTTAACATTAGAACTGTTATTATGATTTCAATATTTAGGGAGCTTTGTGCATGTTGAGTAAAATAATGTACGCAAGGGGCCACTTAAAGATTTCAAATATCATGATTAATAAGCTGCACTTAAGCGCAGCTACCCAGCAGGAAAATGTGTCCTCTGTAATTGATTTTTATTATGTAGGAGCAATAATAGCCATGCCAGCCCCTGGGATGATGCCAGTTATGAGTTGCCTTGGTTAAGCTGGAGTATCTGGTATATAACATCCATACCATGCATGTTGTATTAGGACATCAATCCATCTATTTTCTACCGCTTAGTCTTCCACAGAGGGTCATGGGGGGACTGGAGCCTATCCCAGCTACCACTGGGTGAAGGTGGGCTACACCCTGGACTGGACGCCAGTCAGTTGTAGGGCTAACGCATATAGACAAACAACCACACTCTCACATTCACACCTATGGACAGTTTAGCATCTCCAATTAACCTAATCCCCGATCATGGGAGAAAGCCAGAGAACCCAGAGAGAAGCCACGTAAGCACGGGGACAAGATGGAAACTTTTTTACAAATCAATTACTGGTTGATTTTGTATTTTTTGTATGTTGTGTCAACATTTCCACTTCTTCCATCCTCCTGGCCTTGGTCCATTGAGGGCTGACACCCAAACCTGCTGTACCACAGCAATGGCTGCTGCACCACATAGCACCTCAGCAGAGGCCACACATACTTGTCAGGCCCAGCTCTGATCTCTGACGCTGATGAAGTAAAAGCACTTCACATGTCAGTGCTACCTGGGAAGGACTGGGCAGACCGTCTCTGAGATGTAAGGCTGTCAAATGTTGGTGGGTTGACTCTGAATTTATTGTCACATCACAATATTTACTAGGTTGCTTTTCTTCCTTATTAGCTGTGGTTTAGGCTTTAATTTGGTCATTCTGTGAAGGTTCTGTCTCAGGTAGTAAACTAGGTATCGGGGGTAGTACAGTGATAATTTACTCATAATTTAGACCTGATTCTGGGGTTGCTTTTGCAAAGTGTTTCATGGTTGAGAGCTCCAACTCCACAACTCTCCTGTTTTAATTTAGCACTGTCAATCATTGAGCCGAGCATGCTTTTTGATTTCATGTGTATTTTGGCAGCTGCACAAGCTGCACACTTCCATTATCTGCATTGGGCTCATTGTTGCTTATTTTGAGCTCTGATTTATATCTTCTCAATGCTCGACATTTTGCTTCACAGCAGACAGCCAAACTGATCAGTTACCACAATAAGGAATGTTGTCCTTGACACCTGAGGCATCTCAACAGACTTTTAACCTTCTTTTCTTTTTATATTTAAAGACAATGTATTTAATCTAAAAAAAACTAATTGCAACAACTGATTTATCACTTTCCATTTGGTTTTAATATCAATTTAACAGTTTTTATGTTTTCACTGAAAGATATGTTTTTTGCCCAAATAATGGAATGAATGCATTTATTTAAAAACACTTTGGGCAAGAGGATTAGGAATTAATTTCAAGGAAAGCTGAGCTAATGAATGCTAATGAAGCTATGTATGATAAAGGTATAGTTCACACCAGCTGCTTGATAAGACTTTGTTGCAGTACCTTCTGTTTCCCTATTCCCTGTTCAATAATTTATCACTGTATAGCTCAAGATCAGCTTTTGCACTATAGCATGCACAGAATGCAAAGTAGTGTTAAAATACTGCAGGTCTGTGTAGTAGCTACAGGATTTCAGATTGTTCAGCAAACAAAGCTTCATGAAACTATTCAGTCTACTGATGAGCAATAAAGATTAGATCAGAGTTCTGTAAGTGATCTTGTTTTAGTTACTTTATTTAGTTATTTCTAGAGGTGAATACATGACTCCGACAGCACAAAACTGTTGGTGGACTTTTAGTTGTCTTATCACTTTCAACACTGTCACTCATTTGTCTCAACAGAGTGACATCATTCAAAAGTTTGTTTTTTGTTTTCTTTTAAAGCAGGGGCAAATATTTCCAGTCCAGCATGGAAGAATGTTGATCTATGCCTGTCTTCTTCATGTTTGTCCTCTTACAACCGTCAAGTTGTGTGTGCGGTTTGATTGATGGCTGCCCTGTCACATGCTTAGAGATTCCCACTTGGAGAAGATGCGTAAGCAAGTCCAGGAGGTCTCGTAAATTAGTGTGCAAAATATGGCAAACATATAGACACACAATTACAGTCATTATCAGGAGCCAAATGAACCAACGGCCTTGACAAAATAAAGTTTAGAGACTCATGATGTAAGAATGGCAGGTCATTGTTATGGTGTGCGTTTCTACCTTTGTGGTTGTGTTCGTGTGTTCATTGGAGGTCATTGATGGACTCCACAGAGTGGCAGGTCTTTGTTGCTGATACTGTAGAACTGAGGTGTGCTCTGGCAGGGTGGAGGCCTCAACATCTTGGAGACACATGCCCAATGTCCTCCTGTGATGATGAGCTGATGAGTGGAATAATGTTTTTGTTCCTGATCACTATCTTGGGTTTGAATTCATCAAAAAAAATTATGTTTTTGCTTCGAGATAAGAACGATGTGTCCATGTTGTTTTATTTAATTCCAAACTAAGATGCAAATTTCTATGGAATAGATGTTTGTTAACGTGAGCAGGTAAGTGTGTGACAGTATTTAGTCTCATCATTTAGTCTGATCACCTGACAGGCCTCTGTCACCCCACTGGATCATGGTTTCCTCTCCTCTCCTTTCCTGCTCCTCATCAAGCAGATCAGTTATGCTGATTCCCGTGTAGTTTTCTGCCCCCCCCCTCTATTTATTTACAGGTATCGCCGCCTTCGGAGCTGCATGATGACCTCTGGCCCACTGACCCATTGTATAGTGTATTTTTGTATTTTTGTGTGTGTTTCTGTGCTCTATGCCTCTCCTCTCCTCTCCTTCTCCTTCTTCTTCTTCTCTCCCTTTCCTCTCCTCTCCCCCTCCTTCTCCTTCTTCTCTCCCTCTCCTCTGGTCTCCTCTCCTCCTCCCTTTACCCAGCCAGCCATCAGCAGGAAGGTCCCCCTACATGAGCCTGGTCCTGCTCAAGGTTTCTTCCTGTTAAAGGGGAGTTTTTCCTTGCCACTGTTGCTTGTCTGGGGTTAGGCCCTGGGATTCTGGAAAGCACCTTGAAACAATTTTGATTGTATAAGACGCTATATAAATAAAGATTGATTGATTGATTGATTGATTGATTGATTGATTGATTGATTGATTGAATGGTTGATTGATTGATTGATTGATTGATTGATTGATTGATTGATTGATTGATTGACAGTCTGAGCACTATTGAAACCAGGTTGGAGGTCCTATTTGACAGAACAGGTGTATTTAGCTCTTCTGGCTTACCTTTAGAAACCTTCTCCTAATTATCTCTCTCTCTCTGTCATGCCTCCTATTTACCCTGCAATCAATTGCCAGAAAGTGTAACTGGTTCCAAAAGAACTGTGACAGACATCACTGAAGGTCATCTACACACAAAAGTGATCTAATCCATCTGAGTGACGAATAATTGATCCTGGTAGGGGTCTTGATGAGTGAAAACAAAAGGAGGATCCCCAGATTTTGCTCAAGGTCTGACCATTCGACTGAGCAACTGCAGCAGTCCCAGCTTGACCCCGCCCCAGATATTGAAAGATACTGACAACCTGATGGAAGGAGGTTCAAGTTTCAATCAATTCATTGATATCACAATCTCACATGCAGAACTATGGGGTTCAGGGACTACATGTAATTGTCATTTTGGCTCTGAGCCTTTGAGGAGGCCCCTGGCCCCTGACGAGTCAGCCATGACAACAATGATGACAGATTTATTTAAAACTAAACTAAAATAAGCCATAACCAGTAACCAGTATAGTGCTCCTACATTCAGTGGTGTTCCTCCAGAACAAGGTCAGAACTACCACTACAAGGGAGCATAAAGGGTTAACATTTACACCAAAATTCAGACTGCTCATTAGCTCAAGATGATTATGTGTGTAATTACACTACAAATGTCACCTTGATGAAAAAGGCTTGATTTTTCATAATGTGGTATGTACAAAAGTATTATTATTATTATTATTATTATTGTAGTAGTAGTAGTAGTAGTAGTAGTAGTAGTAGTAGTAGTCGTGGTAGTAGCAGCAGTGTTATATTAATGTACTAGTGTTATTCTTTTTGATGTGCTGTTTTTATAGTGTGATATGGACCTCCCTGGTCTGACACAAACAACTGAAAGATTGAAAAGAAAGACACTTTACTCCCATTAAAAAAAACATTTTATTTCTTTTATGCAGAAATGTTTAAAATAGACCTTTAGGGAAAACCGATGTGATGTGTGCAACGCCACATGTCCTATGTATGTCACCTCCAATCCAAAAGCTTGATGTACACACATTCAGGCGGTTAGGGGGTTTTGCAGGAGACAAGAATGTGCTTGAAAGACGAACAAACTAAGTGGACTGAAATCTCGTTTGTTACCTAATGTATTTGGTTAATGAGGTTGAGCAGGGAAATTGCTAAGCGTACAGCTTTATTACCACCTGGGGGCGATAGTAAGTCCAACGCCTCATGTTCCAACAGTATGCTCTACTTCGAACATGAAACGCTGACCGTGTGTGTGTGTGTGTGTGTAGGGGAATATTGTGCTGAATATTCAGTTTGCGTTCGACATATTAGACCTCCCGAGAAGCATTCGGGAGGTCATAATGTATCAGTCTAGCTCTCTCTCGCCCCCCCCTCTCCCTCTAACAATAGTGCGAACACACACACACACAAACAGAGACGTGTTGAATAACGGTGGTTCCCGCCGCGAAAACACAATAAAAGGTTGCCGAACGGCCACGACGCGGACATTCTCGTCCCCCCCACGGCGTCTTCGGCGAACGCCGGCGAGCCACCACGTCGGCCAAACTTCAGTGGCCCTACTTTGCGATTGGGAAGAGCAGAGGGAGAGAGAGGAGGAGGAGGAGGGGGGGGATATATTCCTCCGCTGCGAGACCCGGATGGAGGTGTCATGGCCGCCGTCTTTAAGCGTTCATACAGGAGAGGGCAGGAAAGCGAGCGATCGAACAGTTTCCTGCTCCAGCTCTCCCCGCATCATGTCAGACGTTTATAACCGCGGGCCCGAACTCACGCGAAGTTCAACGTAAGTAAATTAAAAAAAAGCCGTTTCTAGTCACTTCGGCCGTCTTGGCGTGCGGAGCGTTTAGGACGCGTTTGGTTCCATAAGAACTGCTTATTAAAGTGCACACACAGCCAGATTGTCGCCCAAGTCGCTCGCCTGTTTTCCACACATCAATGAAACATCCAGGCAACACCGCCGCGGCTTTTTCAGGTTCTTTAGCTGAATTGGTGGCTTCCTCGCCTCTGCTAAACTTCTGCGGGTATTGTCAGGCAATAAAGTACGAATAAATGGCATTATTTTATTTTTTTTTGGGGGGGTGGGGGGGGGTTGTGTGGAGCCCTGACCGACATTGATAGAGATGACATGTTGCGAAGAGTCTTGTGTTGTCTCGGGTTAGTTAGTTGTGGATCGATGCAACTTCATCTCTGTTATTATCCCCCCAACCACAAATGGCCTGGAATAGCTACCTGTCTGCACCGCAGGTGTACAATAATACCCCCCCAAATTGATAAATACTAAGCAGAGTGAAGCATCTTAATGTATTGAGTCTGAGTGGGGGGGTAAAAACTGTTGTGGTTGTTTTTTTTTGGTTTTTTGTTTGGCTGCTTCAGAGCAACGGTACAAATGGAACTATCCTAAAACACTCACAACATTGTGGCAGCCATTTTTCATCCAACATGGCTTCCTCTGTCCCTGTTGACAGCTGACATGTTGTAAATTGATGCTGATCTACATTAATATTAACACAGCAGACATCTTGGGCTGACCCTAGAGTTAGGATGCTCTGATCTCATGTTTGTGAAAGATGCGGAATTGAATTTATAGCGTTTACTTGTGAACACATTTTGCAAAATCACCACAGCTATTTTTGGAATTAAGTTACTAACACTAAATGCTGAAATACTTCATATGAAATTTGTTTAAGAATAACTGTTGCAGCACAACGAATATGTTCTGTTTGTGAGGCATGTGTACTGTATGTGTACTGTACTTTGATCTTATACATACACTTGTTTATATATACACATGTTGATGGACACGTTATACAGTATCTATCTCTAGATATACAGTATATTTTCATATGCATATTTGTACATATACACGTACATACGTGTGAATATGTATATGGCATATACACACTAAATATGTATATTTATATATCTAGATTTATGAATATATATTTATATACATGTATGGGCATGTATACTATGTGTAGGTGTGTGTTTAATACCAATTTGTGTGTTTAATACCAATGTGATTTTTTTTTTTTTTTTAGTCAGTGTTTGTTTATGCATGTGACTATGGCAGCCACTGTTGTGACATTGGCAACCTTTTTGTGAAATCTTATGACTTTCCAATTTGTGTTGGCAAATATTTATTTATTTTCCCCCAAAAGCAACTACCGGCAAAGCTAGTGACTTTCCCTGGTGTAATTTGAGAGTTTTTCTGGTGTTTAGGAGATGCTGACTTAAAACCACGTAACGTTCCGCAGTTACTGTCCTCAATGAGCAGCGGGTGTTGGCGCAAGCTCCACCCCTGTCCCAGAGATCTCGCAGGCGGTCAGGCTCCCAGTAGCCTCATGCAGCAATCCCAGTTGCAGTCAGGAGAGAGCAGACCCACTCCGCTCAGCGCATGTGCACAACCACAGCTGATCCCACGCTAAATTTCACAGCGTCTAAATGTAAGCAGAAGTAAAAGAAAAATGTCATCCTAACCTGTAACATAGAATTAGACCGAGAAATACTGTAGCAGCTTAATCATTTCAAATATCTCAGTTCATGGATGACATCAAATGGGAGCTGTGAAGCATATAAGATATAGAGTAACAATGGGGAAAAAAGGCATTTAAGAAAATGATAAATATACTGACCAATAAGAAAATAACAATTGGCTGCTCAAACGCTCCGCTATGATGTCTCAGTTCTGGATGGGGAATCTTGGGACATAAATAGTAAAATGTCAAGTAAAATCACTGCAGCACGAGATGTAGTTTAACAGATACATGCTGCGTACATCTTTCACGGACAGAATGAACAATGTCGACAATATATAGAGGCCAAGGCAGACAGATAATTAAAATGATAGATGGGCTGAAGTCATAGCTACACGTGGAAGGGGCAACAGTCACAATTCAGAATGCAAAAGTTTGGATTAGATGGAGGGAAACTATTGGCTGCACTGTATGGCACAGTGATGGATGGGTGGATTGAGTGATTGATTGATTGAAATGTAAATTTTGCTTCACTGTCATTCAGAAATGACTCACTGCTTTTGATTCACACAGACTCTATGCATGTGACCCAGAACAACAGGCTTTTTTTTGTTTAGTTTTTTTGTGACTGTTGCAAGCACGAAGCTTTGTTTTTTTTTGTTTTTTTTTCTGAAAAAAAAAGGCGATGTAATATTGAGGCTATTTGTGAAATGAAATTATGGGAATTTGGCAAGATTGCAGGAACTTGCTGAAAGTGCAGGAGGTGGAAAAAAATTGATATGATTTGACACTATGCAGAAAGTTCTGTGAATATTTAAATTCTCATTTGGTTAATATGTCAAACTCTCAAAACCTTGCAAAACCAAAAGATTTGTTCAGATTTACAAAATAAAGACTACAGATCTACTACAACTCCTGCATGAATAAAATGACATGCATACTTCCTTACAAAAACAAACAGTGAACAACAACAAAGTTCAGTCTGTTATTTTAAATTTCTTTCTTCTTTAACATTTCCCTTAGTTTATTTCTGTTGGGAAATGAGACGAGGCAAGAGTGGTAGCTCAGCTAATATTATCCGTTATATCTATATTTACATGTAAAAACTGCTGCTGTTTTTTTTTACCTATTTACATTGCATAGTCATGCTATTACGAAAAGGCCATTGGTGCCTCTTTGTTGATGTCCTGTTTACCCTGCAGAACTGCCACTAGATGAATTGGTAGTGTTGCAGAGGTCACGGTCTTTATATTAGAAGTTGCCCTCAACTCCTCAGGAAGTTAGTAGTTACTGACATTTACTTGTCCGTTCCTTCCCTTGCGGGCTCACTGGGAGGGTTCTGGAACCTATCTCAGGTTTATATGAGAGAAGGCAGGTATATCCATGGACGAGACACCATTTTGTCGCAGGACCCTCTGGGCATTGGGGGGTGGAGTGGGTGGTTCGGTATTTTCCTTGTACTTGTGTACTGGCACCTCCCCTACTACCAACACACCCGCCATCTTTTTGTCCAACAACCGCTGTACTGATGTGTTATATTTAATCTAGTGAAGCAATGTAATCTCACTGTGGACATTAAAGTTGTTCTCATATTGAAGATGCAACAGGAAGCCTTGATTATTTCAGCATGGGATATATATTTATAGCACTGCATATTTTAAGCCTTTTGATGGGAACTCGTTTTTTTTTTTTTTTTTTGAAGCAACCATATATAAAAAAAAAAAAAAAGAATGACCCATGCATCCATTGAATTATGTGATCACATCATGTTTTTTGTGAAGGGACTGAATTACATGCAAATTATGAAAATTAGACAATGGCCTTATAAGTAATATACAGTAAGCATATTAGTTTTGTTTTTGAGTAGTTTGATTTACATTATTTGATTGCTTATTTAGTATTATTTGATAGTGATTTGAAAAGAACTCATTAAATAATGTACATGCTACAAGTTGTAAAAAATGTGGTTGTGACTTTTCTTTTTCTTTCAGACCTGTGGCTACAAAATATCGCCTTCTTCAGAAATGGCTTGGGTCATTGTTGGAGTTACAGTGTTGAGTACAGGTATTTTATTTATTTTTATAACAAATTAATTCTTATAATTCATAAAAGTTAGTGAAAGTAAGTGCTGTGGTGAAAACAGCAAAACATCAAACAAATATTAATTTCAAAGTTTCTCTGCCAAAGGACAATGCATATGGGACCCATCAAGATAGATCAATCAATCAATCAATCTTTATTTCTATAGCGTCTTATACAATCAAAATTGTTTCAAGGCACTTTACAGAATCCCAGGGCCTAACCCCAGACAAGCAAGATAAATACATTAATTTGGTAAGGGAAATTATGTTAATACAGCAGCAGGCAAGAATACACAGACACAATATGCAGATGTAATAGAACAAATCCAGTTCATTATAAGTGACATTTATAGCTTTAATTATACAGATATGCAGAAATACAGAGTTGACATTGACCATTGTGGTACTGGTGGTATTTGACTAGACCACAATAAGTACTAGGAAAAAATTCACTCAGAGTGTGCAGAGCTCTGCCAAGCAGGTAATTTCCCCACATACTGTGTATTATACTTACTCTCATAGTATATATATTATAGGCAGTTGTAATACAAGGTTACGTGGCATAGTTGCTTGCCTTGTGCTCAAATTTTGGTCACAAACAAGGGAGGAGATTATATGACAGCCAGCGTGTATCTATGTTAGAACAAAATAAGTCAAAGTTATGAACAAAACAGACTTTAATTAAATTTTCAGGAAATGTTTGTAATAGGCAAAGGAACAGATGATTGAATTTTGTCTATTTCAGATTCCTTGTTTGGCAGAGGTCAGTTATTGTCATACATATGACATATTGTTATTGTCATATGATCCTTGTGGTAAGTGATGGTATAGTGGAACTATCATTAATAGTATGTCTATGGCAAGTTGTTTTACTGCACGTCAGCTGTAAAGAGGGCAGCAAAAACCATCATCTTGTGCTTTTGGTTGCACTGTTTTGATAGCACTAACAAAATCCACAAGTTTTTTAGAATACCATCAATTTGCATGCCTTTCAAGGCAAACGAGACGTATGTATAAATGCAGCGAATAGGTGAAATGTTTACTTCAATAACAAATGATTGAAGACGAGGTTGCAAAGCAAGCTAAGGTCAATAAATCTTACATTATTTTACTTGTGTGAATGTATATGAATGTTTGGTGAGGGGGCTACAGATGTACCCTACCACCAAGTGTATGAATGAACCTGCAATGTTAATTTTGCATGATAACTAATTTTATCACTAGGTGAGAAATTGCTGTAGTATGTTGACAACATTCCTACCTAACAATGTCCATAACCGATACAACCAGTTCTTTCTGCATTCTGGTTTTGTGCACATCTGTTGTTTTGGTATACAGATAATCACTCTATAATAGCAGTAAAAAACAGTAATAATAATCATAACAATAGAAGCTGAAGGAACAATATTATATTCATTAAAATGCACACAGCACGACAAAAATAGCCTTTGGCTAACACTGACATTTACTTTTGCAGCAATGTCCATGAATGTATACTGTCCTCTAAACTAAAAGAAAAAATACTAGACATTAAATATAAATATATTTTAGTTTGATAACAATATTACTAACATTTATGCTGCAATAATATTATAGTAATTCATGACTTTTTCTCTTTCAGATACCTGAGGATTTACAGCTATGGAAGAAAATCTGAAAATACCTTACAATTCTACACAAAAATGCAAATCGATAGACGATGAAACACGGAAGGTAAAAGAATTTGTATACAAGCATTTAAGAGACATGACGGGTGGTTCATTCTTCAATAGTGAAGGTTCTTCCACAAACGGACTTGGAGGTTCTATCAAAAAGGAAAAGCTCTCTCTGAGTAAGACCCACTGTAAAATTCAACAGGGGGCTGTTTTTTCTGGAAAGATCCTGAGCTTTGAGTGTTCAGTGTGTAAAGACAGCACAACTTATAGTCCCAATGATTTACTGAAGCATTTTCGAGCTGTTCACAAAGAAACCCTGCCAACATACCCATGTGACCTGTGCTGCTTCGTCACTCATGAGTTTCCAGCTCTCCAACGGCATCGCATTGAGCACAGGAATACTTTGGTCACCTGTGAACTCTGCAGTGATGGCGTTCAGTACTCTTTGCTTTTGCTTACCAGACACTACATCATGCGTCACAGTCAAAATGGACAGTTCAACTGTGACTGGTGTGAGTTCATAACATTTGATGCTGGTACATTTGTCCAGCACATTCATCATCACAATGAAAGTCCTTGGAAGTGTTCGAAATGCAGACACATCAGCTTGAATGAAAATGACTACAAAAAGCACGCAAAAGCTCACTTGGGTTCTTTCCCGTTCACTTGCGAAATCTGTGGGTATGGAGCAACGACGAGTGAGTATCTTACAAACCATTTGGCAGCTGTTCATAAGGACGAAGTTGAGAGGATGAACGGGTGGAACGACACAGAAGACGGTAGCACCCAGGTTGCTACCTCTGCAAGCATAGATGTTTTGCTGAACAGTGATTCACCGGACATTCAGAAGATATCAAGAGTGAACCACGTCACTGGGAGTTTGTCCAATCAAAGTTTCAGGCTGAACACACCAGAACTATCCTTGGAGGAGACGTGCCACTTAATGGACACTACTATAGCAAAAAAAGAGAGTAAAATGTGGACCAAAAGCTCTCACAGCACAGACTTGACAGTTTTGCAGGATTGTGATGGCTCTTCAGGCTTTGATGTTTCAGGAAAATCCAATAATAATGGGCTGACTGTTCTCATGGTTAGAAATAAAATATCCCTGCCCCCAAACTGCACAACCAAAGTGGTGGGATTTAAGATGGTTGATGGCAAAAAACATCTTGTTCTTAAAGTGATACCAACAGGAAAGCAAGCCTCGTACACTCATAACCAGGCCTCACCTGAAAGTGTGTGCTCCTCAGCACCTCCTCAGGTTGACAAGGTTGTTAATGAAAATGGGGAATGTGCTACCAGTAAGAGATCGATATCAAATTCATTTGTAGATTCCCTCAAGCCAACATCCTGCATGCAGACTAATCCAGATGAGATTGTGGCAGTAAAAGTAAAGATTGAGGAGGAAGAAACTTCTGTGTGTAACCTTGATAGCAGCTTTCAATCAGATGTGGAGAAAGATGAAAGTCCTCGATCCTGTTCAGATACATCAGATAATTGTGATCATGTGATTCATCAGACTAGAGAAACAACTCATTTTGACAGTAGTATACTCTCTCCAACATTTTACTCTAGTGCAACTGGCCAAAGTAGTTTAAATGTCAGTTATAGTTCAGATTTATCATTGCATCCAGTAGTTGCTCAGGAAACTGTGCCTTCTGATCAAGTCTCCAAAAACACAGTCCAGAACTGCAGGGCTGCAGCTGAGTTGCCAGTAACTGATACAGCTGAAGAAATCAATGAGTTCCACTGTGATTCTTTATGTAAAATTAAAGATAATTATGAGCACACTCCAAGAAAAAACAAACTTAATAGAATCCAAATTGAGATTGGAGACAAAACTGAACATGGCTTGGCTGGTAGAAACTGTCAAAGTCAAGAAGTATTTACTTTTCATAATTATTTTAAAGAAAATTTAAATTCATCACTTGCCACTGGCCAGAACTGTAGCAGTATGTACAAAGATTCTGCAAGAAAAAGGATAGATGGAGTGCCAGTGCGGTCTGCAATGGTAGAACCTCTAGAAACATTCCCACAAAGTCTAGATGGAGAAGCACTGGACCAAGATCAGCTGGATCTCAACAAAGTGCCGGAGAGTGATGACATGATTAACAAATGCGTAGTTGAGGACTCTTCAGGGGAGGATGGAAGTCTTGAATCTATTTTTCAAGACTTTAATATAATCAAAATTGAAGAGGACATTATACCCATAACTCCAGAACAATCAGAAAAGCAGAGCGATTCATCAGCACTGGATAGTTTTGACAAGAAACATTCAGATACAGAACTTAGCCAGCAGCCAAACACAGGAGATGATCAATATTCAAGCATTGATAGTGATTTGTTGGAACAGACAAAAGAAAGTCCCCAAAGCTTCCAGTCAAAAGAGAGTAAGCAGCAGGACTCACTCAGCACAACCGAGAATAAAGTGGCCCTGCCAGGGCAAGTCAAAGCCCATCCAGGATTTAAACTGATAACCAGCTCTACTCCTCAGATCAATGTGTCTTATTTTAGGCCAGCTCAAGAAAAATCATGTAAACAAGGTTCTGCAAATGTAAATAGTACCAACAGAAGGTTACAAGTGACTGCACAGAAGGCAGGGGCTGAAAACAGGACAGCTCTTGCCGTCCAATCAGGTGATGGCCCCACATCGAATCATTTCATAATAAACCATTTAGGTCTAAAGAGTCCTGTAATATTATCACAGTCACTACATAGCACATCTACAAAGAAAAGCAAAACCCAACAAACATGCTATCTACTTCAGAGGCCTTTACCACCTAATGAAAATTCTAGCACGTCTAGCCTCAAATTAGCTGGTACACAACTGCAATTGAACTCAAGACCAGTTTTGGCTATGTCTGTTAGCTCTGCAAACAAACTCGGCACCCTGCAGCCTGGCCAGCAGGCTTTCCTTCTCAGATATATCTCTCCAACCAAATCAGGACTTCTTTTGAACAACCAAGACGGAAAGCTTCAAAGTCATGGGAGTGAAACGAGTGAAGGAATCGGGAACAAAGTCATTTTCAAAATTGTGAGTCCCACCAGTAGTCTAAGCAATGGCACTTGCGCCTCAAACACTCAGCCTTTGTTTATGCCAGCTAGTCCTCCAACCCAGTGTTTCCTGGTGTCATCCAACAAAAATACTAGTGAAGCCTGTGGTGGAATGAAGAAACTGATCACCTTGCAAAGTACTACTCAAAAAGATGTCAAAGAAACGCTACTTTCTCACGCTCGGATTAATGTGAATGCACCACTATATGACATAGCTGACCCTGTCCTTGCTCCGAGGCCAATTCGGCCTCCAAGCCAAAGGAAAAGGCGCAGAAAGCAGTTGTTTGACGAGCTTCCAGAATTGATGCACAAAGCTAGAAAACTCTCAAAGAAAACTGAGACTGCCGTATACTGGAAACCTGTGTCCAAAGAAGTTGAAAGGACTTTAAGACTTGCTCCGTTCAGTTGCCTGCAGCAGGTGAGATGTCCTCGGAGAAACCAGCCTGTCGTAGTGCTCAATCACCCAGACGCCGACATTCCTGAGGTGGCCAATATCATGAAGGTGGTTAACAGACACAAAGGTGCAGTTACCAAGGTCGTCTTATCCCAGAAAACTGTCCAGGCACTCTCTGAGATGAGTTCTCCGTCATTCACCAAAGGTATTTTGTCTCATGGGGACAGAGCACGTTCAGTTCAGAGTTCTGTCCGCGAGCAATTCCTCTTGAGACTGAAATTGAGGAAAAAAAGTAGAAAAAAGTATGAAGTCGTGAAGAGTTTGCCGGGATCTACACAGGCTTCAATTGTATTTGATTGTTGGTTTTGTGGCAGACTGTTCAACAGCCAGGAAGACTGGATTGGCCATGGCCAACGGCATCTTATGGAAGCAACACGAGACTGGAATAAACTGTTTTAAAACGTTCTGCCATTTTAAAAAAATGGTTGATATCTTTCAATTATGGTGGAATAAGCTGTATACTCTAAATGACCATCCACTATTATGTTTTTATTGTAAATATGCTGTTAGTGTACCATAATTTACCATTTAATAGTGTGCTATGTGGTAAATGCTGGTATGAGGATCAAGCAAAGGTCACTGTAAATAGTAGAAACAGTAGTTGTATAATGTCTGTTTGATGCAAAGGTGGTTTAATTTACTCAGGTAATTTTATTAAACCAGTTCATTGTTTTCACCAACCTGAAAAGAATGTAAGGGATTTTTTTCTTTCTTTTATCTGCTCGTCAAAAAAGGTTTTTATGTAAAACAATGTCATATATGGTTTTTGTAGGATATTTGAATTGATTACTTATTACTTTGTTGTCACAAATAGTTTATAGTTTGTTTATTTTTCCCACTGTCATTAGTCTGTATTAAAATGTACAGTTTTATAAAATACTTTTGCAGTAACGCTCTGTTATCTTGAATGGGGAACCCCTGCCGTTACTTGAGAAATAGTTCTAATACCTTTTTACCCTATGCAGTTTGGATGCAAAATATGTTTGTTACTTGTACTCATGTCAGAATTATTATTTTTTTGTACTTAACGTATCTGTCAGGGTGCTCTATTAAAGATGGACAGGAAAAGTATTGGCCCATATTATTTAAATTGATATAACTGTGTCAGTAATTAATTGAATCATTTTGCCGTTAAAAACACCACTGCAAGGTAAAAAAAAAATTATATGCTTTCATAACCATACTGCCCCATTGAAGCCCCTTGAACTTTTACATGGTTTTACTTAAGTTTCAACATTTCCAAGATGCTGTCACTTCATCCATTGAAATTAACATAACTCAAAGCTGATTTCAGTCATATTTAAGATGCAGCAACTTCACCATATCACTATGAAAAGAATATCACTGCTTACACTAAGAAAGTATGCTGTCAACCACAATTTGATTTAAATGGGGCATTGACACGTGAAATTTGGCTTTCAATAAATACAACAATTTTAATAGTGCCATAATGTATGAACACCCTAAAAAACTGGTTTCTACCCTTGATCACCTTTGCTAGACCTCTTTAGACTGCTTCTACTATGTGCAGCTTGGTTATGTGTTTCTTCCAAATTAATTTTTCTCTTAAATAACAAAACCTGCTCTTTTGTGTTGCTTGCGCATTCTTCAATCAAAGCCATTTCTTTTCTCTCTTGAAGTGCTTGAATTATATTTTGGCTTTTTTTTTGTCTGTACTGAGAAATAATGTCCTGTGTAGCATGATGGAGTTTGCTGAATGCAAACAAGGATTATAGAGCTACATGTTTGCAGTTTCAGCCAACAGCAACGAGCCATTATCATTACCCATTCCATAAGTAATGTTCCCTTTACTGTCTTCAGTAGGTCACCTTTTCCTTCTTCACATCTTTCCTATTTGTTGCAAGTTTATTATGCTTTAAAAACATTTATTTACCATTATACAATTTGTTCAATGATATATTGATGCCAAGATGGAGGTCAGTTTTGTTAAAGTTTCCACATAACAGATCAGTCTGTAGACTACACAATTTCAGAATAATGCTATTAATAGGGATGTAACTAAAATCATTCAGTGAGTATTCTCTTTGGGGCAATAATATTCCCCAAAGAAATCCAGATTTAGGCATATACTTTTTACAATTCAAAGATGGTGTTAACGATAAGGGCTATTTAAGATTTTTAACAACTTAATTATAATGACATAAAATCATTGGGATTTGGCCATGAGGTAAGGGGATTTCATATTTTAGCTCTGTTTTGAATTTCAGTGAAATGTGTACATGTCAACACTGAAAAGTAAAGTGACATTTTGAAATGTCATTCATCTCGCCGTTCAGTAAGTTAATCCCTGAATGGTTTGTGAATCTACAGCAGAGACCAAGGAGGAAATGCCAAGAGAGACCATGTTTTACATAAGCCTGACTGGATAAGCACATTACTGAGTATTAGCTGGAGCAGCCTGTGCTCATTAATGCAATGATGAAGAGGAGGTGCATTTGTAAGAGCCCTTTGGAATGACCTCAAGCATTCTAGTGATGTGCATGTTCCTGACCTGTCATATAGACGCACTGGGACCCAGCATCCTCAACCACTTGTTTCTTCACAGCCTGCGATCTTGAAACCTGATTGGTGCATTTAAAACTTCACTGTTACTTGTTTGAGACCATCTTGTGTTGTGCTCTGTTTCACTCATCAGTGTGCTTCCTAAATAAATATGTTGAGAAGTTTAATTTCAGGGATAGGTCTTTCTTTTTTTGTAGGACATATTCTGAATGAAAATTGACCTAGTTCAGTTAATTTCATCTCTTCCTTCTCTCAAGCACTCTGCTAACACTAAGCATTCTCACACAAAGTGCCTTGTGGTCAGTGGGTCAGCAAGTTGGTCTATATTTGTACTTTTTCAGTGAAATTCCCTGCTATTCTGTAATAAATACAGTTCTTTAAACAACAATATGACCATCATATTGTTAATGACAGTCATTAATGACCTTTCGGTAATCCATGCATTTAAAGAGTGTTCATGGTTAGCTTTAAAGCAGCATGAGTCCATTGGCACACAGCATATCTCCATTTTCTAGCACATTAAATCTGAAACATTTAATGTCATAGGTCACATCCATACATTTTCTACCGATTACTTGGAGACAGGTCATGGGGCAGAGACGGTCCCTCCAGCATATTCTGGGTCTCCCCTTGGGCCTCCTTCCAGTTCCGGAAAAACTGCTGAGTTGGAGGACTTCCGGAAGACGTCCCCAGGGATGCATCCAGGAGTCTTCCTAATCAGATTGCCCGAGCTACCTCATCTGGCACCTCACGCCGCAGAGGAGCAGCAGCTCTAATCTGAGCCCCTCCCCGATGACCAAACTTCTCACCCTATCTCTGAGGGAGATCCCTGTCATCCTAAAAACAAAACTTATTTCAGCCGTATCTGTGACCTTGCTCTTTAGGTCACTACCCACAGCTCGCGACCACAGACGCAGGTCAGAAGGTAGATCGACTGCTAAATCAAAAGTTTTGTCTTCGACTGGATGTGCTTATTCTCATCACACCCGCCTCAGCTGCAAAACAGTCCATTAGGTCAAATTTAAAGTGGAAAAAGTTTTGATATGATTTCTCATAGAGCCATGGACAACTGAAGCACATTCCCAGAAATAGCCACGCCTAAAGAAAGTCAGTCATGTTTTATTTTTGGTGCAGTCACAGGGTGTGTACTGTATATAAGCACTTGCTTTTTCTTACAAGGTTTCACATGATTTGAAAGAGAAATGAAACAATACAATACAATAAAATGACTTCTTGTTCATACAACAGTTTACAGTGTCACATCAGTACTCTTGAGTAATGGGAGCCACCAATCTGGTTAGACTCTTAATGCTGTTGTAACTGGGACATGACATCACTGGAACACACAGTTCAGTTTTTTAGTGATCAAACAGGATGTTGTACATCATATAAATTCATATTTGTGTTCATAGAGGAGAGTGATAGAGGACATCACCTCACATACTTCTGGTAGACTGGAGACATAAAACTCAAGTACAACAAAAACATTCCACTTACAGGATGTGCAATCCTCCAAACCATCTACTTTTTGCACTGTGCACTGATATATCATGCTATTACCTATACACATCTTTTTCATATGTTCCACTAAATATTCCCCCCATGTGCTTATCCTACATTATCTTTTTTCCCTCTCTCCCCTTCCTTGTTTCCCTGTTTGTTTCATAACACTGAAATTGTCCCTATTATGGGACAAACAAAGGATTATATAATAGATTTTCAACACAGGTATAATAATTAGATATGTTTGAATTTAACAAGTTGTCTGAACAGCATTTTGCCACTGACAAAATGTGTCCTCGGGATGTAACATGATACATTTTGTTTTAATAATGCATTTGACTGACTTGGAAAGCATTTGGAGCATCTCAGAGGTTTCATAGCTTTAAATGTATCATGGGACTAAAGATTCTGCACTAATAATCCAAACATTTAAAAAAAGCGCAAAACATCTGTACATATTCATGCATAGACACATACATACACACTCGTGCTCACATTCTACTCACTGTTTTTTGTTAATTCATTTTTATATTAATACAGTATAAATAAACATGATGAATTCAGTGCGTGTGTAAAGGTGCTATGAATTTTAATAATGCTGTGGAATAATTATCCACCAATTTATGCTCATAAAGCATGAAGAAGCTACAGTCTCCCCCTGCTGCTTATTCAGATTAGTTTAACATCTGCCATCATTAAAAGTGGCTTCATCAACAGCAAAAATAATTTATAAATGAAATATGAAGTTAAGTAAATGTGGGAGTAAATGCCTTGAATGTAACCGGAAACCAGGTTGTGAGAGTCGGTTTCTGCATCATCACTAAAAACGATGTTCACGAGGTTTTGTTACGATTTGATATGAAATATTATAATTGCCAGCCAGCACCAAGCAGGCTTTCCACCACGGATGAACTCGCCAGGAACAAGGCCACAGCATTCCTAATGGATACGTGCTTGTTTCTGTTTTTGCTGCAGCGTTGTCGATTTTAATTTACTGCAGATCTAAATGGCGTGTGAACAGCACAATGACAGTTGTGGGCGATCGCTGTGGTTAAGGGAAGGTAATAGAGCATATGAGGTAAAAAAAAACAAAAAACAAAACCAAGCACAAGAAAACAATTTTTGGTAATTCAGCAAGTATTCCGATCATCAATTAAGTATGCATATACCTAAATCATAGAGCACAGACTTTTATCTAGCCAACTACAGCAAAGATATGTACATTTATTCTTTTTTATCTATACAGATCACCCCCCAGGGATCATTTTTTTGTCCATTTGCTGCCCTTCTTAACTTTTTTTTCACTCATACTCACACCTATTATATCCTTAAACTGTCTCACTGTGACTCTCTGATATTGTATCTTTGCGATGCTCAGTGCAGCACAATTTCCTTGCAGCCCCATGAAAGGAATCTGAAATATTATTTGCGTGTGATGGTGATTTCTTGCAAACCTGTCACATTGTGATCACACTTAGGGAGCTGCTACTATTTTGGCAACAATAGATCATCTATACTGTGGTTTCGTTCTTCCACAGACCAGTTTGTATGTTGCCTGGGGGGTCTGATCCTAAAAGGCCTTCCTCCTGTAGACTCCTATTTCGACCAAGGGTATTTCTCCCACTGATACGGGCGTGCTGCCGAGGCAAGGTGTTTCTTGGGAAGCCTTGCCGCTCAAAACCGAAAGTGTCCTTCTCCATGTCTGTGTTCTTTGGCATCCAGCTCAAAGTCTCTTGGCCCTGCTGGTTCTGTAAAGTGAAAATGTTGGCTTTTTCATAGCAATTTGTTGCGCCCGATGGATCGGCTGAAGAGTACATGTACCACTGGCAGTCACGAGCGTCATGAGAAGGATAAAGGAGGCTGTGGCAGGAGGTCATGTTGTCATGCATACTCGGAGTACTACCTTGACAGGAAGTCATTGGTTCCAGCATACTATGGCAAAAAGTCTGAAAACCACCGCAGGGTGCCAGCTCCTTGTCCAAGTGGGAGCCGAGACAGGGCAGCTTATTTTCTGGTTGGGGGTTGCTGGAAGCGTCAGGGTAAGGCCCTGCATGAGGGCTGCCTAGCTGGGAACTGTGGGCACTCTCGTCCACGGTGGGTGAAGGCAAGTGTGAACAGTAGCTTTGAAGACACGGTCGTGGGTGGGCAAAGGACCCCAACTTGGGTCTGTTTGTAAAGCAGCCTTGGAGTGACAGCGACGGACAATGGAGCTCATCGGAAAGGGACTGTGGATGCGGCGAAGGCATCGGCTCAGTGAAAGGGGAAAGCGGGGTTTCGTTAATCACCCCCATCATGGCCATGCAGCATGGACCCGTGTGATTGGTGGTGGGGCTGAGGGAAGATGGCGACATCTTATGGTGAGATCCCTGCGCAAGGTGGCCAGAAGGCAAAGACTGGCTACCTGAGCACGAGGAGCCGAGATGGCATTGGGGCTGATGAAGCTCCTGAATATGACTCTGCCTGTCGTCATCGCCATCTCTCATAGTCGATTTGGATTTTGAGGAGCAGCAAGCCCACCAGTGGTGCCAAACATCATCCCGTTTGGCACAGTGCTGAATGAGGAGAAAGAGTCCGAGAGTGACGCAAAAGGCTCCATACAGGCAGCTGAATATCATATCCAGGAAGTGCCCCATTGATACAGCCATGGCTCCTAATGCCCAGGTAACGAGGAACAGGAAGAGAGTGAACGCCGTGGCCCGGAGTTGTGATTTAAACGAGTGCTCGTTTGCCAGAACCGACACACCAGACGCAAACAGTGTCGAATCCACGGCGAGACCTGAACCCACCGTGGGGTCGCAGTTGGGATTTGACTTGCTGCATGATAACTGCTGCTTCTTACTCGGAAAGTGGAGCTCGTACTTCCTGTCTGGGTGGCGTTTTAGTTGAATGTAGGTGCACAGCAAGTATACCGACATGACCAAGACCAGAAGACCAACGGGGGCATAGAAAGCCCCAAGGCTTGGCTCCCATGCTATCCAGCAACTACAAAATAAAGGAAAGAAAGAAATACGGAGAGCATAATGTATTGTCTGTATTTGATAAAATTAAATTTGATTTTTGACAGCACAAAGAGGTGCAAAAATAATGAATACTTACTACAAAGCATCATCCTTGCTGCCATAATTCTCCAGACCAAATGCTGCAGTTACTCCAACAATTATGAGTGGAATTCCATCACTTACAAGATAAAATCTGTGGAAGAAAAGGATCAGAAAAATGGAAAATATTGGATAGAATTTCCACCTGATCAATGATGAACTTCTAAAAAGAACAGTATAATGAAAATCACAAATACACTTCTGACTCATTTAAAAAACCTGTTTAACTGAAATGACCTTTAAATATAAAAGCTGACTGTTGACGGCTAAGTTCTGTCAGAGGGTGCTATTGATTAGATTTATTACACATTAATGGGCTGTGGTTACCTTTAAAAAAAATGTAGTTAAAGGGCCAAAAAATAATAATTTTTATTACTTTTTAATTATCTTTGATTCATATTTATAGAAAATATGGAATTTTATCCCGGAATTGGTGACAGAATAATACTTTACTTTTTCAAATGCCAAGTTTTAGTTAATCAATAACAGGGAAGTCTCATTAAAACATTGCTCATTGTACAGGAAAGCAGTTTACCTCAGAATGGTTGGTCTGGATCGAGTCGATTCATTCCTGTCTAGAGTCTTATGTGGATCATTGCACACATCTTTACAGATGTTCCTAGCCATAAATGTGAGCGACAGCATGGAAGACAAAGAGGCATAATGCAGTATGCTGCCAACCTAAGACATGAAAAAAATCAGACAAAACCTTTATAAGTAATGTGTTCTGGACATTAAACATAAGAGAAACAGACTCAGTTTAATTTGCAGCTCAAATATGACAACGTATTTGTGAAATAGCTCATACGTTGAAAAAAAATTGTTTTTGCCTCTAGCCACTGATGAGGATTGTCCTCCTCCTTTTGAAATCAGAATGTTTAGCCAGTTAAAGGTGCTCATACATTCCATCCATTAGCGCATCAGTGCCTCCTAATTCATTTGGAACATCAGGATGTGACTGAATGGTGTGTGGACAATCTATCCAGGTTGTATTCCTGCCTCTCCCCCCAATGTGTGGTATAAGTTACCAATTAGGTATTACTGTTTTGCGTTTAGCACAATAGGCATTTTGTAGTTGTGTTTACAGTACAAGGAAAATCTGATGAATCCCATACTATTTTGGTTTCTAATGAAAAGTAATGAAACAGATGAGGTTCACTCCTTGTTACACAAGGACCCAAAAACTGAAAATATGGAAAATGGCACATTCCTCCAAACTAGGAAACCCTGTTTTGGAAGTATATTTAAGAATGCATTTTAGTATTCCGACCGCTGCTTAAAACACTTTTATTCGCTCCAGATGCACATGCAAATTATATCCCAATATCTAACCACCATTAAGTCTGCACTCTTAATATGGCCAAGCTCACTTATTTGACGAAGCTCCTGTTTCATATTTTAACATTCATGATAGTACAGAAGCAGACATTGGTTTGCTAGAGCTCAGTGTTTCTTTTGATGCAGTTGATGGTCATATCTTTACATAAGGATTAAAGGTTCCACGCCATTCTGTTCTTAAACCAATCCTTTTCATCTTGTACATGCTTCCCTCAGAAAATATTATTTGGCAAAATAGCATTAATGTATAAAGTGTATATACTTAATAATATAATGACTATAATATAATATAATATATTCTAATATAATATAATATAAATTACTGTATATTGGACAATGAACAATCTTGATATCATTTTGCCTTAAACCTGTTCATCAACACATACTAATGTCGAGATTGATAGAATAGTGGTGAGAGAAAACAAATCACTACCTTGTTACTTCAAGGTTTAACTATTGTTATTCATTATTATGTGGATCTGCCGAAAGCTATCCGCCCACTGAAACAATCCTCTGCAGCGAGAATGCTTACAGTAGATCACACAGTGCACGAACAATAAATAAATATATAACCACACATCCTAGATCTCCAAAAATTGAATATTTCAGTTAAAAGCACATATGATATGATAGCACATCAGTGGATTTAGAACACATTTGAATTTAAAGGGGAAAATTAGACATTAACAGCCTGTTCAACCTACTGTGAACTTCTCCCAAGCAACATATAATGGCTCAGATGTGTGTGTGTGTGTGTGTGTGTGTGTATGTGTGTGTGTGTGTGTGTGTGTGTGTGTGTGTCTGTCTGTCTGTGTGTGTGTGTGTGTGTATCTACATGCCTGTAGAGACTTGCTGCAAAGTGTACAAAGGCATGTTCCTGATAAGAGGACAGATGATCTCTTCAGGTTTCTATCACATGATGAGCTCTGCAGCCCTCATAACAGTTGAAGGTACTGTTTTTTAACTTAGCTTCGCTCATAGAGTGAACAAATAACTGATATGGCTTTAATGTGTTATTTTTAATTTATACATTTGCTTTGGCATATTGATCACATTTGGAATTTCAGTTCAGACCCTCGAACAAGTCATAGTGGAAAGGGAAAAACTAGGGTTAGGAAGAAACCATAACCAGGACCGGACTGATATGGATTCCTCCTGAGCTGGGTGAGGGAAAATATAAGGAAATAATGCAATGGAGCTATGTAGTTTAATCATAAGATAGAAGACAGAAATTAGCAAGGCTTTGAGAGTTTCCAAATAGTGTAGTTCTAGTTGTCTGGAATAATGCATGTTAAACTTGAGGTCACTAATGTTATGTGTACCAAATGTGTTTTAAAATAGTTATGGATAGGTTACATGTGGATTTATGATAAAAAGTAGGGTAAAGTAGGGACAGATTCGGTTATTAGTGGGGATGGTGCGGTAAGGAGTGGAGAATGCATAATGTTCATGGCAAGGAGAGTTATCCTCTGTCTACTGTTTGTGTGTGTGTGTGTGTGTGTGTGTGTGTGCATGGGTGTTTGTGTTTGTGTGTGTAGATTTGACACAAAAAAAAAATCTGTTAAATCTTCTAATCCTCCGAATGCACAGCTGTCATCATACACCAAAAAGTGCAGAGTAATTAACCTTGGATGTGTCCAAACTATGCTTTGATGTCACCTATTTGATCTAAAAATGTCATGACACTTGAAAACAAGCACAAGTATGGGAGTATGGGAGTAGCAAGGGAATGTAGGCCACTCTAAAAATTATACTCAAAATGCCCAAAAAAAAGCACAATAACAACACACAAAGACATTTTTGTATGACAGACTTTTTTTTCTTATTGACCTATTATTTGTGCCACAATTATTGCATACTTTACATGGAACTCTGTGATTAATTGGGAAAAACTGCAGGTTAATTTGGCCTGTGAAGTGACGTCATGGGCCACATTGTCTTTTAGTATGTTCTAAGTGCTAGTTATTCTTTAAAGGTGACATATAATGCTCCTTTTATGCAAGTTAACTTGGTTTTTTGATGTCCAAATGAAATGGTAGTAATGTGCTTTGGTTGAAAAAAACACAAAGAATTGAGCACAGTCAAACTCTCAACACACGAGTTTATCAGCCCAGCTCAGAATAGCCAGTTTGACTGCCTTTCTCTCTAAACCCCAATGAGCTGCTGTGAGCTCAGCACATAGACGGTCTTTGTTCCACCTGTCTCTTGTGCCAGGAAGAAGACCTGAGGATAGTTTCACATAGGTTGATCCTTGCACAGATAGGTATAGTTGTATAGGAGATAGGAACAAGAGGCTCACATTATTCAAATTCCTCCAACTCTTATCTAACAGTAGGATGGAAGTGCAAAATGGACCATTTCGTTTAATTAGTTGTCGAAGCTGATATTTAAGGGGTGGGGAGGCACTTTGCATATGCAACTGTATGGATTAAGGCAATGAGAAAGTGAGTTTTGCATTATATGCCCCCTTTAAGCTGTGCTGAAACATGTTTAAGTGCTGAGGAAATAGGAAAATGTCAGCTTACAATTTGACACAAAAAAGGCATGTTGATCTGATTGATGCCTCCAGCAAACACTCCAAATGTTAGCCCAGTGTGGAAGAAGAAGTTGAGAAGTGTGTGCCAGCCATTTCTGCTGATGCGGATCACGCTGTAAAAAACAAACACAGGAAAGATTTTTTTTTCCACTCATCAATGCATTATTACCAAAAATAAATATTCAGGATAAATAGCTGATCAGGCAGTTAAAATACATTTTCAATATATTAACACCAAATGATAGTATAAGTATAATTGTGATAATTGATACTTGCACAAAATATTTGTATTGAGTTATACAGGTATCCATTAAAATCACAAAGATCATACAAAGAGCTGACGATTGTCTCAACATCATCTCTGGGGTTCACACAAAATGATTCTACAGGTTAGGACAGAACAAGTAATATTAGATGATCAATCCTGTGAAGAATCTTCTTTAGAATCAAAATTGCATTTACTGTCACCTACGTGAGCAGCTTTCATATTAGGACTCTGCCTTAGTGAATTGGTGCATGCATAAGATGAATAACATACAACTATAAGAAGCATGCATGAGGTAAAATAAGATTAAAAATTTTTTTTAAAAAAGCATAAATGTAACATAAATAAGGCTATAATTTGACCTGTGGGAGTAATGAAATGGCCATGATAGCCCAGCAGTATAACAAGGAGCCTGATACCAGATTTGGTTCTGTGAGGTAATGCTAGCGTGCAAGTAATAAACAATGCAAATAAGTCAGCAGGTGGATAGTGACAGGAGGTGGTACAGTGACTGTCATAAAGCTACAGTGCAGAACAGCATTAGTGTTACAACAGTGCTCAATAGTCCAACAGCAGAGGTGGAAAAAGTTGGTCACTTCCATCAGACAGGAGGCCTGATGGAAGTGGTTCAAAGGGTCCATGTCCAGGGTTAGCTGTGATCCAACAAAGTCCAGGAGATGTACAGGATTGAGGAAGGCTGCAGACAGTCACCTTCTCAGCAGACCGCACAAAGCACAGCAGTCTGTGGCCGAGCCTGGCCCCAGCACAGGGTGGAGGGGAGAATAGACTCAGTGATGTCCGTATAGAACTGAACCATCATCTTGGCTGGTAGGTTGAGTTTCCTGGGCTACTACAGGGAGAGCATCCTCTTCTGGGCTTTCTGGATGAGGAAGCTGACAGTGTGCTGATGGATGCATTGAAATGGACACCCTCTGAAAGACCGTGGTCATCTCCAATGTCTTCTGGGTGTTCACCTCCAGATTGTTGTGTCCACACCAGATGGTCCGAGATGAGAAATGAGTCCGAGGAGGATGGTGTCATCTGCAATTGTAAGCAGCTTGACACACTAGTGGCCAGTGCACCAGTTTGTACGGAGGGGTTAGAGATGAGGGGAAAGTACACATCCTTGGGGGGTACCAGAACTGTTGGCCTAGCTGTCTGAGCCATCCTTTGCCAGACTCACGTGTTGTCTCTTGTCCAGGATGTCAGAGCTCCACTGGCAGATGGGGTCAGGCATATTCAGCAGGGACAGCATGGCCCAAAGGAGAGCTGGGCAGATTGGATAGAAGGCGGAGCTGAAACCCGCAAACAGGATCCCAGTGTAGGTTTCCAGGGAGCCCAGATGTGGCAGGATGAACTGAAGGGCCAAGTTGACTGCAGACATGTTGTAGCTCTGTAGGTGAACTGCGGGGAGGGGGCAGGAGCCGGGGGGGCGACATGGTGTTGAGGCAGGACAGAACCAGGCAAATGACTTCATGACTACAGATGTCAGTGCCACAGGTCTTTAGTCATTAAGCCTAATGTCACCAGCCGCCACCGCGTTTGATTTGTTAAAATTAGTTTCACAATCAAAACGCCATGAGTGAGCATACTGAAATGAAACGTTAACACGTATGGACATGTAGATTCAGAAACTTTACAGGTATTGATTTAAAAAGGGTCAAGCGTAATTAAATTCTTCCAAGTGTAATTCAATTCTTCCTTTTATCTTTATTGTCGTGGAGTTACACCAAGCATTATGTATAAAAGCAACTATTTTTGATAAAAATGTAGATGACTGTGGAAAGAGTATAGCTGGATTGTTTTAATTGGCTGCTAGCGTTGCAGTGGATCATCGCGATGAATCAGAATTGGAAAAAAAACACATAATGCGGCGGTGGGTGGCAGCGTCCTTGAGCATATGACCTGCCTGTCTCATACACAGCGCTCAAGTAGTGAATAGGAAGTCCAAAAATCTCAAGACACATCTTTAATATTGTGCAATTTTTGTCCTTCACACAAGTTTACAAAAAGTAGGTACATCCACTTCCTTGGAAGTGTTGGAGGAGAACCTCTGGTGGTTGTTGATGGTAGTATCCAGATATTTGGATTCCTCTATATTCCCAAACAAATCATGGGTCAAGGAGGTGACATATGCCGCCTGTTCCTTCGGCCGGTGGAAAAGGTCTCCACCATCTCCTTGTTTGTGCTGATGTTCATCAGCAGCCAGGAAGTGTGGCGCCACTCTGCGCCCAGCCACAGCGCATGTCCATGGTGCAGCGAGGGAACAGAAGAACTGTGTTGTCAGCAAACTCGCAATGCTGTCACAACCATGTTCGAGCCAAGTCTCTGTAGATACCGGGACAGAAGCACTTCTGTATTCATGCAGATGGTTCACATCAGCCTGGAGTTAGTCCGTGTTGATCTGAAGTGAGCTCACATTGGCGAGGTAGACTGCCAGCAGCATCCATGTTTTCACTATCTTGTTCTGATACCTCCATTTTCTTGCCAAAGAAGAAACAGTGCAAGGTTGTTGTTTTTTTTAATGACATCATTATTCTCTTAAAAGCGAATGGATTTTCAGCCTGCAGTCCAAAAGTCATAGTAACTTCAAAAGCTGTTTTCTAACATTATTTGATTTATTTTTTTACAATCAAAGCAGCTTGATCACATTTCAGACTACAGATATTCCATGAAAAAAATGCTATGACAGACAAATGTAAAGAAGTGTGGTGATTTTCCATACATACTGTACATTGTGCTATACATTGTTAGTTTAAAACGGAAGATTACAACATTGTCAGAATGAGGCTTTGTAGAAAAGTGTGAAAGTGACATTTGTTCACCTGTGGTGGATGATGTAGGTCATGATGGAGATGAGCAAACAGAGTAGCATGACAGCTGTACAGGCATATACCACTGGATGCAAGTAATCTCCAGGGTATGGTGGGAAGGACAGCACTCGCTTTAAATCCTGAACAAATTCAAAACAAAATCATATTTTTAAATTGTCACCAAGCATATGCAATATATAGTTATTTAATATAATTATTTGTTGTCTGTTTCAAACTCATCACTGGGTACTCTATAAACTAGTGGCCTTTAGTCCGTAAAAGCCTGCAGCTTCCATATACAAAGCTATTCTGGGCGTTCTCCTGCTCCATCTATGTTCTCCGCTGACTCCCACTAACAGTTCCTGCAGTTTTCGCTTCACTGGATGGCAGCTCTTGCAGGTCCCCAGGGTTTTCACTGAACTTGGCAAATCGGTGTTTTCATATTTTGCTCCATTGTCATGGAATAATCTTCAGAACACTCTACAACTCACTGCTTTTATTTCTCTTAATCCAAAATTCTTTTAAGAAACTCTCTGAGGGAAAAGTACCATTGCATTTCCTAAACTGTGGTGATCTGAGCTCTGTGGAAACATCATGGTAGGACCTGGAATCATTCAGCAATGACTATAATATGATAAACTTTTCTGAGACTTATTCTGATTTCCTCCCAAGCTCCCAGATTAGAATCCCATTGGCCCAGCCACACAAATGGGCATTAGTGTGCGACCATGGGCCACAGGCTGTATCCCCTCCTGCAACATCTGTTGCACACGCAACACATTACAACAAAATGGGTGGGAAAATTCGTGAATGGGTGGCTATGGCTTTTCTTTTTAATAGCAGTGACAGTTTCCAAAATCTCATACAAAATGTTGCCCCAAAGACCTATCCTATGGGAGAGACCTCAGACCCCCGTTTGACAGGGGTCACACTGGAAACACCAATACTTTAAAATGCAGCAAAAGGTATCTCGATTCACCATGTCTACTACACCATTTAACTAAATTACTCACAAAAATTCATTCACATATTTTAGGGTCCGGTCCGAACAAGCCCACACAGAACAATATCATTTTTGTTAAGTGTTTTAAATGGGTGGGTCTGCTGATCATTTATATGTTCTGAAGGGGTTTGGGGGGGGGGGGGGGCATAATAAGACAGAAGGCAAGAGGCAGAGGCACACAGTTTTCTGTGGAATTGTGTAGATTAATAATAAAGAATTATTTTTGAGGATTTTTAATTATTTATGATAGCCAGATCCCGCAGACAGAAATGGCACCCGAGTATAAGCTTTTCACATACTTGGACCATTTGCCTTGTCCATAACTAAATCATAGACCGTTTCCCATTTGATATTTTCTGTTAATTTAATAAATGCGTGGGATAAAGCGCTAGGTGGTCAGTTAACTCGGTTTCAAACAAATGAAGCACAGTAAAGACAACACACACAAGGACATGTTGACAGCCAAGACTCTTGTCCATGAGTGCATTTATTTTTTTAAATACTGTCAGTTAAAGTGATTATTGACATTGGGTACCCCTAATGACACAGCTAGAATTCTTTCAGCAGATTTTATTTTGGAGTTGATTAGTTCTGTGACTGCAGCTATAATCACTGGCAGTTCAAAATGATTCAAAATCCAAAGATGCCTTGTTCTGTCAGGCTCGGACAAATCACTTCCAGAAAGTTTATCCAAAGTGTTGAACATTTCAGCATCAACTGCTGCCACATTGAGGTGTCTAACAAGGAAGACGTGGAAGCACGGTGGGACTCAGTCTTATCGTTACTATGACCGGGACAAAGTCCTTCTCAATCGACTGCACGATTCTTGTTATCTCCAATGTGATGAATTTGTGTGTAAAAAAAAGGTCAAAGTCTTGTTCAAACCTCAAAGGATTGAACAAAGGATGAAGGCTGAGACTAAAGATGTGAAGGATGCACCTGGTGATGAGCATGTCGATTCATCTCTCATAAAAGACTTAAAAGAAGCTGTCCGTACTATTTTAGACACAGTTCCAGATAGGGATTATAAAGAGATCTTCTCAGAAACTGCTACAGGGATCCAACCCCTTTCAGAGGACATTGACACATTAATTCATAGAAAAAGGAGGATCCTTTGTCTTGTAGAGGAAGGCTAGTAACTTTCTTTGCCAAGTGTTTTCTCAAAGTCTGGATTGCTTGGTCGCCCATCTGAAGAGACAACGCCCCGAGCTTAAGACAGGCCGTCGCAGAAAATCAGTGAGGTCCCTCGTAGTCGCTGTGACATCCTGGCTTCAACCCTCTGAGCAGAATTCATTGGTTCTTGGGTTCCAAACAGGAACCAAGGACAACTTTGTTTTCATGGCAACAGTGAGTGAGTTCATCTACCTGCACTTGACCGGAAAGACTGACAGAAAAGACCCCAAGAGGAACAAAGATTTATATCAAAGGAAGACTTCGAAACTTGAATCATCGATGAACTGTTTCCTGAACGGTGTGTTTACAAAAGGTGAACTTTCTCTCACCAGTTATGGAAGAAGATTCAGAAGGTTCATAGGATTCTAACAGCAGCAGGCCAACAGAGGTACTGCTGACTTCAGAAGCATCAGGAGCTGAGGAGGAACTCGGGGAAGATACAGCCTCTCCTCACTCTGCGAATCAACAAGCTGAAGATTCAGAAAAATAAGTAAGGGAGGACGAACTGCTAGAAGCAGAAGATTCAACTTCTTCTGAATGTCATAAACATGTAGAGGAGGAGGAGGCCCCCCTCTTCCTCGGTCATTGAAATGGAATCACAGGACATGAAGGACATGAACTCAATAAGAACATTTGCCCCGTTTGTAATTGAAGAAGTTTTTCATCACATTCTCCATGAAGGTACGGCTGGACCTGAGTACGACAAGATTACTGGACCTTGAAATCATCTGGCCCAGAATCTGAGATAGTCCTTCACATCTGTGTGTGACAGACAAAACATTTGATAAGATGGACAAAACAATCCTCAAGGCCCTCTATAAAGACCGAGACGATCCATGTTAGATGATGTTCACGCTGAAGTGCTCAAAGGAGCCAACCACTGAAGGCTGTGTAGTGGACATAGTGAAGAAACACTTGAGACCACCAAAGAAATCTCGCCTTAAGAAGCATCTTCCAGAGATGTTTCTGTTTCCTGGGTTGAGGTCTGTGCCACTTTTACAATGGCTTGACGTGACTCCTGATGTTGGATCGTAAAGTTGAAGAACAGCAACAGCTTGAACAGTTCCCCTGGAATTGTTCAAGTTGTTGGAGTTAGGACATTTGGAGTTAGGACATTTGCTTTTCCTGGTCTCCCTAATAAAATTAATAATTTGGGCCAGTCAATTCTGCGTTGATTCGATCCATCATTCTGATAAAATAATTAGTTTGGATCAGAAACTGTGCACATGTCACACTCTTAAAATCAGAGAGTGAGATACTCAAGTAATCGTGCACGTCTTATGGGAGAGGTGTGTGTGTGTGGGGGGGGTGAGAGAGTAAGCCTATTAACGTGCTGTGTGACATCACTCATTTCTGTCTCTGTTTGTGTGTTGGTACAGTTTAAACAGTTTTTTTTTCTCCCACACTGACCTAATATCACCAAAATTCACACAAATGCATTTTGATGGGTCCCGGTTCAAACAATTCCAGATTGGTCATTTCTACATCGTCAACAAAAGCGTTTTAAAACGGGTGTGATCTGTGGTAATTAATGATCACCTTAATGTGTGTGTGTGTGTGTGTGTGCGTGTGCGTGTGTGTATACATGTATACATACATATACTGTACATGTATACATATATACATATATATATTATTATTTTTTTAATAATTCATTTTATTTCATTAAAATGATAGAATCACACTTCAGAAGTTTTGATCTATAGCTTAGCTTCCTACAGGGGAGTGCAACAAACCATCAATTTGCACACACACATAACTGTATCTTGTTAATAACAAGATCAGGAGATTTGACATGAAAGCCTTATTTGTTGAATTGGAGCTATGGTTACTCTTGTCTAATGCCAATGAATGAATGTCTCTTTGTTTTCTGAAGCCGAAATCACTGCATTTGGGAGAAAATATTTGTGGTGAGGTTCAGATGACTTAGCAGTGGAGCACAATGAGCTTTCTTTCATGGGAAGTCACCTCTGCATGTGCATATCCCAAAGTGAAGATTCCCATGGATGTAAAAATCAAGCACTAACAGGACCCTGTATTTATGACAGCGTCAGCTCTCTTCTTCTTTGTGTTCAATGGCCTTCTATTTTAGAGAGATCCATCTGACACTTTGCGACAGCAGCCCCCTTATCATGCTCCACTAAACAACCGTTTATTAGACTGAGCCTGACTGATTAAACCTTTTGCAGATACCCTAGAAAAACAAAATCTATTGTCTGAATATCAGAATTCAGTGTGCACAATACTGCATTTATCTCAGGCGAGCTGCCGCGCTGCATACAGTATCATGAGGCAATATTATAATGAGCTTTTGAGTTAGGAGCAGCAGAGACTTTCAACCAGGGAGTTAACAAGCAAACTGAAATGTAAATAATTTACATGATATATGTGGACTTTTCTGCTTTGAATATTTCTTGTCTTATTTCAATTATTCAGAAAACAGGACTGGCTATTTGTGTTTGTCAGTTCCACGAGAACACTGTAGAGTTATCAGACCATTCAGCTCATTCAGGAAATTGATAGTGGTTTATTATAAATTTAACTATAATACAGAACAGAATAGCATACTAAATTTTAAAACACCTATGCCATGATTCCTGAAACCAGATATCCGGATACTAATGGATTTCTTAGCTAAATTAGACATATGGAGAAGTTTAAGTGAAGCGTTTTTCAAGATTGAGTTAAATAGCAAGTGCTATAAACACAGAAATGTCTCTAAGGCTTGACCACTTTAGTTTCAGCCACCTTAGTAGGCCACCTGAATAATAGACGTTTAACATGTGAAGATGGCATGGGTTAGCCAAGACCAGTTCAAACTGGGCAAAGCAATACAGAAAAGCATCAAAGGCAGTTTGACAGATGGGACAATATCATTTGTGATGGACAATGGTGTCATTGGTATAGAAATAGAAACTAGCACCTGACAAACCATCACAAAGGTCATTTGCATATGTGGAGAACAGCAGTGAGTCCAATATGGAACCTTGAGGCAAAAATGTAAGTATGGGAAGAAAAGAAGAAGACACTACTATTCTGACAGAGAGTTTAAAAACCACCTGACAATATGCCCAGATACTTAAACAAGTGGCAAAAAGTCTCTCTTTCATTATGACTTGATGTTAAATGACCACTGATAAGTCAATTAAAAGAGAAACACATCACATTTTTATTACCCAGACCTTTGATTATAGCCAAGTAAGTAAACCAGTAATGAAAAGGCCTAATTGTTGGTTTGCAAAATTGGATGGCATTTACTATAAATCTACATTTAACGCTAACATTTGGTGAAGAAAAATGGTGGTCTTACCATTATCTTTACTGGGAAGCTCTGGTGCACCCTCTCCATACTCTACCCATCACCTGTGGCTCCATTAGAGTGGGGAGACAGAACTGGGTTGTTCCTCCAGCTCACTGGCTACCACTGTGGAGGATATTCCCCAGAAGACGGGCCAGCGTTCCAGTGTTTGTCCAGCCAGGTGACTACATGGGCAGTGTTAACGGGCAGCCAAAGCATGTCAGTCCTGACTCCATCTGTGTTTGGAGAGCATGTCCTGAAAGGACACAACCCAACTTTATCTGTGTCCTTATCAAAGATTGCTTGTGGCAGAAGTGGAGACTAAAAGGAGAATAAAAGCCTTGTGATTTAACCCTTTCATACACACTTGTGATCTCATAAGACCTCTGCTGTTTTCTTTTTTTTTCCTTCAGTGTATTATTGCTTAAAAAATACAAAAATTATGAAGTCCAAGTGAGACAACAGATGAGTAATCAACACAAACGAGCAACACTTTTTCTATTAGTTCTCAATTTTTATTCTTGATGCTACAGTGATTTTAAATTGTGGGACACCTTTCATGGAATATTTTTTTTAATGCTTTGTATGCTTGATGATAGGGCAGCCATCATTATTGACAAATAGTAACAAATGATGCAAATATCCAGTGGCAATAAATTCATGCATTATAAGGAAAACAGGGTTAGCACTAGAACTACTACTACTGTTAATTTAAAAAATAATAATCATCATCATCACAATAATAGCCAGAACTATAATTCTCATAACTTACCTGTCTTTGATGATGCTGCTGGTGCTTCTACTGCTGCTGCTGCTGCTGCTGCTGCTGTTGCTGCTGATTTCATTCGGGTCAGTGGAGATCGTGGCTATGCTCCATTTCTTTTTATAGTGCAGCACGTGATATAGTGTTTGAAGGCGGGGACATTCAGTTTGACAAGGACGTTTGTTAAATTAAACATGGTGAAGGGGTCTTGTGATAAATATTCTCGCCGTTAAAAACATTCTTCATTTGAATGACGGTTTAGTGCGTTTTGTGTCGTATTCTCTGGCTCTTCGTGTTATTGTCTGATTTTTTTTTATTCTATTATGTCTTTTATTAGATATTGCTGCTGTACCTAAGCCCTGGCTATTTTAGAGCTCACTCACAGGAGGGGCAGGGAATTCAGTCAGTCATAAACTAAAGAAGAACTACAACAACCACACACCCCCGAGACGCCAACCTTCCGGACAGTCAGAACACAGACATGTTGTCATGAGCGCCCTGTGACGCCACAGACGCTGCCTTTCATTTCACACACACACATACACACACACACACACACCAGTCCTGAAGGCTGTGAAGCAGGTGAACTCCCTCAAGGCTGTGGGACCGGATGGTGTCCCTCCTAGAGCTAAGAAGGCCTGCAGGGAATGACTGGCTTGTGTGCATGCTGACATCTTTAACTTGTCCTTACCCTAGGCAGTAGTCCCCCATATTTTCAGACCCTCTGCCATCATACCAGCCCGTAAAAGAGCCACAGCGGGTGACTTCAGGCCAACGGCACTCGTGCCAGTGGACATGAAGTGCCTGGAAAAACTGATCCTCTGATGTGGACCCCAACAGCACAGTGGCCACATCGTTACGCCATGCTCTGGAACATCTGGACAGCAACATGACATATCATGCTTCTCCTTAATTACACTATCTAAGGCTGCAACTGGATCCTGGACCTCCTGGATGAAAGGCCACAGCTGGTGAGAATGGGAGGGCGGATGTCCACTCAGAGTACCTGCTGTATCAGCCCCAAACTCTTCACCCTTTACACACATCACTGCATCTCCACCTAGTACAACACCATCATCATTAAATATGTCAGTGACATCATCATCGTCTCTCTCATCAAGAGGGGAGGCGACAAGGCAAATTAATAATAATGGACTTAAAAATTGGCCCACTTCAGTACATCAGACCGCTCAGGAAAGCTGGACTGAACCTCTGCACTGTCTCCCAGGCCCACAGAGAAGTGATAGAGAGCATCAGGCGTCACTGCTTGGTATGGTAACACCACACAGGCGGAGATGAGGGCTCTTCCAAGGGTCATAAAGGCTGCAGAGAGGGGGATGATTTCCATCCGGGGACTCAATGTACAGGCAGCGCTGCAGAAAAAAAAGCAGAGAGAATCATCAGAGGCTTGCCTGCGCCCTGCTCGCTCTCTGCTCGAATGCAAAATTCTACACTTAATCTGAGACGCAGCAGAGAGGACAGCATCATTACACACACAACATAGTTTTCTATTAGCTTTTTTTCCTGTCATGGAAAAACAAATTGCTGAACATGTGCCGTAAAACAGAATACATCTCTTTACCTGTCACATCCAATATTACCTATGACAAATGCTGTACATGACTGTGAATGTTTTAAATGCCCTGTACACGCAAACACATTTATTAGAACATGCTAAGCATCTGATGTGTCTGTATTGTCTTTTCAAATGCTTTTTTAACATCCCCTTGTGTTTTTTTCTTGTAAAATTATTTATCAAAACAGTTAAATTAGATCATTTAAATTTAAATTAGTTCTACTGAAACTGTAATTGTTAAGTCATGTTTACTGACCTGTAAATTAAAGCAAATTCCCAATTTATTAAAAATGCATTTTGTGTGCCAAGAAGATGTAGCTTTCTCTTTAATGTAATTATGTGTATGTATAATGTATAATTATGTAATTTCTTTTTCTTCTCTGTTTTTTTTTACTTTTTAGATTTATTTTTGTGGCATTTATGTTTTTGATATTTTTTTATCTACAAACATTACACATTATATCTATACATTATACATGTCTACACACATGTAGACATGTGTAGACATGTATAACGTCTTTATTTATACATGTCTACAGATGTGTAGACATGTATAAATAAATATAAATAAATAAATTGACAATACATGTGACCAAAACAGTTGAATGATCTGGCTGTGAGTCATGTGATGCTTCATCTGTTGTTCAACTGTTACAAATATACGGTAATCTTTCTTTTAACATAACTGATGAAAATGATATAAGTTGGTGAGCAGAGAGCTGTGGACAAGAAGCATGCGGTTTACCTACAGAGTCTGACTGAACATCGTAGAACATCATGAAGTCCATGAGGACTCTCTGACCCGCTCCTTTTACCTGCAGCTCTTAAGCAGGAAACTTCAATACACAGGACCAACAAGCCCCCACTGTGGTTCAGTCTTTAATTTTGAGGTTAGGTCATGGAGGAGCTTTGAGAGCAGATTGATTCAGCAGCTTTCTGCCCTTTAGATGGAGTCGTAAAATCATTGCAGTGGTCATTATGGGAGGCTCAAATGCACTCTCCATAAAAACTTGCCTACCTGCTTTGAGCAAAACAGACCTGGACGTCCAGTCCGCCTCAGATTTTGCTTACGTGCAATAGCACACCCCGTCAAAATATTGGTAGGTGACCTTTTTGTCTGATTTGGACTGGGACCACAGCTGTCGGTGGATTTTTTTTTCTTGGTTCCAGTCCAATATCCACTTGGATGGCGTAGCACTAAGCAGGTCTGCAGGTGGCCTTTGAGAGTGCTCATGAACTATTGTTGGCTCTGGCTATTTGCTGAAAAGAGCGGCCCCTGCCAGGGATTGAAGAGTTTGGAATGTCCATTGTGACACATTGAAGACTATGGTTCAGCCTGATGTTGAGCCCCCGCCGAGGCTTGTTCTTTCTTCTCAGGTTCTTGTGGCATTGCAGGATGAGGACTCCATTAAGAGTGACATTTATGTTTTGGTACCTGAGACCATTTTTCCACAGTCTACACTACAGCCTCGTGCCCTTAAGGTGTGACTGTACATGTGCTGGAGAAGCCTGTCTAAGGGCTTCCCTCCTCATCAGCTTCCAAATGATCGGCCATGGGTCAAACATCTCACTTTAGGTGCACCGTCCCTACCCCCCCCCCTTCCCAGTTTGTCCCTGTTGTGAGCATTGCTGCAGCAGGCCAGTGTGGTGATGTCATGTTCAGCAGGTGAGTTGCCTCTCAGTGTAGATGTGCGTCATGTAGATGGCTTATCCATCTCTTTCTGGAGCGCCGTGCACCTCCCCCTCAACGTGCTGGGACACGTTGGCTCCACAATAGCAGTGGTGCTTTTTTATTGCCTCATGAAATGATATGATAACATATTTGCAACACTGTGAGGGGTGTAATCACTTGTTTGTACTGTGGGTTTGATTAACTCAGAAAGGTCTGTGAGGGTAATATATTCTTGCGGTATATGTGGCATTTGTAGAGCCAATATCTTACCGTCTGTCCAACAGTTA
The DNA here is from genome assembly GCA_911728415.1 of Lagocephalus sceleratus. Taxonomy (NCBI): domain Eukaryota; kingdom Metazoa; phylum Chordata; class Actinopteri; order Tetraodontiformes; family Tetraodontidae; genus Lagocephalus; species Lagocephalus sceleratus. The sequence continues at coordinate 5,661,304 of CAJVRN010000231.1, read as the reverse complement.
GGATGGTATGAATGATTTATTTGTTCAAAAAGTCTTCACTACTAATAGAAGAAGGAATATGTGGGACCACAGCTCTGTGACTCATTATCAGGCTACAGTAGTGTTCTTATTTTATTTTATTTTCTTTAAAGAAGAAGAATAGACTGTTCCAGCCTAACAGAGGACATTTTTTATGAGCAATTAGACTTTCCTTTCAGGCTCCACAGTAATCCTCTATTTTGGAGGAAAATACTCCCATTCCAACCTCAATGATTTCTGTTGAAGGTCGGAATTTGTGAATGTGCAAGAATTACGCATCCTCTGATTATCTGATGCAATAAAAAAAAAATGTTTTCTTCATGGCTGTACATTCAAATGCTGTTAAAGAAGGATCTAACAGGAGTGGTTTCTGAGGAAACATTTCCACACGTTTAGCATCAATTCCATTCAACAGTTGGTGTATTTTCCTTTCTGGAGAAGTCACTGGAGTTAGTTTGGGCATCTATGTTATTTGTACTGAGCAGCAAATCAGACCAAAAAAAAAAAAAAAAAAAACCCTCATTTATCCCTTGTATTATAGATATAAGCTTTAAAAGGTGGAAAGTTGAATTGCAAAGTTTATGTGATCTATAATTCTATCTATTAAGGGGACATTTTCCGCAGGAGGATCGTGGTCTATCAAAAAGTGATTTATGTTTTATTTTTATTATTTATCTTTACACACTTTGGAAGAAGACATCTGGACTTGGAAAAAAAAAACACTACACAACAGACAGAGATGCAATCTCATTTATATATGATTTATCACAGGAGCAAACCCAAGTAAATATGGAATGCATAAGGAAAAGCTGGGACAGAGAACTGGGTGTGGGAATAGCAGAGCACATCTGAGAGGAAAGCCTGAAGCATGTCAACATTTGCTTTCTAAATTAGCCATTGATCATTCCCATATAAATCCCTGCATCACTGACATCATTAGAGGGTTAAATGTATTAAAACTTTTCCACACATGTCAACAGGGACCACTGGAATCTGCAGAATACCCAGCACTCCTGTGTGCGCCGCAATCTCCTATGTAGTCTAATTTTGTATTCTGTGTTTGTTTATATTTGAAATGAGATAGTGTTTATACCAAGAAAGAGAATAAACTGACTTGTCTCTGCCTCTGTCTCCCTGTTTTGGTTCCACAGTACTGCTGAGTCACTGTTGCTCCACAATAAAAAATAGTTGACAGCCAGAATCGGGAGGTGGACCAGCAGAGGGCGATGATGTACAACAAACAGAAGTAGGTCTTCTGGCCTCCAGCTCAGATGACGCTGACAATACGATTTTCAAATGAACTATGGCCAGGTTTGGGTTTGGAGTTAATTACTAAAATTGAGTAAAAAAAAAAAACCCTGCTCAGTGTGCACATCAGGTAATGTGATAGTTAGACCAGTGAGCAGAGTTGATCGCCAGTATATTCCTCTTGCAGCCAGGTCATAAAAGCATGGTTATCGTATTTTTTCTTTCACCGGACGTGCAAAGCGTATGATGTCTGCAGTGGTGTAGGACAAAATGAATTCAAATAAATAAATCGGCCAAATGGGCTCCAGGATGGGTCACATAAGATATTCACGCATGCACCAAAGAAGAGAGGACGCCACCTCCACACACAAGCGTGTTGTCGCACATTTCAGTCCAGGGAATGCAGTTTCTCTCATTAGAAGCAGACAGACACGGACAACAGTAAGAAATCTCCCATCTCTTGGTCTGTTAGTGACACACCCCCAGGTCTGAACAGCCAAGGGTGGAGTGTGAACAAATGGCTCAAACAATCGATGACGTGTCCATACATAGCTGAAGACGTGTCCCCAGCCAGTTCTACTGGTAGAAAACATCGTGGACCAATCTTGTGCTTTCAAATATAAATGGGATACTTACCATATTTTCCTGTGCTTTGAAATTCTTTGGCTATAGTGACCCAGCATAACAAAGTACAAGACAAAGAAAATTCTAAACCATACATTTCCAAATTAAATATATCACTTATGTTTTGATCATGAATTACATATGACATTAAAATGGTTAGACATTTACCAGAACAACTGAAAACAACACATAAAATTTTAGTATATTTTAACCCTGTACTGCTCACAATGACTCGTTTAGTCTCACAGATATTTATTTTCAAATAAACCAGAATGAGTTAGGAGACCTTGTACATTGTGCATAGGTCTTTTGTAAGAGGTACACAAGAACCGCTGGTACTGTGACTCAGAGCTGTGGACAGTCTAACACAGAACAGAGGCCATCTCATTCAATGACAACAGGACCCAGAATTATACTGGCTTATAGGCATCTGTGACCTCTGGACAAATTGCTGCCTCAATTACTGCGTATAGCAGCATCTCCTTTAGTCCCCTGTGAGAGAGTGTTTGCTTGAACTGGAGGAGTTGGATTCACAAAACCAAAATCAGATGAGCCGCAACGCTGTCAAAACACTCTAATCCCTGAATAAGAATCAATAGAGCCAACCCTTAAAACGTGTGCAATCTTAATTTTGCCTCCCTTCACTCAAACATTTCCTGTAACCCAGACACACTTCTTTGTTGTTGTTGTTGTTGTTGTTGTTGTTGTTGTTGTTGTTGTTAATCGCCCGTGTGACGTCAAAAACAATAAATGTCACGTGAAAAGCGTGAAAATGAGAATTTGAGAAAAAAATGTGTTTCATATTAGTTACTATGATTATTATTTATAATTAAGTACAATTTAACATTAGCTTGGTATAAATAATGTGCAAACTTTTGTGGTTTTTTTTTTTTTTGGTATTTTCATTATTAGAAATCAAAGCTGAAGCTAAAGAACCAGCATCGGATTTTTTAAAAATTCTATTAAGTTAATTGCTTTCACTTTAATTTAAATGATTTATTTTATTTTAATTATGTTCTGTAGAGACAGGCGCTGTGTGTTGTTAACCCTCCTCACCGTTTGGGGGCGCCGACGACATTGCATAAAGACGTTTGTTAAGAGGAGAAGAAGATTTAGTTGCGGGAAAACTGAAGCTTGTTATGTATTCGGTGGTGTTCATTAACTACAGCAAAATAAGGTAAAGCTTTAATATTCACCAATGTTTTCTACTAGGGGGACAAAGTCACAAATTGGGCTTTACATTCCGAATCATATTTTGGGCTGTCTATGTATTTATTCTCGTCTGCTTTATTCTATGAATATCCGAGTTAGCCAAGTTGTGCAGCTGCTAATCTCTGGAGAAGTTTAAAAGTATAAATGTCAAATATCGGCTCTTCATCTTTCTTCAGAGTCATCAACATGAGTCGCTTTCTTTTTGCCAAGTAGACTGTTTCCATCAAGGTCTATTTAACAGAGCACATTCGATACAGTCAATCCGTCAGGCACCCCAAAACACGGTCGTTACCTTTGGGATTATTAAGATAAAACCTAATAAAATGTTTTTTTTTAAACGCAGAGTTACACAGGCTGGGCAAAACAATAGACATATTTATTGACATCTGTCATGACAATCAGTTTTTAAGATTTCGATTTGGCTACCATATCAAATAGAAACCTTGTGTTTAAATTGTATATATCTGATGTTGTCAATCACTAAAATGATGTAGTCACCATTTACATGCTAAATGTAAATGATAACTTCAAAATGGTTAATGAATGCACAATATTTTGCTTATTTTTTCTTCATTGTTGTTTCTTTAAGCATTAGTTTCCTCATTGATATTGTTCATGACGAATTCGAACAAAATTGCGGTTCATCTTTTTGGGGGTAAAGAAAGATGAATTATGTCCTGCTCTTACTCATTTATCCATCCCTGCATCATGTACTGCTCTTGCAGGGTCACTGGAGCCTTTCACCAGTGCTTTCCATTGACTATGACCCAATTATGATGTCTAAAATAACTATGTCTGCCTTATGGACCCTCACTTCCCTCAAACATTGAGTTTTCTTTCAATATAAAATGCTTTGCTTTTCTTTTTTTGTCTTCATCCTGCTGTTTGGTTTCATTTTTTATTTTTCTGCAGAACTTTAAAATAATTGCCATGGAAGCACCGAGAGCCACCGATGTTAAGCGGGGGATTTCATTGCTTTGGGAGACTCTGCAGTGTCCAATATGGTGACTGTTATTTTATTGAAATTTAGAATCAGTTACATTCATTGATGCATGTCTCTGATCAATATGAGATGTATATGTTACTCACAAAACTTTCCATCACTTCTAGCTTGGATTTAATGAATACGCCCGTATCTACCAAGTGTGACCATCAGTTTTGCAAGTAATATTTGATTTTCTCTCATCATCTCAATGAAAACATTAAATATGCTCATAAACATCATGTTTGTTTCTCCTTCAGATTTTGCATGTTGAAGCTTTTAAGCAACACCAAACAAAACAAGGTGAACTGCCCTGTGTGTAAATCCAAGATAACCAAAAGGTTAGACTAAAACAATCCAGTGATGGCTGAGCATCTCGTAGCTTTAGGGCTCACGTCAGTATTCATTTACACTCCACAGGAGCTTACAAGAGAGCCCCGGATTTCAAAGACTTGTCACAGGATTGCAGGGAATGATTCTGGCATATGAAAATGACACAGGCACAAACTGTAAGTCCTCATCACAATCCTTAAAACAACTTTGTGATATTTTAAAATTATATCCCATTTTAAAAAAAAAACAAACATGATTTACAGATTTCACTGGGCTGACCAGGCAGACACCGCAACTACAGTACGTAGTCTAAACAATGCTCCTTTAAAAAAGAATCAATATGAATTAATGCACTGTATTAACTGGGCGTTTCTGTATTTTATTGCGCTCAGTGATGCAGATATGAAAGCACAACATCATAATGAAATATCAGCTAGAAATGCATCCCGTACTGAGGATGATAACGAAGATGTTCCAAAGTCTCAGTCTTCCACTACAGCAGGTAAAACATCACAAGGGTTTGTATGCTACTGTACTTTCCATTGATTTCTAAAAATGCTCTCTGTGTTTGCATTTAAGCCCAGGACGGATTTGCAAGGCTTATGGGGCTAAAAGACACAAGTCCGCAGACTACAGAAATTGATGGCCTTGACAGTGGTCTTGGAGAGGCCCCTCCAACTTGTGACAAAAAAATCTACAGCCCATCAAAGGTGGAGAAGGTTTCCCTTCAGCCAGCATTAATTCCAGATGAGGACAAACAGCCTAATTTAGGAAAGCCTTTAAAGAAGAAGAAGAATAAAAAGGATTTAGAGCCTGATAAGATTCTTGATGAGAAACAGAAGAAAAGTCTAGAGAAAGTCGCAGAGTGGCTCATGAGCGTTCCATCCGAGCAAAGTCTGGAATTGCAGAATCCGGAAGAATATGGCAATGACTCTGACAGCTGCTCATCCACCTCAACAATAGATCTTGGGCAACTCCGCTGTGAAACAAATCCTACAAGAGGACGTGCAAAAGCCCTGGAAGATCAGGTGTTTGGAGCAATCTATAAAAGAGAGCGGCGAGGGATGGGCATCACAAAACTGACAGAAGCAGTACCTGAAATGGTTTCTTTAAATCTTCCCGTCCAAAGTACTTCTGAAGATGAAAGGAGAGACGATATAGAAGAGGAGCACTCGATACAAGAGCAAGAAGAAAACAGCAGCAACATATTACAAGAAAAGATTGAGGTCTCGGAGGATTGTAGAGGAATTGTAGAGCCAACACACATGTCAGAAAATAATAAAAACAACAAAGATGAAGTACCTCATCTTGTTTCTGATAATGAACAGTGGCAACCAGAAACCATAGTGAAGAGGAGGACACGTTCTACACTGCAGCATGTCGACAGTGATTTGTTGAAGTGCACACAAAAAAAGCCAGAGAATCCTGAGCAAAAGAAAAGCACCCAGAGGGGAAGTAAAAGCATCAAGGTGGCAAAAGCCAAGTCCAGAATGGCAAATCCACTTGTTTTGGTTACGACTGAGAATACAGAATCGGGTCCCGAGATTAGACCGCGGTCAGAAGAAGTTCAAGTTCACATTGAAAGTTACCCCAGCAGTGACGACCAAGACGTTCTTTTAGGTAGAAGTGCCAGGAGAAGTAGAAGACTTCAGCTCTTCTCTAGGGAAGATAATGGGAAAGAAAAATCAAGATCCAGCATGCCTGACAACAAGCACACTTCAAAAGACCCCGACTTTGAATGTGAAATATTGGATAACGTAGAAATCCCAGATTATAAAGAACAAAAACAAGGAGAAAGCAGAAATGGATGCGTTTATAATCAAGATATTGAAGAAATAGAACACATGGACTCTGGCGAGAGAACGTCTTCTCTGAGACCAGAAGAAGATCCAAAACTGTCTCTTTCAGAAGTCCCAAATACCAAAACTCTGTTGGAAACTGGTTGTTGTGTTTCTGTGGTCCCGAGCTCTTCTGAAATGGCTTTGCTGGAACCAACTCATCAACCCCCAAATACCGCTCAGTTGTTGACTGAACTCACTGAAACGGACCACGAGCAAAGGAACGATAGCGAGATGGACACAGAACAGTTGGTCAGGAGTTTTAAAGCGACTAAAAGGAAATCGTTTCATTTCGGTAGTGGACCAAATATGAAAAGGAGTCGATTATTAGTCGAGGGAAACGTCCAAAGTGCTGAAGAGAATCCAGACATTTGTTCTGCTGATGAATCTGCCCCATCAAACGTGGAGCCGGAGGGAGCTAAAATAACCAACAATCAGGTTTTAATTGATAGTCAAAACATGTCTAGCAGTGATTTGATCTTGCCTTCCTACTCACCCAGCCTGAAGAGAAAAGCCCCGGGTCTCCAGCCACTGGAGGTTGCTAATCATGTCCTTGGTAATAGTGCCAGTAGCCCCCTCCCTCCTAATAATCAGTCGAAGCTTCTCATACAAAGTTCCCCTGCTCTTGTATCAACAAAGGGAGACTCGGCTGCCTGCTTTGCAACCGAAAAACCATCTCAAATTTCAGAGACTCAAGCTGATTTTATAATGATAGAGGACACACAAGGCAGTACTTCACCGCGTAGTTTCAATGGCAGCGCCTCCAGGGAACTGTCAAACGCGCAGTCGTCATTAACCCCCGATGGCCTGGGAATGCCGGGGGGTAACGACGGGGCCACGGCGTACAGCCAGGGCAGCAGAGAGCTCGGCACGGGGCGAAAAAGGAAAAAGGTTCAGAAGCTGGACTCTTCATCCGAGTCGTCAGATTCGGCGGAAGAGGACTTTCCGTGTTTGACAAAAGTCTTCAACAACACGGCCCCCCCTGGTGCACATGCAGCTCATCCCCCAGCATGTCCCAGCCCTGATTTTGTTCAGTCCAGCCAAGCATCCGTGGACCTGTTTGCCACACCAAATGAGTGTAAGTTTAAAGGATTACATTATTTCCTTAGCTATTAAAATTGTTTATGCTGTTTGTTGTGGCTAAAAGAGCCAACCCCTATTTTCTGTTATTTCCCTTCATTTAAAAAAAAAAATAATTCTTCCTTGCAGGTGCCGTAAATGATGTAGAGTCATCACAATTTTCCAGTGAAGTCCTTGTTACACAGGTATGTCTGAGGACCTTCTTGTTTAATGGTGTACGAGCAGCAGCTGTAGATTCCCTATTATGTTGACAAAAAAAAACAAAAAAACACACGCACTTGTTTCTGAATGGCTTGTTCAGCGTTATCCTGTTTTCCGCTGCATTCCTGCCGATGCACCGTCACGTTACGCCCCAGAGAGGGCAGCCACCACATTTTCCAAACCAAGCTGTCAAATCCCGGGTGACAGACTGCCTCGCTCATTAAAAAAAAAAGTCCCCCTCAGCAGCTTTCTAAATTGCATTTCATTTATGTTAGGGGAACCTTCGCCCAGGAGATGATTCTTGTTTTCTACCTCATCCATCTTCCAGACTTCTCTCTTTTATTTTTCGACTGAGTTTGATTGTGAAGTTCAGGCTTCACACCCCAGTATTTTAAAAAAAAGTCCCCACGGTCTGACACATTTCAAGAAAGCAAGTGTAATATATTATTTATTTGGTTGCCTGCTGTTTGTCTATATTAAGCATTTGAGCTCCAGACTGTAATAGATGACAGGTAAACTATTAAACTATACTATAGCAGGGGCACATTTCAACAATACACTTGAAATCTTTTGCCATTTCTTAAATGTTATATAATTGTGTTCTCTGAACCAAGCACCTGTCTCGATGATAAAAGATTCATTACCACTTGATAATGACTGTGGCTCTGGGTTTTCAAATACAAGTTCAGCTCAGAACTCACTGTGCAGCCTCAGCGGGCGTATGGCTACTTTTTTTTTTTTTTTCCTTTATTACCTTTTTTCTTTTTTTCTTCCTCCCATTATAGCAAAAAGTGGAGATGAAGAAGGAGTTGGTGAGATTGGAGAAGTTGATGGCGCTGGTGTCGGAGGTGCTTCATGAGAAGGAAGCCACTCCGGCAAAAGACATCCCGGATAAAACCAAGCAGAACAGCAAAATTACAGGTGCTCAGAACATGAAATGTATCTATTTTTCATAGGATTGTTAACAGAAAGAAGCATCAGTTTCACTATTCATAAGGCAAAAGGGGTTGGGGTTTTTTTCTTCATAGCAATTTGCACAGAGACACAATTTTTGTCCTTTTAGCTGTTTCTGTGTGCAAACTCTCACCAGTAATTTGAGTGTTCCAAATTACTCCTCTTCCTCTTGGGAACTCAAAAAGGACTCAATGTGGATGCTCAGATTATGCTTTCCTTATCCTATCCTTATGGTGAAGTAAACCCCCTTCACAACACCCACCCAAGAGAAGAACACTCTCCGTGACACAGGTGTGTCGGTATCTAAGTCGACCTGACTAAAGACTTCATGAGAGTAAATACAGAGGGTTCCCCACAAGGTAACCAGTAACTCACCAGTAAACAGCCTCAAAGAAAGACCAGGGTAGAGTTTGCAAAAAAAAAGCATCTGAAGATGCCAGCCCAGTGTGGCAGTGTGTCCCATGACGCATTGCGAAAAGGAGTGAACAACCGATGCTCCCGAACCAAGCAGTGAATCTCATCATCCTTTACAGCCGCACATAGAAGAGACAAGGTTCTATTCATTCATTAATAATAAAGTGAAATAATGACATAATAGCACATCAACATACAACCAGTGAGTGTCTTATGTTTATTAATAGGGAGGGAAAAGAAAAAGATTTGCTTAAAATAACTCACCTGGCACTGATGTCGATCTCATACATATTTATCATGTGATGCTATGATGCAAATTAAAGTTCACTCAAGCTGACACCCTATTTAGAGAGTAGTGATTAGGTAATGAGTGTGTGGCGGCCAGTGGTACTGGCTCACTAGTGTGTGTTGACGATGCAGAGCCCAAATCAAGATGAGTGTGTCAAATATTCCTGGGCCTAACTGCATAGGCCCTAGTGACCACAAACCGAACAACTTGCGATCGCATCTATTGAAAACTGACGGTAATTTCATGTCTCCAGGCCCAGATGCTGACAAACAGCTCCCAGGTGGCCAGGATGAAGTTTTTAAGCAGTAAGTACCTCATTTTTGAGGGGATATAAACACAACCTCCTGTATTGCTTTAGGATATTACTATTGACTACAGTGTTTGTTGTTGCAAAAAAATAAGTGGTGGTGGAATAGATTAACCTACGCAACTTAGACACATCCAGCAAGGTAATATCCCTGAAAATCCAAATGCCGACATAAGCAGGACACCAAAGTGTAAGAAATGCTGTCATTTCATCATTAAATTACATGGCAGAACATTTCCTATTACAGCCTTTTTAAATAATGCCTGGTGGGCAGTCCTAATGCTTAAAAACGTTGCAAATTACACCTCAATTTTCCAAGGGAACACAAGCAATCAGAACTAATGGTCTCTCTCTCCTTATCTGTATCTATATTCATTGTGTGTACTCTTCAGGGGCTCTTGTACAAATTGTGTAGTGAACTAACAAAAAGGCATGACGCAGATTAAGAACAAAGTTACATCCCGAGAATTGTGTATATGTAAATACTTCAGCCATCATCCTCATCGCCGTGTGGCTGCAGGCTATTGTTCCAGCCGAACAACCGCAGACTAGACTCATTTAATCAGCTTTTCAGACAGCTGATTGGCCAAACTGTGTGTGCTTGATTGGCTGGAACGAAAACCTGCAGCCACACGGCCCTCTGTGGAATAGTTTGGACATCCCGGTTTTAAGGAAATCACAAAATGGGCTAGAAGTAATTCTCTGCATTTTTTTTTTTTTGAAAGATACGTGTGATGTGTAGTAAGTTCTTGTTATCCAACGAAATAATCAGATATTTATTTATTTTAATCTGATGGACATGGGTGAGAAGCTGGTTAGTTTAACTTGTCCTAATCCTGTTATATGGAGCAGAAGTATGCTCTTATCTCTCATATCTGTGGTCTTGTTTTGTATTTAGGCCAGTTAACTAGTCTGCAGTGAGGCTCCCTAAAGCCAACTCCAAATACAGTAACGTATCTAATGAAATCATATCTGCTTTGGTGATTTGTCTTTATTTCCTCAGAGGTTTGTGTGTAGTGGCAATTCATTTTAAGTGGAGCTGCATTTCAGCACCCCCGTATTAACCAAAATAATAACTGGAGCAAATATCAAATAATTGGTCCTGTTTGGTTTTTAAATGAAGGAAAAGATCTGTTTGAGTGTTGCTAGTTTCAGATGGAAATGCATCTGAAGGGGACAGGCCAGATAATCTCACTAATGATACCAAATCTGCTTATGCTGTGCAGAATAAAAAAAGTCATTACTAGCTGCATCTTATGTCATTTGGAGCACTTAGAGGGAAACTTGTGTTGCTACAGTAATTTTTCTCTCCTGCTTGACTGCTCCACATGCCCCCCCCCTCGCCTTGTAGGGTTCTAAGTGCCATCCTCCAGGCAAGAATGAGCGGGAGATGGAGAGAGCAGATGAAAACGCAGAGGGGCCCTGCTATAAACAAGTTTTAAACTCAAATGCACATGAGCAAACTGGGAAGAATGGTGGCCAATAAATATGTAATGGGGAAAAAAAAGCTCCAGACATTTATGAATTATACCAACCATTTCAGAGCATCATTGTGTGTCATCGACTCAGAGATCGTTGTCTTTATTCTTTTGTATTTTTACTTGAGCAGTTACATCATTGCTTGTATAAGCGGCAAACATTTAAACTTAATCTCTATAATCTGGGTGATAACAGCTCAGAGATGTAGTCCTTTTCATGCTGCCAGCTATTGAGTGGAACACAAAATCGTCATTTCATTTGCTTCTGTTTATTCAGTGATTTTCTATATTTTGACTCCCTCTTTGAAAGTGTGGGTGCAGCGCAGTTTAATTTGTTGCTTCTTCAGCACGGTTAACTGATCCTCTGCAGGATTTAATTTAGCCCTTTAGGAAGGTTGTCCTCATTTAGCTCTTTTCTTCAACAGTTGAGATAATAATTCTCATCCTTAATCCTTATCCTTAGCTGAAGAGTTCCGGGGTTCTCGGCACCAAACGTGAAACTCCTCTCTTAGTCTCCACTTCACCAAGAAAAACTAATTTCACCTTCCATCAGAATTCCTTTTTCATATGATCATTAGCAAACTCCATTTGCAGCAGGATCTTTCTTAGACTGTGGCCTCTTGGGTAATGAATTTCAGCAGCCCCAGCTCCATTACAGATTTGCTTTATTAACTGGGTAGTCCAAGTGACATTTTTTCCTCACTCTGGCAGACACATACTTCTGTCCAACACTGTGTACTGTGACATAAAAGAGATTTTCAGTGCAAACTACTACTTTTGACTTTTTTTTTTTTTTTTCCAAGAGAAACTTTCCCAGAAGAAGAACAAGAACCCAACACACAACATTCTGACGGCAAAGGAGCCACGTATCCTGCTGGGTCCAAACACAGCAGCATCACAGAGACGAGTAAGGCTGCTGCTGTAGATGAGACCGTGAACTGAAAAAAAAAATATATGTATTTTTAATTTTCTTTCTTTATTTGTAAAAGACTCCAGAACATCCAACACAGTTGGGTTACGTTCAGCTGGGAAAACTCTGAAGAGTGATGGTTCCCCATCAGATGGGAACGAAGACAAAGAAAATAACATGCCTGAGAGGGACAGCCGTCAGGCCAAGATGCTCCTGGTAACATCTGGATTGGCCCCCAGTGAGCAGGTTCGTTCAAGAAAGGTTTTTGTCTTATCCACTCCACGGTGGGATAAACTGACCTGTCAAATGTTGGTTTTCCTCATAGGTAACAGTGAAAAAGTTCGCCAAGCGGCTCGGGGCCACTGTGGTCTCCCAGGTGACCCCAGAGGTGACCCACGTTGTCATGCATACAGGTGAGTTTTGCTTTCCCACAGTGGTAATTCAGTGAAGGCACCACTATAAAATCTTCCCTCAAAACAGATTTGTGTGGGCTTGATGCTTTTGTTGTTTCATTATTTATCCAGTGTACCGTTCATGTTTGGCCTCTTTTGGCGCTCATTTGACAAAGTGTTTTTTCATGAACATACAGAGGAAATGTTGTGAATCTTTGCACTCTCTCTTGACTTTGTCAGACGAACAACTGGTGTGTGAGCGCACGCTGAAGTACTTTCTTGGAATTGCAGGCAGAAAGTGGGTGGTGAGCTTCCAGTGTAAGTAAGATGAGTTTATGGAACTTGCACTTAAAAAAAAAAAAAGACAAGATGCAGGCATTAATCAAAGGAGTGTTACATAATACAGTAGCCAGGAAACACTTGTTTATCCCTGTGATGACACATTGTTTCTATCATTCTCACTCCACTGCAGGGATTTCAGAGTGCTTCAAACAAAAAAAACTTTTAAATGAGGTATGGCCCCTGCCTGTGCATATTTGTATGTGCTGTGTAAGGAGTAAGCTTGCATTTTGATGGAACTGCTGTATGGAATCAAATAAGGTTCAAAAGGTTTGTGCACTGGCACATGGGTGGGCACGACACATGCTGATTGGCTGTTTGCTGAGGCGCCAAGAAAGGGTCAACATTCGTACTTGTATTTTGAGCTTTGTGCACCTATGACTTCTGGTTTGTACTTGCAGGTGGGAAATTTGTCCATCCATCAGATATAAATTTACACATGTACAAAATATTTTTACAGATACAAACTTCTTCCACACATATATGAATTTCTTTTACAAGTGCAAAATGTTTTTGACCTTTATTTGATTCCATACTGCTGGTGATTCACTGTGATACCTCCATAGATTATTTTAAACAGCTGCTTTAAAATTCTTAATCCTTTGCCAAGCTTTGTTTAATAAAACTCATTCATTTCAATACCCTTTTAAACTCCAGGAGTCTTGTTTTCGGTGTATAATATAGAATCTATACAATTATAAAATTACCTCTGTCAAAATGAATAATGGAGCAGGTGCTCATTTGACCCAGTCATAAATCAGTTGGTAGTGACTGTCTCTCACAAGGCATTTTATCAAATTAGATTGAATAATTGCTTAAATTATTTGAAAGCTCAAAGAAGCAGGATGGACTTGATACAACAGTGAGTGAGGCTACTCTGTTTATGAGCATTTATGGAAGTTTTTATTCTTTTGTTCAGAGTTCCTTTGAAGTGAGAGGTGACGTAGTTAATGGATACGACCACCAGGGCCCAATGAAAGCTCGAACCACTGGAGACAACAACGTGAGTCAATTCAGAACAGGATTGAGCCTGAACTGTGTTCACAAATATGTTAATAATCTGTTTTTCTAACTTGGTTTCCCCGGAATGTGTTAGTTACCTTTAAATTGAATATATAAGCTTCTGTGGTTATTAACCAGAACGTTTGAGAGATACCTAATCTTCAGAATATTTCTGGAGCAAAGTACTGATTCCAGGTTAAGATTGGACTTATACGGATACGGATCCCTCAGATGTTCTCCCAGTGCTGACCGGCTGTGATCAGTGGATGGATCAGGAATGAAAATGACACATATCAGTGTTGAATTATTTATAGTATAATTAGCCAGAATCTATGCCTCACAGCCTTTTAAGAGCATCTGTTTATTTGGAACTTTAAAGAATTTGCTGTACAGAAAAATTAAGATTCGTCCCATTATTTGATTAACCTTCCATCATGTAAACATCACATGACTACAGATAAGTATGTAGCAGAATTCAAATCAAATTTGGAGGCATTAACAGGTGGTGGTCAGGAGTCACAACAACAAATGTACTGTCTCACCCCGAAGACACATAAAACTAGAGCAAAAATGCACTCAATGTTTCCAGATTGATTACAGATGACTGACTACAGAAGAGTTTGTGTCTTTGTAGAGATTACCAGCGGGATCATTTAAGGTGGAATTTAGACTTAAGCTCATAGGAGAAACTAACAGGCTGAATATTTGGAGCTCCACTTAAGCATTTAGAAATTGATTCAAATCTTTGTTGAAATAAACACTGTCTCTATCCTTTCATCTTTCATGTGGGTTAACTGCACAGTTGAGGGCCTGTTCATAATGAAATCCATTCGTTTATGCTTTGCAAACTTGATTTTCTTTATTTAATCCGACAGCTGTGTCTGAGTTCATTCTTTTGCTCAGACAGATTTTCACGCAAGAGAGCAGTCGTCAATTAAATATTTTCTCTGCTCTCAGTTTTGAAGACATCTGCCAGATTCTGCTGAATTGATCAATCAATCTTTGATCACATCTGCTTTCACACTCTTTCTGCAGCAGCAGTTGCCTTTAAAACAAACCACTCTGGACCACAGATGTTACTCAATTCAGCAATGAACACAAATACTGCGACAAGACGGGCCAGGCAAACAAAGGCGTGCAATAAATACATAGATTATTTTAAGGAAAAAGATCTAAAAGATAATCATCCGTTTCAATTTTGCTGAATTTAATGAGGCCACATTAGGCTAATGAGTCTCTACCTTCTGATGATGACACAGTCTGTATTTAAATAACGGTACAGAAAAATGTGAGAGCAGATTGTGGTTGCACGTAAGCTGTACGTAGAGCTCTGCTAATGAGCATCTGTGCTGCTGCTGAGGAAACACTTTCTATTCCCAATGCTACGTTAACTGCATCCATCCTCCATCAGTAGAAGGAGAATAAGCAAACTTTAATTTATTATTGACTCTTAAACAAATGTGTTTTCGGGCACTGAAGGAAGTGAGGGTGGTCTGTTACAGAAAGTTGTTTTTGTAAATTCCTAAATGATACATTTGGCTGCAACTCTTACCTTTTCCTTTCCTTTGTTGGGATCTCACTTCAGATAATTGCCTCCATGATTGACTAATTGTCAGCTTGATGACGAGCACACGCCAAATATTCATCACGGTGAATTTGTGAGTTGTTGGCTCCTGGGGTTTTTTCTTTTGATGGTTGGACATTCTTTCAGTCCATAGCAGCAGCTAAAATCAACACACGCAAAAAGAAAAGAAAACGCACCTCAAACAGGCATTTGAAGAAAAGATGTGCCTACAAAAGAGTTTCCTTAGAACCACTTTTACCTCAGCCTCTAAGCAACGCTTGTATTGCTAGAAAAAAAAAAAAAAAACAAGCCATTGCAGTTTCCTTTGGTGCAAGGACCACTTCTACTGCCACTGAAGGGGAAAATTAGAACTGCTTCATGTCACGTCGGCCCTATCAGTCCCTTTGAAGAACCCCTGCTAATTGAATTACCTTGTAATTTCAGGCTTATTTAAGTCATTTTAATATTCTGATAGCGGTGGACAAATTGTCCTGCTCTGCTTTCTGTCCCTCCACCACCTCCACGCCAGCAAATGTAAAGACGCGCTAGGGAGACCATCACCGGAATGCTGATTCCGGAACGACATAGTGTGTCTATGCATTGGAATTGAACACTTTTGTAGCTCCTGAAGGACATTTGTGTTGTCTAAATTAAAAATCTGTTGCAGAAATGCTTTTTCATCCCTCAGTCCCTACGGCTAATGATCATTACAGACGAATGGGGAGCTTTGAGAAATGAGTACTTCTTTCTCCAGCAGCTGGGATGTACTCCTCATCCCGGCAACACCCCACGCAGTCTTTCTGAGGTCATGGCATCATGTTTGGGTAGTTCAAGGAAACGATTGTGCTTTTCAGTTTCAAGCATATTGAACCGCAATGTGAGACAACTGTTGAAATGTCAAGTTGATAAATAATTCCTGAATTCTCTCTTCTTTTCTTCAGTTGCTCATGAAAGACTACAACATCTGTTTCCAGGGGCCTTTTACAGACATGACCACAGGTAAATCTTCTCAGCAGGTGAAGATGTTGGAAACGGGGACAGGAGGGAATTTCTAAGTATATCTGTGACTGGCCCTCGGAAAGTCGATGTGAAAATAAGAATCAATCCTATGTAAAGCACCCAAAAATGAATTATGACATTCAGCTCAGTTATTCGAGGTCCAGACAGACTAGGCTTCATTTTAAAACTCTTTTGAAAACAGCATTTGACAAGCTGATTTCCATTTAATTGTTCCCCTTTGAAGAACCCATCAATTGGTTCAGTCGTTAAAAGAGAACTTTGCTCACCCCCCTAATTTTTTCTCCTTGAAGCCAGAGCCCTGCACTGTTTGGGTGGATCTGCTTTGAAGAGACTAGGAGGGACAATGGCTGCCAATGAAGGTGGAAATTAAAGTAGCTCCAACACGTTTTCTAAAACGTTGCGTTGAACCTTTGCTGTGCTTCAACCCCTGTTCTGTGGGGACCAGATGACACACGGGAGCATAGGACCTTTAGTTTGATAATACGCAGCAGATGCTTCAGGGTCGGTCTGCTGCACAGGACAGGAAAGGCATTTCAAACTATGATCACAGTCTTGTTTACTGCTTTACTCTTTAGAAACCAGCTCGCATGTAGCAATTTGTTTGTTTTGTCTGCTGAATGACCTCCAAGCACAAGGCAAACTCTTTCAGTCACCTTCCTTCAGTAACTTACCATTGCCAGCATGAAAGAACCGGCTGAAGGTCTCCCGGTGCACATTGCTTAAAAACCCATAAGGGGCGGCCTTCGGTTTCCTTCTTCCTGGGGCTCGCAAAGTGCTCTCACAGCATTTTCCCGCTGCCTGCTGGATCGATTAAGCTTTGCTAATGGGTCGGCATCTGCCGTGGCACAAGGAGCTTAAAGGCTTCCTTCCACATGGCACCAAAACACGGACGTCGCGCCTGTTTTCTTCAGCCCCACCATCCAGTATTTAATTACTTGCAACAAGGTTCCACATGAGCGGAAATCACGGGGTGGTCCCGACACTCCCAGTTTTGGGAAAAAGTCATTTATATTTTGAATATAAATGAAATATATTAAACACCATTGGCTCTAAATCAAGCCTCCGTTCTTAATATTATGAGTAATGGCCACCCTTGGGTACCAACAATGTACAAGTCAAAGTTCATTTTTTTTGTGCTCACTGTGCTCATTTTCACACCGAAGCCAAAGAAATCTGTTTTTTCATGAGGGTTGCTAAATATGTCGGCTTGGGTTTGAAGTGGAGTTAATGGACACTGAAGCTCTGCGTGTGTGTTGTTGCAGCTGAGATGGAGTTGATGGTTGAGCTGTGCGGAGCAACCGTTGTCAAAGATCCACGTCTGCTCGACAGTAAACTGGTAAGCATCTGGTCTGTTTCAAAAACGCCTTTTATACCATTTTTATTCTCCTGTGTCTCTGAGATGATTAAATCTGAAACGACTTGCTTAGGGAAATGGCGCACTTCTTCCAAAGACTGAACAATTATTTGGCTCAGTGTAGCACATTTAACACCGCATGCATGTCATTTTAGGGTGTTTTTTTTTTAAGACGGGACGTGAAGACACTTTGCAGACTAGACATTTCAAAAGATCAATTTGAGATCATGAATCTTTTACAACATCACCTCAAGCTTGTGCTCATTCCTAATAGTGCAATAACCTTTTCATATTTGCAGACTTCTCATCAGCTGATCATTATTCAGTCTGGATCAGAGTCCTACAGGGGTGAGTCCTCCGTCTCTCCGTTTCATATCATCAACATCTTTTAAAGGACTATCTTGAATCATTTAAAGGACTATCTCCAGGAAAAATCATTCAGATCTAACGTTAGTTAACTTTGAAACCACAGTGTCATGTATTTCCATCTGAATGTGGAAACAAATCTTTTTATCACCATTCCCACAGGTGCTTAAAATCCTTGAAAAGGCTTGAATTTCAATGTTGTGTTTCCAAGTTGTGAACAGTGCTTGAATTATAGTTTAAGTGCTTGAAAAATGAATGAATCTCGAAGAACACCAAGTGGCTTCCTTTTTTGTATAAAACCTCGTCTAATCTATAAATTTTTTATTATCATGAAACATAATTTCAGATGTTTATAGGTTAACACAATTATTGTGATTAGAAAAGTGGAAAAAAAAGAATCATGAGTGTATGAATTCCTGTAAATATTTTACCCCATTGATAAGGTGCTGGGAATTTTTGAAAATGTCCCTTGAAAGTGCTTGAATTTGAGCATGAGTATTGTGAGAATTTATTTATTGAATCTCACACTCGGATGTAAGTCAGACTTTCTGGCCACTGCTCTGTGCACCTGTCACTAGCAGTCAGATAGAGAAGAGTGTCGGCATCAGGAGAGATGGGGAGCGGTGAGATGGCAGACGGCGCCTGCCAAAACCCAACCGCGGGGGGGGGGTTGTTGAACTGCCAGGAAAGGTGGTGTGAAAGACGTTAGGCAGCGGAGAAATGGCCAAGAGTCTGGTACGAGAGAGAATCAGGAAAAATGTCAAAACAATTTGAAAAAGGGGCTACCATCACATCTGAGAGACAGTTTTAAAACTGAAAAGGAGCGGTGACCACCACCACCCCCTAACCCCCCACCCCAATCCATTCCTCCTCCCTGCATCCTAATTTGCGCTGCTGCATATTTAATGTGGCTTTCTCTTCTGTATCCTTTAGCACTCAAAGTCCAGGTAATTGAGTAGCCCCTCACTCTGCTCCCTTCATCTTGCCCCCCTCACCCTCTTTTTTATTCTCCTCCTATGCCATTGATTGAAATCACACTCGTCCTGAACTTTCTCTGAAATGTCCGCCAGCTCTACCCAAAAGGAACACAAGTCGCTCAAAACAGAGAAATATATGGATAAAGTAATAGACTCCAGAATATTATCACATGAGCAGCAGAATATAGCTACCCTTTAAACGGGTGGGAAAGGCCATGGTTTTGTAATGATGTGGTGCCATGGCAACAAGGAGAAAAATACATCAAGAATACGATATGAGTAGGGCTAAGCTATCAAGACTTTAAAGGTGACATTATACTTCTTTTCTGCAAGTTAACATGATTTTTTTGATGTCAAAATGAAATGTCAGCAATGTGTTCTGGTCAAAGAAAGAAAAAAAACAGGATTGAGCACAGTGGGATTCTAAACACCAGTTTATCAGCCCTGCTCAGAACAGCCAGTTTGACTGCCTTTCCCTCTTCATCCTAATGAGCGACTGTGAGCTCTGCCCACAGACAGCTTCTACCCCCCCCCCCATCTCTTCTGCTGAGGGGGGGGGGTTTGAGCACTTCATACAGGTGACCCACATAGGCTTGCACAGGTAGCTGTGGTTGTATGGGAGGAGATTATTCAACTTTAGCCCAACTGTTACATAACAGTAAGGTGGAAGTGCAACATTCAATTAGTTGTCAAAACTGATATTTACAGTGGGGAGGCACTCCGGATATGCAATTATATGGACTGAAGCACTGAGAAAGTGAGTTTTGCATAACGTGTCCCCTTTAAATATGATATAGTGCAGTAAAGTAATGCAAGTAAAACTCCAAAACTATGTTGGATGGGTATTAATCGTGGCATGCTCTGGTGTTTTGTTATTTTTTTTAACTCGCTCACAGACAGTAGAACCTGCCACATGTACGTGCTTCCTTTGGATCAGGGTTGCGTCAGTATTGTGGCGTCTGATCTGGAGCTTTAAAAAAAGAAAAGATGGTTTTTGCTTCTGGCTGCTCCTCTAAATGAAATGAGTGATAATAGATGGCAGCACACCTCTCTCTCTATATATCTCTTCCTCTATCTCTCTCTCACTCCCTCTCCATCACTCCCTCTCTTTCTCCCTCTCCCTCCTCCTCCCTCTCTCCCTCTCTCACCCCCTCCCTTTCTCCCTCTCCCCTTTTTCCTTTCTCTCTCTTTATTGCTCTCTCTCCCTCTCTCTCCCTCTATCTCTCTTCCTCTGCCTCACTCTCTCATTCTCTCTCCCCCCTCTCTATCTCTCTCCCTCCCTCTCTCCCTCTGTATCTCACTCCCCACCTCTCTCTCTCCCCCTCTGTCTCTCCCTCTCTCTTGCTCTCTCTCCCTCTAGCTCTCTCTCTCTATATCGCTTTCCCTCCCTCCCTCTAGCTCTCCCTCCCTCTAGCTCTCTATCTCTCTCTCTGTATCTCTCTCTCCATCCCTCCCTCTATCTCCCCCCTCTCTCTCTTTCTCTTTCTCGCTCTAATTATATGTAAACACCTTTCCCTTTTCTATTCACCAGGTGTCTCTAGAAAAGCTACAGTCGTGACCCGGGGTTGGCTGTTGGACACCGTGGCAACCTACACCATCCAAGCTTTGAAGAAGTACCGAGCCGATCTAAGCGCCCCCTGACCCCCCCCTTTTAACCCCCCAGCTGTGGGTAGCTGTCATCCTGCTCACAGCCAGTTTTACCCCTTCTGTTTTTAAGGGCAAATATTCCCACCACTCTGTGTGTTTGTTGTTATGCCAACGGTTGTGTGTACTGGCTGTACATATGATGTACATAAAGTTTAATCTACAGATCAACCTTCTCCTGCACTCTTTTCATTAATTAGGATTCGGGCAAAAAATAAATAGGGAAATGTTTCGCAAAGGTCATTAACAAAGGGAATGCTACACATCCGTGCGCACGCCTCTATTCTGAGCACGTTCACAAACCTCAGCACTCCTCTACAGATCCTATCATCCACTTACACTGTTTCACATAGAAATGGTGAAATATCTGTTTGCAGATTGTGTCAGATTTGCGACAATAACACAGAGGATCCCCTCTGACGGAGCTCAGCGGCGTCCTCAGGAGGCCTGTTTACAGTCTTTAGCTGCCGATGTCTCCTGTCACATCTAATACTAGTTTAATAAGCTGTTATCATCCGTGATCTTCACTCTCCCCGCTGCTCTTTCATAGTTCTGCGGCTGCTGTCTCTAAACCCCCCCCCACGTGGCAGCTCCCGATCACAGCGGAAAAAGCCACCAGCTGTCCCGAACGTGGCCTGCGTGCTACCGCGTTTTCCTGAATTATTGAAAGGGCGTTGTGTGAATGAATCGAGAGAGGAGCTTTACAAGAATGGGTCGTGTAGGTGCTGGAGTAACCCTGCTGCGTGAGCGCTACGCCGCGTGAGCGCTACGCCACCTGACCGTGAAACGGGAACGAGACGGCTGCAAATATCGTTTAATGTCCCAAAGGTGATTAATTTGGCACCTAACAATGAGCTGTTGGGTACTGCAGTGGTTCACTAAATTTAATTATTAGAACAATTGTAGTGGTAGGAAGATGAGATCACAAGTTCTTTGTTGGATATTAAGGACTGAGGGTCGAGACCTGGTTTGAAGATTGAGGTTAGAATTGGGTTTAGGTTGTGTTAGGGTCAGGGGGTTACATAGGACGGTTAGGGTCAAATCAAATCAATCTTTATTTCTATAGCGTCTTATACAATCAAAATTGTTTCAAGGCGCTTTCCAGAATCCCAGGGCCTAACCCCAGACAAGCAACAGTGGCAAGGAAAAACTCCCCTTTAACAGGAAGAAACCTTGAGCAGGACCAGGCTCATGTAGGGGGACCCTCCTGATGATGGCCGGATGAGGGTACGGATTCAGGGAAGTTGTTATGAATATGAAAGTCCTCCCAATAGTAGAAGTACAAAGGTGTGTGTGAGAGTGTGTCTGTGTGTGTGTCTCAAAACCCTGATCATTAGTTTGTGGGAGGCTCTATATTACCCAGAGTTGTAAGTGAGAGCGACAGGGTGGATCTAAGACTGGCCCAGTGACTAGTGGGATGAAATCCATCACCCTCTGATCCCTGTGCAAGTGTGTCTCTGGGTTAATCAGCTCTGTTCAGTACAAGTACAGAACTTGTTATTCCCTTTTCACTCAATAATGAGAAATAGAAGCAGATGAAATATGCAGGCACTTCTTTCAGCATATAGACAATATACAGTACCTGTTAAATAATAAATGACTTTACTTACTGTGCGTTTCGCAAACTCGGTACGGTTGTGTTGATGGCCTGAATAGTGATGAAGATCTGTGCACCCAGCAGTAATGCTGCGCCAGGAGAAAGGTGAGAGTTGGGAATATTTCAGAGTCGTATTCCGGAAGCTACTAAAGATTTTATGGCGTAAAGGTAGAAATGGGGGTGTTTAAATAGTTTGTGCCTTAATGCTGGGTCTCCTATTGCTATGGCAACATCAGATATTGGAAAATGGGTGGGGGGGTAGGGGGGGTAGGGGACCAAAGGCACAACAGTCAGGTCAGCGCGTTTGCTCCGAGGATGCCAGATGTGTGGTGCCAGCCACCGCTGTCAGGACGCAGCTCCCCTCCAGTCATCCCATCTCTCCAGCACCGGGCGGCAGCCAAGCATGAGACAAGAGTCCGGTCTGACAGTCGGCGCTCATTAGACGGCGGCGTTTGTCGTCCGGGCAGTGGAATGGGAAATGAATATCAAAGACATCAAAGCGAAGTTGGGTTGAATGATTGATATGTTGTCAGAACCCCATTTGTGAAAAGCTTCTCTTTTTTTTTTCACACGCAAAATGCACATTTGTCACTTGAATCCGTCCAAATATTCATAAAGGAGCAGCTGTAATAACAAACCTTATTATCAGGACTTTAAAGGAAAGAATGAATTAGTCCTAAAGAGGCACGGGCTCAGAAAAGGCTCACGATCCGATCTGTGTTGGTGTGTGTAACACTTGGTTGGTAGTTGAACGTGAACACAAAGATGACTGCCGCCTCACACACCTGAAAGCAGTAATTATCCCCCTCCCACACGAAAACGAATCACAAATAAAGGGATCGGTCCCTTTCTCGCAGTAACCCTAACAACCACCGCGAAGAGTCAAAACCAGATATCGCCGCTATTTCCAGCTTTGTTCCCTTGGATTCAATTCTATTGTTAACTCAGATTTTTTTAGAGGTGTGTGTGTGTGTGTGTGGTGGGGGTTAAAAACGTCCATCTTTAAAAAGAAACGTAAATGAAGGAGCACTTTTTTTGTTTCACCGTCACCCTCGCCTTAACTCCGGTTTTTTTCTCGCCTCGTTGTTCAAAGGAAGACAGACCCAGCGTGCATGTATTTTTAAATCTGCTCAACTTTACGTTCTGTTTAAATGGGTCGTACATTTTTAATGGCTCACTCTCCCACTGACACGACAGCCATTGTTGCGGCGGGCCTTTGGGTCCACGTTGCAGGGATTTCTTATCCCCGTCTGCCGGGGATGTCGGAGGAGCCGAACCGATGACGGAGCGTCCGTCTGAGGCTCGGGCTGCTCTTTTAAAAGGAGGACCGCTGAAGGGCCGAGGATCGCCGCCCGCTGGTCTGTGCCGCTTTACAGGGGCGTTGGATTCATCCCGGGCGCGAAGCGAGGTTGCGCCCGGGATGACGGGCCGTGGAATCCGAAACGCTGGTGCTGACCTTTTGCTTCTCCGGGGCCGCCGTTTACGGATAATCTGGATAATCGAGGAGGAGCGGGTTGATTAAGACTCTTGCGAGTCGTCGGCGGGATATTTAGGGGGCCTCGGCAGTGGGAACAGGGTCTTCTTCAAAAAGCCGTCTCCCCATCCGGGTCCAGGTTCAGCAGAGGAGGGGTTCGCTAAGTGTGTTAGCCTTTAGTGTGTAACTGGTGTGTTTTTGTTTGTTTTGTTTATTACAAATGGGTTTTGTTTTTTTTTTTAGCCATGTTAGTCATATTTGTGTAATATTTGAGTTAGCTGTAGCTGAAATCCAGAGGCTCCATGCCCCCCCCCCGGTGGTGGGTTCAGAAAATGCAGCAGCTCTCACAAGCGCATTCTGCAGCTTTGAGACCAAACTGAAAGTTTGTGCGAGGATGAGACGCAGCGCTTGATCTGACTTAGTTCCAACGCTCTCCCCGTGTCTCCGCGGGTCCTCTCCGGGAAATCTTCCACCGCCTGGATCCTCCTCAGGATTCGCCCGTCGCTCTTTTGAGACCCGCGTCAGTGTTTCGCGAGCTTCCGGCGCAGACGGATGGTTTAAGTGTGAAATCCCCGCGCCGTGGCTTCGAGCGCCCTTGTGTGGTTATCAAGAGCCTGCCCCGCCGCATCAAAGGTGAAAGCCTTTTCTGGGGTTTCAGATGAGGAAAATGGATGATGGAATGTTGGTGGACTGGAACATCTCTGCCTGTAACGCTCCGGTCTGAGTCAACTCTGCCCAATAAGTGAGCCTTGGGGGGGGCAGAAACAGCTGACATTAGGAGAAGGGGAACTTCAGCTCTGCTGGTGTTTACGGCACCACCAGAAACCAGTTAACCAGGTGAGGACCAGTCTATGACCTCAGCATGGGAGGAGGAGGAGGGGAGGGCTGTGATGGACATCCTGATCTCCTCTCTCTTTGTATTCCTGCCTTCACGGCTGAGGGGGTTTGCATCCTTCTTGCACTTGAACCTCCTAGATTAGATTTTGGGTCACCTATCATATAAAAGCTAATTCTTCTTAGTATGGGGCCAAATGTCCACATACATGGACCCATAAACATTATATTATTACACATTTAGATTGATTGTCCCTGTATGTGGACATCATTGTCCCCAAAAACCACTTGTTTCAAAGTATTGTTAAAACATGATTCTCAGTCTTTGTACTCATCAGGTCCCAATAATCCTAAATATTAAGGACATATTAAGAATGTATATCAAAAAAGAGCTCGGATCTTAGGAGGTTAATCCAGTTTTCCACGACCCCACCAGCTGTTGTTAACCCCTCAGAGTCCAGATGTCATCTGCTGCGTGAGCAAGGCTTCATCAAACCCAACCCCCCCCCGACACACACACACACTCACATGCTAGAGGCCTGACTTGCATCACCTCGGGCGTGCGGAGCGACCTTGGGAATCTCTGCGCGGCGCTGTGAGATGTCGCTTCGCGGTCGCTCAGAGAGGCGGCGCGTCGCTGCGGGGTCAGATCCGCGGCAGCGGGAAACCAATAGAACAGGAGACCCAGTTAAAGGTCACGCCAGGAGACAGTTCGCGGGGTCCGGAGTCATTCCGGATAGGAATTGGCCGCGTTGATGCGACTGTTTACCACGTTTCTGCACGTGGGAGAATAAGAGCGTGGACGTGTTTGCATTCCGGCGTTGCCAAATGTCAACGGCGGGCACAAAATGGGCGACAAACGCGCAGAAAATACACGTTGTTGTCGCACTAATGGAACAACAGAACCGCTTCAGAGCGCCGGGTTGGAACGGTCGCTGCAGGCGATCCTTCCGAAGAAACAACCCCGGTGATTGAACGGAAAGCAAACACAAGGGCGCCAAGGGAGGGCTGCAAAGGGTTTATTTGGAATAGTCGTAACAGAAGTTGCGTCGCGATGCAAAAGGGAGGGCCGGCCCTTCGCCCCGGCTGATCGCCGCCACCGGAGAGGGTTCGGAGCGTTTGGCGTTCCCGAGCATTTTGAGGGTTCCGATCCATCTCGGGGCTTTTACCCGCTGCAGCTGGTGGTTTTGCAGAAAACCGGCTTCACTCGAGCTCGTGGAAGCGATTTGCTCGGTTACGTTTAATCTGGAGCCGCGGTTCTCAGGTCAGGCCAATCGAACCTGAATAGATTCTCAAACAAATTGGGTTTTTTTAAAAAAAAAAAAAAAAAAAAAAAAAAGCCCTTCTGGCTATTTCAACCTTTTTTTTATAAAAACAATTCTTCACCTCCTGCAGCCAAAATGCTAAAAAAAAAAAAAAAAAAAAAAAAAAAGTTTTTCATTTTCATATTTCAGATGCATCCTCGAGTTTATTTCCTCCTGTTCGCTTGTTCTTGGGTGACCTTCCCTCATCGAGTGGTCCTGCGCCAAGACACCCTTCAGCTGCTCTGTCATCAAAAAAAAAGGAAGCGCCACATCTGGTCCAAAATGTGCTGGAGGAGGTCACGTCAGCGAACTGTGTCGACTAAAGATGCCCCAACACTCAGCAGACCTCAGCAGGTTTCTCTTTTTATTCCATTATCACATGTACAGCATCCTCTGACCCCCCCCCCCGCCTTTGTGACCTTTCCCCCCGGTGCAGATTATGAGAACAATATCAATTTTCACAACACTTGAGTAATACGTGGTGGGTGGTTATTCGGTTAATGCATCTTAAAAGCACTTGTGGTTTAAGAAAACTAGTGTCACCTCAGTCCATCTTTATTACACAGCCATTCCAGCGAAGCAGGACAGATTTCAGCCCCCCACCCCCACCACCACCCACCAGCGACTCCCAACAGTTAGCGTGCGTCACATTGTGCTTCATTTACGTGAACACAAAAGTACGGCATTTCAGAGGACAGGGACGTAATGAAGGTCAACACGAGCACGCCGCTTCCCGTCTTTTCCTCTATTAGAGTTATTTCTCTCCCTCTCTCGGACAGCCGGTGTCTGACGGTCGAGTAGATCGACCTGACCCATGTGAGAACGATGAGTTCAGAAGATAGACACTTTGTCCAAAAGAAAAAAAAAAAAAAAAGAAAAAAAAAAGCTCTGCAAAATATAATCTGTCCTTTTTTTTTTTTTTTCCCCAGTGCGAAAAAAAAAAAAAAAAAAAAAATCGGACAAGAATTCGATGTAATAAGTTCATGTGCGGTGTGGCTCATCTGCGCGCACGCAGGATCTTCGGTCCTACATGAGCGCGCAGCTCTTGGCCCGGTCCTTCCTGACGGCGGGCGGGTGCTCGTGGATCTCAGTCCGCGGGGTCTGCTGGGAGACGCGCTTGAGCCCCCGGCGCGAGCCGGCGCGCTTGAGCGGGGGCCGGTGGGGGGCGCGCGACACCGACGCCAGGGTGGTGATGTGGAACACGTCCCGCACGCTGTTCTCCGAATACCTGGACGTGCACTCGGCGTAGGCCACGGCGCCGATCTGCCTCGCCAAGCTCGTGCCCTGCGAACACACGAACACGCTCAGATCCTTCCTTCAACCGGGTTTAGTCAGTTAATTAGTTAAAGCTAAAAAAAAAAAGCTTTAACAGCCGTCTGCATCAGCTGTCATCCTGAAGCGGACGACTCGGAGCGAGAGGATGCTCGGAGTTGTCGCGTGTGACGGACAAACAGATGCTTTCCCTGGGTGGCGCCTTGCGCTCCAGGCTCCCAACTTCAGTGGCGAGAGGTTTACAGAACTTTCTGACCACTCTTATTACCCCCCCCCCCACCCCACCCCCACGTCTATCAGAGGTACAGAGGAAGTCGAAGCCCTGAAATATTAAAGACCTGCGCGTTTGGCTGCAGACCCTCGGGATATTCCCGGGAGGGATCGTCAGCTTCCAGCTCCTCTTCCAGAACTGACAGAGTGTGTGTGTGTGTAATATCTATAACAGCCCGCCTGTTTGTACCAATTCCCCCCCCCACCCCGTCCTTGAGAGACGGCGTAAACTTCTCCCGCTCGCTCCCCGACTTTGTCAGACGTTTGATTCCTCTGCTCGTTTGGCGCCGGGGCGTTCCGCGGCGTGACAGAGGAGGCGTCGAGCCGTCAGCGCTGCGGCTTTTCGGCGTGGAGAGACGACGGAGCAGCCGGGGCCAGGAAGCAATCATCCCAAGCTTCTGAGACGTTTCACAGGTGCGGGGCGGGTGGACGTGCTCCCGGGGAGGTTTCATTCTCTCAGAGAGTACCTTAGATCTTAGATCTGCGACGTTTGAGCTCCCTAGCGTCCCCGGGGTTCTTCATTATTGCCTCTTAAAATGGCAGAAATGCGTCTTTATCCTCGCATCAAGTCCAACCACAGCGTCTCCAGTCCAAATAATATTTGCTTAGGGGCTCTTTGATGGAAAAACGGAACCCCTGCAGACAAAAATGTGCCCCCTCGCTGGTTATTATTCAGTGATGATGGATGAAAGAAGGGAAAGTTGTTCTTTGGAGTTCTGATTAAGTGTAAAACACAATTAGCATGAGGAAAGTTCAAAGCAGGATGGTGCAGCGTTTGAGGGGGAAACAAATCTCTTAAAGTTAATGTGTTGACAAAACCAGCCTGATCAGCTTACGTAGAAAATTGAGTTTGGGAGTTGAAGATTCGCTGCGCGTGTTTCGCGCGTGGGCAAGCGGAAACCGCTGGAGCAGGAAATGATCAGAGATGGGAAAAAGGGGGGGGTGGTGGGGAGGGGGGCTGCTCCGGGTTTGTCAAACTGGAATGAGCGTCGCACTTCGGAGGGCTTGGCGCTCCTCACCTGCTCGTGGGTCACGGGGATGAGCCTGTGCTTGGCGAGCTCCCGCATCACGCTCAGGTCCGTCCTCATGTCCAACTTGCAGCCCACCAGCACCACCTTGGCGCCGGGACAGAACTCCTGCGTCTCCCCCTGCCACTGCGAAGGGAAGAGAAGGAGCAGGGTCAGACCCATCGCCTCTACGCATCCCATTTCCAGTCACCGAGGGGGGGGAGGGTCACATGACACCTTAGTCCAACCAGAACTGGGCTTTTAAAGTGCACGTAAACATCTTAAGTCGTCTGAGTTGGACTAACGACTGGATCCAGCGTAAATCAGCACCTATGGGAAAGGAAGTGGCATCATTTCAACAACAAATCCCTTCCGCTCCCACGCACGTATACTGGGACGGAAAATAGTCCAGTTTAACGGCACCAGCTACCACTACACATCTTGACTAAGCCGCACTAAGCTCCACTTGTAAAAGCACCCAGTGTCATCAGCTGTTTTCTTTCCAGTGCGATTGAGCGTTAATTCTTCGGAGAGTAAGAAGGAAATTTGCATTCGAGCCCCCGTGAGCGAGCTCGAATCGGGCCTTCAGAGGATAACGATCGTTACCAGGGAAATCTAACGTGGAGTGTTTTTTCGCACTAATCCGGGGGACGGGGGGAAAAAAAACATCCCCTCGACAGCTTTAAGCGCAGCTTAGTCTGAAGTATAACTGTGCCGCTGCACTTGATACTTCCACATTTTCAGCGAAAACGTTTTAAAGGCCGGGAGGGCCCTAAACGCACCACCGATGCAGCGGCGACAATGGCGCACTGTGAGAATGAACAACAGCCGTTACAGACTTTCACCTATTGAATTCCTTCTCCCCGTCACCATCTTTCCTTTCACCGCTTCCCCTTTTTTTTTTTTTTTTTTTTTTTATTGCCCTGTGGGACGGAGGCACAGTGTGTCGTTTGTTTGTCCCGACAAAGGCCTTTTGTCACGATTCTCCGGCGGTCGCGCCGCCGCGCGGCGCTGCGGCAGCAGTCATCGGCGTCAATCAGATGACTCGCAGAAGCCCCGAAAGCTGCTCGGCGTCGGTGGCTTTTTAAATACAAGAGGATTTCCGGGATAATAAAAAAAAATAGACTAAAACACGCTGCTAAAAGAAAGACAGATGATACATAAGGGCTCTTAGCGGCACCGCGTCGTGGCGCGTTCAGAATCAAATGATGTGGTCTACAAGATGGCCTGACATTGTCACCGTATTAGCTTGACGCTGTGAGCATTTTATTATGCTGATGTTGGCATGTAGGTCAGAGCCCGACAGGCTCCCCGACAACGGTCCGAGGCGCCACACGCCTTCTTAAAGTTACAGAAACGTTGTGAAACACTGACGTTCACAAAGTGTAGGCGGCAGCGTGGCGTTCACTGTCCACAAGAAGGTGGTTTTTTTTAAAAGTCCCCCATCAGATTCCTGTGCTAAATGTTTTTTTTTGTT
This sequence comes from Lagocephalus sceleratus, assembly GCA_911728415.1. Classification (NCBI taxonomy): domain Eukaryota; kingdom Metazoa; phylum Chordata; class Actinopteri; order Tetraodontiformes; family Tetraodontidae; genus Lagocephalus; species Lagocephalus sceleratus. The sequence goes on along the minus strand of CAJVRN010000231.1, from coordinate 5,631,523 downwards.
GTTGTTGTTGGGTTTTTGGTTTTTTTTTTTTTAGTCCTTTTTTTGGCGAATTTGAACCGACCGAGCCCCAAGGAAACGCCTCTATTAAAATCCGCGACCATCACGCCGTTTTTAGCCCTCTCGTGTCCGTCCGCATCTGCTCCCCCGCGAGCCTTTGCGGCACAAGCGTAACAACGTTACATAAACAAGGTGCGCATTACGGTGTGGCGGCTACTACTGACTCATTTTCCATTGAACCCAGCCACTGTTTCAGCGGCGCGGTTTAACCTCGACGGCTGCACGTACGCGAGGTGGAACCTCAGCTTCGATGTTAAAAGCCAGCGCAAAGCGGTTCGGTTGAGTCACTCCGGAACAACGCTGCAAGCGGGAGGCCGATGAGCCTGTTGTGTACGAGCGCGGCAACGCTGTGACGTGACAGCTGGATACAGACTCGGGTGACTCTCTAACAAAAGAGGGAACGTTCAGGAAAGAAAGGGAAGTAGTCATTATTCAGCCCAGCTGGGGGAAAAAAAAAAAAACAGCTCTTTTCCAGAAAAATCCAAGCGTGGAAGCAGTGGTTAATCAGGAGGCTGTCAGAAAGTTACGTTTTTTTTGTCGGGGGGGGCACCGACTACAATGCAAGTCATGATGGCAGATTCCACACATCAAAGCATCTAAGCGTGAAAGGTTTCAAAGGAACGGGCCTTGAAGGTGTCACTCGGGAATCCCGGGCTTGCTTTGTGCGTCCGGCGCATTCACGCCCGTCGCATGAGCGGAGGTCACCTCCAAAGGTCAAGTGGACCCCCCCCCACCCCGCAGATGTGAGAATTTGCCCCGGCAGAAAAGGAAAGTCTCCGTTAACGCCATTGATGGTGTCGCTCGTGACTGATGGCGGCCGGCGACATTCCTGTCGCCGGTCCGACGAGGTCACGGGGCCGCGGCGCATTTCAGACCTCGCCACCGACAGCGGCGACGACGGCTAAACAGTGTGATTAATCGTTTTACAATGAGGAACCTTTACCCAGCAATTCAGCCTGTTGTTGTTTTAGGGTTGCTGTAGTCACAAAATAGCAACAGTCACTAACAACAGCTCATCTTCGATTCAATTGAGTTCAATATTATCGTTATTACTTATACTGCGTCTTTAAAGGCATTTTACAGAAACCCAGGGCCAGACCCACAACAAGGAAGAACTCCCCTTTAACAGGGAGAAACCCTGAGCAGGACCATGCTCATAACAGACCCTCCCGAGGATGATGATGATGATGATGATGATGATGATGATGAGGGTGTTGGCAGCACGATTCCAGGCCACGATACGTCACTTAAGAATTCCGGGCCGTCTGATTTTAAAGACAGTGACAGCGATGATCCCTGTGAGGTTGACAAATGGTTCCCGCGAGGTCAAAGGTCGACGCCACCTTTTTTTTTTTTTTTTTTTTTTTTTTTTTTTTGCTTCCCCTTCAGCCGGACACCGTTGGCGGCGCTCCAGTCCAGCCGCACCCCGCGGTTTTGTCCACCGCTCAGTTTCCTGATGATTCCTGATCATCTGCTCCGGGCTGACTATTAAACCCGAATCCCCCCCACCCCCCCCCTCAGAGCGCTGACATGACACTGACCTTTTTGGTCACGCTGTCCAGGGTTTCCGGACGACTGATGTCGAAGCATATGAGCACGGCGTCCGCGTCGGGGTACGCCAAGGGCCGCACGTTGTCGTAGTAGGCGGAACCTGCGGGCGAGAAAAAAATAAATAAATCAAAAAAACAGAAGCGAGCACAGACGTGAGAGGTGCCTCCAGGTGGGTGATGGGTAATTTAGTCACTCTGCTGAAGGGTTGGATCACAGAACGAGTCATTACATGAGAGGTTTGGGTTTAATAACAGTAATTAAAAGTAAGCGCTATGTATGAAAGCATTCTGTGGATGGGGGGGTGGGGGGGGGGCTTGGCCCTGCCAGCAGACAGACATGTGACAGTGATATAATGCACAGCTCGCACAAAGCGTCACCTGGCATAACACAACGCCATGTTGTTGTGGGTTTTTTTTTGTTTTTTTTTTTTGTCACCGGGGGCCACCCGATGAATTCGGCTTTGTGACCTGGGCAAGGGAACGCATTCCAATCCGGAGGGAGCAGCATTCCAACTCCGCTTGGCTCATTGTCTTCAACGCCACGGGCATTTCATTGTCGCCGAACGCGGAGCTTTGGGAAGAGGAAAAGCCCCGGCGTGGATCCGCCACACGCTCGGCGTCAGACAAAAGCGCTCAATCTCAGACTTTTAAAAAAGCAATCATCTCTAAATGGACACAAATTAACGATATTTTACCATCTAGCTTTCAAGTGCGCTCTGTGATTTTCAGCTTTGTATTATATAACAATACAGAGGAGAAAAAAGTATAAAAAGTCTAAAAAATCTTGAATTTGACTCCATATCATAACAACTGTGATTAGTCATTTTTCTGTAATTGGAGAAGAAACCATTTTCAGTCCCTAGTGACAGTTGTGACAAAACGAAAAAAATAATTTGAGACTCCGTTTCAGGGAAAAAAGGCCTAATCATAAAACAGTGACATTTATTGAATTCTTTTTCGTTTCTGACAGAGAACGGATAATTGCCCATTTAAAGACAAACAATCCAAAACTGTTGCTATGGAAACCCAACTCCCCTTATTCAAAATACAGTGCAGAAACCCTGCCAAAAGTGCTGTGGTGAAAATGGTTTATTGACGTTGTTCAAATTAAAAAGTTGTATATTCAACATTAAGTAAAGTTAAGTAGCAACTCTTAATAGCGGATCAATTATTACCAACTTTCAATGTTCTCGCTAGAAAACCTCAGACTCTGGTGTGTCTCCCAAACTTGTCCCACGGCAAGAAGGAGCATAAAAAGAACACTGAACATCATTAAGGAACTCCATTACGCTTTAATGTGACTTTAAAACACTATTTCTCAGTGCTTTATTCCACCCTTCTACATTTTTAAAGGAGGATTAATGGAGCCAGCACCAGAAGTTAGTGCACAGTCAGACATGGTGTTCATTGTTATCAAACTTGCAGTTGCAGCTTCTTGAATGTTCCGCCTGATTCAGGCCCCCGGAATGGGTAAACAAGAATCAAGACTCTCCCGAGTCAAATGCTCTCTATGTGATTCTTTTGCTCATCCCTTTTTTCTTCGTTGTTCTTTTTTTTTTTTTAACATTTTCTAAGAATGAATGCAGCTCTGTGGCTGATGTTATTAACAAAGTACCACTGCTGCAGATGTTATCTGTTCATGCTTTAAAATAAAGAAAAAAAAAGTTGTTCACAGCATGTTTTGTTACAACTATTCCCATTGTTAGGAAGTATAGCAGTTAAAATGAATTAAGGGATGTGGAATGTGTGTGCGCCCTAAAAAGAAAATGAAGGCACGGTGACAGCTAATTCACCCACACACACACACACACACACACACACACACACACACACACACACACACACACACACACACTCTCCTGTGAAGTTGGGAGCAATTTGTGGTTTGATATCTTGATCAAGGACACAACACGCGGACAAAGCATAACTACCAACCTCAGATAAGGCTGCATTCGGCACGTCTGGATAAACTCTACCACAGTTTCATGTTATAGAGACAGTTCAAAGTAGTTTTATACTGGAGTGTCTTGTGGAATTCTCCTTAATAAGCCCCAAAGGGCTTCTTTTTTTAAAAAATTACAAGAAGGAAGGCATATTATCTATCCGTCCAAATCGATAGTGTCTGTTTCTTTTCGCTCCCACATTTTGTTTGAACCCATCGTTGAACACGGACTGTTCTTATGTCAGAAATATCACTGACTAACATTCCAGCCTGGATGTTCACGGTTCAGCCTGACTCAGATGGAAATCGCACGCTTTGAATTGTTTGCACAGAAGATCGATATTAATCCCCTCTTAGTCTGATAACTTCCATCACAAACCAGAAACATTCATCAGTGTCTCAAACTCCATTTGTTCCAGACATGCCTCAATGAAGACACTGTGTGTGCGCGCGCGTGTGTGTGTGTGTGGTTATACATGCTAAATGGTGAGAACCAAAAGACAGGGGCCTCACAAAGATATAAGTTCAAGCACAAGACTTCTCAGTAGAAATAAAAAGGTTAATAAAGGATGTGGCGTGCACAGTCTTAAGTTCCCCTTTGGTTAACATTTTACTTTTAAGATGTAAAATTATGACAACTCGTATTTTATTCAAATGTGTTTTTTTGCATATTCAAATCTACACTTGGGGGTCTGGAGACATATCTGGTTTCGTGAGCTGGATATGAGCCCTGGATTCACAGTCGAGACGTGATCAAACCTCAGAACTGGCTTAATCAATCGCGTGGTCATAAATAGAGTCACCTGGCCCTTGTGGACGCTCGGTGACTAATCTGGGTGATCCCGGCGATGTTTCTGATTCTGTGAGTGGTAATTCTCGCTGACGTCAGCCGCTGGTTTATGTTGGGCCGGGGTTTTTTTTTTTTTGAGGCAGGATGTTGCCATTGAAGCCAGAAGACATATTTGGACAAGAGGGCGGGGCTGGAGGAGGAGTCAGGGGTGGGTGTAATGTGTGAGCTCAGTCAAGGTCAGTCAATTAGACACACCCCAGTTTTTAAGGATTAATATCTAATTACCGTATTTTCACGACCATAAGGCGCACCTAAAAGTCTTAAATTTTCTCCAAAATGTACGCCGCGCCCTATGGTGCGGTGCGCCTATTGTGTTGTTGTGAGACGCGAACGTAGTAGAAGACAAGGGGCGTGGCGTGAACGTGCGGACGGCGCATAAGTAGAGCACGAGCCGTCAGCGCACGCAATGAGGAAGTGCACGTGTGCTCTGAACCAGGACTAAATCAGGACTAATTCAGGTCTAAACCAGGTCTGAACCAGGACTAGACCAGTAAAGTGAAACTTGCTTTTGGCTGTTTATAATTTTCACAATGTCTGGTTTGCACTGATATGTTCCAAGTCCCGAGCCCGCACAGATGTTTTACCGGTATGTTTTACCGTGCCCTCGCCCGCGCCCTATAACCCAGTGCGCCTATTGTATGTGTTAAATACCAAAAAGACACCCATAACTGAAGCTGTGCCCTATAACACGGTGCGCCCTATGGTCGTGAAAATACGGTACTTATGGAAATCTTTTCAGATGATAGTTTGGGATGATGAGCTTTAGCTCTTGATACTGTAATGACTTGTGAAGAAGTCGGTGGTGTGGTGGTTAGCACTGTCGCCTCACAGCAAGAAGGCCTCAGGTTCAGGTGGGACGGAGGCTGGGGTCCTTCTGTGTGGAGTTTCCAAGTGCCTTCGTGGCTTGTGGTCTCGCACTCCAAAGACATGCACAATTGACTAGTAGGTTAATTGGTAACTCTAAATTGTCCATAAGTGTGACAGTGAATGGTTGTTCGTCTCTGCGTGTCAGCCCTGCGACTGACTGGCGCTCAGTCCAGGATGGACCCCAATGGCAGAAGGTATAGGCTCCAGTCCCCCCCCCCCATGACCCTCTGTGAAGGACTAAGCAGTAGAAGATGGATGGATGGAGTATTTCATGAAATAAATGGGTAAATAGCCAGGGCTTTTTAGAGCTGGACCCCCCCAGTGGATCACTGTGGTATCGCATATCAACTGACTTCTGTGTGGATTCAGCTTTCAAATGTCGACATCCATCTTTTATATACAATTTCTGGCTGAGCACTATCACTATTTTACACATTGCAGTACTACAGCTGAAGACGGGGGCACTGTGCATCCTCTCAGTAATTGCTCAACTGTTGGGGGTTGAGTAGAGAGCTCATGGATCCCTCCTGCATTATAGATAAGGGATAGTGAGGGTCTAAAGTGGATGGATGGACCCCTTGAGTGCCTTCAGTGTGTGTGTGTGTTTTGAGTGCACTAAAAAAATCTAATTACTGTTTTCTCAGTCACGTAATGGAGCGGCTGTGGTTTTACACCCCTGTTGAAAACTGACAAATCACCAAACATGCAGTTTTTCCCCCCCCTCAAGGATGCTGAAGCGCTGCAAATCACTGCAAAGACCAAACCCGTAGTGAGCTAACAGGAGGCCAGAGGGCCAGAATAGAGTTTTTACACGTTGCAGAAAATATCCCAAACCTTTTTTTTTTTGAGAATAAATATCAGACTAGTCAGTCTAACATGAGGTTTAATTAACTGTCGTACGTGGTTTAGCTGCTCAGTCCAGAATTTAAAGATGTAGCCCTGTGCTGAAAATGGATCCTAAGGAAGGGCAAATCTGATTTATCGACTCTCTAAGCCCCAAATACCTAAATGTTCGGTGTTGGCCAGACTTGATGTCTGCGGAGCAGACTGATCAGCAGGCCGCATCATCTCCAGGGACTGAGAGCAGAAAGACCTATCGATAGGACACGGGGCCCGCTAATGGACCCTGTGTGCAGAATCAGAGCAGGAGGACTGGGCCACGATCTCACGTGGAAACCCACTGGCACTAATTCACTCCTGCCCCCCCCCCCACCCATCTCTCTCTCCAAATGTCCGTCGGTGTTCCGCGGTGCGTCTCGTTGCACTTAGTCGCACTCACGTGCGCACAAACCAGAAAAGAGGAGCGCTCGCGCTAAAAAGGCCGGCCCGCCCGCTCTCAAGCAAAAAGCCTCTGAAACGCTTCAATACATCAAGTTGTTTTCTGTCAAGGAGCCAGGTACCGCTTACACGCAGACAGCATCCGGGTGCAGCGCTTTCAACAGGAGACCAGGCTCAGAAAACCCGCTCATGAATGAATGATGCGTGGCTGAGGCGAGCCGGGGGTCTCCACTGACCTGGATGGAGATGAGTGTTGGGGGGGGGGCGATACCGTCCAACAGCAGGGCACCCCCCCCCCCATCCCCCCGAAACCCCGAGGTGGCACAGGGGGGAGCGCTGGAGCCAGCAGACCTCGCCAAGCTCTGCCGCTCAAGGGGGGGTTCTGAGGCGTGACGCCGCAGGTTGGGCCTGTTTCATAGACTTTTACCGAGGTGTGAAGGTCCCGGGTCGTGCCAGAGAACAGTCGCGCTGGCGTCACTCGGGCGGTTTTGTCGGCCCCTGTGAATCGCCCGGGGGGGACGCAAAGCATCAATCCAGTTTTTAGTCAAATCGGTCACAGCCAGCAGCGAGGAAAATGGGAATTATTGTGAAACCTGCTTCGTTAACACAAGTCTTTGCCAATCAAGATGAAACCGACATTCGTTCTCTTCTAATTTGCCTCTTCCTGCTCAAGACTTTCCTCCGTGCTCGCCGCAGCGCGAGACGTTCCAAGATCTCCCAGCGCCACTTAGTAATAATACATTTTATTTGTAAGACACTCAAGGACACTTTACATCAAACAGGTAAAACAGCAATGAGTAAAATAATATAATAAAAGAAATGGAGGAAATAAAGCAAAGTGTAGTTATTAAAGTGAGTAGGCAGTTTTAAACAGATGAGTCTTTAGTTGGGGTTTACTACTTAAAGTAATGATAAAGTGACCCTGATATGTCAGCAGACATTAAGGAATCATGTTCAATTCAAATACTTATATCACTGATAATAGTAGTCCAGTCCAGTGTTCTCATTCCCAAAGCAAAGTAGCAGCCCGTAAATAATGTTGATGTGTCATTTTGTGTTTTGGTATGTCACCCCCCCCCCCCCCACCTATCTCCCAATCACAGTCAGTCGGTAGAATTTCGGAATCCGGGCTGCCAGTTACTGCTGAGCAGCTGCTACAATCGTTTTGGATCACAAATGTCCGACGTTGCTAAACCTAAAAGGCCTCGTTATGATTCCCAAATATGTCGTGACAAAGTCAGAACCAAAAAAAGGATCTGTAGAGCAGATTGAGGAATTGAAAGGAGGAGACCATCTCAAAAATTGGAGACCATCTCCAATATTGCTAATTATATCCTTGACAGATTTAGCTACACTTAGCGAACTTAATTCTACCTAACGTCGGCACATTTCAGCTCTTCTCTGCAGCTGAATGGCATTATGCATGTTTGTTCATAATACGCTAGCACGTATGCAGGTGGGTCTGGGAATTGATGAGATAATAAAACTGCCTAACTGGCAACCTGGACTCTGGGAGCGACTGATTAAAAACGGCTACCGAGCGGCTACCACGCGCCAGTGGGCGGTGAAGGTAAAGTTCCTATAATTTTCTAACGGGCACCTCTAGCCTGTCTCACCTGGGAGCAAAAGCTCCTGCGGTTTCGATTTAAACCACAATTTTCCCTACCCAAAGTCTTAATACAAAAAAAAAAAAAAAAAAATGACAAGAAAATCAGCGTATCCACAATTTTGAAGAAAATAATTACATGCTCCACTCTGGAGTGTTTAAGCTTCACTGATCAGAGGCGTCTTTGTGACACCGAGTTATATTTTTTTCCCCCACCACATAAACGCAAATAAACCATTTCTTTCCCTAATCAGTCCTTCCTCCCTCTATCACTGCCTGAATTTTCCTAATTAGCATAACGCTGCGTGTGTACTTTTCGGCTTCGCTGCGATTGCGTACAGTTGGAGGAACGGTGCAGCGGCGACTACCAGTGCGAGACGCACCTCAACGTACTACCAGCTGAAGGCCTGAAGTTCACCCTGCATACACTATCTGCTTCTTTTCCTCAGAGCAGGTGGCTTTTGTTATCACCTTCAGGAGAACAGCACTGGGAGCAGAGATAATGAGTAATTTCATACATTTCTTTGGGGGTATTTTCCATTACGCTTAAGCCATGAAATGTCGTTATAGCAATTCAGCTATAACTAGCTAAGATTCTAATTTCTTCTAAGAGCGAACCCTCTGAGCAGAAGCCACGTGTGCATCCCATCGGAAGGTTACTGTCTAACTCAGGGGTGGGGAACCCCCGGCCTCCGGGCCGTATCCGGCCCATTTCTACCGGCCCGCAACGCAATAAGATTTTTATATTTTATATGTGCACTTATACAGTGGGACCTCTACTTACGAGCGTCTCTACATGCAGAATTTTCAGGTTACGACACGTCCCAACGGGAAAATATTTCGAAATATTTCGTTACCAAAGAAATTTCAGGATACGAAAGGCAAAAATACGCTACCGCCACTACTCGTAGCCCGCGGGGTTTAGAAAACGTAAACCTGTTTGTAACTGCTCTGCCATTGGCTGTCGCCTAGCAACGTCCTGTCATCCCATGGGCTAGGAGGGACGTCTCTACTTACGTAATTCTCAGGTTACGAAACAACTTCCGGAACCAATTAATTTCGTAAGTAGAGGTCCCACTGTAGTATGAATGAATTAAAAAAAATCAGGAAAAAACGTATCGGCAGACATTCGTTTTCTGAGATAAAACAGACGGTTATGTTATGTCCGAGTCAACGTCAGGGTCAGTGAACACAGCATGTGATGTACGTAGTGGGCCGGACTGATTGACACAGACGAAAAATTGATGCATCGTGACGACTGCCAAGAAAAGGAAGGTGGATGCAGAATGCCGCGTATTCCAGGAGAAATGCTCAAAGAGAAGCAGTTCCAACCATCGCATTAGGTGTAGAAATGCAGCAATTATTGTTATTATTATTGTCTTTATTGTTATTATTATTGTCTTTATCTTTCTTTCTTTTCATTTATTTTCTTGATTATCTTGTTGTATTGCAGTTTTTGTGAGTAGAGGCCTCGAACAGGCCCTTACAGGTCTCTTGCCTCAACACTGCACCTCTTTTTTTACTGTTTTGTATGATCATTTAAACATATTTTACTTGTCATTTTATTCTATTTTTTTGGTGATTTTATATGCATCTGTGCTAACTAAATAATTCAAATTCAAATGCAGCAATCATGAGACTTAGTGACACAGTGGTTGTAGACTTTTTTTTTTCGTCTTTTTTTGCATCCCTAGGTATGTGTTCATAATACTGTAATATGGCCCTCGGAGGACTTTATAAAAATTGAAATGGCCCTCGATATGAAAAAGGTTCCCCACCCCTGGTCTAACTGCTCCTTCCGTGTGTTCCTCGTGTCGTAACAGCACGCATGGAAAGCGACCCACACGCCCGCGTGGCTGGAACAGGCGGGCCTTTAATCGAGCAATGTGGCGAAACCTGTCGAGCCGCCGCTGCGCTTTCGCCCCTGACTCGCCGTCCGCACGCGGACGAGGTTCGCGCGTTCGCCGATTCCCCTCCGACTTTCGTTCCCGAGCGAAGAAACAGATGAGTCAGAGCGCGAATTAGCCGCGGCTTGAACCGGTCTCGCCCCGTTGCGAGAGGGACAAAGGAGTGATGAGGAGGAGCGCGGTTCGGGCGAGGGCAAGTGACAGGGTGAACTCGATTTAAAAAAAAAAAAAAAAAAACACACCCACACCGGGGCGAACCCACAGAGCCGCTCTCTGTTCTGCTCGTTTTTATTCCTTTGGAGACCAAAGCTCCCTCGCTGCACAAGTGCTGCTGCGTTATCAAAACAGGAAGCGCTCACAATTTAAGGCTCTCGCTTTGGTTTTATGGTAATGCGTTGCCTTTTCATGACTTCGCGAGCTCCGCCGCGTATTCAGACAGTCCAGAAACCTCGTACAAAGGAAGGATTGAATTATGACTCGGCGTAATTGTTGTGAGCGGAAGCTGCTTTTTGCCAACATTCCAGTTTATATAACGCATAAAACTAAACTGAGGCAATAAAAGCTACGTGAATTAGCATCCGATTTTCATCAAATATGGGGTGTACTGGGGCCTAAAAATGGGTATTCCAATTTTCTTTTCCATCTTATTTTATGCTCACATAAATTCAAATCTCTTCTTCCATCATTTTAAATGGTGGCTGCAAATGTTTTTAATCAGTCGCTTCTCCTCAAATAGAGAATCATGGAAATACCAAAACGATTACGCAGAAACTCCAGTGCGACCACCAGGGCTACTGGTGTAGGAGCTACTTCCTGTTACAACGTCTGCCTGTTGCAGGTTCGGGTTCCTCTTCATCTTGACTGGGGCGTCACGTAAAAGCGCGAAAGAGAAAGAGATGAAGACGGCAAGAAAAAGATGAAGATGAGCCTCGCCTCCAAACCCCAACTCCGCCTGTGCTCTTTCATCGCCTGCGCTTTCATCCTTTGTTCTTTGCGCCTTTGATGCCGGATATCAATCCAACTCAAGCGAATTCGCAGAAACCTCCTGATGCCGTGAATTCCCCCAAACTCCTCTTATAAACTCCACGTTCATCTCTGCTAGTATTTTTTAAGTGCAAGTTAATTGATTTTTTTTTTTTTTTAGAGAAAGAGAGTGAATCAATAAAGTTTTGATCCATCCATCCAGGCTTTGGTGCTGGGGGGGGGGTTCGGTGTTGACAGTATCGGCAAAGCAAGAATATTCACGCTGCGACACAAGAACAATAAACACTCCATGCAAAGCGAGCGTAATCCTCCCTAGAAGAGAACGGTACCGGGGGGGGGACGTTGTGTTAACACAGGTGCTGATGCGCGTCTTTTCCCGAGAGCGAGGCGGAAAAGCTTGCGGGGACGCTGCGGGCATGCACTCGACGAGGCTCGATCATTTATTCAGAGTCAGATTCATCGCAGGGATCCCGCTGGTTTCCCTTTAATGTTTCAGCGACAATCGCGTGGTTCAGTCGTGCCGCAGCTGCGAAGCTGTAAAGTTTTGCATTTTTAAAGTTTAGCCAATGTTTAGGGACTCTTTCTTTGCGCACGTCACAAACCAGATGTGAACAATCCAGATTTTAGAGCCGGATATTTACCTTTTTAGGTAAAAAAAAAAGAAGGATATGTTTCCTTTTGTCTTGTTTTGTATTTACTCGTGGAGAAACTGCATCACGCGCGTGCAGTTTGCGAGCAGTTTGTTGGAGACAACAGCATTTTGTTTTGTTTGGAGCGGTTAAACACCAGTTTCGACACTCGCGATCGCGAGCTGAAACCAGCGAGGCAGTGGGGGGTGGGGTGGGGGGGGGGCCGGGGGGTTTGGGCGGGGGTGGTGGCAGCCCCGGTGGCTGCAGCAACCTCTGCAGCTCGTCTGGCGGGGTCTCGCTGCATGGGCGGAGAGGCTAGTGAGGCACCGCAGGGCTGCAGATTTGCGCCGCTCGAAGACCTTTCAACGTGAGATGGCGAAGGCCCACAACAGCGCTGTGTTTACATGTAGGCTTGGGGGGGGGTCTGAGTTCGTGCCAGAAATCAACATTTATGGAATGACACAACACTTAGCTGAAGTTAAAGCAAGCAAACATCTGGAGTTATTCTTTGATCAGTTGTTTTACCATAAAAAAAAGTAGTATGTGATGTCATCATGACAGGAATCTAAGTGAATTAAATGTGTCCATAAGAAAAAAACATTTTGTTTCAGATTCATTAAAGGGAATTTACTAAGAACCCACTCTTAAATTAAAGATTACCCCCCCCCGCCCAGTCAAGTCTTATCAGGTCATCTCAATTTCTGATAATCTATTTAAGGCCTTGGGGGGGGTCGTTAACGAAGCGCGTCTTACCTGAAGTGTCCCACATGTTGAGCTCGATCCGTTGTTTGTCGATCTCAAAACTGGCCGTGTAGTTCTCAAACACGGTGGGGACGTAATTCTGAAAGGAGGAAATCAGAAATTAGGATCAGGATGGGGGGGGCTAGAGGGGATGGCGGGAGGGAGGCGGGGGGGGGGTGGAGACGGGCATGTCAGTGATTTTGATCACGCGCTGGAGGCAATAATAAGTCAGTGGCAGAGGCCGGCAAGTTTCATATGATCAGCATCTGACGCTGGGGGTTGACGCGCAGAGGTCTCTGTGCTGACCGATGACGCAGACGGCGGCGCGGCACAGGCGCAACGCGCGGCACAGGCGCAACGCGCGGCACGGACGCGCCGCGCCTGGTGCGCAACGCGCAACGCGCGCGGTGCGCACCAGGCGCGGAGAGCCGCGACGCGTAAAGTCGGAAGCCCGAAATGATTCAGTTTAAAAGTGAATAAGCGACACAAACGGAGCCCCGAGACGGAGCAGTCCGAGGAAACGTACCCATGTGCGTCCACTCAACAATCTAGGCGTTTAAAAGGATTTTGGATTTTGTTGTTGTTGTTGGATTTCTGTGACATTGGGGGACTTTTAAGCAAAAGCAATGTCCTCTCACCTCTGGGTACGAGTCTTTGGCAAAGACGTGAAGGAGAGCCGTCTTCCCGCACTGAGTGTCGCCCACCACCACGATCTTACAGCGCAGTGATCCCTTATTGCTCTCCATCGCGCCCCGGACAATCACTGGACGTTTCCGTGGCCGCTTGTCATTTAGCTCCAAATCCCCGTTGGAGAAGCGGCTCTAAAACGTCTGACGAATGTCGCCCAAAAATAAAATAAGATAAAAACAATGTGTTCTCGGTTCTCCTGCCCGTTCGGAGCAAAAGAGAAAGTTGAGCAGCGGCAGCTGCGGCGGCGGCCGGATCCTCTGCGCAAGGCTGCGTGCACCGCTCGGCTCCAGCGGAGATGTGACAACACCTGAGGAGGCGGCGGGTCCCCGAGCACGGCGGGCTTCCTGTCTGACCTTTCAAAATAAACGCGCTGAGGTATTTGACGTACACGTTGTTGGGTTCCAGTCCGGTGTGAGAAGAACAACCACATTAGAGTTATGAACAAGCTCAGATTTATAGGCTTGCAATGTAATAAACCCTGTTATTAATTTACGATGTAATACATTTTTATGTGAAGTTTTTATATAGAGAGATCTATATACTGGACGTTTATGTCTGAAGTGGTTTGACGCCGTCTGCCGGTCTAAATGAAGCATCTAAAAGAACATCTAAATGAAGCATCTAGATTGCACGTTGTTGGGGCCAAAATGATGGAGTGCCCGGCTTTCTCGATTGGCTTCAATATTTCAAAGCCATTTTAGATTTCAGATTTGTTTAATATTCTGTGTAAATGTTGCAGGTGTTTGGTGACGCTTTTTTTTTCTCTCTTTCATATTTCAATATGAGGGAGAAAATTTGCTTCTTTTTTTTTTTTTAATGGGTTGAAATGGGTGTAATGACACAGAGGTTTTGCAACAGTCCCAGATTGGGAGGCCAAATGGTGACGCAGAATTGTGGCGCCTCCTGGCGGTGATATGAATGTGCTGTTAACGTTACATGTTTATCAGAGATAAATACAAGCGCTTATAAATAGAATGTCAAGAGGAATTAAGACTCGAGAACAACACTTGTTGGTGGCCTTAATCATGTGCTTATCACGGCTCTCCAGGCACTGCACCTGAAATGGTGATGCAGCTTTTTTTTTTTAATATAATATTTAGATAATAAAGACACACACACACACACACACACACACACACACACACACACACACACATACACATACACATATACACACAAACGCTGAGCGTGCTGTTGAGATGCTGAGATTATAAGTCCACTGTAAATTCAGGTGCTGACATGTTGGATTTTCATGAAATCCGATCTCAAACTATTCTGTTGAACAACAGCAGCCGAAAGAAAAAGGCCCATCTGGCCCATAATCACTTTTTTTTAGGGGGACCCCCCCCCCAGGAAATACTTTGGGAATTGTTAATAAAACAAGCAAAGGGACACGTGTATATAATTGATCCACATGTACATGAGATTACTGACTGCGCCAGACTTGTGCAGTGGCTGATATTTGCTCCAGATGTGCATCCAGTGTCCTCGCTTCGATCTCCTGGCATGTCTCATAATCGAGGTTGACTTTTTTTTTTTTCCAGCTGCGCCAAGTCAGCCAAAAACAGGTAGACACACACCGGAAGTCACACCTGGACTGAGAAAATAAAGCTCTTCAAATATGTTCCGACAGGACAGAGACGTGATTATAGCGCAATGATATGAACGTGGTCGCAAAACACACGTTTTTATGCCATTGCCTGTGTTGATGTTTAACGCTCGAGTTCACACGAAGAATCTGACTTTAAAAGTCTGAGGTGGTTATTAAAGTTTATGGATGCGTATGTGGATATATGTAATATATATTCTCGATCATTACTTAAAAAAAATATTTAAGACTCTTTTTGTTTTTCTGGCAGAACAACGGCGCAACATCACCACGTTTTATTGTGAAATCTGCCGGGAAATCTTTAAAGATGGTCCGTTCGTCTGTCTGTCTTTTAGGCGCAAGACACTTGTTGGGTGAGGCGAGACGGAAACCGCGCAGCGTGCGCGTTTATCTCGGTTTTATTTTCTGGGGGTGGGGGGGCGACGTTTGTTGGAAAGCTCTTTTCAAGCAAACAAAGAAAGCGATCTACTGAGACCGAGGCGCGGCAGCTGGATATTAATCATGTCTGCAGAAGAAGAGGCTCCAACTCAGCAGCAGCAACCTGAGGAAGAAGAAGAGGAGGAGGAGGAGGAGGAGGAGAAGAAACCCGATGAGCCCCCGCCGGCTCCGGCGTCGGGAGGCAGCCCTGCAGCCCAGAAGAAAAGTCTCTCCAACCGGGCCCTGGTCCTGACAGGACACGGCGGCTACGACAAAGTGAAGCTGCAGGTGAAGATGCGGGAGGAGCCGCGGCTGGAGCCCGGAGAGGTCCTGCTGCGCGTCAAGGCGTGCGGGCTGAACTTCGCCGAGCTGCTGGGCAGGCAGGGTCTGTACGATCCTCTGCCCGCTCCCCCCGTCATCATGGGGATGGAGGGCTCCGGGGTCATTGAAGCGGTCGGGGAAGGTGTGGAGGACCGCAAAGTGAGTACACCCCGTTGATCGCTCCAGGTTCCTTTTAGTCCCGGGGTCTCTGGATTCAGCTCACAGGGCATCCTGGAGGAAACCAACACAGAAAAAGTCAAGTAGAAAGAAATAAGTTCTGTGCAGGCGTCAGTCTGACCCTCGGGATGACAGATGAGCACGTCAGTTTGTCTCAGTTTTTGTAAAGAAAACCCAATTCCTCTATCATTTTTGCCAGAAAATGACATGCCATTACTCACATTCTCTGCACCTTCGAGCTCAATTTGAAATCAGTCAACGTGATTTTCTACCCCCCCCCTGGACATTTTAATTTCTCGGCCAAGTCACCGCAGGTCAAAGCTCACCGCGGTTGCATCCACTTTGTGACAAACTGCAATTAAAACGAGAGCCGCCGTGATAGAAACTGTTGCTGCAAACCAAAAATGCTGACGCCGGGTTTCTATTTTTGCATATCTGTCGATCTGTTCCACTCAGACAATGTGAACTGATCATAATGGGAGATGCCAAATGGAAGAGAGGCCAACTGGGACTTCTGGAGACACTAAATGGGCTGGTTCTTTTGGACAGATATATCAGTTGGACTGGGGTCAAGATTTGACTCCTCTGTTGGACGTTGATCATTTCAGCAGGAAGAACCATAGCCTCGGGTTTCCTTAGTGAGTTTCTTAACAGCCAATAAGCTGCAGCTTTTGTGCAGCTGTCCAGGAAGTGAGCTCAGCATTTAGGGTTTCTTTTTTTAAACCAAAATTGGCAATATCGTGGTCATCTAGTGGAAGTTCCACAAGACCGGAAGGTTGAGAAATGTGGAAACAAAAAAACCAACAAAGAAGTGCATCGTCTGTAAAGCTGCTGATTCCGGCGTTATCTCCCTGCAGCAGACCTTCGTAAAGATCAGCTGTCATGACAGCGTTTTATTTTTATTGGCTGCAAATGCGTAAATATTTGCGCGTCGTCTGTCAAATTGGCATGCTTCTGCAGGCTGCAGGAAGTGGGCGTGGCCCCTCTTGAGGCTGTTTTTAACAGGAAGCAGGTCAGACCTTTTTCCTGTTCCCCTTCAATTGCGCAACACAGGAGACAATTAAATCACACTTCCCTTTGGGAAAGTGCGACCTGCAAGGCAGGAGGACAAGAGAGATGGAGGGGAAAGAAAAAAAAGCGAAAAATGAAATGCACGCCTAACGTCTTTAGGTGACTGTTTTCAAATCCGTATCAGCAAATCTGTTGTCCAAGATAATCAGTTGATTTCCTGCCTGTCTAATTTCCTGTCTGAACACGAGAACCAGAGCAGATGCAAATAGAAACTTGCCTCTCTTCTGTCACCGAAGCTGCAAGAACTGGATTAGTTTCGAGATCATTACACCTCTGGAAATCTTGAATATCAGTTTCATATATAAATGTACCCTGGAATAGACCGCAAGATTGCACGGCCTGAAGAATGAAATTCTTTTTTCTTCTTTTGAACGGTTTTAAATCATATCCATCCGCCTGACAGTTTGTCCATGTAGGACCAGTACGGTTAACGCCTGTCCCCCCTCATCAGGTCGGGGACCGCGTGATCGCCCTGAGTCCCAGCGGCATGTGGCAGGAGGTGATCGTCCTGCCCGCTGACCTGACCTTCCCCATGCCCGAGCAGATGAGCTTCGAGGAGGGTGCGGCTCTGCCCATCAACTACCTGACAGCCTACATGATACTCTTTGAAATGGCCAACCTGAGGCCCCACAAGAGCGTCCTCATCCACATGGCAGCCGGTGAGTCTTAAACCACGCGCACCTTTTCCTCTGTATTCAGCTCTGATTTACTCGGTTGTATCTCCAACGAGGCCAAACGTGTTGAAATGAAATCAAAACGTTATCCTTTTTTTTCCCCCAAATTTTGTGAATTTGGCTTCTTTTTTTTTTTTTTTTTTGTGCAAGCTGCAACCTGACTGCTATCATGCACCCGGCTGGAAGGCGGTAATAGATCAAATCTGCGATTTCAAAGAACAATCTCCATCTGCCTCCGTGAAGTGACACAGGGCGATAAAAATCCCAGCCGCGAATGGAAATGAGCGGATTAATGACGGCCTCCTCCGGGCCCTCGGTCAACATCTGATCTCTTGTGTGGGGCTGACTGATCACCACTGTGAAGGCACCAACATGTGCTTGTCTAATGAGGCACAGTTGCTTTGGCAACTCCTGATATTTCCGAACGCATTTTCCACAAGTAGTTTAGGCCAACAGCAGCTGGTGAAAATATTCTAGGTAATTATATTAATACTTATAATTACATTAATAACCTAAAACAATTGAACAAAAATGACTGAATACCAGTGTTATTTTAAATAACAGGTTCATATTTATTCAAATAATATTACATGTAGTTCATAATTCAAGACATTAAAAGTTTATGGCACCATCACAAAAGCTTTTATGATTATTTATCCAAGATTCTCACAGCATTTTCTGCAGCTAGGGCAATCCTTTCAACGCTCCAAGACCATAAATTTCTGTGATACTGATTGGCCAAATATGTATTAATTTTCCCTGACAACCGTACGTGTTTGGCTAATTCAATGGATAGGAGTCCGTCTGTGGAATTCTCTGGTGAATCAATGTCAGTTGGCAGAAATGTGGTTTAAATAATTTATATAGCATGTAGGTAAACAATAGTGGGTAAAAACAACATAACCGAATTTGTTAAAAATACGCTTACAATTTTTTTCACCTTTTTTCACCTGGCGTCCCATCGCCCCTATGGGCCACCCGCCACTTGTTTAACCTCATTTACTGAACAATTTGTGTATTTCTAGGTGTTCCAGTAAAATAACCAATTGTCTTTCAAAAACCAACTGACTGAAAGCAAAATTAGCAATTTTCATTGTAATGAGTGTGATGCATTACTTGTCAAACATAAGAATCCAAATGCGGATATAACATACTTCTTCTTTCTTAAACCAAAATAAGTAGGTTATCATGTACACATAATTACTTCTCTCTTGTGTAGCAATGTAACATATTGGCAAACAGTTTTTGTTTTCTGTGTGAAATGGAAACCACAGCAAATGTTGATAAGGTTTTCAAATGTAATCTAATGTGTCTTTTTCCCCAAAATAAGATCTCTCCTTATGCTGTCTTTATCTGTTCCTCGTGCTGGTAATGGTTGACTTATTAACGTCCAAGCTTTAATGTTTAAAAGACGTGAAATCAGTGGTTTGTCATGTGGTCCAACACCCCCCCCCCCACACACACACACACACACACGCCACCCCGGAGTCCAGTTATGCAGGTCAGTTAGTCCCAAACAGCCCAGTGACTTCAGTGTGGAGAATGTTTGAATCAGCGGTGTGAGGACGGGCTGATGAAACGGAGAGGGAGAGAGAGGATTATCGAGCTTGAACACATCGGTCGACGTGTCGAGGAGCGCCAGAGACCTCAGACTGTTTCCAGGCAGGAGTGGGCCAGCCTGAGCAACTGCTGCCACCGCTCTTAACATTGACTCCAATCCGCCTTTATTAGAGTCTAATCTGCCGCACACGATTGACTTTTGAGTTTTATAAAATCCCATATTTTTAATCTATTACCTTAAGAAGCTCAAAGGTTGATAGACTGTAATGGTCTAACAGTAACAACTAATGGCCTGTTGCCTAATGTGTATGTGATTGGGGGTATAGTATCAAATACATGATGATCTGATACTTATCCCATGCGTATCTCGATACATACGGTACAATACGATTATGGTACTGTATACTTTAAATTGCCAATTCAATTCCATTCATTTGTGTATTTTAAATTTCTTGTGTGATATTGCTGGCATTCAATTCGAATTATGAATTTTAGAGCACAAGTATAGTTGTTGCTTTTGATGTGCGAATTTAGAAACATGCTCATGAATGTGACGTGTTGCATTGTAAGAACTTAACAGGGCCTCTCTCAAACAATATTCGAGGCACATATTGGAGCCTAAAACTTTTGGAGATCTGCGCAGCTTCGGATCAAACGACAATGAGCTACAGAAAACGTCTTCCAAACTTCAGATTTTGAGGTCGGCAGTGCGTTGTGAATAGCGTGAGTGTCGGGCATTTTTCCCTTTCCCTTGCACAGCCACACATCACTGTGGCAAGTATCGCAAGGGTTTATCGGAGGGAGAAAGGGAGAGGGAGAAATACTCAGACAGGGAGCAGCCGGAGCACTACATCAGCAACGGCAATGATTCAGAACTTTGTAATCAGGCCATCGGCTGGTTCATGCTGCAAATAGACCGATTTAGGGGTCCGTGTACCGTCACATCGTTTAAGTCAAAACTGGGTTTCGATTCCATTTTATTTTTTCGTCCTTAGTATATGAGCTTCTTCAATGGGTTTCAGCCATCTGAAATCTGGAGGTTCTCCTAAAAACAGGCTCCTTCTTCTTTCTCCAATGCTGCTGGCACTCTCACATTCAGGTGGTGTTGGTATCGCGGCTACCCAGCTGTGTCAGACCGTGCCAGACGTCACCATTTTTGGCACGGCGTCAGCCTCCAAACACGAGACCATCGCCCAGGGTGGGGTGACTCATCCCATCGACTACCGCACCCGGGACTACGTGGCGGAAATCCGCAAAATTAGTCCAAAAGGTGAGGAAAGCCACAACTTTGAGACAATGACATATTCCGTCAGTGCTTTTCATATCATGTGATAACTTTAGGCCCAGTTTACACAACATTTTCTAAATCCGCAACGAAACTGTTCCCCTGTGCAGATGATGGTGTAGTACATATACCTGGCCAGTAGGTGGTGGCAGTCAGTTAGTCATACACCAAAGGGTCCTTCAGGTCCACTGTCGTTGTTATGATACTTCTTCTACTCAATCTTGTTCTTCCACACCTACGTATGGTCCACAGCTACTTGCACAACCTTGGTTGCCCGCAGCTGTAGTGCACATACCCTACTTACTGAAAATATGTTGCGCCAACACTTGCCTTAGCATTTTTGAAAGGCGCCACTCTGGCTCCGTGTAGGCAACATAAGAGATCTGTTCCATTTTGGCTGTTTGCCTCAAAACAAAACAAGATGAGAACGATATGAATACAGGCTTCAGGATGGAACAATCCGGATGTGCTACAGCATACTTCTTTTTTTCTTTCGGCTTTTTCCTTCAGGGGGTCGCCATAGGGAACAAGTTGCCTCCATCTCACCCTATCTTCTGCATCCTCTTCTCTCATCGACTCCCTTCATGTCCTCTTTCATCTCTAAACCTCTTTGGTCTTCCTCTAGACCTCCTGCCTGGCAGTTCCAAACTCAGCATCCTTCTACCATCATATTCACCATCTCTCCTCTGGACATGTCCCAACCATCTCAGTCTGGCCTCTCTGACTTTATCTCCAAAGCCTCTACCATGTGCTGTCCCTCCGATGGACTCGTTCCTGATCCTGATCCATCCTGGTCACCTCTGCTACCTCCAGCTCTGCCTCCTGTCTTTTCCTCACTGTCTCTAGACCAACCAACATCGCTGGCCTCACCACACTTTTGTACACCTTTCCTTTCATTTTGGCTGAAACTCTTCTATCACACATCACACCTGACACTTTTCTCCACCCGTTCCACCTGCCTGTACTCACTTTTTCACCTCTTTTCCACACGCTCCATTGTTCTGGACTGCTGACCCTAAGTACTTAAAATCCTCCACCTTCTTTATCTCTTCTCCCTGTAACGTCACTCTTCCATTTGGGTCCCTCTCATTCACACATGTACTCCGTCTTGCTGTGGCTGACCTTCATTCCTCTCCTTTCCAGGGCAACCCTCCACCCCTCTAGCTTCTCCTACACCTGTTCCCTGCTCTCACTACAGATCACAATGTCATCTGCAAACATCATAGTCTGTGGACATTCCTGTCTAACTTCGTCTGTCATCCTGTCCATCACCATGGCGAACAAGAAGGGCCTCAGAGCTGATCCCTGATGCAGTTCCACCTCCACCTTGAACTCCTCTGTCACACCTACAGCACACTTCCTTCTCTGCTACTCCAGACTTCCTCCTACAATAACACAGTTCCTCTCTGGGCACCCTGTCATAAGCTTTCTCCTGATCCACAAAGACACAATGCAGCTCCCTCTGACCTTCTCTGTATTTCTCTATCAACATCCTCAAAGCAAATACTGCATCTGTAGTAGCATCTGTAGTGCTCTTTTTTGGCATAAAACCATACTGCTGCTCACAAATGCTCACTTCTGCCCTTAGTCTAGCTTCAATGACTCTTTCCCATAACTTAATCATATGGCTCATCAACTTTATTCCTCTGTAGTTGCCACGACCCTTGTTCTTAAAACCAGCGCCCTTCTCCTCCATCCCTCAGGCATCGTCTCACTATCTAAGATCCTGTTGAACAACCCAGTCTGAATCTCTACTGCTAAGTGCCTAGGAGAGGTAGCAGTAGAGTTACCTCTCAAAACAGAGCATTTCATCGTGTCGTAGCATTCGTGTTCCAGTTTACTAGTTTACAGTCTGTTCTGTGTGGGAAATCTTTTCTATCATGTGACTCATTTTTGGGGTAAAGTTCTACATACGCTTTCGTAGATTTCAGCGTATTTAGATTGGCACAACTCCCAGTCAACATTCTCCGTGCCCATGTTTATTTGGGTTTTTTTTGGTACTCTAATATAGCCATATATAAAACTCTGTTGTTTAACATTTCAACACTCTGCTAATGTGGGGTTTGTGTACTTCAGACAGAAACACGGTACGTGCACTACATCATTTGGAGTCTCCGTGTGCAGAGATTGTCTTCGTGACCTTCGTTTTACGTTGCCGGGGGGAGCGGTTTCAGTCGCGGATTCGAAAAACATTGTGGTTGCTGTAACTCGTCGTTGGATCACAACATGTAAACAGGGCCTTAAAAACGTTAAACATCACTGCCATCTCTCTGCAGGAGTGGACATCGTCCTCGACCCCTTAGGTGGCTCAGACACCCAAAAAGGTTTTAGTCTGCTGAAGCCTTTGGGTGCTCTTATAATCTTTGGTAAGATAAGTCAAACTAAGTATAAATATAGAAAATACATTTGAACAGCTAAATTGTTGAATCAATTGTATATTATCTGCAGTGTAAGGTTTTCATGGATGAAGTTCTTTTTGAAGGGTCTTCACTGTCTGTAATTTATCCTCATGCTCAAAGGTGCAGCTAATGCTGTGACGGGCCAGAAGAAGAACCTGTTTGCTTTAGCGAAGACCTGGTACCACCAGCTCTCTCTCACCGCGCTGAAGCTGATGCAGTCCAACAAAAGCATCGGTGGGTTCCACCTGGGCTACCTGAGCGACAAGCCGCTCCTCAGAAGCACTCTGCTCAAGCTGTTGGAGCTCTACAAGCAGGGCAGGATCAAGCCGCACATCGACTCCCGCTATCACTTCGAGGAGGTTAGTTCCATCCGCTCGTCCAATCAGAAGGCGAGACGCATCCGGACTGAAACTTTGCGACGCTTCTCAGGTGTCCGACGCCATGAGGCGAATGCACGAGCGCCAAAACATCGGGAAAGTCATCCTCATTCCCGAGGCGAAGAAGGCAAAAGAGACGCCAGCGGCCTCCGATGCTGATGCGACTCCTGCTGCACCTGCGGCTGCTGCACCTGCGGCTGCTGCACCTGCGGCTGCTGCACCTGCGGCTGCTGCACCTGCGGCTGCTGCACCTGCGGCTGCTGCACCTGCGGCTGCTGCACCTGCGGCTGCTGACGATGATGCGCCTGCAGCTGATCCTGCGCCTGCTGCTGATGCCGCGCCTGCAGAGGACGCAGGAGAATCTGAGACGAATGACACGAAGAAAGAAGAAGCTGCGGTGGAGGATAAAGCAGAGGATTGATGACCTTTATCACGGTCTCGCCTTTAAAATCTGTTCTGACGATTTCAAAAGAATTGCCATGAACTGTTTGACTTCTCAGTATATTCAGCTTAAAGAGAAAGAGAGATCTGAATGGGCGTGGCTTCAAAAATCATTTCTCTTGTGTTGTCGTGGTAACACATCTTCCGTTCTCAAACCTCTTATGGGCCTCATATAATGCTACAACAAAATTTGGGTAATTGTAAGACAACTGGATCGTTGTGAGAGGGTTTTTCCATGTTGTTTTGAAGATTTTCAAGGGAAATTCTGGAAGACATTATAAAGCAGTGTTGATCCAAGGGGATGATTACGGCTTATTATTTTGATGTGTTACCTGTAATCGGATGTATCTACTGGAGCCTCTGTAACAAGTACGGTTGTATTGGTCCTGCACTACTACAGTTATAGATCAAATATAGGATGAAATCCTCCTGGCTCAAATAAAAGTCATCTCCAGGTCAATGCTGTTGTCTCTTGAGCTGTTAGTTCCTTCCTCCCAGATATAGATGCAAACAAACTCGGTTTATTTGTGCATTCAAGTCAACTGTGTAATTGCTGTGATGAGTGAGGTTCCCTTTCCCTGCACCACTATCGTAGACCTTAAAACGGCATCGGGACAAACCTGCAACTCTTGCAATGGAAAATATCCTTGCCTGGCTCTTCGTTTACACGGCAGCCGCACAGTTGTCAGTTTGTGACGGCTCTTTCATGCACAGACTGAAATTAAATAAAACATTAAAATGATGCGATGGAGCTTTGCGCTCATAAACCCACTTTTCTACGCGGTTGTTTCATCATTACCCATTTGCACATGTATAAGTTGAACTTTTGGCAGCAGGTTTCCAAAGTTCTCTTGGGTCTGTTTTTATAACGTCGCAGTGCTTCGCAGATGAAATCATCTTCTGTCTGGATTCTTTCAAACCTCTGCAGGTTCCAAAAAGAAATACACACAATTGTGTAATGCATTTGCCATCAATCTGATTGACGACAATTGTACAGCAAAACAGAGGTCACGGAGCTTTGTGCTCAGACTGGTCTAAAAAAAAAAAAAAAAAAAAAGGTACCGTAATATAAATCTAAGACGGCCCCTGTTGTTGGTTTATACCGTTGCAGCTCAATAATGGAGAGTGGTCGATTGGCTGTGGTCTCTGTGTGAAGGAAAACGCTCCAAATGTTGCCAGAGGACGTTAAAATTCTCTTTGTGCTGACATTGGTTTTACCTTCACAAGAGGTGCTGGAGCTCCCCCTGGTGGTCGCGGCCAGAATGACACGTTCCCATCCTTTTGGGGGGGGGTCTTCAAGCCAGGGAATTTGATCTGTTTAAGCTGTTGTTCTTTTTCTTTGAGTTTTTATAAATATAAAAATCTTCTGCTCACCCTCCCCTGGTTGGTCTGTTCCTCCTTCAAGTTCTCGTCCTCTACCAGAGGCCTGGGAGCTTGAGGGTCCTGCTCAGTGTCTTAGTGTTCCCATCATTGCACTCTCCTGGACAGAGATCTCAGAAGTTGTTCCAGGGATCTTCTGGAGCTATTCCTCCAGCTCTAGGGCCACAGCCCCAAGTCCTCCAATGACCGCGGAGACCACCGTGGTCTTAACTCTCCCCTCATCTTCTCCAGTTCCTCTCTCAGACTGGTATTTCTCCAGTTCCCTCTGGTAGTCTGGTCAGAACAAAGAAAAAAAAACCTTCAAACTCCAGATTTTCAGGCAAATTTCAAGTGAGGTCCAACACCAATATACAATTTGAAAAGAATAAGTGAGATTACCGGCTGATGACGCTTAATATTTAAAAAACATCAACTCTGTGATGCGAACTATTTTTCAAACTGTTCTTTGTAAAATAAGGTTGAAAACCATCACACCTCAGACACACCTGGAGCAAACTGGGCAAACAAGTTTGGCTGTTTTCACTTTCACATCAATGGTGATATCTAAAGCAAAGATGCAATCTGCTCGTCTGATCGTTACATAGATTATTTACTTGAACATTTAGACTGCTCTCGCTGTTCTGTGTCTTTTACCCACCATATAGTTCATGACAATGATACCAAAAACACAGACTATTCTAATGTCTGAACATTATGATGCATATGTACATGTCTGATTAGAGCTTTAATAATTAACAATGGACCCTCCGACCATTTGTGCATTTGAGAGGAAATTGTCCTCCTCCTTTTTATTTAAAAGTATAAAATCTTCTGATCTGGAAATAACCAGGTTTGTGTGGCAGACAAGATCATTGTTGGGCTGATGGATGTGACTGATCTCTGTTACTGTCCTTCCAGAGCTGTTGGCTTTCCTCCTTTCCTTCCACCAGCAGGTTTTTAAAGTGTCTTGAAAACAAACCCAACTAGAAAGCACTCAGAGAGCGCAGACCTCCACCAAGTTTATATAAATTGCAATTGGTCTTCTGGATCAGATCTGGATCAGCCTTTGGAATATGATAGAGGATCCCATTGTCCATCCTTGAGTTACATTTCATGGGGTTTGGTCAATAATTAACAGAGATATTGAGAAACAACATTTTTGGCCCCATTTACCACAATGTTAATGAAAATTTCAAAGTGATCCAGAATCCAGGATTTCTTTCGGATCAGCCCCAAAATGAAACCAGTTCTTCCTTTTCACATTTCCAACAAATCTTGAAAATTTCATCAAAATCGGTCCATAACTTTTTGAGTTATGTTGCTAACAGGCAAACAGACAGACAGACAGACAGACAGACAGACAGACAGACAGACGCCGGCAAAAACATAACATCCTTGGCGGAGGTAATAATCGAGCACTAATACAGTGAATACAATATTTTCAAAATTCTGCGATCCGCTCCCCTTTCCCTTCCAACTACACCTCATTACTTCTTTTTTTTTTTTACATTTCTCACCCATTTTTTTGAATGTGCACTTTCAGTCTTTTATCAAACCGTATTCCCAATAGCTTAAAATACTAAAAGAAATCCCCATTGCACAGTTTCACTTTAACCTCCCTCCCAACCCAACAGATCTGTACCACCCCTCTCTGTCTTATGTATTGGGATTATTATAGCCTCTTTCCATTTTACTGGTACTGGTTCCTCCATATAATTCCAGTAACACATCTTTGGTTTTGGTTTTGATTGATCATTGGTCATTGGTCCTTTTCTGGTGCTGACATCTTTGTTTTCCTCAGAGCTCCATTCACCTCAGCTTTCGTAAATGCCATATCTATCGTAGCTGCAACCACGGGAGCATCACCACCATCACCAGCGTCACCTGGAAGGGAAACGGCACCGGAAAAACAAAAAAAGGGTGCAGCGCTCAGCAGAGCAGACCATCAAAACCACCCTCCCTGACCTGCAGCACATCTGCACCAGCCGTTGCAGGTTAGAGGCCACTGTGACCTGATAATGCTGCAGCCACTCTCTCTCTCTTATCTGCTCTCATCAGTCCAGCCGCCTCTGCCAGAGGACTAAGAACGAGCCTAAACCGAACTACAAAAAAATGACTCTGGTCTCCATCTGAACAAAAAAAATTGGCTCATCAACAATCAGATACACAATGACATTTTTTCTTTAATATTTCATAAATGTATTACATCTTGTGTGTTCTGATATGTGCATACTGCTTGTTGTTGAGGTGTTGGGCAATTGGCTGCAGGTACAAAAATTAAAATTGTAAAGCCCATAACTGTGCGTGTGAAGAATAAAGTTTATCTATATTTTTAGTATGTCTTCTGAATCCCCTCCACACTGCAGTAAAGCTCATAAACTCCGGGTTATGAGTTCTTACGAATGTTTTTCAAAAATACATTTTTTGTGCATATTTGAGCAACAGATTTATCTGTATTATGCAGATGCAAAGTGAAAATACAATAGGGCTTCATACCGCTTTTCGGTGCTCGGGCCCTAATGAGTCGCTGAGTCAAATGAGGCTATCGCTAGAAAAAAAAAAAAGTTAGAAATACACCGTTCTCTGCATCCGTAATTAATAGAACATTGATGTGTTTTATTAATATTTGATGACTTTTTCCTGGCTTTAACTCTTAACGCTTTTAATGTGAAAGTCCACTTCCGGGGGTTGCGTCTTTGCGCACTGTGACTTGACGCCGCGGCTTTAAATGGGAATCTCCTCTGCTCCGCACCGGGAGTCTCCTTTGGCCAAATCCTGCCGTGTCACCGGGATGCGCTCTCGCCGGGGCCGGAGCCGGAGCACCTCGCATATCCCCCCTGCCTGAATGCCCCCCCCCACCCCACCCTCCTCATCGGTAGGCCTAATATGTTTCAAAATGTCCCCCTTTTACGCTTTGCATTATTCTGTTTGCGCCGCGTTCGAATGTAGATCGGCCAATCCTTCTGACTCTTCGCGAGGAGACGGCAATGACTTTGAGCGTTAACCTGAGACAGGAATAGCACGGCCGAGTTAAAATTAGACCTCCTTATGTTAAGATATGTCCTATAAATACCGTCGCTGCATATGAGGACCGGTGGCTTTGGCGCAACCGACCTGCGGTTTTATGTGGATGACGATGCACAGAAACAGATCAGATGTCTACACTCAGCGGCATCGTAGGAATTACCCTGCATTATATATGGATAAGTATATCCCTGCAGCAGACTCAGGACCTCCCCCAGAGGCTGGTTCGTGCTCCTGATTGTAACTCAGTTTCCACCGGTCGTTGGAGCGCGTCCCGGCGCAGCGCCGGGCAGACCCTAAATATGCGTAAACACGCAGATACCCCCGCACTTGGGCTTGACATTGCGCCTCTCGTCTGCTCCACTTTCGGTCATGGTATGCCGCAACGGCAACGCTCAAGTTTCTACACGCCATCCCTGAAACTTCTGTCCGATATGAAGGCGCGGAACAGGTTCTGCGCCGGGACAGATAGGATTATTTTTGGTTCTATCTGGCCGTGACACACGCTGTCCGATAACAGGGATGTTTCCTGAACGCGGGTCGCCCAGTGCGTGTCTAAACCCTGAACTGTAACTTCTTAACCACTTTTTTATCTCCTCTTTCTGCTCATCTAAATTTTTACACACAGATTTTGCACATTTGATTCCACTAATTGTATTCACTGACTTTAGCAGTGAAGCCATTTCATAATAATCTTTATTTAAATAGCACATTTTTTAAGGGATTTCATGTTATTTTTTGCTAATTGCTTGCGGTTTTTGAATCATAATAGAGCCATTTATTAATTCATTGAATCATTAATTCACCTATAACCACTGGCGGTCGGCCCGATAGGGGGCGCTAGTGTACCCCCTTCCCTAATAAGAGGGGGAAATATGTGAAATATATTTTGGGAAATTCAGTTATGAATGTCGTTTTTACCCACTGGTGTGTGTGCCTACATGCAATGCGAATTATACAAACCACATATCAACCAACAACATTCACCAGTGAGCTCCTACAGACAAACTCAAAGCCCATCAGCCAATCGCCTGCGGGAGCAAGGACAAATTCATCGATTTTTAGCCAATCAGCGGCGCAGAATTTTAGGCCTCAGGGTGTTCAAAAGAAAAATATTGGTTTAAAAACTTTAAAAAAAAGCTTGTCAGCATTGTCAGTTAGAGTGCTGGTGACAGATCAAAGATTCAAAGTTTTGAAATATGGATACATTAACATGTAATAATATTCAAATCATTATTATTTCACATAAAACACATCGTATTATTAAACCTGACCTCAAGTGCCGAAGTCACAGCCTCACCTAGATTATTTTTCACCAGCAGCCACTATCCCATGATCGGCACACCCAGGTAAATGTAATATTTATAAATACATTTAAAATAATGCATATTTTCAGTTTAAATGCTTTACCAGTTAATTTGATCAGTATGGTTTGACTGAAGTTATAAGAATTTTTCCTTTTAACGTATATAGTTATGTGAGTGCATGTTTGTATCTGTATATATGTATGCATATAATATATATAATATATATAATATAAATGCATATATATATATATATATATATATATATATATATATATATATATATATATATATATATATATATTTATATTTATATATATATATATTTATTTATTTATATTATATATATATGATACTTTTCATCTTCTTCCCTAAGGCAGGACCACTCCCAATCTCTCCCATAAGATGACGGCTACATCGCCCCAGAGCACCGCAGCGTTGCACCAACAGCGCTTTCTGGTCTTGTTCGACTTCGACGAGACGATCATCAACGAGAGCAGCGACGACGCGGTGGTGCGGGCCCTCCCGAGCCAGCGGCTCCCCGACTGGCTGAAAAACAGCTACCGAGAGGGCCACTACAACGAGTTCATGCAGAAGGTCTTGGCCTACATGGCGGAGGAGGGCGTCTCCAGGGAGTCCATCCAGTCCGCGGTGGAGAGGATCCTGCCCTCGCCCGGCCTCCTCGACCTCTTCGAGTTCCTCCGGAGCAACCAGAAACACTTTGAGCTGGCGGTGGTGTCCGACGCCAACATGTTCTTCATCGAGACGTGGCTGGAGCACGTCGGGGTGCGGCGCCTCTTCTGGAAGATCTTCACCAACCCGGCGAGCTTCGACGACGCGGGCCGCCTGGTGCTGCTGCCTTTCCACTCCCACTTGTGCTCCCGTTGCCCCGACAACATGTGCAAGCAGGTGATCGTCTGCGACTACCTGTCAGTCCGGCAGAAGGAGCGAGGCGGCGTGCCCTTCCAGCGGGTGTTCTACATTGGCGACGGGGCCAACGACATTTGCCCCTCTCTGGCCCTGGGGCCCCGGGACACAGCCTTCCCCAGGAGAGGCTTCCCCATGCACCAGCTGCTGCAGTCGGAGGCAGGGAAGTTCAAGGCCAATGTTGTTCCGTGGGTCAGAGGTGAAGACATCGTGGCCTGTCTGAAGAAAGTAGTAGAGGAGAGATAAGATCTGTGTGTGTGTGTGTGTGTGTGTGTGTGTGTGGGCGTGTCTGTTCTTGTACTCGCTACATACTGAGTGCCAAAATCCTCATTCTATAAAGTGAGGACATTTTGGCCGGTCCTCACAACTTTAGAGTACTGTTTGGGGGTCAACACATGGTTTGAACCTCCCAAGACCTGGCGTCCACATACGTGGACATCACATTTAGGGTCACCTAAAATGACATTACACAGTTTTTTTATACTCACCAGGTCCCAATAATCCCAAATAGCGAAGAGAGATTAAGAATGAATACCAAAAATGAGCTTGGGTGTTAGGAAGATTAAGGTTGGAGTTAGAAACAGTATGGCTATGAAAGTTCTCACAAAGATAGAATGACAAGGATGTGTGTGTGTGTGTTTGTGTGTGTGCGCACATGTGTGTGCGCGCGCGCGGGTCCTGATCGGCAGTAGTATGCGCATGTTCCGGGTGAAACTCGAAACCGAGAAATGCTTCCACAGAATGCGCATCCATGCTGGTCCAAATTTGAAAATCCCTTTGGAGCGTGGGTTCGCTTCCCTTTCGGAGGGCTCGTCGCCGGTCAGCAACTGCCGCACCAACAGCCAGCATTAAGTCTCAGCGAGGGTTCACCTGATTCCAGTTTTTAACCAGTGGTTTTAACCGTGGTTTCGGTCCCACAGGTCTGGAATAGTTCGACACCGTCCAACAACACATGGAGAGCTCATCTTACTAAGAAGCAAAGAGGCAGGTGGCCCTCTGTGTAATGTAAAAAAAAAAAAATTGCAATATTTTAATGTATATGCTAAATCGATACAGATAGGTGCTAAAAACCAGTTCAGGGTATAAACTTCCCATGTGCTTCATCTCTGCATGTTAGGTGAATATAACAGGTAATAGAGGTCTGAAAAGCCTTTATGGGTCATTGATACAGTGTTTTAAGCATATATACAGTGGTAGACCCCCTGCTGGAACAAATGGAGCTCAGGTGAATGTGATTGATGATGGTGTTACGCATTGATGATACATTGTTCTGGTTGAGGCGATCAAAGTTGAGTCAAAGCAGCGGGCGAAACGAGATCACCGCCCCTTTCTGTGTAAATGCAGGCTCCTTTTCTTCCAAATGTCTAACAACTAAGTTGAGTGGTTTAAAAAAAAAAAACAGCAGGCCGGGGGTCAGCTAAAGCTAAGGGGTTTTTTTTGTTTTGTTTTGTTTTTTTCATCTGGACAAAGTGCAAGAAGTTGAGTGAGATCAGGTTTGTGAAGGACATCTGTAAGTCATAGCAGGGAGAAGCGCGACAAAGGAGAGGGGTAAGGCGATAGTACCTGCACGCTCTTCGCCGCTCTTTTCTGACACCTAATCTAGGATTTGATTACATCACAGTAATCCACACCAGCGGCAGGTCCTAACGAGATCATCCTATGAGTTCACTTTGGCGCAACGCGGAAGGATCCACCTCTGAAAGTCTCCTTCTCATTAATATTCAGTGAATATACGCGTAGCCTGGACAGCCGGAAATGTTCTCTAAATGTGTTCCCAGCAGTTTTGAGCGTGATTATTCAGACTTTCGCACAATTACTTTGACATAAAAACTGAAAAAAAAGCAAAAAAAGTCACGTCTGTGAGAGATCTATTTTAATTGAATATCCTGTTTAAGCTATGGTACTACTTGAAAATGTAAACACAAGTTTTTAACCTCTTTCTTTTTCCATATATGTGTTCTAAATGATGGCAATGCTAACTGTGGTGTTTAATAATATATTTTTTCTTAAATTATTATGTTAAGCCATACCACAACACTGTTAATACATTTTAGGAAGTTGCAGGGAATATAATAATAACAACAGTAATAACAAGGACAATAATAGTAATTAGACATGTAAATGATAAACGAATAAATTTAGTACAAACTGAGAGCTAAAGAAGTGTTTAGAGTTCTGTGTGTTCTAAACCAATAAAAACGAATTAGATTCATATTATCAGAATTATTAATAGAATAATATAATTGGGAGGACTGGCTAATATAATCATGCTTTTGTCAGGTGGTGAATATTTATGCGCAACAAATATCCTCCATAACTAGTATTGAAGAACATGTTTGTTTGTTTTTTTTTAATTGGGCACACGTCATCACTTTAGCTGGACGGACTGTTTAAACACCTCAAAGATTAAAAAATATATGTAGGAATTATTTTGTGAAGACTCCTATGTGAGATTCACTCCTTTAGAGTTTCTATTTAAAATGGATTTATTGTCATTTGATGCAAACAATGGGTTTTGTGCAATATTTAAACAACGTATGAGTAAAATAAAATGGGGTTAAAGAGTCGACGAATGAATATTGAAGTATTAGGGCTTCCCAGCAGCCAAATTAGGAATGTTTGACTTTGCTGTAGTTTGGGCATGCATGTCAGCACAAGTGTAACAGGAATATAAAGCCATTATGTGATCAGTCTGTCTCTGCTGTGTTTTTTTTGTTTGTTTGTTTGTTATCATCAATGTGACAATAAAATGCTACACCTTAACAGTTAGAGCTGCAGACTGGACTTTAAAATGACAACAAGAAAATGAACCTTGAATCTCTGACATAGATATCAAATATTACGCTACAATTGTGTGGTCCGGGAGAAATAATGTCCGAATGGTCAGTGGATATAACAGAGGAAGAGACTTATAGATTGAGACAACTGAGGACAGGACGAGCTGGATAGAGGACAGTGGACAGTGAACCCCAAGGGAATCTAAGTTAGCAGATTGGATGAATGAAAGAAAGCAGCACAAATCAGGACTGTGCCAGGAGAAGACTTTAGGAATGATTCCATGTGCACGTGTCATCCACATGGTAGAGAGACATTTAGTAAGCGTGCACTTTTACTTTATAGGACTGCAGCAGTGGAAAAAAAGGTGTTTTGGCTCTGGGAAATGCTGTTTAAAAGCCTTGTAAACTGCCCAGATTATTCCAATAAAATTGTGGTTGTCTGAAGAATGGGAATAAATTTGCTCGATAGAAGATAACAACAGTAAAATATAGCATAGCTCCTTTGAATTACAATCGAATATTAGCCTCACAGCAAGAAGGCCACGGGGTCGAATCCCGGTTGGGATGGAGTCTGGGGACTTTTTGTAAATTTGCATGTTCTCCCTGTGCCTACGTGGGTTCTCTCCGAGTACTCCGACTTCCTCCCACAGTCCAAAGACATGAACAATTGGTGATTAGGTCAATTGATAACTCTAAATTGCCCGTAGGTGTGAGTGGGAGAGTGAATGGTTGTTTGTCTACATGTGTCAGCCCTGCCGTTGACTGGCGTCCGGTCCAGGGTGTACCCTGCCTTCGCCCAATGAGCTGGGATAGGCTCCAGTCCCCCTGTGACCCTCAGAGGTGGAACAAGCAGTTAGAAAGTGAGCGAGCGAGCCTGTCTGATAGGGTGCTGCAAACCCATCAAGAAAAAGTCAGTAAAGTGCAGAACTCTGTGTGTATATCTCAAATTTGACCGGTAGGGGGCGTCACACGTCTATTCGGAACCAGTCCAGTGTCTTTTTTTTTTTTTTTTTTTTTTTTTCTAAATACCAGCACAGCAGATTAATCAGGACTGTGTTGCACTGGTTTAATGAGACAAGCATCTGACAACACAATGAAGTGTTCTTCATCTGAGGCGGCGAAAGCGCGACCGTGAAATACTGGAGCCCTCAGACGACGCGACATCCGAGCCCCCCCGGACCGCAGTGACTGATGGGGCCGGGGGTGCTGCCTGTTCTCTGTATCACAGCACAAGTCAGCCAAGTCTTTTGTCGAATCAGCTTTCTCCGTCGAGTTTGTATCCAGCTTGCCAACAATGACCTTGCAACTGTATTCAATCTCCTCAGCAGCACTCCTTCTGACGCGCGTTTGACGTCAGATTTGATTAAGACTTCCATTGTCTTTGTCTTTGAGACCACCCCCCCCCTCCGCTTTCTTTCCCTATCTAGTCCGCTCCTCTAAATTTACCATGGCACTGTGTCCT
The DNA here is from genome assembly GCA_911728415.1 of Lagocephalus sceleratus. Taxonomy (NCBI): domain Eukaryota; kingdom Metazoa; phylum Chordata; class Actinopteri; order Tetraodontiformes; family Tetraodontidae; genus Lagocephalus; species Lagocephalus sceleratus. Next base: position 5,597,238 of record CAJVRN010000231.1, on the reverse strand, counting down.
TTGGCATTTTTTTTGTGTCATTTTCACTGTCGCCTGTTGTTATATTTTCCTGTTGTCAGTCCGGGACCTCTAATGTCACCGGGTCAACAACATCCTGATTCAGGGAACACCTGTAGCTCACGTCCCCTTTGCATTTCTCATTCCAGATCCATCGCCCTTTTTAAAAAAGACCTCTGCTGGCTCCTCTGACATATTGATTCTTCAATTTGGGCTTAAAGGGAGGCTGACATTGCCAGGCAAGCAGTAGATGGCGTGTCTATTATGATTAAATTGGCTGAAGTTAACCAATTTACAACGACCTCCAGAGGGAAGTGAGTGGACAGAAAACCCAATTGACAACAATCAATGGAGAAAGATGACAAATCCTGTTTTGGGAGCCAAAGCTCGGCCTTCCGTTGGGCCCGCAGAGAGCGATCCCCACCGCCCCCACTCAGCTATTAAAACGCTTGAAATTGGCAGGTCTGTTCAGTGATTGCTTTTATCGATACCCCCCCCCCCCCCCATTGATTTCGTTTTCCTCCCCTCTCCGTTGCCGAGGTGAAAGATAACTGAGTTATGAGGCTTCGGCCCCGTGGTACGAGGTCAGTGAGGGCTTCCTCACAAACACAATCAGACTGATTAGGCTTTGAATTCTTCCCGCTCCAGCGTGCTTTGATCCTCCCGCCGATGGTCTAAGAACCCAACGGCAGGCGAGGGGGACGCGCATCCAGAGGCAGGAGCTCGAGAGAAAGTCTCACCGGCAACAAAACTAACGTCGGCTGGCGGGGCTGAAATTTATTTGGGTCCTTGAAATGAACACCGGTGATAGGAAAAAGAAAAGAAAAGAAAAAAAAAAAACAGATTCCGTGGCTCATAGGTCAGCCATCGGAGAAAAGAACAATGCTATAATTGTCCTGGTATGTCCTCGAGCTTGTTGAAGAATACAAAAGATGTCCCTGCAATGAAAGGCGCTTTCAAGAGTTATCGTCCAAAGCCGCGGCAGACCGGCGGTGATATTATGCAAGAGGCAGTCCAGATATGTTATTTGCACATTTGTTTGAATTAGGGTCTGTGAGTGTAAATGCCAAAAGAAAGCAATAATCCCAGGACAGGAGGTCTGGACCAATTCAAATGGGACTCAAACGGGATTTCCTTCGTTTTCTGTCCCCACAATTATTAAATTCTGGCCCATTTTGTTGAAAATGACCACACTAAGAGTTAAAGGATGAACCTGCGTGTGTTCCTAGGCAGATTTTTTTTTTTTTTTAAGTTGCAGTTTGGCGAGAGGAAGCAGATTTTACACACACACATACAGCTGTAGATGAGACGTGAACATGATGACTTTTACATGTAATATATGCCTTTAAGGGAGAAAAGAAATAAACCCTTTTTTATTTTTTTTTTTTAGATCTACGGTTTCTTATCCGAACCTGATGGAAGGAGATGAAACAAACCCCAAGTGTGTGTTTATATATGTTGTCGGAGGAGTCTGGGCTCGCAACCACGCGGCTTTTTATAAACTGGCGAAAGCCAGAAACACTCAAACAAGAGCGAATATTTTTTTCTTTTTCCTTTTTCCTCAAAGATGCTGCTCAACAATCTGTTTTGGGCACGCTCTGCTGCATCAACCTAAAGTTGACCCACCTGCTCTGGAACGAGCGCAGTCGAGAGAGAACGCAGATGAGGAAAAGCAGATTAGATGAGCAACACTTGTCTGAGGATTTAACAATGGTAGAACCGGAAAATCACGTCTTTGGAATTTACTGATAAAGGTCATAGGTTCCGATGGAAAGGTCACGATTCCCATGGAAATATCGACATGTGGTTTGCAGGGATAGTTATAAATGACCGGGAATATAGAGGAGGGGGGAGGAAGGGGAAGGGGGATGCACACAGACATCCGCGCGCGCGCCGAGGGACACTCGCGCGAACGCACACACCCACACACGGGCACGCAAACACACACGGGCACGCACACACACACAGACAGACCCACGCGCACACAAACACACACTCAGACCCACTCACACCCAGACCCACACACACACACACGCGCACCCGGACCCACGCGCGCACACACACACACAGACTCACACACACAGACTCAGACCCACACACACTTAGACCCACGCGCACAAACATATACCCACGCGCGCGCGCACACACACGCACACACACACACAGGCCCCTCCCAGCTTCCTCTCCTCTATCAAACTCTTCGCCCTCCTCCAGCCGCTATTAAACTTACTCGGCTCCTATAAAAGTCAGAAGTACGACGAAGAACTTTGCTCACTGAAAAACTTTAGCCGTGTTTTTTTCTTCTTTCTTTCTTTCTTTCTTTCTTTCTTTCTTTCTTTTATTCCACATGTCGACAGCCGCCCTACTTTGAAGACGTCTTTTTTGTTAAACTCTATGTTCGGTTCTGGCTCTCTGACGGCGGAGCGGCGCCAAATGTGCTTCTGAAAAGGTAAGGATGCTCGGCGGGCTCCAGCCGAGCTGGGGGGGGGCTGCCCGGCCCGTCCGAGGGGGTTAAATACTAGAATTCCTCGGGGAAGTGTCAGTAAATAGTTATATCCCATGTTATATTTCATTCAGGCATTCGAAAAGAAAGCCCTTAGTGGCTTGTTTAAACAGCAGTGATGCTGAGCTAATTAGCCTGCCCTCGGCTAACGACCGTTAAACTTTTGATAAATGAGGCACATAAATATCCTGATGATGGAACAAACCTCTGAATATTCTATTACCATCACAGATATTCAGCTATGTTACAATGAAACCACCCTCCTGTGCTTAAAGTATTTCCTGAAGCTACATAACTGTTAAAAAAATGTTTGAAGTTCTAAATGAACCAAATTGATTTTATTTGAAGACCAGTGGGTTTGAATAAATTTAGGATCCAAACATTTTTCTTTGCTAAATTTGAACAATTCAACTCTCACCTGTTAAAATGAACTGAGTTATACTTCAAGGGCAATTTTAATTTAAGAGGGGGGGCATGAAAAACCCAAATAATTAATTTAATCATTCATTTTTTTCTTTGTAACTCATTCAACTTCAAATTTGAATTTCTCTTTGTTGGTCGGGGATTTGCACCCCTGAATTCTATCCTGGAACAGAAGAAAGACAAAAGAGGCATCAATTGAATGATGAATTCGTTGTCTTTGTAAGATGAAGAGTTAACAATTCGTTAACAACAAATGACTCAGAAGAAGTTCAGAAAAAAGAAAAGAATGACGGAACATTTGACGTTAAAGGATGTTTATTTTAATTAATTCTCTGCTCTGGAGGAGCCATATGGAAGGTTACAGCCATAGTAGGAAAAAAAAAGCAGGCTGGGGACTGAGACAGGAAGAGGAATGACACATTTTCTAAAAACATAGAAAAAAGTCAACCTCTGACCCTGTTCCGGAGAGGAAACTAACCCCTATGGCAGCAGGACAAACGCTTAATTTATCCTCACGCTCCACCATAAAGCAGAATGTTACACAATTACAGTGACCAGGGCTGTGATTCAGTATTTTAATTTATGTTTACTTTTGAAATACTGTTTATAGCTTGTTTGTTGATCTTAATTCCTATCCTGAATTATTAGCTTTTGGGCAGGGTATAAATTCACCCCTTTCTCTGTCGTGTTAGGTCAGCGCAAATGTTTCCAATGGTGAAGATCTATCTGTAAAAGTAAAGGATATAAATATTTGTATTCCTTCCCTTGGCTGCTTACATAGCTGTGATGTAGCCTGTTGTTGATTGAGTAGCATGCAGCTTTAGTATTGTTTTGCATGGGTTCCTGCTTTCTTGGGAGGTTATGCATGATTCCACCACATATTCCTCCAGGATTAGATATAAAAAAAATGACTATACCTGGCAACAACATCATTTAGATCCCTAACCTTATTCTTCTCTTTCTGGTATGTTGCCAAACGTACTAAAAGGTGCACATTGTGTGAAGCTCAAGTATCAGAATGACTTCTTCATCGTGGATTTGAAAAAGCTCGAATTTTCCGCAGTGGGTAAAATAGTTCGGTGTTTGCCTAGATGTCTGGATTATATTGTACTCAGTTAGCCTTTAGCTTATAAAATCTTTTTTTGGCTGATTGAATTTCCCCAAACTTTGATCTTTAATTGTCTTAAAACAAGAATGTGACCCCCCCAGATACTTTAAATGGCTAACTCTTTACAGGTGCCTTTCTTGTAAACAGAGTGTTTTTCAAAGATAGAATTTGTGTGGAACATCACTTTTAACAGCCTTCACATTTGCAGCTTGGAGGCTGTCTGCAAAGGCATGTGTGAGCTACACCCCTCAGATACTTCATCTTTTACTGGCACTGTTGGAAATCGGAGGCTGTTGGTCGGAACCAGGCGACATCTGGAGAAAATGTACTGTATCAGCCTTAGGCACCACTCTTAACAGCTGCAGACCACTTTATTTTCCCCCAAATAATAGTTTGATTTAATTTGTTCTTTTGCATTTCTCTATCTTTGAGGGTTGTGTCATCGTACACATCTCCTGCTGGCTCTTTTATCTGCATGTGTTTGATACCAATGAAAGGGGTATTTATCACAAATGTCTAGCACTTAATCACATGTTTTCAATTCCATTTGTTTACGTCAGAGTCTCTATGTCTCTTAGAGTCTCAAAGTCCCTTATTAATCAAGTTGGCTAAATTTGGTAAGTTCCTTTTTGGAAGAACTGCATGCCTCCTATTAATAATAGTAGTAAATTTGACTGGGAATAAACCACATTGTTTTAGTAAGTCAAAAAAGTACAACAAAATGAAATAAACCATTATGTGCATGTCTATTTCCATGTTTAGGCTTTAGAGTATGAGATGTAAATAGTATGAGGAACTGAGGAGGAAGCATGAGGACAATGAGGAAGACTAAATGAAAAATGTAATCTTCTTCCAAACAGTTACAACAAATTCTTCACAATCAGGTGAAGTTGGGATTCATTTCTTTTAATATAAAAAAGTTCAGGTAAAAAATTAATTTAGGTATATCTATTTGCATCTAATATACCATTTGAAATTTTATACATTTTTTTAAAGCAATTGCACAATTTCTTACTGCACAAAATGCAAAACTTGTGTTTGGTTAATTGCAACTTTGCTGCCACATTATTGCCAGATGTGCGCTTGAAGAAAGGACATGGAAAGTATGCTAAAAGTGATTAGACGTGGGTTAAAGGCACTTTTTCCTGTGATCTCCATGTAACTAGTTAGGAACCACAGTTCTTGTTGATCTATTTTAATAACATTGAGCATTACACTTGTTGATGTTGTAACTCTAAACACAGAGTGACTTGTCCGGTATTTAAAACGTGACCTGAACCCTGTTGGTATCTTCATAGATGAACATTGTATGCATTTAAATAGTGGGCTCTGTATTCCATGAAAGACCTCTAACTTTTTACAAATGCCATATTTACACTACACCTACACGTGTTGAATGAAAATGGCTGCGGTGTTGCAGACAATAGATCGCTGCAAAATTCTTTCAGAGTTTACACAATTTGTCACCTGCACCAGATGAGAAAGATTTCGGAACATCTGAATGGCCAGAAGACATTAAATGACTATCGGCGTATTCTGCTAACAATAGCAATTATTGTTACACATTCCATTGTAGTCATTACTCTTCCCTGTGTGTACTAATGCCAATGGTATGTTTAGACATTAGCTTTAGGACACGGCTATTAAAAGAATCTAAGATAAACATGTTGTTATTGTGGAGAAATGCAACAGGTAAACATGGATGTTTTGTTTAGAGTTGAAGCACTCTGTGGATACAGTTAAAAATATATCATTTGTAGATTAAAAACCTTTTAAAATATGTATTGTGTAAGTGTAAACTCTACAAGAAGGAGATGTATTATATAGCTTAGAAACCTTTGTATATCTTTCTCTTGTTTAATGTCCAAAATGTGAAACACAGTTCACATCTTTCTGTATTCTCTTTTACTATCTTCACAGGGCGGGGGGGGGGAGGCAGGAGGTGTAAGTTGCCTCACTCTGTTGTCGCTTTGTTGCCGCCACTGCCATGAGTTGGAGTTTCCTGACGCGCCTGTTGGAAGAAATCCACAACCATTCTACGTTTGTGGGCAAGATATGGCTCACCGTCCTCATTGTGTTCCGCATCGTGCTGACGGCCGTCGGTGGCGAGTCCATCTACTACGACGAGCAGAGCAAGTTCGTGTGCAACTCGGGTCAGCCGGGTTGCGAGAACGTCTGCTACGACGCCTTTGCTCCCTGTCGCACGTCCGCTTTTGGGTGTTCCAGATCATTCTGGTGGCCACGCCTTCGCTCATGTACCTGGGATACGCCGTCAACAAAATCGCTCGTGCAGAAGAGCAAGCAGGTGGGAAGGGGGCGAGAGGATATTCGCAGAGTAAACACAAGAGGAAGCTGTATTTGGGCGACAGAAAGCAGCACAGGGGCATTGAAGAAGCTGAGGATGATCAGGAGGAAGACCCTATGATCTATGAAATGGCAGACACGGGGAGCGACAGCAGCGGAGACATCAAAGGAAATGTCGCTAATGGGAAAGATAAGATCAAAGTGCGCCACGATGGACGCCAGCGTATTAAAGAGGATGGGCTGATGCGGATCTATGTCCTTCAGCTCTTGGCCCGCTCCTTGCTGGAGGTGGCTTTCTTATGCGGGCAGTACGCCCTCTACGGTTTCGCTGTTCCCCCCAACTATGTCTGCTCACATCTGCCCTGCCCCCACAGCGTGGACTGCTTTGTGTCTCGGCCCACCGAGAAAACCATCTTCCTCCTCATCATGTACACGGTCTCCCTGCTCTGCCTGACGCTCAATATCTGGGAGATGCTTCACCTGGGCATCAGCACCATCTGTGAGATCATTCGGTCCCAGCAGGTCCCTGACGAGGAGCTGTACGGACTGACCCAAGCAAAAGACGCCGACGCTGGGTTGGGCAGAGAGGATTACAGCAGCTACGCGTTCTCTTGGAACGCGCCCTCAGCTCCGCCCGGGTACAACATCGCGATCAAGCCCCCCCTGGAAACGGCAGGGCACACCGAGCAACCCCTGCCCATCACCGACCTCACCAACACCAAGATGGCGTGCCGGCAAAACCACGCAAACATCGCCCACGAAGAGCAGTACAACAATAACGACGAAAACCTGCGCAGAGCCGGGGTGGGCGATGACCGCGCGCACACCCATCGCTCTCAGAACAGACTGGAGGGCGACAGCGCGGCGCGCAGCCAGCTGCAGAGTCAAGGCAACAAGCCTCATCGTGAGCGCAAACAGCGCCAGGTCTCCAAACACACTTCCAGCAAGGCTGACACAGACCGAGGCAGCAGCACCAGCAACACCAGCAAATACGGAGTCATCAAAAGCTCGGAGTGGATCTGATATTACAAACAACCACCGATGGCTCTGTGGTGTTGGTACAACACGTGCTTGTCCATTCGATGGACTCAAGTATTTGCACAGATAGAAGTAGTTAAAAATCTTGTTTAACTTTTATCTTGTTTACTCGTCGGTCCCTTCTCGGAGCCTCAAAATATACTCTGAAAGGGTTAAATGAAGATGCAATGGTCTGATGTAGAAATGATTCAAGACAGAACCTATTCAGTTAAGGTTGTTATGCAGAAAAAAATTAGTTTTTGTTGAGGTGTTTTTGGTGTAAACTGCATGTTACAATGTTTGTAAAAAGACATGGGCCTGGTTGTAATGATAGCACTTGTGTGAGGCATCGGGTCTGCGTATATTCCGCTGGCCCTGTCTTTATTTTAGTGTTTGTGATGAGACTCCAACAGTCTGGTTGAAGTGGCCTTAAAGTTTACCAGATGCATCCTGGTGTTAATATGCAGCAACTTCTGGAATCACCTGTGGTTACGATGATGTGGGCGAAAAGCTGTTGACTTTACAATTTATTTGTGTGTGAACATGCAGAAGACCTCTGAAGTGCCTTACCTTGAACCGTAGAAAAATAGTTGTTTCTGAAAAAGATAAATTCGTACCTTCCATCAACACTGATGTTGACTGCATGTAAAATCCACGATTAAAAAATATTTCATTTTGCAGTTTTATTGTGTTCTCGTACTGTTGCTTGAGAGAGCTAGAAGAACAAATCATTCATATTTTAATGGATTTTCAGTGAAAGTGGGATTTTATTATTGTTTTTATATGGATTATCTGAGTAGTTAAGGTTTATGAAGGATGTTATTAAATTGTTTTCATGCTTTTTGTCTGTAGTGTGAAATACCAGATCTACGCTGGCTTTTTTTCCCCCTTAAAAAGAGAGACTTGTTTTTATTCTTTTGCTGGTTTAAGTAATTAAGACTTTTTTTTGCACTACACAAGTGTTTTTTGTTAAGAAATGCATGTTTTCAGTAAAAAAATAATGTTACTTGTCTGAATAGTTTTGTCTTTCTTGAGCAATGACTCATCCAAACATGACATAAACGTAAAACATATTTTAGGGGTCTTGCCTTTTAAAATAGTACCGTGTTCATGTAATCACAAGTCAAACATTAATGGTACCTTATGAATAATACTTTAGTCACCAAATAAACCACACTGATTTTGTAGATATCCTGCCACCTGCTGGGCAGTTCAAAAACAGTCTGTTCACAACCGTAAAGTTATGTTATTTAAATATCTTTTATGCCATTAACGAAGTAGAGAACTGTCATCTTGTAACATTTTATTATAATTTACGCTTGGAGCTCACGCACGCGGAAGGCAGCTCTTTACCGGATATGACGTAGCCGTCACGTCACAGCCTCCGCCAGTGTTTTTAAAAAAGCGGCGGTTGCTTCTCTACAATTTTAGTGAATGGATTGAAACTAGATTTTTCGCAGCGTTTTGCTAAAGTGAAGCGACGTAAGTTCATACACGGCTTTGCTTTTGTGACAGCGAACGAAACATTTCACCGTAAATATTGTGAAGTAACTAAATGCTTTTGTTGGCCGGGCGTCACTGGCTAGCTAAGCTAGCGAAGGCAGGCATAGGATGCTTTAACTACTGTGTTTTTAAACAATATTAATAGCAAGTATAATTACAATGCTTTTATTTATCGTGTCGTGCTTCCAAAGCAATAATTTAAAGGCTTTTTATATGTTTTATCCTCGCTTAAAATGATTGTTTTACTGTAGCCTCTACATAATGTGCTCGATCGCACGCGACTGTGACGTAATGACCTACTCTGTTAGACCCTCGTATTGCGCAATAGACACACATACATATATGCTTCTAATCTTGTCTTCCAAGGGAATCCTTTCCGAGTTAAAGGCACTTTAATAGGATCATGCAGCCTCAGCTGCATGCAGAGAAAGAGGGACTTCTTGGAGTTCTGTGTCCTGGAAAGAAAAAACTGCTGGGAAAGACCTTCTACCTGGACAATGTAAAGAAAAGACCAAGTGCCCTCATTTTGGAGACTATATCTCTTCTGGGAGGGGTGAGCTGAAAAGCATTCTTTCTGGTTTGATTATTTTATTCGTACAAGAATCAGCGTGGGTTTTAAAAACAGCAATGACAGCTGTTATAATTGACAGCTGTCAAAACATCACTTAAGGTTTTGTAGTATTACCCCTGGTTCCATAGCTAAAAAAGAAAGTTATATATTGTTGTTAGTGGCTAAGAACATCTAATCCAAATTTGGAACTAGTTCCTTTTAATACTCCAAAATAAGAGTCATCAGTTGTGGTTAGAATTTATTGGTCTTTATTCACATGAGTACAGCAAGAGCAAAATGCAAATAAACAGATGAGTATTTTAACGGAATATTCACTATTAGATGTGGTGAAGTACTTACCAGTGTTCTAACAACTCTAGTTAAAATAATTTAAAACTATATGTGTCCTCAAGGGTGTTGAGAGTTTTCTGCACAAGGATGTCAGCTTTGTTGTGACTGGAAGCCAAGATTACCTGAAGCAGCAGAAGCACACAGACACCAAAGCCGCAGAAAATGAGGCAAATGAGGAAGCTCAGCATCCCACAAAGACACGGGAGAGTGTCTTCAGCAAAGAGAAGCAACGCCCAGCAACTCCAAGACCAATGGTACTGAATCTCACTCATATTCTCATACTTCTTACAATTTGTGGTGGTGCTGAATCTATTTGAGGAATCATTTGTTGATTGTTTCAGTTAATAAAAAAAAAAAAAAAAAAAGTGCTTTAATGTTGCATCACAGCCCAGAAGAATTACATTTGGAAAACTGTTGGTGAACAAGTGTGATAGGGAAATCACGGTGGTTTTACTTGCATGGAAACTGAAATGAACCAGTTGAATTCTTTGCCATGAGCTATTAAACAATGTTATTGTTGTTTTTACTTATTTATCAGAATTTTTGTATATTTTCTCAGTAGCTGTTTTTTTTAAATGTTTGTAGGTCTGTGGAAGTCGAGGGAAGGCCCTCCTTGAGAAAGCAATTCGCAACAATGTAAGTGGAATTCTGTTTCGATCATTCTGTTCAGTCAAAGACTGATGATGACAAATTGTCTCTATTGCTTTTCAGGAACTGCAGAAGAGTAGTGTTTTGGCCAATGCTCGATCGTGGGGGGTGAAGATCTTATATGTGGATGGTATCCTTTGTTACAATAAGAATTCCATATCAATGGAATTGATGTGTAAATGAGCATAGGCTCACCTGCATTGAACTTCTCTCTGCAGCAGATGGCACTGTGTTAATGCCTAAGTTTTGTTTGGTTGCACTTCCTCATTCAAAAAAGACAATCCCCTCGTCAACAGTAACATCTTTAATTACTATTTTTATACTATTTATTTACTAATACTTTTAATGTCAGAACAGTTGGCGAATATCTTTTATTGCTCCTTAATTTAGTATCAGATGTCTTTTTATATTTGAAGCGGCTAACTCGGGAGAGCTACAGCGCAACTCACAAAAGGCCAGAGGTAAGACTTATCTTTATAGGTATCAAAATCTAAGATTGTTTCAAACTGTTCTGTATACAAACCAAATGAAAGATCTATGCAATTTCTGACACCTGATGTAGTCCACCCTTGATTTGAACTTTCTGTTCACTATGCAGAAGACACACGGCAAACAGGGTTCCCATGTTGTCAAAGGTAAGTGATGTTTATGGGCCTCATATTCATTTTTTCCCACACATTTACCCAACAGAGTCTTATTGTTCTTTTCTTTGTTTTATGTTTTGCAGCCGCATTATTAATGTCCCCGTATCTTAAAATTGAAGATGTGAGCAGGTGAGTTACAGTCCTTAATTCTGCTAGTTCTAGTAATTCTGCTTAATTCTGATAAAGACTCACAATAGTGATGCATTTAAAGCACACCACTTAAACTCTGATTGGCTTGTACAACTTTCTAATGTAAATATATCCTGTATGTATTTGGGTTTTTTTTAAATTTTAATGAAGTGATTGATTTCAATTATGTCAAGATGCTTTTTTTTTTTTTTTTTTTTTTTATTTATTTTTTTTTACTTCTTGGGTTTATGTCATGTTTGTTTGGTATCTCCTTTGCAGTTCATACATAATGACACTAAATTTACAATAGGTGGAACTGACCTGCCCCTGTGATTCTGTCCTTTCTACCCCACTGGGTGCTGATGTAGAGGGTCTCTATTTCAAGCCAGATAATTCTCTCACCTGATCCTGCTAAGAAGTTCTGTTGTGTAATGTGATGAAACCCCATTGCTGCTCCCTGGGAGCCCAGAGCTGAAGTGGATAAAATTTCTGTTTGATTTGTAACCTCCACTACGTGTTCCTGCAGGGGACCTAGATGTGCTAACAGGTCTTTTCATTTGCCCCCTGGTTTCACTTAATTGAAGTGCTCTGGTGAATGTGTAGCTCATGAGATATTGAACCCATGACATCCGAAACTTCTCTTTTTCCCCCCTCTTATGCTGTTACCTCACATTGAACTTTTCAAAGTGATTTAAAAGCATCTGTTTAATGCAAATGACTGTAATATCTTTATTTTTTTTTATTATCTTTTATTTTCTGTATTTAAATGTGAAATTGTATTGCATTTTGTATGTCTGTACATTTACTGCTATCTTATATAAGCTCATCTGCTTTCTTTTCTTACCTCAACAGAAAATACAAGCCTTTGCATATGCAGTCATTAACCTTTCCGTCACTGTGGTATTCAGGACGATTTAGTCCCTTTGAATCACTGCCTCCACAGTTTGAAAAACATAACAAGCCAGTAGAAACTAAAACAAGGTATGATTAAGTACTGTTACTTTTACAGTTTTCTTACAGTTTAATTAAAATAAATATAATAAAAGGAAATGAATCCCTATATAAAAGTATTCATCTCTATTATCATTTATATTTGAAACAGGGACAAGAAAAATTCTAAAAGCTGCACTGAGGATAAACCTCTAACGCCACTGGGCTGTACCCCTTCACCTTTGCGACCACGTAAAAAAGACCAGTCTTACTGTGAATGCTGTCATCAACACTTCTCTAATCTGGAGGAGGTGAACAACCTTGGCATTTCCACAGATTCCCCTTCGTTGTTTGCGTTAGGTAGTATATTATTTTGAGACTTGTGTTTATGGATTCTTGCAGCATTTGCAGTCTGATCAGCATCGCGCATTTGTTCTGGATGTCTCGAACTACGCTGTTGTGGATCAACTTATGGCTGAAATGGTTCTAGGATTCAGCACCAAACCACCTACACAATCTGAAAACACACAGAACAGGTAATTCTATATTTGTGTGTGTGTGTGAGATTGTGATTTTCTTTAGACTAAGGGGTTTTCTGCTTGTCATCATGGAGGGATTTAATGTAAATATGTCCTCCTCCTAGACCACTGTCTCCCATGTCGCTACAAGATGTCTGTGAACTTGAGCCTATGGATGATGTTGAGGCGGAGCACGAAGTGCAGGCCCTGCGGAGAAGAGGCTCATCACTGTGCGATCCCATCCAGTCCAGTCCTCATCGAGAGTCTCTTGTGCCCAGACCGGTCAGCCTATCACCAGAGCTTTCATTGACCCTCCCAAGACCTCCCACTCTGTCTCCTGGCAACCAACGCCTCACCATTGACTCAGGCTCTCAGATCACTGGCCCTTCAAGTCCAGTCATGCCTATATTAGCTGTTGAAACACATCCTGACTGTGACCCATCCGGCCCACTGCGTGATACCAAGTGTTCACCACCCTCTTCTGATGCCCCTTGTTCATCCCCAGATGCCTACGGTCAGCCTCCAGTCCTCAGCCCACAGGTCCCATATGCCATGGAGTTCCACTCGTCATATTCAGAGCCCCCGGTACTCAGTCCAAAACAGACATTAGAAGAACACACGTATGAAATGAACACTGCTGAAAACCCATTTCAGTGTGTACAATCCATCAGTGTATCCTTCACCACCCCAGTTGTTACATCCGTGGATATCACAGAATCCCAAGGACAATCCCAAGTTTTGGCGCCCTGTGACTCAGACTGTCCTTTCAGTCATCTTAGTTCAATCACTCCTTTTTTACGTCGGTCTCGATCCCTTCCTCGACAATCAGCAGTACAACAAAACCCCAAAAAGCGCTGTCGATCAGCAAGCCCGGGAGTTAACCGCGCCAAAAGGAGGAGAATTCATGTGAAATACTGCAGCCGGGCTTTCTTAACTGAGCCTCTGGAACTAGGAAGTGACATGCTGGTGAATCCTGAGGCCTGGTTATCCGGCAAGGTGTTCCCTCATCCAAAAGTGACATCATGTGCTGCAGAAACGGCTGGTTTAAAACAGACATTTGCCACGTTTTCTGTTCCTTCTGTGCAGAATTTGAGCCGCAAGATTAATCAGACTGAAGCCTCAGTTCACCAGCATCAGTCTGATAAATGTCCCAGCACAGAGGTTCACACCCACAGCCAGGAAGTTCAGCCTTCGGCGGGCCACTCCACGGCGGTGTGCATCGAACCAGCCCTCATCCCGAACTTAGCCACGCTCTCGTCCTCGTCGTCCGACTCCGACTGGGACCGCGAGGTTCTGTCCAGGCTGGGTCGGACCTCTGCCGCCCCTCTGCCGCCCGCAGATCAGGACTTGGAGCTCGACAAAGACCTCCTCCACAGGCCGTGCGCGTGGCTGCAGGACGGCAGCTACGAGTCACGGCTACACACCGCTCTTCAGCCGTCGGCCTCGGGGAAGCCTCTGTGCGGAGAAGACATGGACTCGTCTGCTTTTTCCAGAACTGTGGTGAAAATTGTGGAAGTTCAACATTGACACCCCCCCCCTTTTAAACACTGCAGCACTTGAACTTATTAAATTAAGTCGATGAAATGTTCCCTGAATAAATATTTAAGATGTAGTGTAAACACCAACGTAACATCCAGCTTTCTTTAACAGGTCCACATGTATCCACTTTAATCTTGAATGTAGCCCAGCATCTTCAGCCTTGGTTGTCCTCGTGCCCCCCCCCAAGCAACTGTCCTGCTGCCTGCAACACTTTCTGCATCTATGTGCTGGAACATATGGATAGTTTGAGATTTTAATGAGGTTTTTTTTGAAGGGAGCCTTACTCAATTACTGTAAGTGCTGCTCCTGGATCAGATCCCAGCAGCTCTGACATTGAGGCCTTGTTGGAGACGACCCGGACACACTGAGATAGAACAGAGCGCTAGTGTTTGAAGGTGGGCCAGAGCTGTGGAATTCTCAAAGATTTTTCCCTGCTGACGTGTGATCCAGCTTTATGTTGAAGCACAAAGAGCCTTTGATAGTTTTGCATTACAAAAAAATCAAAAAACAAGTGGACCTCATGAACTTTGAGCTTGGGCATTTAGAGCGAGCATATTACAGCAAGCAAAGAAGGGAAAACACCACTCTGGGAGATGAACTTTTTAAAAAAATCTAGTAATGATGTTTTTGTTTTTGTTTTTTAAATAAATGATTTTAGTACTATACATGTTGTTCTGATGGTAGTTTTGTCTCAGCTAAATAAAAGTTTAAAAATGTATCATGAAATGCATGATTTCATCAGACTTCATGTGGGCAGCGTCAAACAACAAGGTCAAAAGAGGCAATAAACCCTTTATTGCATTCTGTCATTAGGATTACAGAGTTATTCTATCATTTTTGCTCACTACATTTTAGAAAATTGCTAAATATATTGTGTATACACTGTTGCTATGCCCTGGATTAAAGCATTCTCAGACTTTCTGGAAGAGAGTATTTGATTACTGTATATGGATTATTCCATTATATTTGGCATATTTTGGGAACAACTTGTATTGGCACAATTAAGGAGGTGGTTTTTAAAACATGAATAGCTCAAGTGCTCATCACGTTTCTTCAATTACAACGATTCTTCCCCAAAGCACAAGTGAGGCGTGTGTACCCGGACCCTAAACTGTGTAACCCCCACAGGTGTCATCGAGGGGGGGGTGGTTGCCCGGGCTTGTCAGAGCCCCACGTGCTCCAGGTCTGCGGCTCCTCGCGCATTCTCATTCACCTCTGCCTTTTATGTGTGTGTGTGTGTGTGTGTTCGCGCGCGGGCGCACGCGAGCATCCGTGCGGGAGCTGGGTGTCACGGACACTCCACCGCCGCTGGAGCCGAGGAGAAGAGTCTCACCCGGGGGTGGTGGTGGTGGTGGTGGGGGTGGTCGGGGGGGGGAGACACCGCTTTTCAAGTCGACACAGGCGGTAAGCGGGCTGAGAGATGCCGGCGCCGCGTTCCGGGGAACCCCGCCGAGCTTTCCGCCAGCAACAGTCCCCCAGCGGCTCGACTCGCGGCGCTTTCCCGCTCGTCTGACGGCCGCTTCTCCAGAGGACTCCCCAGGACTATGCGAGCATCATGCTCGCCGAGGGATGCCTGCTGTTCGCCGCAGTATGCACAGGTACCGAGCTCTCGACTTGATCACTGGAATTACGTGGGGGTGTCGGGGGGTGACACCTTTATTTGTGCTCAGGTTTGACTGGAGGTCTGAGCGGGGACGGAGGGGCGCTGGTTCAGCCCAAGAGGCTCCTGCAACAGATGCACAGCCGGGAAGAGCTGCACCACAGCCGGCTGGATACCCGAGTACAGCACCAGGCGGCCGGAGCGCAGGTGAGTTTCCTCCTGCCTCCTCTTCCAAGCCATTAACACTGGCTTGGTTAGGAATTAAATTGAAATATCTTATCTACTGTCATACATCAGATGTTTGATCTTCTATATTATAACCATTTATGAGTCTGTTTTGTATTCCCTATGCACAGCTTGGTTTTTTTTGTACCTGTTCTGTTCCCTCGTTCTATCTTTAAATTCAAGCGCTATTAAAATAAAATATATTCTATAATAACTAATAAATGCATCCAAAACGAGTCACAAGTGTTCTTCATAAGGACCAGATCGTCCTCTCGTGGTCGTATAACCATGTCCCACGTCCACTCTATGACCCTCAGGCTGCTACTTTCTTGTATTAATAGTATTAATAGTATAATATTTCACATCTATACCTGTCTTCTCTTATTACCTCCACCGTGATCACTTTCACTCAGCAGCTGGCCAGAACACAGCTCTGACCTTGGGCGATGTGGTGGCGGCTGCAGGATCTCTGTCTTTGTTATGAAGGTCTGTGTGCTGCAGGATGGAGGATGGCTTTAGGTGTGAATACATCAGAGTACAATAAGGATCATTTTGTTGTCTCTTTCCAAAAGAGGAGAGCCATTCCGTTATTATAAAGCTGGTAATAAGGCAAATTTTTAGTCATTATATTACCAAATAATCATTCACTGCTCAGATGGAGCCTTCTTATCTCTGCTCACAGGCACTATTGTGGGGTTTTTTATTGTGCAGCATACAGACGCAGTGGAGGTTTACCCTGATACTAAGTGGTTTGGAGTGAGTGCATGTTAATACTAATGAGGCCTGCCTTGAAGACGGCCAGTAAGTACTGATAGAAGCCATTACAGAGATGTATCTATCTTATGATTCAGATGGGATTCACCTTGGAGAAAAGGTCGGAGTCGGAGCTGGCGAACGGTCCTTTTTTCAGAAGGAAGAGAAAGTCTTTTTAAAAATGCCATTCTCATTTCCATTCTGCTGTGTGTCATCTCCCCCAGAACATCCATCTGGCCCAGAGCAGCTTCTTGGTGGAGGCTTTTGGAGCGTCCTTCATCCTTGACCTGGAACTCAACCAGTAAGCCCAAAGCTGCTCACAGCAGCCTTGAATTATTTGCATGCATATTTATTTTCTTCCACCCACCTGAAGAGCTTTTAAACCCTATTTTTAATTTTAAATTATTTTGTTAAATCGCTACATTTATTCAACACCTTTCAGTTCATTTATGAGTCATCAAAATAAGACTTTACACCTCAGGTTATGTTTATATTCACAATAATAATGTTGCCTTAAAAACAGACAAAAAAAAAACAGTTCAAAGTTAGTTTAAAAATGATTGTTGGTATTTTC
Organism: Lagocephalus sceleratus; assembly: GCA_911728415.1. Classification (NCBI taxonomy): domain Eukaryota; kingdom Metazoa; phylum Chordata; class Actinopteri; order Tetraodontiformes; family Tetraodontidae; genus Lagocephalus; species Lagocephalus sceleratus. Next base: position 5,579,922 of record CAJVRN010000231.1, on the reverse strand, counting down.
ATTTCTCCAGCAACCTCCTGTCTACAGAATATGTGGAACGTCACTATGATGAAGATGGACAACTGTCACAGAACTCAGTAAGAATGTCTTTTTGAAGTTGTTTTAACATTCATATATACACTAGTTATTTAATTTTATTTCTTACTAGCTTATGTCCAATTTATTTTTTCCCTTTACTGGGATACTGTAAAAACATGAACATCCATAAAGGGGATCCACGTCAATATTTATCTAAATATCTTCACTTTGAATGAAATTATCCTGTGTATCTTAAAGTTATTACTTTAAACAGCCTTTCTTCATCCTGTGCTTTTCTTCTTCGGATGTTTACCTACTGGTAATGAATGTACTCTTTAGATAGTGTTACTTTACTATCTGCTTGTTTGCAAGTTTGATTATTACATTTATTTACTTACCACAGTTTAGGTGAAAGGTCAGAAACAAGATCATACAGGAAAGATAGGATAGGAACGGATGTTTTTGACACAGGCAGACTGCTCTAGCCTTCCTTAGGTTTCCTGATTTTGGAATTTAGTAGAAACCAGCTGATCTGAATGGACTTGAGCCCAGTTGCTGCATCACAGGGCTTCTTTATCAATCTCACCCTCCAGACAATGATTCCTAAAGCTCATAAAAGGTTTGCAAATGGAAAAGATTATTTCCTTTTTCCTGTCCAACAATGAACCCCCACCAACCCCCTTCCTGTAGGAGCTAAATGTGCAGTTGTTTTTTTTTGCACACACACAGAACATAATTGAAATACCATGCTGTCGTGTCCCATCTACAGTATGTTTCGATGACACTAGTGAGTTTTGTGTTTAAGTGTCTCATCACCTCTTTCCTTTTGATCTCTGTCTCTGTCTCTCGCTCTCTTCTGTCTTTCCCTCTTTTTCTCTGCCAAACACCATCTGACCAATCAGTAGGTGGTTGCCATGGCTACCCGCGGGCAGCAGCAGCAGCAGCTATTTTATCCTGTCATGAGGGGAATTCAAATCACCCCAGTTTGTCGAATTAACGTAATCGAAAAATCAATTTATTCTCCACCCTTATCCAGACGAAGCAGATTTATTTTCAATCAAGCAAATGACGAAATTAGCTGGGAAACAGTCAGCAAGTAAAGATGGAAATGGGCATTTCGGAATGTAATTGAAGGCCATTAACCTACAGGAATCTACATCGATGGATTTACATAACAAGGAATTTTATCAATTGTGCTCATGTTCCCTTTTGTGCATAAAGGATCGTAGTAGTAGGGCATGCACCCCCCCCCCTCCCCCACCAGTCTCTTCACCCTAATATTTTTAGTTCTTTATTCAAGTGCCAATAAATTTCTACTGCCTTTGTACGACGCAGGTTCTTTATTGGTCCCTGTGGATCTATGCTGTTGTGCTGAGTGGGTGACTAGCTCGGCCTGATTTAATCTCAATGACACAAGACTTAAAAGGGATTGAATTAAGGATGCCGAGGGGCTGGATTTGCCGATACTCGCTGTTAATTCACGTAGGGTGTTTCTGCTGTTTCATTAAATTATTCTTGCCACTGAGCAACTCTGACTCTGCAGAACACTGAAGAGCCACGGCTCATGTCGCGGTGCTTCGCTTACCTGTGCTCTTTCAGATCATTTCACCATGTCATGATTTACTGGCTCGCATCAGCCGCGGCCATTACGTTTCAAGCGCGCACATCTTGTCTAAAGAGTCCACTCACACGCTCAAAAGCCTGCAGCGCATATCTGCTGTGCTGGATAATTTGATTTCCTCCACTTACCCTCGTAATCCTACCTTTTTGTATTGCCCCAGTCTAAGTGCTTTGGGCGGTCTCACTCTTGGGTTGAAATGACGTAAGTCATTTTGTTCCTCAGCGGGTAAGTTAAATTTGAAAATAGTGCTTCTCACCAAAATATAAAAAAAACACACATGCCCACAAATGTATTTATTTGTAATAGAAAAGTCAAACTTAAGATTGCTCCTTTACTTTTGTGTGATTAGCCACAGCGGACTGTAAATGCAGGCTTGGGAGGATTTCGGATTTCTTGAGATTCGGGACAACACACATGAGCCCCTCCATGCTGACACACACACACACACACACACACATACACACACACACCTCTACTTTTCATCTCGGAGTACTTTACTCGAATGCACTGTAATCTGATCATCAAAAAACGACATTCTGTACCCGATCGTGAAGTGTGGAGCCTCAAGTTCAAGTACACAGACTCAATTGTCCTTTAAAGGCACATGAATGAGGAGTGATTGATTCTATGATCCTCGATTGGTCCATGGCTTCATTACTAAATTCTCTCCTTTGGCCCCTCTAATCCGGCACGTGGGCCAGTTTCTCCTTCGCCAACCTGTTTGCCGCCTCGACCTCGTGTTGAGGTGTTGGATTTCCCGGAAGCCGAGTAGTCCTCAGCCACATCCTTCAGTCGACCCAGGGCGACAGTAAAGACTCTGCCCTGCGTGCATGGGCAGGAGTTCAGCACAGCCGGTGCCTCGGAGCCGTCATTGGTTTCATTTTCTGAAACCCGATGTGAGCGTGTTACTGGATGATGGAGGATTCAGTGTCGTTGCTCTAATTTCTGATTTTGTTGCAGGGTGGAGAGCACTGCTACTACCACGGGCGTGTCCGAGGCGTGCCACAGTCCTGGGCTGCTCTCTCTACCTGTCACGGACTACAGTAAGATGAATATTTAGGGACATCTGATGATATATTTATCCTTACGTGTGTATTACTATCTGGCATATCAAATAGCATAAATCTGATCTAGAAAGTCAACTTCCACAGTCTGATGTTGATTTTCCTTAAACTTAGACACGGATACTTGAGTACCTTCTTTTAATTAATAGTGAAATAGTAAAGTTCAATTATCTGCAATCAATTTCTTATTAGAGAAGGTTTGTTCATTTTCCTTTTTTAAGCTTAACTAACTTTGTAAATTATCAAGCACACAAACTACATATAAATACTAAACATGGATGAGAAATAGACATTTTTAGTCGTTAAAGGTTATTATTATTATTATTATTATTATTTAATACCTTCATACTATTCTGACTGGAAAGATAGAAATGACCATACTTATTAGTTGTTCTTAAATTGGATGGATTTATTGAAAATGAGTCTGTACACTCTCCTGCACTACTCGTTCCAGGGGCATGTTTTCAGATGGGAACTTCTCATACGGGATTGAGCCCATCGATGGCGGTGAGGTGAGTCCGGACTGTGGACGCAAATTGTTCCATGGTCAAAGCTGCCGTTTGTTTTGAAGCGTCTATTTACAGTATTGAATTCTCCGATGAGGTAAGATGCGTAACAGAGTGATTGGAAGACACACAGAGGCTTTTTCCACGTTGCCCTCCAACCCCCCCCCGCCCAAGTAATCGAAGCGCTGCTCAGTTACAGTCGGAAGAGATGGATCAATGACCTCATCTTCAAACTGCTCGTCCGCATTTTCGGCGGCCTCCAAGCTCCATCTCAACTCTTTTTCATAAAGAATTCATCCCCGAGCTCGAGTGTATCACACCGTGTTGTGTTCGTTTTGCCCGATCGATTAATTATGCATCCGACGCTTCTTCCTGTTGGTTCATCCCTGCCTCGCGGTAGGACGTGGGGTCTTCCTCACGCGCTGCTGTAAGTTCCGGTTGAGGACGAGGCCTCCGCATCGCCGTGATGTTTTTTCACATCCTTTCTTTATGTCTCATCTGGGTTTCGTTTATATATTGATTACATACCGACCGACTCTGCGTCTTCTCGGTGTTGTAATCTCTCTCCGTCTCTTCCAGGAGACCAACCAGCACGTTGTGTATCGCGTGCCTGACATCGACCTCTTCCCGCCTGACTGTCCAGGTAGATCCTCAGAGACACTTTGCCTTTGTTTACCATGGCTTTCATCCCGGGATTCAGCTTTCTCTCCGCACCCCGATGCCCTCGTCGGCTCAACCCGCTGTCCTGCGCGTCCTTGCTTGCATCCTCTCCGTCCTGTTTTTCCTTGACACGCGTCCCCCTTCCCTCTTCCTGTCACCCAACCCGTCCCGTGACCCACCCCCCCCCCTCCCTCTTTGTCTTTCCTGCTTGACCCGTTCTCCTCTCATCTCAGCTGGCTCTGTGATATCGATTTCCCCTGATGACTGGGACATAACACACAGCTGCCTCCACCCTTGGACTGATGACTGCGCACTTTCCCCTCTCTTGCCGTCTCTCACGTGTTACCCAGAATGCCGCCTGAACGCGACGAAACCAGAGAGGCGCACGGGCGTCCACGGTGACCCGAAGGATGGGGACACCTGGTCTGAAGAGGAGAAGCTGGTCTTCAGCGGAGGCCTGAGACGCTCTAAGAGACAAGTTGGTGTCCACTCTTCCTCCTGAAGTTAGAATTTGCAATATCAAATAATATCATCCATCATTTCTTATCTCACAACCATTTGACTATCATCAAATACTGGTGAAATGGATCGGCCAGATATTTTTAAATGTGGTTATAAATACTTTCAGCCTCGGAATGTTTGGCAGGAAATGAACAAACCGGTTGCAAAAAGTTTCGCGTGGCTACTAACGATGGGGGAAAAAAAAAAGCAAGATGTGAAGTGAAAGATCGATCTGTGTGCCTTTGCGCGATTCGTGGATGACTTTGTCTGGCTTTCCCCGCGTCCTGCGCGAAGGTGCGGCGAGGCCAGCGCACCGTCCAGACCGAAACCAAGTACATCGAGCTGATGGTGGTGAATGACCACGAGCTGGTACGCCGGCGCCACAGAATAATGCATTGGGAAAAAAAGCGCAGGAAAAGAGGTAAAGCTTTGTCGGCCCTTCTGTCACCTCTGCAGTTTGTGCAGCGGCGTCGGTCCACGGTGCAGACGAAGAACTTCGCCAAATCAGTGGTGAACATGGCTGACGCTGTGGGTGACGGAGCCGCCCGCGCAATCCGTGAGACTTTCGTTTCTGTCAAACTCGTTCTCCCTACCTCTCGGTTTTGTTTTTTTTTTTGCTTCCGAGCAGGTCTACAAGGAGCAGCTGAACACGCGCATCGTCCTGGTAGCCATGGAAACCTGGTCGTCTGAAAACAAGATCTCCGTGGGCGACAATGCCCTGCTCACTCTGCGTGACTTCATGAAGTACAGGAAGGAGAGCATCAAGAAGCGCTGCGATGCCGTGCACCTCTTCTCGTACGTTGGCTCTCTCGCTTCCCTCCTCCCCCTCGAGCTCCCCTCACTGAAGCCTCCTCGTCGTCTCTCCCGCAGTGGGAGGACGTTTATGAGCAGCCGCAGCGAGGCAGCGTACATCGGGGGTATCTGTTCCCTCGCCAGGGGTGGAGGAATTAATGAGGTAGCGCTCCCTCTCCCGCGCGCTCTGCGGTTGCAGCTTTTCACCAGTCGTCCCGGTTTGCTCCGGGTTCCGAACCGTTTGTGTCTTTTGCGTTTGTTCAGTTTGGCAGCGTGGGCCCGATGGCCATCACGTTGTGTCAGAGTCTTGGGCAGAATCTCGGCATGCTGAGGAGCAAAGAGCGGTCATCGGCGGGTAAGAAGGAACACGCACCGCTGGAACTAGCTGTTGCCGCAAACACACAGATTCCTCTATGTCAAATGTTTTCTTTCAAACCCGTCTCAAAATTATTGTCCAATTGGATGCGCAAACATTTTTATAGACTTTATTAATCAGTCATAAATTTATGGAGGCAAACTCAAATTTGTCACCCTCAGGGTGCTGTTGACCCTTTAGTAAAGAAGAAGTGTGTGTGTGTGTGTGTACTTGCTACACACTGAATACCAAAATCTGCATTCTACTATCAAAGTGAGGACATTTTTGGGACTTGAGATCATTTTGGCTGGTCCTCACAACGTCATAGGGCTGCATGAGGGTGAAGACATGGTTTTGAGATTCAGGCTAGAATTGGTTTGAGGTTAGAGTCAGGGTCAGGGGGTTAGTTGGGATGGTTACGGTTAGGGGCTGGGTAATGCATTATGTCTATGAAGGTCCTCACAAAGATAGAAGTACAAGGATGTGAGTGTGTGTGTGTCTGTTTCCAGGAGACTGTAGGTGTCCCGACCCATGGCTGGGCTGCATCATGGAGGACACAAGGTTTACATTTAAATTTAACATCGTTAGCTTGGAAATATTAAATCCCAAACACATTTCAGCTGTTTTTATTAGCTTCATCTCCATAAGGACGGAAAACGCGCGCTCATTACTTTTCATGCACGTCCTCTTGCGTTAGCTACCACCTGCCCAGGAAGTTCTCCCGCTGCAGTGTAGACGAGTACCTGCGATTCCTCCAACAGGGAGGAGGCAGCTGCCTTTTCAACAAGCCCATCAGGGTGAGCGTGGCTTTCAGATTCTGTGAACTTATATATATATAACACATATTGAATTTGTTACAAATGCATGTTGACCAGTACTGCTGGCATAACGCTTTCTTCTGTCTGCTTCTTTTGATCTCTGCAGCTATTAGACCCACCAGAATGTGGCAATGGGTATGTGGAGCTTGGAGAAGAATGTGACTGTGGGTTAATAACAGTGAGTTCTGGTTCAGTGACCTTTTCCAGTTGAGTAGTTCTGGATATGGACAGCCTATTTAAAGTGGATGTGAGTGCAGCTGAAAAAGGAATATTTGTAACCTAAAAACCATGAAAAGGGTTTTTTGTTTTTTTTTTATAAATTCATTTTTATTTAGTTAGAGGCATGTCTTGACACAGTGATCCGCTTTCAAATGGATGTTCCACTTGTGAATACTTGAGAATTTAAAAAATTGTATTCACTGAAGCGGGGACATTTTAGATTGAGGAAAAAAAAGGTCGATGCTTTTTCCATCCTCATGGTGACACAGAGGAGATGCCGGGACCCTAGAAATGAAATATGTTTCCTTTTTTTTTAATTAAAACGAATGACCGCCATTCTCCCTCTGAACGGCAGGAATGTGCACGCAGCGGAGCGAACTGCTGTAAGAAGTGTACGCTTACCCACAATGCCATGTGCAGCAACGGGCTGTGCTGCAGGGACTGCAAGGTGCGTTGTTTTACTGCGGCGCCTTGAGCCCGTAAAATATCCGCGACTGAACGCCCTTATTGTTTTGCCTGCGCTCCGCATCGCCTGCGCCCTCTGACAGTACGAGCTGCGAGGCGTGACGTGCCGCGAAGCTGTGAACAAATGCGACATCCCGGAGACCTGCACGGGAGACTCAAGTCAGGTGAAGAAGCCTTAAATGCGGCGGGATGTTTGTTTAGTTAATTTTTTTTTTTTTTTTTTTTTTTTTTAATTATTAATGAAGTCCATTCTCTCTTCAGTGTCCTTATAATGTCCACAAGCTGGACGGCTACACGTGCGATGCTGGACAGGTTGGAGTCGTTTCAGTTTAAGTTGGTCTGTTTCCTCCCTCTCTTCCAGCCTTTCCTCATCAGTGTGATCTTCTTTCCTTCCTTCAGGGCCGCTGTTTTGATGGCCGCTGTAGGACCAGAGACGGACAATGCATGGCTCTGTGGGGCTATGGTACATTCGGGCTTATCCCACCCTTCCATTCTCCAGAAATATTTGATACCGCAAAAACAGGAAATGGAGATTTTTTTTTTTTTTTTTTTTTTCTTTACAAAGGCTCTGCTGACCGATTCTGCTATGAAAAGCTGAATTCTGAGGGAACGGAGAAAGGAAACTGTGGCCCCGACCCCAGCAGTCAGGGATGGGTCCAGTGCACTAAGCAGTGAGCGAAGCACCGTGACCTCGAGAGGTCGGAATTTGAGGATATCCTTACCTCCCTTCTGCCCCGTCTTATCTCCGACAGAGACGTCCTGTGCGGGTTGCTCCTGTGCACCAACGTGACCGCCAAGCCGAGCTTCGCGAGCCGCCGGGGGAAGCTCACCAGTCTGACCATCCAGCATCAGAACAGATACATGGACTGCAGGTGAGCCAGATGTTGAGGAGCGGAAGGACGGCGTGGGCTGTAAAAGCAGAAATCGCGAAAACACCGATCCACATTTTGGAGCTCCTTTGAGCGGATCCAGATGTGGCGGATCCTCTGGAGAGTAAAGTGCTTTTCCAGATGTTCGAGGACGCTCTGAGAAATAGAGTGTTGCTCCAGATGCTTTCGGTTGCCCTAAGTAATAGAATAAAAGGCTGATCCAGATGTTGTGGGCCTGCCTAGCCTAACTCCCCTCCCCCCGTGTGAACCACAGAGGCGGCCACGCCGTGTTGGACGACGGCTTGGATCTGGGTTACGTGGAGGACGGGACTCCGTGCGGGCCCAACATGATGTGTTTAGACCACCGCTGCATACCGGTCACCACCTTCAACCTCAGCACCTGCCCGGGCTCCTCGTACTCGCGCATCTGCTCCCACCACGGGGCGAGTTTGTCACCGCCGCCCGCGTCCAGGACCCGCCGCCGTTCAACGGCAGTAACGTAACAAACCGTGTCTGCCTCGCCCCCAACAGACATGCAGCAACGAGATGAGGTGTATCTGCGATCCGGATTACACCGGAAAAGACTGCAGCGTGTTTGACCCCATCCCCATTCCCACTCCGTCAGAGGGCCCGGAAAAATACAGAGGTAAACACCAAGAGCCAATCAGAGCAGGTCTGCTGGTGTCATGTGACTGCGACAGAGGAAAAGGTACAACATATGGGAGTAAACTCAGGATGTTTGTCCAAGATGAAGATGGATCAGGCAGCTAATTGTTCAGGGATTTGGAGGTGGGGGGGGGAAGAGAAGTGAATGTTTAAGAAGATTACTAGGAAGGAAAGAAGAGTGAGGTAAAAGGGACAAGAGAAACTACCACTGTTGGGCAGGGAGGGAAAATCAAAGATGGAAGGATGGGTGTATCAAGAAAGAGAAAGTACATGTTGAAAAATAAAAAATAAATGAAGTATAGGAGACAAATCGAGGTTGGTGGAAGTGGAGAGTGGAAAAAAGAGAGATGGTAACAGAAGGATGGCTGTTTTAGCCTGGATAGAGAGAGATGATTCAAATGGAAACAGAACACAGAAAGGAAACAGCAGTGGAGAGGAAAGGAAATGCGGGGAAAAGGGGATTAAAAAAGTATCTCAATTTCAATCCCACAGGTCCCAGCGGCACCAATATCATAATAGGTTCGGTTGCCGGTGCAATTCTGCTGGCAGCGATAGTCCTGGGGGGAACTGGCTGGGGATTTAAGTAAGAGCTCTGGCATGTCTCCATCTGTGTGTGCCTGCCGTGTTCCTCTAACACACATGCGTGCAGCCCGCTGCTCCCCCCTGCTTGCTGTTTGATCCATACTCACAACCAGAGACGGCGGCTGATTTGAGCTCGCCCCCTACCGCCCGTTACTTCCCGAATCAGGACCCCCCCCCACCCTCCCGCGGGCGAAGGTGCGGTTTCGGATTCATTCCGATGGTTGAATGGGGAAGTGCTTGGCTCCTTATAGCTCAGTCCGGTTGCATTGAACACTGGAACACTGCATGTTCTCTTATTCCCGCTCTGCGTGCTCGCTCTGCTGACAGTTTGACGGTCTTCCTCACCCTTCTCACCTCACCCGTTCTCTGTGTGTGTGTGTGTGTGTTTTTTTTTCTCCCTCCCCCCCACCGCCCCGCCCGCGTCGCCGCGCAACCAGGAACATCCGAAGAGGAAGGTATGACCCCGCCCATCAGTCCTGACTCCAGGAACAGAACCTGGGGTTGTTGCTCGTTATGATTGGATGCCATCTCTTTTATAAGATTCCTTTATTTCCAACATCCATCTACGATTGTCCCCGTTTTTTTTAATTGCTTTGTTTTTACTTATAATCAGGGCTTACTCCATCCCTCCTCTATCCTTTCTTTCTTATTTGTTTGTCTTACTTAATTCACATTTCTTACTTCATTCATCTATATTTTGGCTGATTTTGAGCAGCCTTTGTGTTGATGGTAATTCCATAACAATTTCAATAAAAAAGGGTGTTTTGTTCTTTTTTTTTCTCCTTTTTTTGTCTTTATTTACATTCCATCTGCAAGAAATTGCTCCACACTCGATCAGGTTGTTTTTTTTTTTTTTTTTTCAGTTTAAAAGTGCTTGCTATGTCTTGTACAATCGGAGCAAAAGTATCAGGAAGCTCATTACAGCCCATCTGCACATGTCTTCCCGCTCCTCTTCCTCCGCACCATTTCTCTTCCTCAGATCTTCGGGGGTTTGAACGGCCTCCCTCTGCTGTCCTTCTGCTGCATCCTGTCAGCTCTGGAGAGAGACTGAACAACGATGTCTTCCACTTCTTAGCGCTCGGCTCACATCTGTTTCCACCTCTGATTCTTTCTAAACCTAGAAATTTCAATGATGTCTTCATGGTGGACGCTCTGATTCCCACCCGCACCGAGGCATCCTGGAATGCCTCTTATTTTTTATTACGTATTGCGACCACAGTGTTATTTTTATGTTTACGGTTGCCATACTGACTGTTATTACGCTTTAGGAGATTCCACAGAAGCTTTCAGCTGTTGAGAGGCTTCTCAACAGGCTTAAATGTATTTAACCCCCCTCTCCTTTAGGGTCATGTGATTGTAACTGCAGAAAAATAATGTCATTTTATCTGTCTAGACAAAGGTTAATATCCGTAACTGTGCTGCCTTTTTGTTAGCCGACACTACTGTAAATCAGTACTTGCACACAAATAGTATTGATACGTGAATGTTACGCCCCACAAAGGAAGTTGCTGTGGAAACGGGTACTGATGCTGCAGCCTCGCATCCTCACTGCCTCTCTGAACTGAAGCACAAAACTGCTCATTTTCTTAATAACAGAGCGTTTCAGGGGAGCGTGAGCGCCACCTCGTGGCGAAACCGGGCCTCGGTTTCAGATTTTAGCTCCATTGAAGCGGTTTAGTTTAAACCGACAGCACACGTATTGAATAATATTCGGCTTCCCTTCAACGAGAGTTAGTAAATGATAAGGTTTATCTATGAAAGGCTGTCTTTCATTAAACAGGTCCATATAATGAGCCCTCTAGGGTGTGCTTGAAAAACAAACGTCTGCGTCCATTTGTGAGATAGTCTTAGATCACAACGGAGGTGGTGATATATGAAGTCTGTTTAGGATAATGATCTGATGATATATCAAAGAGCTGAGCAATAACGGTGAGATGTAATGAGTCAAGTTTCACTGCCAGTCAAACTACAGTAACGTTTATCATGATTAACAAATCACCAAGAAGGCCAGATCCCCTTCCTTGGTAACTGATTTTGCTCCTTTCAGACTTTTAAACGGTGGATGATTTTTCTTGGGCAGCGGATGCTCGACACGGAGGTCACAGGTCAGACCCTGGCACCCGATACGGTTTGCGATCGGTCAGAATAGAGATTCAGGTTGATGTCCCATCGTGCCGTCCGACTTGAGATAAACATCATTGTGTCTCAGTGGAAACACCCATAAAGTTGTATATTAAAATGTATCTGAATCACAACGGCCATGTCAGTTTTTTTTTTTAATTAATAGCAACAATTGGATTCATGTAATTATTACAAAGAAAATAGCTGCATCGAATAAATACATTACATATAGTTGAGATTATTTTTGTTGTGTTGTATAAAACTTTTACGCTATCAAGTAGAAAAATGGAAGAAAGGACAGAAAAAGAGGCGTTGCTTTGTCAGACGTTGGACTCCCCGGCGTCTCCTTTTCCTTCCGGCTGACTCCATTCGGCGTAGAAGGCCTCCTCGTAGTCTCCCACGCCCTCGAACTCAAGGTCAGGAGACTCGGACTTAAAACGAGCGGCTTCCTCGGCTCCGAGAAAATCCTTTCGTTTAGAAAAAAAAAAAAAAAAAAAAGAAGGTTTTCTTCGCGTTAGAGACAACCGAATCCTTGTGAAGGAACGCGCTCCCTCATCCCTGGATCTCACCTCGTCGTCCAGGGCCAGGTATTCCTCGGCGAGCGCCAGCATGCGTTTCTGTGCGACGGTTTGATCGTGGAGCTTCACAGCTTCCTGTTCGAATGGACAGAACGACCCAAAGAGAAATCCATTATTGATCGTTGGACATGTTCACATAAATCCGTCCATCTTCTACCACCTTATTCCTTTAACCTCTTAAGACCCGAGCTCTTTTTTGACATGCATTCTTAAATGATCTTCGCTAGTTAGGATTATTGGGACCTGATGAAGAGTATAAGGACAAGGATATTGTATTTTAATAATATTTTGAAACGAGTGGTTTTTGGTGAACATTATGTCCACATACAGGGACAAACAATCTAAATCTGTAATAATATAACGTTTAACTGTCCTTGTATGTGGACGTTTGACCCCATACTAAGGAGAATTAGCTGTTATATTATAGGTGACCCAAAATCTAATGTCCACATGTGTGGACGCCAGGTCTTAGGAGGTTAATGGTGTCCCATTGGGGGGGGGGGTGGAGCCTATACCACAGTGGAACTAACAACCATTCCCACTCACAGAGTCACTCACGTCCCCAAATACATGTCCCGGGACTGCGAGAGGAAGCCCTCGCAGACCCGGGGGAGAACACGCGGGCTCTTATTCCCCTCACCATCCGGGCTGCGAAATGGTCAGACTGAAGACCCCACCGTTGGCTGGAGGCCTTGTAGAACCTCAGGTTCTGCTCCATCACCCGATCTTCAGGCTCAAACAGGGAGTAGCTGGAAGCACACGGCGCCGCACTTCTGCCGTCATTCACTAGAACACACACACACACACACACAAAGGTTGAAACTACACACAGATGGATCTCTGGTGAGGATTATTGCAGCTGACGGGCTGTAATCTTACTTTTATAGTAGGCATACTGGAGGTAGTGGTAAATGTTGGCCACGAAGTTCTGCACAAAATATCCTCCGACGTTCGGCATCAAGTCCTCCTCGCACTGCAGCTTACATTTTAATATGTCGATGTAGGCGTCTGTGGAGGAACGGAAAAAACGCCGGTGGTGGAACATTTTCGGCCTCTCGGCATCGTCCCGTTTCGAAAACAGCTGCCGCCGAGGACCACACAAACCAGACAGGGCCGTGTAGACGTCGACGTCCGGCGGAGGCCGAGCGAGTCCCTCGCAGTCCGCCTGGCAGAGGTCGTGCTCGCGGAGGTAGAGCTTCAGCGTTTCCTCCAGGAGGCCGGCGCCGCCGCTGTAATCGCCCGAGTTGAGGAGTTTCACCCCCCCGAGAAAGCAAGCCTGGGGAAAGGCGACGGGGGGGGGGGCGTGATCCGACCAGTGGGCCGAGACTTCAGGAAGGACGGAAGGAAGCGGTGCATCAGCGTCGCTGAAGGAACCGGAGGCTCCTGGGCTCACCTCATACGGCCGTTCCTCGTGGTCGGTGAGGTAGCCGCTCAGGTCGTACTGGTTCGTATACCCCTCCATCGCTCGCAGCATCTCCGGGTCCTCGGGGTTCCTCTGGAGGAAGGTGTGGGCACATGGGACGGCCCTCTGCAGGTCACCCAGCTGGGACACAGAACATCACCTTCACATGTCAAAGACCAGCCCTTGTGACACCTGCGGAGAAGAGCTCGGACTTTTACTGGTGGCCGCCTCCAGCAATTCCCTAAATGGGTCAGAAAGGATTTGAGCTGAATTTTAAAACCGATGCGTCGTTTTGTTGCGATCAACAAGAGCTCTCTTCTCTACTCTTATGACCACTAGTGAGGGAAGGATGGAGCGGGAGATCGACAGGCGGATCGGTGCAGCGTCTGCAGTAATGCGAACTCTGCACCGGTCCGTTGTGGTGAAGAGAGAGCTGAGCCGAAAGGCGAAGCTCTCGATTTACCGGTCGATCTTCCTTCCTACCCTCACCTATGGTCATGAGCTTTGGGTCATGACCGAAAGAACAAGATCGTGGGTACAAGCAACGGAAATGAGCTTCCTTCGTAGAGTAGCTGGGCTCTTCCTTAGAGAGTGAGAAGCTCTGCCATCCTGGAAGAGCTCAGAGTAGAGCCGCTACTCCTCCACGTCGAGAGGAGCCAGATGAGGTGGCTCGGGCATCTAGTTAGGATGCCTCCCGGGCGCCTCCCTGGTGAGGTGTTCAGGGCACGTCCCACCGATAGGAGACCCCCGGGAAGACCCAGAACACGCTGGAGAGACTATGTCTCTCGGCTGGCCTGGGAACGCCTGGGGATCCCCCCCGGAGGAGCTGGATGAAGTAGCTGGGGAGAGGGAAGTCTGGGCTTCCCTGCTGAGGCTGCTGCCCCCGCGACCCGACCTCGGATAAGCGGGAGAAGATGGATGGATGGATGGATGGTGTTTTGTGCCCCCCCCTCCTCTCCTCTCGCTGTATCCATCTATAGGTATTACCAACGCCATCGTTATGCGCTGACCTCTGAACCCTCTCAGCTCCGGCTTTCATTGCTCATTATAAATAATGTATTTGCATCTCGACGCGTGCATTTGATGTATGTGTCTATTCTCTCCTCTTTCCCTCCTTCTTCTCCGAACCATCAGCAGGAGGAACCCCCCTCCTCTATATGAGCCCGGTCCCGCTCAAGGTTTCCTCCTGTTAAAGGGGAGTTTTTCCTTGACACTGTTGCTTTCGGGGGGTCAGGCCCTGGGCTTCTGTGAAGCACCTGTAATGATCCCGTCTGAGGCAGTAGCTGGTGGAAAAAACATTCCAGATGTAGCTCTTCATATGAAGACAGATTCAATATTCCAGAACCATTCCAACATTCCAAAAGCATTGAACATAAACGGCTGGATACCAGTGCTGCGTAAAATAGTAATTATTTCATATCAAAACGGATAACTTCAGGCATTGCTATTCAAAACACAAACACACACACACACATTGGAAACAACTTAAGGGTTTACTCTGTTTACCTTTTGAGCGTTGCAACAGCGCCCCCCTGTGGCGACATCTCCGCATGACACACACACTGACGCTGAGTTGGGTCGTTTATCGGAGTGTATCTCATCACACACAAGATGTCTCACCTTGGAATACGCATGGTGCAGATATCTGTACGGAGATCTTCTGCTGAAGTCCCGCAGGATCTCTCTGCCGGGAGGAGGCAGCTGCAGCGCGGGGAAGCGCTCCCTGCACCTCCTCCGACAGGACGCTGTCGTCACGACGATCCATTCCTGGTTCCTCACGCCGTTTCCTTCCGATTTGCTCCCGTCGCAGCGCTGGGCGCAGTATCTGACGCTGTCTCTAAGGAGACGGCGCAGACGTAAGCTCAGCTCCAGGTATTTGATCGACTCCGTCCACTTCTCCGCTGCGTAATGCTCCAGCGCCAGTCCGTAGGCGGCGGCGAGGGGGACGACGTCCTCTGCGGGGAAATGTGTGAAACTGTAGTTGTCGTATTGCGCGTCGGTCCGGAAGGCAAACGTCAAACAAAGCAAAGACACAAATGCGCCCGAAGCGACCATGATGGGATGAAATCCCGCATGTTCTGCTACTCCCCCCTCGGTGTGTGTGTGTGTGTGTGTGTGCGGGGGTCTGCACTCTGGTGAAGTGATCAAGGGTCTGTGGGACTTCCACAGGCTGATGTCTCGGGTTTCCTGAGTGTGGGTCGGCAGCTGTTCCACTGAACTAGTTCTTCATTTGGCACACACAAGCCTGCGTAACGGTGCGCACGGCTGTGAAGTGAACCCTGTTGTTGGTCTTAAAACCAATACAATAAAATGAAATCTGCTGATCCTGGTTAAGGTAGGCAGAGTAACCGGAACTACTGATTATAGTGGGGGCAGACATTGTTTTATTGAGAGAGGATGACTGGACTGGTTACACTAGATACCGTTAGAATTAGTATACACATCAGCATAGTTTCCAAAGGGACTCTTTTTCCCCCCATAATGCATTTCATTAGACTTTTGTTTCTGAAGACAGCCCCCATCTACGCATACACCCCCAGACACACAAACACACACTAGTGCCAAATTGAGACTCTTGAGTTGTATAAAGCAGACTTATGTCTGTATATCAGACAAGCGCGTACCTTTCTGAAGGTATAGAGCTTCCTGTTCCCGACTCTTATTTTTTAAAGGAAGTAGAACTCGTTTAGTACACCGTCTAACTTGCCACCTCCGTCAACACTCTTTTCTCCCCCCGTGGCAAAAAAAAAAAAAGAAAAAAAAAGTCTCCCTTCCCCAACCTGGAGATTGTCCACGTTTACACATCTGTCCTGCTGCTGCTTCCTCATCTGCAGCCGCCGTGTGCAGAGCCTCAAGTTTCTACGCGTTCCTCTGCAAATTTTCGTTTTCCGGGAAAGTTGCATTTTTTTTTTTTTTTTTCAGGGGGAGTGAAACTGGGAGCGACTCGATCATGTTTCTGTGCTGCGTTGCATTTTTCCTGCTGTCGGGCTCTTCCTCGGTGCAGAGCAACCCCAGCCCGGTGCTCGGAGATGTCGTCGTGGACAGATACTTCATCCCGAAAATCTGCGTCAGGGAATCTAAAAGCGGAGATCACGTTCGGTACCACTACAACGCCACGTTTGTGGACGGGAAAACCTTCGATTCGAGGTGAGATTGGCCGCAGTGGGTCATTTTCTTTAGTTTTTTTTTTTTTTCCTGCATGGTTTGGATACTGGACTTGAGTAGATCTAACCCCCCCCCCGTGATCTCATCCTGCAGCCACCAAAGAGGGGACGCCAAGGTGGCCTTGCTCGGCGAGGGCCGTCTGCTGCAAGGCATCGATAAAGGTCTGCGGGGAATGTGCGTGAACGAGCGCCGATCCATCACCGTGCCCCCCCACCTGGCCTACGGAAGCACCGGCGCAGGTGAGAGGAAGCCCCCCCCCCGTTGCTTCAGCAGGGCTGTAATCTTCAACAACACATGAAACCTGAGACAAACATTTGCAAGTCCAGAGATCCTCTTTGGCAACCCCCCCCCAAAAGACATCTGTTTGAGTTTAATAATAATAATGACAATAAATTATATTTCTAATGCACTTCAAATCTCAAAGTGCTACAAAAAAAGCAACACAAATACACACTACGAACATCGCAATTAATAATTACAAAAGAAAAAACCTTAAATAGATGCAAGATGGGGGAGGCAATTTTAAAAAAAAAAAAAAGCTTTGTTGAAGAGGAAGGTTTTGAATCCTTCACAGCGGTGTGGAACTTTGACCTGTGAAGAGGGAGAAGGTGGGAAGGTGTTTTTGGAGCGGGGGTTTCCTGAGCAGATTTGGGGGAGGGTTTCTCTGAGACCTCCTTCTTCTCCTCTCCTCTCCTCTCCTCTCCTCTTTACCCAGCCGACCATCATCAGGAGGGTCCCCCTACATGAGCCTGGTCCTGCTCAAGGTTTCTTCCTGTTAAAGGGGAGTTTTTCCTTGCCACTGTTGCTTGTCTGGGGTTAGACCCTGGGATTCTGGAAAGCGCCTTGAAACAATTTTGATTGTATAAGACGCTATAGAAATAAAGATTGATTGATTGATCGAGGGAGGGGTGATGTGGTAGACGTACTGGGGAGTAAGTAGTAAATTAATGTAACGTAATAAACTTCCAGAACAAAACAAAGTCAATTTGAGGCCGTATTGTAGACACTGCTCTCCATGTTCGTGATCTCATTCTTCTGTTTAATCCAATAAACCGACACGATCCGAAGCCCGAGTGCTAGGCTGGCAGATCTGACCTCTTCTGACCTCTTCGGTGTCTCTAGGCGAGGTGGTCCCCCCAGACTCCACCCTGGTGTTCGACATCCACCTGTTGGACGTGTGGAACAAGGCCGACCTGGTCGTCACCAAAACCGTCACCACCCCCAGGGACTGCACGCGCTCGGTGGTCCGCACCGACTTCGTGCGCTACCACTTCAACGGCACCCTGCTGGACGGTACCGTGTTCGACTCCAGGTGAAACCCTGTCCGCTCCGCCTTCGCCGTTCTCCCCTAACAGGTCAAAGGGGCCCCCCCCGACCGGCGGCGCGACTGAAAGGCTAGTTCTGTATCTGTACTGCGTCACCCAGGTGTTGTGTGTGTCTGACTTTGCGATTGTATGAGCCCTGCGTAGCTACGCCAGGAAGCAGACCCACAACTCTCTGGTGGGAGAGGGTTGGCTGGTAAAGGGCATGGATGAGGGCCTGCTGGGGATGTGTGTGGGCGAAATCAGGAACATCATCATCCCACCATTCAAGGCGTACGGAGAAAAAGGCTCAGGTAATAATATAATAATATAGGTAACAATAGTCTGGGGGAGGTCGACCGGGAAGTCTAGATCTTCACCCCCCGTGGTCTGACCCCCCCGCCCAGGTTCCGAGATTCCCCCGCAGGCCACCTTGGTGTATGACGTGCTCTTAGTGGACCTGCACAACCCGAAAGACAACATCACCATCGAGGAGCAGGCGGTCCCCGAGACGTGCGGCCGCAGGACGGTCGCGGGGGATTACGTCCGCTACCATTACAACGGGACCTTTCTGAACGGGGTCACCTTCGACACCAGGTGAGCGCTGACGTCGGCCTCGCGACGCCCCCCCTTGCCCCTTCGCGAGCGATCGCTCATATTCGCTCGGCTTGCGCGCAGCTACCAGAGGAACAGCACGTACAACACCTACATCGGGATGGGGTACGTGATTCCAGGCATGGATCAGGCTCTGCTGGGGGTCTGCGCCGGGCAGAGGAGGAGGGTCACCCTGCCTCCGCACCTGGCCTACGGAGAGAACGGAGCAGGTAGAGTAGATCATCTTCTTCTTCTTCTTGGAGTTGTACCACTGACATGAAATAAAGGTGGAAGATCAGTGCTGGCATACGGAAGTCACCAGTTTGATTTGGTACTGCCAGAATCTGAACGGGGGGGGGGGGTTCAGATTAGTTTCATTTCATGCCCAGTTTTAAGTTATATGGTAAATATCCAAGCGTAAAGTTCTTCTGAGAATGGGGGGCCTTGTGTATTTTTCAAAGTCGAAAGCTTTTTCAAAGACGAAAGCCGACAGTTTTAATGAATAATTTAAGCTTCAGGCAGCATCGATTGTGCCCTCTGTTGTGGAATTTAGCTGTTTTGAGGGGCAGATGATGAGTCTCAGTTACTGCGTAAGAAATGGTCTAACCAGTCCAACAGTCAGGATACATGCACGGAGGCATGCAGAGAGATCTCCCCCCGTGTTTACGTCGGTAGCCCCTTATACAGTCAAGCCTCGGGTTTTCGAACGTCCCAGACCTCGAGCAAATCGGAGTTCGAACGAAAAATTCGAGATTTTTTTGCTTCCGATGTCGAACAAAATTTCGAAAGTCGAACCCCGCGAGATGAGCCGAGAGGACCCGAGAAAATGACTGCCTCCGTTCGTTGTTATTGACAACAGCTGTACGCAGACGTGTTCGCTGTTCTTAACGCAAAGAAAAGAAAAAAGTAACTGTATTTTCGTTACTCGTTTTGAGTGTAAAGGGAGAGATTTTTACGTATTATTTACCGTATCTGTAAACGAAGCTGGGGATAGACAGATACGGCAATACATTCCCCAGCCTAGCCTAATCTATTAATTCAGTTTATTTATTACATGTATACTATTTATTTCTATTATTTATTTATACATTACCCACTCACTTATTTATGCAGATTATGGTGTAAAATAATGAAAAAATGCTTAAAAAAGGCAATTTTTTTAGCCTTTCAACGGATTAAAATTTTTTCCATTATTTGTAATGGGAAAAATAGATTCAGAATTCGAACAAATCACTCGAACTGCCTTCTGGAACGGATTATGGTTGAAAACCGAGGTTTGACTGTATATGGTCATTCTTTTCTGATGACCTCATAGCACACTATAGCCAACCAAATGGTACAGAGTCCAGTCCGTTAGAAGAGGACCCAGGAACCTGTGGGCCCCTGGACTCCTTCACAGCAACTTCCCCATCGGGAAAAGCAATTTCCCGATATCATTAAATCATGAGCGCAGAGAACACTGGTACCAGGACACGCATGGAACATGACTGGGATAATGTCAGAATGGCTGTAAAACAAGTGAAGGCCTTACAGTGGTCAAGGCCTACAGAGAACAGGTACACGCACTTCAGACACTACACAGACTCATGTTCTATATGTTTAGTACAAAAGGTTACAAGAAGAAGTTCATCACACACAATTTCTTTACGCCTCGCATCCTCACCCCCCCACACACAATTTATTCTGTAGGAAGAGTAAAAATACAAGATTTGTAAATGTGGCAGAACTGCACATGTAAATTCAAATATCACACAGTTGTTTTTAGGATATGGGTCCAAGCGGAACAAGCGGAATGAAATACGTCATGTTAAACCCGACTTTCAGGGAGCATGCAAATTTACGTTTTTTGAGCACCTCCAGGCTGCCAGGCTGTTAGACCTAGGTGGCGCTGTAGCAGACAGAAAATATGGACATGTACATGTGTCCGGGTCAGAACTCTGGTCAATCATGTAAAGTTTGAGGCAGGTTGGTGTCAGCAAATTAGAACAACATTCTCACTCACGGTGAGACATTGGTTTCCGCCAGCTGTCATGACCTTCGCCATCGTAGCCATGCCCATACGGCCTTCGCCGTCACAGCCACGCCCTCTTGGCCACACCCTCTGATGATAAGTTGTCATTTTCACACGAAAGCATCGTCAAGGTCTCGTTGAGCTCCTCACCCAGACTGAGGTGAATGTCAACATGCTGTCTCAACTCAAGACGGGACATTCTCTGATGCCAGCAGGTGGCGCTCTATCGATAACTGCGTATTGTAACATACATTTGTCGAGGCCCAGACCACAATCACACATGTGACCTTTGACCTCGATTCAACAACGTATGTCTCGGTGACATTTAAATTTAAATAAGAAATGTAACAACTGTTACAAGATGATAATTCAGCTTTTCGCTTTGCATCGTGTTTTTTTTTTCTGTATTATAAATTTGTATTTGTAGG
Organism: Lagocephalus sceleratus; assembly: GCA_911728415.1. Taxonomy (NCBI): domain Eukaryota; kingdom Metazoa; phylum Chordata; class Actinopteri; order Tetraodontiformes; family Tetraodontidae; genus Lagocephalus; species Lagocephalus sceleratus. The sequence goes on along the minus strand of CAJVRN010000231.1, from coordinate 5,559,186 downwards.
TTCTGCATTACTAACTGTAATAACTGTAGATTCGGAATTCACACATTTCCACAGAAAGTTAAAGTACTTTTAATTTCCCAGGTGACGTCATCCCACCATCGGCTGTGCTCGTGTTTGACATCCACATCATCGACTTCCACAACCCCAACGACACGGTGGACATCCGGACCACCTACAGGCCCGAGCCGTGCAACGAGACCACCGAGGTCAACGACCTGGTGCGCTACCACTACAACTGCACGCTGGTGGACGGCACGCTGCTCTTCTCCTCGTGAGTCTCCGGTTTGCTCTCTTCGGGCCGGCGAAGACCGCCGCGACGGGTCCGCCCGAGCTGAGTCCCGTTGGGCGCGTCCTCCCGCAGGCACGACTACGAGAACCTCCAGGACGTGGTGCTGGGGACGGACAAAGTGATCGATGGCTTGGACCTGGCCTTGAGGGGCATGTGCGTGGGAGAGAGGAGGCTGGTGACAATTCCGCCTCATCTTGGACACGGCGAAGACGGAGGTGAGACACTCAAACCACGATCTCCGGGTGATATTTATATTATTTTTATATTTATAAGCACTAGAGTGGTTTAGATCATATTTATCTGATAGATACCAGTTTGCTCATGTCCGTGGCGTTCCCTCGTCATACAGTAGGGTTAGCCACGGAGTCCCTCAAGGTTCTGTACTTGGACCAATCCTCTTCACCTTGTACATGCTTCCCTTAGGGAACATTATTTGGCAGCATGGGATAAATTTTCATTGTTATGCTGATGACACTCAGATTTATTTATCCATGAAACCAGAGGAGACAGAGAAGTTAGTGAAGCTCCAGACCTGTCTTAAAGACATAAAGTCCTGGATGTCTTCAAATTTCCTCCTCCTTAACCCAGGAAAAACTGAGGTCATGGTGTTTGGTCCTGAACCTCTCAGGGATAGGTTAGATCACATTATCACACTAGATGGTATCTCCTTAGCATCTAGTCTCTCTGTATGGAATCTAGGAGTAACTTTGATTGTATAAGACGCTATATAAATATATTGATTGAGATTGATTGATATTTCTAGTCCCTGGAATGACAATGTTTCCCTGTGTTCTATGTTATCTCTGAAACTTCACATTGAACCTCAACAAGAAACTGATGCGCTTTTTTTTTTGGGAACGTCTCTTAGCAAGCGGTGTTCCGTCCAGTGCCGTGCTCGTCTTTGACATCGAACTGGCGAGCTTTGAGAAGGGCGTCCCGCCTGGTTACCTGTTCGTGTGGCTCCAGGAGAACCCACCAAACCTGTTTGAAGCTCTGGACCTCAACAGCAACAAAGAGGTCCCTAAAGAGGAGGTACAGTTTGTGTTCCCGCTGACCACCTATCGCTACGATATATATAAGACACATAAAAAAATTTTGCCTGATCTTTTTTTCATCATTGCCTGAGCTTGGCTGACGGGACCTTGTTAGATTTAACACTGAAATCATCCAAAAGAAGAGAGGAAAGTTGAGAATCCCTCAAAAAATGACCCCATTCATGGCAGTGATTAGAAAGATCGCAGTGTTAATGATACACATTTAATCCGAAGTTCAGTGTCTTAGCTTGTGGACACTGAAAATCCTTTTGGTTGTACTACCCCTTTAATAACTTGCACCTTTATAAATAAAACTGACAGGAGTTTCTGTTTAAACGTGCAGGAATGTAAATTTAAATAGTTCGTCTTGCGCCATCTGGTGGTTAAATTAAGAATAACGCCGCTGATTGTATTAGGGGAGGTCATATTTCTGGCTTACTCTTTTTTTTTTCCCTTTTTTTATTTGACATCTGTAGTTCGGGGAGTACATTAAGCTGCAGGTGGCGGAGGGAAGAGGTCGTATTAAACCTGGACTGACCATGGAGCAGGTTGTTGCCGACATGTTTAAAAACCAGGATAGAAATGAAGACGGCGTGATCACGCCTGAAGAGCTAAAACTGAAGGTAGATGAAGACAAGGAAAAGGAAGCGATGCGGCACGAGGAACTGTGATGAGGAGAAACGCTGTCACTGTCTCTCAGGGATAATCCGCAACACAGGAAACAACCAAACAAGCAAAGAGACTCTTTCTCCACAGCATCGTAGTTTGATACTTTTTTTACTGACAAGTTTTGTGTCGTATGTTTGTTTTTGATTTTTGCATTCCTGAAACTTAAACAAGCACCTTAATTTGTCCTGAAAAGTCACACTGATTAAACTGACAGAAAAAAGAACAGTGTGGTCTCAATATGTGATCCACAGACGCTTCAAGAACTTGGAGAGTTAAATCGGGAGGCTTTCCACCTCCACGAGGGCAGTTTTTCACATTTTTAGTTGCATAAAACCTGGAGTCTGATTTAAAAAAATGACATCAAAAACACATATATACATATTAGTTCTTAGTAGTAGACATTACAGTTACCGTATTTTCTGGACTATAAGCCGCTGCTTATGTGGCTTTTTCACCGATTTGGTGAATAAAAAATAGAATCTGTAGAAAAATAGGGATTTTTCTGGGCTAGAGGGGTGCTCTAGTCAAAAGTGCCACTTTTTCAGCGTTCCATCGTGATACAATGTGGACATTTGTGTCTTATAGTCCAGTGCAGCTTATATATGTAAAAATATTTTTTCCCATTAATATTTAGCGGGTGTGCCTCATATTCAGGGGTGCTCTATAGTCTGGAAAATACGGTAATTCAGTTAAATTCAATGCTGCCTTTGGATAAATATAAACTACATCTCATACAATGTCACATTAAACCACAGCCACCGTGTTTCCGTGACAACACTCATCTTGACTTGTGTATTCTCTTCTGTGATGTTAGTGCATTTTCTTAAAAAGTGGTTAAAATAACTGACTTTCTATCTGGTTAATACTAATAATAGTTAATTGGTAACAGCTTCATCCATCAGCACCACTCACTCAAGGTGCTGATGTACAGTACAGTACACTGATAAACATTAAAGTGAACAAGTAAAGGAACTTTGAAGATAAAGAAATACACATCTCTGCACTACTGTGCAAAAAACATCCTGACTGGTTTGTGTTTGTGTGTTGTATTGCTGGCCTGTTTAAAAGGTCTGGTATATTTAATTTGTGCAGGTTTGTTCTTGTGTTTGAATTTCTATGAAGACATTCAAGAACATTGAAGGTAGATCGCTCATATAGATATATATAAATATATATATATATATATTTTTTTTTTAGAAAATGAAGTCTCAATTGTTCAGAGGTTGGAGTTTGATAGACTGTTTGATAAAACCTCTCCGTGTCAGGGTGAAGGGAGTTAACATGACCCCGTGTGGGACAGAACTCTGACAAAGAGACATGGTGAGATCATCCGCACGCCACACAAAGGGTTAACACCGCCATCCCTGATCACGCGTCCGGCTCCTCCGGTTCTGCTTCTTACTTGCTGCCCCGAGCTGAGGTGATGTATCTGAGGATTGCGTTGGGAACGTCCATCGTCTCATCCTTTACCAGCACAACGTCGAAGGCGTCCACGTACGATTCTTTTCTGTCCTCCACCTGCGGCACACACACACACACACACACACACACGGAGCTGGTGGTTAAATGGGGCGGAGCTTCAGGCGCTACTGGATGCAACGTTCTGGTCTGAAACCGCTGACCCGGTCGTTGAGGAAGCCGATGGTGAGCCTGTTCTGGTGCTCGGGCGCTCCATCGGCCATGGTCAGGTCCCCCAAAGAGTCCCCCAGCAGCAGCACGTTGGGTCGGCCCTGCAGCTCCGCGAGGCCCGCCGCCTGCGACACGGCGCCTTCGCTCTTGTTGAAGGAGTGGATCAGCTGACCTTTGAAGGCCTGCAGGACCCCCTGAAAGGACATCGCGAAGCTGGAGGGCCGAATCTACACAGCGAAGAAGTCCGGGGAGCACGTCTGGGGGGTTGGGGTGGGGGTGGGGGGGGTGATGATGTGAGATGGATGCGGGCGCCAGCGTGGTGAACTCACAGCCTGGTCGAAGTCCATGTAGTTGGAGATGATGCGGACGTTGGGATGGAAGACGTGGTTCTGCTGGATCACCTCCTCCAGCACGTCTCCGATGCCCGCTGAGAAGATGAGCAGAGGGACCTGCTGCTCTTGCAGATGGCCGAAAAAGGCTTTGTAGCCGTCTCTGCGGAAACCACGCGCAACCTCGATCAGTCAGGACCAAAGAACCAGTCTGGCCACAGCGCATGTAAAAATATTCAACGGGAGAGGAATTTATCTTATTGAAAGGCGTAAATCTGAGATTCGGAGCTCTGCTTGCCTCAGCATAACGTTGGATTCCTTGACAGCCCGAGCCAACAGGTCTTTCCTGATCCCCTGTTGGATCAGCAGGTCGTGGACTCGCGTCCACCTACGAGAGCAGCGGCGCAACTTCAGATGCTGCGTTCAAACTAATCCAACAGTTAAAGGGGGGGTGTGTTGATCCTCACAGACACACTGGGTCATTGTTACCTCCGCCAAGGAGGTTATGTTTTTGCCGCTGTTTGTCTGTTTGTCTGTCTGTTCGCAACATAACTCGAAAAGTTATGGACCGATTTTGATGACATTTTCAGGATTTGTTGGAAATGTGAAAAGGAAGAACTGATTTTGGGGGTGATCTGGAAGAAATCCTGGATTCTGGATCACTTTGAAATGTTCGTTAACATTGTGGTGAATGGGGCCAAAAATGAAGTACCGTATATGTGGGACTAATATTTATGCCAGGAATTGTTGCGCTTGGCGGAGGTCTGCGCTCTCCGAGTGCTTTCTAGTTTAGTCTGCTTCTCACCATTCCACCATGAGAGGAAGCTTTTCCTCAGTCGTCCTGCGAGGGTCGAACTCGATGGGGTAGTAGGTGTTGAAGAGTTCCTTTATCTGCAGCAGAGACAGGCAGTCACACAAACCACCTCGAAGAGCTCATAAGCGGAACAAAAATGGACATTTTCCCCAATTTTAATCCCGAAATGACCTTTTTCCCTCCCATAAATCCGGTTTTCTTTTGTTCCCGGGTGCTGTTCCCGAGTGACTGATCAGGGTGATTACCTTTTTAGAGCAATCTTCACTGATCAGCAACCTGTTATCAAGAATGTCTGCAAAAAAAAAAAGTTTCAGATCAAAACAAAGACACTTAAACAGACAAAACATCAAGACGTATAAAGTCAAAGTCAAGATCAATGGTGGGCACCACCATAAGAAGGGGGAAAAATATAAAATATAGTTTCAGATATTCAGTCGTAAATGTTTTAACCCACCCCACGAGTGTGTGTGTGTGCTAGAAAATAAATCTGAAATATACATATATAGATATGTAACATTTGAATAATACAACTATTACTTGGATACCAGAATAATCTGTTATAACACTGGTATCTCAGACCTTTCTGTTGTTTAGGGCTACTAAACCTGATCTCGTGCTAAGTTCACAGCCCCACCTACAATAATTCCCCCCACAGGCCAAAATGAAAGCTTACTGTGTGTAGTCGGTACTCTCTGGCCATTGTGGGAGAATCTTGTCAGCGTCATATCAAAATCTGAGATCACCTGAGGAAACAGGACGAGGAGCTGAAGCGCTCATTTAAAACAAGACTGCGAATAAATGTCACACACGGACGCCAGCAGGTCAACAGATTATATTCCTGCTGGGATTTGGGCAATGCAGTTCATGCACCACCGATCTGTAAACGAACGCAGGAAACGGGCAGGCGTTGCTGTTCGTCCATCACCAGTTAAAAGGGCATTGTGGAGAGCTACCTGCAGACCACCTGCACCCGTCTGCTGCATGGCCCTGATGGTTTCCTCCACTCTGGAGCGCTCCCTCATGGTCACTGTGCACCTGCTCAGTTCTGGGATCTGTGCAGAGAACAGGCGTGTTGCAAGTGTCTTTTCGAATCCTACTTTCAATTTCTGCACATAAATCATGGAAGCAACCACTTGGCGGGGGGGGCACAATCGGTTTTTCAGGAACTTTGAAACTTTCAGAGATCTTTCACCTCCGTCTTTGACAGCTGGTGCAGGATTTTCAGGGCTGACCGCATCGGTGTGCAAAACCAGGGGGTGATGTAGACCTGCACGGCGAAGGTTCACAATAGGGGCTTTACTTTAGGAGACCGCAGATCTTAAATCAACATTGGCTTCAAAGACATCTTTAAATATTACATAAGTGACATAATATAATGCGTATCGCTGACGTCGCCCTCCTGCTACAGCCCGAACATATTATGTATTTCGGTTACTGAGCATTCAAACAGAATTTCGTTATACTTTATGAGTTGGAGCCCATTTTTTCTATTTAACGCCGTTTTGAGGGGCTGATTGGTCCAGAATGTGATCCTGTGGCGGTTACGCAAGAGCGTGTTAAAAATAACTTACCATTTTCGAACGGAGAAGCACCGAGTCAGCGATGTTCAAGCGGCTGTTCCAACATGTGAGTTTAGCAGCTGCGGTGGCCGATGAAGAAATAACATTTACCTAAAGCGTCGATGTTATAAAAATAACGTAACAAGTTTTTTTTCGGGTTGTTTTGAATGGTTCACCTGTATTGTATTCCTAACTGCTGCGTGTCGCAGTTGGAGGATTCCGATCAATCTCAAGAACGAAGGTTCCTACCTTCGCACGTTAGTTCCTACCTCAGTACATGACTGTTGACAGGGTAGAAAATTGTAGTATTCAACGATAAAATATATATTTGAAAAATAACTAAGGCACTAAAGGATGGAGCATGCTTGATAATTGGTCAACTGGATACTGGTAAAGAAATTAATAAAAAGAAGAATAAATAAATAAATACATTTAAATTAAATAAACTTAAACTTATTAAATAAATTGAATAAAGATTAACAAATAGATGTGATTAATTCAATAACAAAGCTGAATACTTATTCCCAAAATAACAGGAGCTGAACATGAACCAATTTAAGCTTAAAAAAGGCAGAATGGAGCAAAAATACAACATAATTTTAAAGAAGAGCTGAAATTAACAATTAAAGTAGCCCCCTGCAGTCTGATTCCATTGTTAATGAGATGAATATTTATATAATGACTATATAGTAAATAATTTTACAAACTGCTGCAGGAATGCATATGAGCTAAACAGATCGTACATGCTTTTTCTTGCCTCTCTTGAACTGAGAGATCTAATCACAATAGAATTCTTCAGCTGCAACACCGTTCAGTACAAATGCAAGTCAAAATTCAAAGTAAAACAAGTTTATTATTATCTTTATTCCAGTATATGCATTACAAACAACTAAGCATGTTTTTTTTTCACAGTTAATTGAAAAAGGGCAAAAAAAAAAAAAAAAAAAAAAAAAAAGTCAAACATGGTCATACAGCAAAGCAGTTCGAGTTGGTTTTGGTGAAACGTACAGTTTCAGAGTCGACATCCATATTTCTAGTACGATTGCAGCTTTCATGGTCCCTCACCAATAACAAACTTCCAAAGACGCACTGGACTCATTCATGAAGCGTTTATCACTCTGGGCTTCTGCACGGACCTGTGTTCTTACAGGAAGCAAAACAAAAAAAAAGTCATATGCTCTGTGAATGAAACAAAAAAAGAAAAAAACCAAAACATGTAAACACCCAGAAGATGCAGCTAACCGAACAGAAGCTGGTGCGTTTCACCCACTACATCACAACCAGGGCTGTAAAGAGACACCCTGTAAAAGGCAATGGTGGAGTCATAAATCTTAGTTTTATTTCCCAGCTCAACATTAACAGTTTTTCCAAACACAAAAAGACAAAACAAATTCTTCAAAATGACTTTGGTTTATCTGGTGATAACTAGTCTACTTAATGGAGTGCAACTTGGACAAAAAAACCCCAAAACTTTTCAGCTAAGGTGCAATACTTTGAATACTCTTAACAAACTGCTAAAACAAATTGCAATTAAAATATAAGTCGTTTTTTTTAAACCGTGTTACAGAATATAAAAAGACGGTTCAGTGTATTGCTTCGCTTGGAGACATTTCTTGTCAGAAGCAGTAAATACGTCATCACTACTTGTAACATTTGAGGGAAAACTAACCTGTGCTTTAAGTTCTACCTTTGTACCCAACTGTACAAAAATTTCCTTTTCGTACCAATTAAACATGGTGCTTCTGTAGCAGTGCGCACTTATTTGGTTCAATCCGACGAAATTAAGCTGAAAATGTTTCCCAAACAAACAAAACTTACTTAAAATATACTTCCCGTCTTCTCCCTAAAATGACTCGACCGAAATTTTTAACCCTGATTCCGCAGTTGGGCAATTATTTCAAGAATCATCCTTCCCAGATTTGCCAAGGCAGCAGTTTGGCCCAACCCTTTTAGAGCAGTCACATCTGGATGCAGGTTCGAGTGTACAATGGAGGAATTACATGGACATATGTTCAGGGAGCACATAAGAGATGTCATCCCAGGGGTGTCGATACAAGCCCTGCTTCAGCCTCTTCTGGTCCAGGTAATGTCCTAATGTAGCACACGGGAATCGAGATGATTGTGTTTAATAGACGCAAGATTGTGTCGTGCTTCGTGGGAATGTGACTCACCGATAAAGCCCATGCTGCGGCCGAGGACAAAGATCCCGTTCAGCGCCCCGATCTCCACAAACTCGTCGGCTTCATCTCTGCAAACGGTTCAATATTCATGTGAGAAAGAGTCCTGCAGGTGGTGCTAGAATACGTTTAAATCCAAAAAGATAACTATGAGCAGACTCGTTATTCTTTAGTTTACATTGACAACAATTACATCCGAATGGGGAGCGAAATGAGAGACAAAATAGAATATTATAAACTACACAGCTGGAAAATGGCATTATTGAACAACAGACACGTCTCTTAGAAGAGTGAAGGATTCTCACCGTGTGAAACCACCACATGTCCTGAGCAGGTCCACAAAGGCGACGCCAATAAATCCATCCACATTGAGGATCAGGTTGGGTTTCTGGCAGTAAAGACAGTTTATTAAAATGTCAGGCGAAGTCTGAACGTTAGAAGAAATGGAAGAAAAAGTGCACAGTTCAGGAAATGTTTAACTCGTCTTTTTGCATTTACTGATAAAACATTTGCATCATAATATTTGTGTCCCCATGACAGCACAGAAACAACTCAAAGAGCCAACGTTTTCACCTAATCTGGGCTGAAACGCACCTTAGAAGTGGTGATCTTCTCGACGTCTAGAGCGTAGTCGAGTAGCTGAGTGGAGGTGAAATGTTGCTTCACGAAATCCTTCAGAATCTGCACGCGCATGTCAGGGTTATTGATCTGAAAAAGCACACACTCTTATTGTTTCGTTTCCTGGATATCCACGAAGCCCGGCAATAATTCCGCTGCACAGAAGAAACGAATCATTGGAAAAGAGGTCGCGCGGAAAGCGCCGCTTACCGATTTCACCCTGTGGCCGATGCCCATGATTAGTTTGCCGTCCTTCTTCATCTTGTTGACGAACTCCATGGGTAGCATGCCGCTGTCAAAGGCTTTGCTGAACTGCTTCGCGGCTGCATCGAGAGCGCCTCCAAAACGGTCCCCCTTCGATTCACAGAGAAATCATCCGTCAGCCAAACGAGTTTCTGCTACAATCGGCGGGCGGTCGGGCGGGTCGGGCGGGCGGTACTGACAATGGTGAGCAGCCCTGAGGTGAGGCTGGAGACGAGGTCCTTCCCAGCGCGGGCGCACACGATGGTGTTGTGCGCGCCGGAGACGGCCGGCCCGTGATCAGCGGTCACCATTAGGCACATCTCGATGAACTGGCAGGCGTACCGTGGCAGCCTGTGAGGAGAGCAGCCGTCATCGGTCTGAAAGACACCAAGTGGAGCGTAACCGCGGCGGCCGCCTCTGACCTGCGTTGGAACCAAAGCAAGCCCAGCACTCCGCCCAAGCCCATCTCCTCCTTGAAGACCTCGGTGATGGGCATCCCGGCGTAGATCAGCTCCTGGCCACGCTCGTCGCAGATGCTGGTCATGAACGAGGCTGGCTTACGGATCAGACCCAACTCCTGCGGGGGGGGGGAATTAAGCAAACGTGGTCACAAAACAGTAAATGTTAACGGAACTTTAGTTCATCAACGTTATCCAATTCAAGCTTTTTACAAAAATGCTAGCTGTTTTTTTTTTTAATTAGAGTGCGTGTTCATCGGTTTTAGACAGCTTGCAAATTTGCAGAGTGAAATTAAGTGTTCTTACTCTGGCCCAGGAGTAGTCCATGGGTACTGTTGGAGGGGGCACCTCCTCTGCAGGAACTATGGTCCCATTGGCCACCAGTTGGTCATAAACAGACCTGTTTCGCCACAGGACACATTGTTGGTGGGGGGAAAAAAACAAACAAAAAAAAACCCCTCTCAAAATGAAAACTCCGACGGTTCTTTATTCGTTTCTCACTTGATGACGTCGCCCAGCTCATCGAAGCTCTTCGGTACGTAAGCCCCGGCGTCCCTCAGGGCCTGGTTCTTGGCGACGGCCGTCTCTGAGGCTTGGTTGGCGCAGGCGCCAGCGTGGCCGAACTGAACCTGGAGACGATAGAATTGCAACATCAAGAAACGACTCTTTACCAAAAACATCTGAACCGAGTTATTTGAACTAAGACACAGACCTCTGAAGCGAACATGGTAGCACAGGTTCCAATGCACCAGCACACCACGGGCTTGCTTATCCTGCCTTCTTTGATACCTTGACAGATCTGGTACTCCTCTGCCCCTCCAATCTGGGTGATCAAGAGTAAACGAGATTACAAACACGTTCACAGACGAAAAGAAAAGAGAAGAAAATCAGAGGACGCAACAATGTTGGTACGCACCTCTCCCAACACCACTATCATCTTGATCCCCGGAGTGTCCTGGTAACGAATGACGTGATCCATGAAGGTGGAGCCAGGATATCTGTACAAAGTGTATAAATTATTTTTTCATTTTGGTCATAAGAACAAAAAAAAAAAAACACATCACAAACACACACCAACTGAATATGTATATAAATTAAGTTTTAGCTTGTCCTCCAAACATCCTCCCATCCTCCCTCCATTAATTAATAACACTTAAGAACTACTTTTCAGAAAATAAATGACAGGAAGCCCATGCATAAAGTATGTTCAAAAGGTTCCAAGGCATGTCATGAACACCCCTTAGTTCATCATTCTGTTGTATATTTAATGAGATTATTTTGAGAACTATTTTTTAATCCATTTATTGTATTGCATAATTTCCCTTCTGTTTAAGTATTCCATAAATTTACACCTTTTAGAGTTATACATCTTTCTTTTGGACTGGTTTTGCGTATAGAATCTAGAATGCAAACGGTTCTACGTCGACTTTTTTTGAGCCAAGCGTCTAACCTGTCCCCTCCGATGGCTACACCTTCATAGACTCCATCTGTGGTGCGGGAGATGATGTTGTTGAGCTCGTTGGACATTCCCCCAGATCGGGACACGTACGCCACGCTGCCGGGGCGGTACAGCTTCGAAGCCAGGATGTTGTCCAGCATACCACCAGTGTTACCGATTTTAAAGCAGCCTGGTTTGATGCCTCCAACCTGAAGAAATTAAAAAATAAAATAAAATGCACATTGATAAAAATGCAACCAGATCAAAACACACTAAAAAGTACAGCAGTCACAGCATTGTTGGTGTGAGAAGTAATAAAAACGAACCGTAGCAGGGCCGATGATGGTGACACCTTTCTCGTCAGCCACCTTAATCAGCTTCCTGGTCTGAGCTTCGGGGATGCCTTCGGCGATGATGGCGATGGTGTGAATCTAAAACATGCGCGCGCACTCGCGTCAACGCTGAACTCCAGGACTTATTCCCGCTCGCATGCGAGCAGCTTTTACAAGTTTGTCTGTTTCTACCTGAGAGTACTGCATGACCTCCATGGTGCTGTCAAAGGCAGAGCGCAGTGACGCAAAGCTGATGACGACGTCCACCTCGGGGTGCTTCCTCATGGCGTCGGCCATGTTCTTGTAGACCGGCAGCAGGATCTCTTTGTGGCCCCAGTAGAACTTCTGCTTGTGATCACCACTAAGCAAAGCAGGGGTGTTTTATATTAGCCATTTCTTACATAAATTACATTATAAATGATTTCATCTTTTAACCTACGTGAACGGGTAGACCATGGCCGTCACAGAGGGTTCGTCTCGGGAGCAAACGTAGTCAAAGTCCAACATGCCTTGAACGGCCCGTGTCTGCATGCCCCAAACAATGGCCTTTGTTTGTTTTCTGAAGAGCGTGGTGGCCTTGGCTGAGGAGAGAAGGAGAGAAAGAGAGATGTCAGAGCTGGACACAGAAGTAGAGATTGTATCAGTAGAGGAGAAGGTGGGGACACGCTCAGGGAAAAGGCACAAATGGAGACATTAATAAGCAAATTACGGACACTGCACACCCACACACACACTGAGGACAAGAAGACACCAGTCAGAGAAATAAAAAAGCACACCCTTTAATTGATATATTATTTCTAGTGACACTAGGCCTGGGTTCTCTTTAAAATTCTTATTTCTGACACCTTAAATACTCATGGAATTCAGGACATGTTCCATATCAAGTGCTTGGAAAACATTTATAGAAACTGTTTTAATTCTAGGTTTGATAAATAATATTATATGTTTATTAGTAGTATCACAAAATGACTCCAACCATAGATGTAGAATTACAGAATTCCTGTTACTCCAAGAATCCCTAGATAATAATCTGGTTATATGGTGTCACCACACAGTCAACTTGAAGTGCTTATTATTAAAATAAAGCATACTCAGAGCTGTGAAATAAGATTCCCTTTAAGGTTTCCAAGCCATCAAAAGAACAAACACACTGGGAAAAAAGGAATGCAAGGGGAAGGTGGAAAAAGGGCAAAAAGACAGGTTCATGTTCACACCCTTCCATACCTCCACTGAAGCCTGAAGAGGCTTTTGCTTCTGTGACCCCACAGGACGGGAACACACACACAAGAAAAAAAAAAAAAAAAAAGGGGGGGGGTGAAAAGAAAAGTAATGTTTTATTACATAGACCACAGAGAATATGGCCAACTGTATGTCAAGAAACACTCCACAGCACACCAGAAGATAAGGCCATGCAGTGCCCAGCTGCAACTATGCTGCTGTGTAATACGCACGCACACAAACATCCTTGTACTTCTATCTTTGGGAGGACTGTCTTATCCTAATTTATTAACCACCTCCCTACCCTAATTCTAACCATCATAACTAACCCCCCGACCCTAAACTAACACCAATTCTAACTTTGACCCTCAAACAGATAAAATGTTCTTTCTTCAAAAAAAAAAAAAAAAAAATCCTTATTTGATAGAATGTGGAATTTGGTACGCAGTATTTTAGCACGTACAAGAACACACACATAAATGCACACACATCCTTGTACTTCTATCTTTATGAGGCCCTTCATAGACATAACTAACCCTAACCCTATGTGGACCCTTGCCCTAACCATCCCAACTAACCCCCCTAAACCCAACCGTAAACCTAATCTAAGCCCAATTCTAACATCTTTATCTTTTCACATTTTTTTCTACATCTTTAAAACTAGGTCTTGATCCCTCAAAAAGTCCAAAATGTCCTCACTTCCCAAAAATGTCCTCACTTTACTACAAAAATGCGAATTTTGTAGCTCAGTATATATAGCAAGTACAAGAACACATACACGCACACACACTAGTGCAGTTCATAAACTTTGCCTATCATGCCTAGTTTTCAAAATACCAAAATCACCCTGCCCAAACATAGCGTTGGAGATAAAGCACTAAAAGGTGTCACACAGACATTCACCCTCTCACCACGATGAAAAGGGTGAATGTTAGGACAAAAGAGACAAATCAGTCTAATAGAAAAGTGGAGAACCAAGCTTGGGTCATAGCACACCTAACACTTACCTTTCCCACTGTCTGTGACCATATTCTTCAGAGGCCACATTATAGAATCGAGACAGTCTTAGAAAGACAAATAAGAAGCATGAAGGTATGGAAAAAAGAAAGGAAGAGCAGGAAGATAGATAAATGGAAATGAAGGAAGAAACGGATAGCAGTGACAATATTTACAGGAGAGGAAGGCAGACATATGGGATGCAAGGATGAGAGAAATGAAATAGAAAAGAGTATGAGTACATGTGGAGTCCTGCTAAGAAGAAGAAGCTATGGAGATGTGAATCATAGTGTTTACCTCCTGGAAGGCCTGCTCTAGATTTTTTGGCTGGGGTGACATCATTGGGTGTCCAGGATTCTGAGAAGGAAGCTGTTCTTGTAGGAGCTGGAGTCTGATTTGGAAAGTGAGTAAAACCAACAACGCGTTTGTTAAGCCCTACCACAACCTTCCAAGGGAGTTGTTTAGATAAACACAAGACAAAGTGAATAAATGATGCACATCTGCTTTGTTTTAAAATGAGCATGATGAAAATAACTTGTACCTCTCACTGTATGCAGTAAAGCTATTTTTCAGCAGAATAAAAGTTATTTTATACTACACAAAGACAATTTATGCTGTGCTTCCACTGACCATATCGGTTCTACTCTACTTGCATGATCCAGCGGGTTGCAAAAAAAAAAAAAAAAAAAAGGCAACCGGGTTCTTCTACTAAAACCGTGACATGCATAAAAGCAGCTTTTGTCTCAAAGAAAAATGTGTGGAAAAAGACTAAAACAGCACCTTAAATTAATGAATGAACTTACTTTAATACTGTTACTGGCATTCAGAAGGAAGTTGGCGGTGTGTGCGTCCATCGGGGGCTGGTTGGGGATTGGTCGGTGGCCCAGAGCCATTCCAACAATGGCTGTCATATGGGTTTCAGTACCAAACACATAGATAGGAATACCTGTAGTCTTGCCTGATCAAAGAAACAGAAGTTACCAACATTAAAGTCAAGACAATTTTGACAGTTAAGTAAATAATAAAGGGATAATTGGCCTTAAATCATTAATGCATGCACACAACTTCAGCTCGCTGAAGTAAGGAATGCGCACACTCACCTACTTCTCCCATTACTCTCAGGCCCTCTTGGTAGTTAGGACCGCCGCGTCGAACAAAGATTGTAACCTCGTGCTCCTTCAGTGGGGTTTGGTAGTCTTTGATGGCTCTGACGATGCCCTGAGGATTGAGACCAGGAGGTCAGCCATGTAGGCTTAAAGACCTGGAACAATCTAAATGAGCTTTAGCAATTAGACAGGTTTGAGTGGATTGAAGGTAAGTATAAAATGTTATCTGTGGATAATCACAAGGCAAACCTCTAAACGCATCAAATGCACTCTACTAAAAA
Organism: Lagocephalus sceleratus; assembly: GCA_911728415.1. Taxonomy (NCBI): domain Eukaryota; kingdom Metazoa; phylum Chordata; class Actinopteri; order Tetraodontiformes; family Tetraodontidae; genus Lagocephalus; species Lagocephalus sceleratus. The sequence goes on along the minus strand of CAJVRN010000231.1, from coordinate 5,543,996 downwards.
TGATCAGTAATTTTCAGGATTTTCAAGTCTAATATGAGTAAAATTTACTTTGTCTATTTTTACCTTAAATGTGGCTGCTACATTAGTGAAGTTTGCAATACTTCCTCCAATGATCAACACTTTCCCTGCAGAAGAACAGAGAGAATATGAACGCTTTGATGACTACAGTGTTCAGCGACACTCGCAAATGTTTTTGCCATGTGACCGCGTCTGAGAGCAACTCGGTTAATGCGTCACTGACCTTCAGGGTGCCTCTCTCGTGTCATCAGAGAGAGTATGGTTTTAGCGTAGTCGTAGGTCTGCTGTTCGCTGGGCGCCCCAGAGTACTCGCCGTAGTTCGCCAGTTCCTCCACTCCGCCCAGGTCACAGATGGTGTCGCTGCAGAAGAGAAGACGGTGAAAAACCCAGATGTGGCCGGTAAACAAGATAGATTCAGACAACGCGAATAAGCACCTGTAAACTACTGAAGCTCCGCCTCCTGCCACCATGGTCCAGATCCTACCACGAGGGTTTAGTAGTGTCAGCTTCAGGCTCGCTCCACTCTTTGCATCCAAGTCAGCTATGTATGCTTCCTGTGAGGAAGAAAACATAAGGAGTTTAAAGCTCACACTGGACTAAAAAATATTAAGTATAACGCATATTAGTTGTCCAAGCACAAGGCAAAAGTTACACTGATCAGCCCGATTTCCTGGTTAATCCTAATTTGAAACTTGACTGTAAAGAGATCTCACCTCTGGATATGCTTCCCTGCCAAAAGGTGGTGGAAACTCCACATCACCCCATTTAGCCTTGCAAATGTAATCTGCCGTAGCATCGATCTTGGCAGCCATGTCAAGGACGTAAACTCCATCTCCGGTGACAACTAGTTAAAAGACAAAAAATACAGTGCGCCATCCATGCAGTGCTGCTTTTTCCAAATTGTCCCAACATAAACATGTCACAGAACGTGTAACGTAGAACATAAAATAACACAAAACATGCACATACCTAGAGGGTTGATCTCAAGGTAGGTAAAGTACAAATCCTCATACAAATTGAAAAGTCCGACGATGAAATTGGCCAGGACACTTTAGAAAGAAGACAAAAAAAAAGTAGATTTAACTAATCAGTTACATAGAACATAACTTTGATGCCAGTTAGTGCAGGAAATTAGCGATTTCTTTTTGCTCCCAGTGGCACGTCTTTTAAACTTTTAAAAGTTAAGATGCATTTGATTAGAATATTATAAGGATTATTTCACTATTATAAGGCCAAAGGATTATTTCACTGGTCTGGTTAATTAAGATGTGAAGCTAAAATCAGCCCACTATTCTATTACAAAGAATATAATCCCCTTTCCAAAATGCATGACCTATTATTTCAATGGACCAATTATTTCAACGGATTTCAATGGATTGGTGAAAGATAATAACAAACCAATTTTGTATATTGTACAGTGGCATGCAGAAGGTTTGGCAGATTTTAACGATCGCCTCTACCTGTGAAATCTTCCTCGATCCATCTGCTGTAACACAAACCCAAAAGATGAGCGATCCACCTCCATGCTTAACAGTTCGCCAGGTGATCTTTTTTACAAAATCCCATGCCCTTGCCTCACCAACCTCGCCTCGGCTCAGCCAAAGGGTTCTGTTTTAACCTCATCGGTCCACAGATGTGTCAGGCTTTTTTTTAGATATTCTGCAAATGCCCGATTCTGAATTTTGTGGCAAAGACGCTAGCCAGGCGTCGGTCATATTCGTGTTCGAAATCCGAGGCAAAATAGCGAAACCCACAGCTGCTGATTGTTGAAGTGAGTCTTTTTAAAGCTTTAAAATTTGCATCCCCTAGCCTTAAATAATGACTGTAAACAAACCATGGCCCTAACAGGCTTGAAGGTCTGACACTGTGGTCACTCACTTTAAAATTAAAAAGAATGTTCTTTGTCACACCTGTATATTGTAACTACCCCATGTTAAAACTGGGGTTTAAGTAACCCAAACCAGTTTAATCACTGAATATTCAGAGGTAAAAAAAACAGATCAATTAGAGCCATGTTTGTACCTTTTCTTCTCATCGGGGACATGGTGGAGGATCTGCTCTGACACTTGTTCTTCCGTCAGCTTGTCATCCACAGCCACCATCAGCCTCCGAGCCTTTGCATCCACATCACCGACCTCCACTCCTCCCTCGTGATGGAAAAGTACATGGTCGCCCTCGCGCGTGGCATAAATGCAAACATAAAACTCATCCTCCTAGGCACATCATGAAAAGATAAAAAATAAAAACAAATAAATGCTAAATGAAGTCACCTCTCCTAGTGACCTTAAAGAGCAGTATAACAGGAACTATGAACGAAGAGGAACCATTTTGCTGGGGCTTAAGTCTTATGAAATCAACGTAGTCAGCACTTTATTTTTCTTATCTAAACTCACTGGGTCCATGTCAACCCGACCTTCCCAGTCTGGTAGTAATTCTAATAGATGATGCTGGAGATGGCAAATCATGAGAAGTATCCCAGCCAGGTCAGCGGCTGGCAGTTATTTTAATTCAGAAAGACAAATACTGTAAAACGAGGACTGACATTAGTTACGATTACCTGCGTGTGTGGAACAAAAGGCTCAATGAGAAAGTTTTTCAGGACACCCTTTGCCTTCCCAACCTACAGAAGATAAAGCACAAGCATTTTAATTTTAATATATAAAGGATTGTCCATACAAGTGAGTTTATGAGATTTCACTAAGTCTTGTCATTTTCAACACCCTTTTTTTCCCCCCTTATCTTTTAAATACCCATGTAATGTTGTGCTGCATAGCAGTGTAAAAATATACATGTGTTTATGGTGGAGAGGAATGGACACTACTCATCTTTGCTTCACCTCTGACCTAAACAAACATCACTGTAACTATACATAGCACCCTTCTGCACGACACACAATACAGCCGTGGGATAAACATTAGTCGGACTGGCAGCAAAGTTAATGGAGTGCTGTTATTCTGTTCAAAAAGGTCTCAACTCACGGTGGTCTCGTGCATGAGGTGGCTTCTGAGCCATTCTTGGACCCCCTGCAGGTCAAGGTCAATTCCTACCAGGCCGAGTTTCCCCCGTCGTTTTATTAATTGATCCGGCTTGACCACAAGACGCTTGGGAGAGGGCGAATAGAAAAATGATCAGTCACACATTAAGCAGAATCCATTTGTTATGATTTACTTCCTTAGACCAAGAATGTGTGTATGCAGGCAATATAACAATTTCCTCAATTTAAAGACTGCTTCAAAAAAAAAAGAGACACATTTACTGCTATTTTTTTTGAGAAATTTGATTATACGCAGTATTTCAAATTTAAATGACTTTGTTAATGCAAGTTGGTGCAAACCTGGTTAGTGCACATTGAAACAAAGTCACATGCCTCTCTGGTGGCAACAGCATAATGGCTTCTGCTGACTTTCTATGACTTGCAGTAAGCAACGGGTCTCACAATCTCTGCGTACTTTTACCAGTTGAATAACACCCCAGAGGTCTCATGAGATTGTACTGACCACAACATTGCAGCTTTACCTCTGTTATTAGCCAAGGGTGCTCCTGTGTGAGCCGATCCCAGTCAGTCTCGGCAGTCACACGAGCATAACGGAAACGGTTCTGCACTGCTGCTGAAGTGCAGACATACTTATATAAGAACTCCTTCCCTGTCTGCTCTGAGATGGCTTTTGCAGACATGACAGCTCTGAACAGCACAGGACCTTGACAGGGAAAAGGAAACAGTTAATTTCAAGTTGTCACATTAATGTCTGATAAACTAAACTAGCAAATGATACTACTAAATAATAATGATTTTTGCAAAGCTATAGAACACATTGAGTCAAATTGTCAAACAAAGTTGAGGCTGTGGTAAATTGTGTAAATTCTATTATTGGGCTGAATGAATCACTTCTCTGTGTTTGTAAGATGGTCACAGGAATTACCACAGAATAAACAGCAGTACTACTTATATTTGCTGAAAAAGTGTTTTTTCCTTGTGTGATTTGGCCCTCCCCAAAAATAATCTCTTATGAGGTGGTTTGCATGTTTCCTTAAGATGATTGTTACCATCTAAAATATAAAAATGATATCATCTGATGCTTTTAACAGTCCTCAGATATTTTAATAGAAAGGAATGTATTGCAATCAAAGGCAAGTTGTTTCTTTTAATACTTATTATCTATGATTATTATATAAATTGACACCAATTTATTTTAAAAAGGATACAAATGAGGATGTTAGTAGCACTTATAAACCATCCCAATAGCTACCATGCAGGATACGTGTAGAAAACTCTGGGTGGATGAGCTGAGGGAACACCGGCTTAAACAAACATGGTGTGTTGTACTTATAGTCTCTGAATTCCTGATTCGAACAGCCCCACATGCTGTTGGACCTCCTCTACCAAACCTACAGCTGAAAATGGCATTTTACCTGACAAAACACACATGCACAAGTACACGTAGGTCATGTTCTAGATCTTATTTGAAGAGGCACAACTTTTGGATGCATCAATTTCTTCAATAGCTGCACTAACCAAACAAGATAAGGAGTGGCTGCTGATAGCAGGCTATCTCCTCCACGCATCTGATAACATTTATGAGTTGGGTTTTATTTCAGCTTCTGAAGGGCAAGCATGCATCTCCTGCAGCAATTCAACACGGTCTGCAACCTGTCTGGCATTGCTAACCTAGAAGTTCTGATATGGATTTAACTTAGTAAGCCATCCCTCCATGCTCTCAAGGACAGATGTCCCAGTATTTTGACGTCCTTAATCCAGGGCTCCATTGTATTGTTTGAATTCATTGAACCGTAAAACTTGTCTGGCAACTGAGAGGAGACAACCAGGATATTCCATAATATGGAAAGCCATAGTATTTCACAGTGTATCCCATAGTATTCCATTGCCTCATAAACGTCAAACCAATGAATGAAGGTACAGTACCAACTACCACACCCACCTCAACACATCATCTACCTAGCTAGACAAGTTTATTTAGTTATTCCTTAAACCCAGCGCGCAAATAAAGTTTAAAATAAGCTCAAATCAAGACAGATTAAATTACAAAACAAACAGAATGGGATCTCACAGTCGAACATGCCAATAAAAGCTGGTTGGATGATTCTCTTTTTTTGCATGGTATGAATTAAAATAATTGAGTGCATTCATCACTCCATAGACGGACAAAGACACGTATATTGGTGTGTTTTGGGTCAGTAGTGGTGAGATTGTTGCAGTCATCCTAGCAGCCAGCCTGGACTGACAGGCTACCCCCTGAAGCTAGGCTGAGGAGCCAGGCGCTAGCCGCTCACAAATCATGGCAAAGCGCCTTAAACTCGCCGGTTCACGACAAACGGGCAGGAAATGTTACCTTGTCAATGAAGGCGGCACCTTCCCGAAGGAGAGGGCAGGGGGCTTAAATAAAAAAAGAGCTGTTTTCTGGTGTTCAGAGGTGAGAAGCGACTTGGTCCGGAGGCTCCGTCAGTCGCCGCCTCACTCACGTCCTATGTCGCACCATAATCTGGCGACCCATTACGCGTCCACGCCGCCCTCTTGATTGGCTCAAATGCTGTCACATGTAATGATTAGCCACACCCCCCCCCTTTTTTTTTTAAATAGGCGGAAACGTCCATTAAATCAGACATCGTCAATAACCCCCGCAATAGACCTTTTCAAAATAAACTTTAAATGGAAAATAAACCATACATTTCCCAAGGAAACATGCGTTAAAGAAAAGTAAAATGTGGTAAATACATAAATCATATTGAAATAAAATCTCTATATTAGTGACGAAATATGAGCGTTGATTTTAACAAGGGAAAAAATTTAAAATCCCTATAAATGCACTGTCATGAAATGAATGCATTCTATTACTGGGGTGTATAAGGATAAGCATTAAAATAAGAACCATTTGTTTTGCATTGTACAAGACCTTTATAAATGTCAGCGTAATAATGATTGTAGAAAACTTTATGGGTAGAGGATGTTTTGTGTTTTAATTGTTTTGGGAAAATGTCTGAGGAAAACAAAAACTACTAGAATTTTTTAAATTACATTCTTTAAAGTGGAGGGAAACTATTAACCTTAGATCACTGTTAGGTTATTAAAAGACACAGCATTTGATTAAAAGATGAGCCTTTATTTTTGCAATAAGAAAAGCTTGTCTTGTTAACACAGTGGCAAATTTTACAACCGAGGCCTAAATTAGCACATGTATCAACAACAGAAGCCTGTCAGTGTCCTTTAAAACAGGTGGAACAAGTAAAACAAGGGGACCGTTGCTCAAATATGCATGTCAAAAATAGATGAGTGACAGTTGAAAGCAAGTGATGGTGCTAAACCTCCGATGCGATGCGCAACTGCTGCGTCCTGAAAGCGCCACATCTCGTGTGACAGAAGGTTGAATTGATCTGATCATGCTTGTAAGGCACCACTTCAATTTGAATGAGGAGACAGCAGATGCGTGGTGGGTTTTGTCAACATAAGACCCTCCGCAGGTGCATGTGTGACACTACAGCAACAAGGATGACACGGAAAATATTTACAGGCGAGTCCTAAACCTGGGGGGTGTCAAGGAACATTCACATTCTGCTGTATAGAATATAGTACAATAAAATATAAACTGGAGGAGGGAAGACTTTCTGGACAATAAATGATTTACTGTACAATGAAAGTTAAATATACAATGTAGCACAAATACAATTTAAAAAACCCTGCAATGCGAGTTAATTTGGCCTGTGAGCCAATAAAACCTGGACCTGCAAGAAACAGGCTGCTATGAGGTCAACTTGAACATCGACACCACACCAATACTTGTTCTATAAAGACATGCTATCAAAGAAGAACAATATCTCTGCCTGTGTTCTTTAATGCCAAGATAACACATCCCCTAAACATTTTCAAACTATTTGGAAAGGCTGAGTCAGTGTTAATACCCCATAATTAAGGAGATTTCTAATTTATGACAACAATGATGTGCGGATTGGCTGATCCAAACATATCTTTATTCTTATGACTTGAGTCTGATTCATCTCGGCCTACATTGGCTCACATCACTAAATCGTGGAAATTTAGGAGTGATTTATCCAAAATGTTGAAATGGAAAATGTGGGAATTTTACTTCCGGCATCATAAAGTGACGGTGAGTAAGAATTCATTTAATCCAATGTAGAATTTTCTCCGCATGCTTCCTTTACTTTAGCCAAACTGGAAAAAGAAATTTCCAGGTCCAGCATCTAGCAGAAAAAGAAAAGGGAAAAAGAAAAGGGAAAAAGATGAAGTCATTTCTCTAGATTGAAATAGCTCTAAAGTTTTCAGAACCTAAAGCAGCACGAACCACATACCTTGCCCCGAGCCAAAACTGAATCCATCATTGTGGCCACCGAAGAAAGCCCTGAAGATGTCGTTTGCGTCGAAATCTAAAGAGAAGGAAGCACAGTCAGACTCAGACCGCCCACGCCCGAACTGCGGGATCATTTTAAGCTGCAAGCAACATCAGCGGGGTGTGTACAGAACATGGCTACGAAAGAGAGATTTTCAGTTCTCAAAATGTCGATATCACAGAACTGACAAAAAAAACTGATTTTGAAACCGGTAGTGTAATGGCCCAGACATTAACCTGATAAAATTCTCCCGTTTTCCTGAGAGAAGAGGGAACTCCGCACTCTCTCGTCAAAGGTGGACTGAAGAAAAGTGAAAATTACCTCTTCCGCTGAAGCCGCCGTCATCATCCAGGTCGTGTCCATTGTCATAGCGGACCTTCTTCTTGGGGTCAGAGAGGACAGTGAAAGCCTCTCCCACCTCCTTGAACTTCTTTTCCTCCTCCTTCTGGACCTCCGGAGTTGCGGAGCTGTGGCGATCTGTCCGATGATGTCACGCCGCAAGGGAAAATCGCAAAAATAAAAACAAAATAAATAGAAAATAAGGAAAATACGGGTACCTCTTGCGTTCTGAATCCACAGTTAAATACCTGGGTGGTGCATCAGGGCTCGTTTGCGATAAGCCTTTTTGATCTCGTCCTCCGTGGCATTCTTGCCAACGCCGAGCACTTTGTAGTAATCTTTCCTCTTGCTCTTCTTCAACTCCAGCTGTGCCGTCTTCAGCAAGTGCTTGTGCTCTAGATGGCAACGCAAATAAGTGAAAAAAACAAAACAAATGATAGATGCTACAGTTTCCAGAGCAGGACAAAACCGCCTCTCACCTGATGTTTTTTCTGTCTGATAAACTTTCTCGTAGTCCCGCACGGCCTCCTCGTACTGCTCGGTCTCCATGTAGCTAAAAAGTTATAAAGAATTTTAGAAATGGTCAATAAAACCACAATAGTAAATGATAATTACACAAATCTGAATAGTGAGACGTACCACTGAGCTCTTCTTAAGTAGGCCTTGATGTAAGTGTCGTCTAATTTGATGGCACTGGTGCAGTCTTCGATGGTTTGATTAAGTTTATTTAGCTGATGAGGAGAAGTGGCATCAGGTCTTTGTCGTTAAACATGTTGGCTCACTTCCTTGTAATAAAAACGGTGCTTACCTTTGCTCCTGCTGTGGCTCTGTTGCAGTAGAGCTTGGCGTTGGTCTTAATGTTGTTGGGGTCTATCGCCAGGGCCTCAGTGTACAGCTGGTAAGCTGCTTCATAGTTAAATTTCTTGAATGCCTGGTTACCCTCCTCTTTCTTTGCTTTTAATGCTTTCGCATTCTGATGAAAGGGAGAACAAGAAAGGACCGCTTATCAGCATGTCTTCTATCAGTTTTATGTTCTTCGATCTCATCGCAAACTTTATTTCACTCTCCATTTCTTTTCCTCTATTCATTTCCTGAGGGTGTTTGTTCAGGTGGAATTGTAAACTGTGTCAATGATCAAGTCGTTATGAAGCGATAGAGAAGAGGACAACCGTACCCTGCAGGCCAGCCGGGCCTTTTCGTGGTCAGGTGCCATTCGCAGGGCCTGAACAAAGAACTGTACAGCTTTATCGATGCAGTCCTCGTAATAAAGGCACAAGCCTCGAACGTAAAGTGCGTCAGCATTTGTGGAATCCAGTCGCAGGATGTCACTGTAAAGACAGAGTTGTTGTAATGAACTGAATGTAAGTCCGTCTATCTCGCCATCAATCTGTGCAGCTTTATAAGGCTATTGAGCGACACGCTCTCCCAAATGGATCTCATAAACCTGAGAACCACATCAAGATTGATAAGTGCAGACTAAACGATGACTACTGACTGAATTGCAGGTTATGACATAAATCGATATGCAACACTGGCGTGCGTGACCGATCTACATCGCAAAAAAAAAAAAACTATGAGGAATCAGACTCCAACCCTTGTTGTATTGGCATTGATGTGCACAGAAAATAGTCTGAATAAGAGGAGAAAGCGAATATGGACTTGGTCGTCCAACTTGGGATGACAACTTTGCAAAGCGAGATGGAGGTGGATTTCTTTTATTTGCATCTATGTCTTAACATTTAACGCTGCTACTACTACTTCCTGCTGCAACTACTATTTCTTGCTCCATTTCCTTTGGTTGGTTAGTAGACGTGGGGCGGAGCAGCATTCACTGTGAGATAGTTGTTCAAATTTTCTAACGTGTCAAAATCATAATTTGCGTTATATTGAACCCGCCTCAGGATTAACTTGAAACCACTGTTTTAGAGCCGTAACCACTTTTCTCCCATGATGGTCATCTGTCGCCTGGGACAGCCCAAAATTGCACGGTGTATATCAGATGTTAATGAAAAGTTCATCGCTGGTGCTGCCACTCAATATCACATAATAGCTGAAAGAGAATCAAATTCAGAAATAACTACCTTGCAACAGACTGGGCTTCTGGATATCGTCCCAGCAGAGCCAGACATTCAGCCTTGAAGATTTTGAAACGGTGGCAGGCAGAAGCCACAGCTAAGGCCCGATCCATACAGAACACCACCTACAAAGAGTACAACAGTAAATTCTTTACTACCAGCAAAGAAGATCTGGATTCACAAAGATAATTGGGGAAAAAAATCCACTGCATTTGCTTTGAAATCACGATACTTTTGTTCTTACATTATGCATCTCAGTTTTTATGTAAGAGTTGACTATCCATCATCATGCAATCATCCAATAAATCAACTTAAATGAGTTTGGTAGAAGATGTTCATATGGTACCTTTCTAAAATCCCGTTTTTCAAAACCAAAATCTGCCATTTTTTCCAACTCCATCAGGGTCTCTGCAGTCTTACTCTACAATGCAAAGTTGCAACAACATATCCACACTTTAAATTAGTGATCAACAAATCTTGGGGAAAAAAAATGGAAATGAGAAGGATAAAATGGATGTCACCTCCTGCTTGGCTTCTCGGTTACTGGGTTCAAGCTCCATAACCTTCTTAAAGCAGCGACTGGCTGCCTTGGCATTTCCCAGTGACAGGTGGCACTTGCCTTCACGCAGGTGACCCTGAGGGACATGAGAAGAACAGGTTATACTCATGGCTGCATAATAACTTGACATTGAGACCATGCCTTTGTGTCTGTGTGCTGTCAACTACAGTGAGTGACTGACATGGTGGCCCTCCCATTGTAAATCTTAACTTTGTTGTCAACCTTGCAGCCAGTTGTCAACCTGTCTATGAAAGGGTTTGCCTGTAGTTTCATCCTAAACGATCCCTACTGCTACTACCGCTATTGTATGTTGTGAGCCACGTTAATAGAACCTTGTACGCTTTTTGTCAAAGTTCAGAAATAGAGATACACAAACATTACCCATTACTCAGCAGCCACAAAACTTATATAATAGTAAGAAAACGTAAGTCAAGTTCATTCTAAATGACCCTCTGTCCGGAGCTTGGGAGTATTGAGGTCTTTGGGCTGTTCTTACTATGTGACTGGTTGATAAGCGAAGTTTTTACACTACACAGCAGCAGGAAATGAGACGTGACAAGCAAAGGCGCAAATGCAATGCCCAAGTTGATGTTTTCATTGCAATCATGAATGCGGAGCAGGAAAGAGCCCTTCACATTGTTATTAAATACTGCATTCATTGGATGTAGCTCCCAACCAGACTGGATATTTGGCATGTTAGACATTCAGTTTGAGTCAGTCGCCCAATGTCAGGCTGACTGGGTGTTCATACTTAACGACTTAGGCTCACCCAGCGGAAGGTTGCCTCACCCAGATTTGGGGGAGGAGAGCCGAAACTAGTTGGTGTCTGGCCGATTGGGCTAAAATCATGTAGTGTGAACAAGGAATTAGTCGCCTTTCTGGATCTTATTGCCGGAGGTCTTTGGGGCAAATGTGGGAAGCTTAACTTCCATGCTTGGAGCTTGGTGCCATGCCAAGAATGATATGAATGTTCGAGAAATCACAGTGAGCCAGACCTTCATAAAACAGTCATCCAGGCGCACTGCCTGCTGCGAGTCTTCCAGGGCCTCTCGAAAGCGAGAGAGCATCATGAGGGTGGCTGCCCTGTTGCCATAATAACTGGCATTTTTGGGCCATGCATCTAGAAAAAAAACAAACAAACCAAAGGGAAGAAACTGTCTTTAAACTTCTGTATTTTTATATATACGTTTTAAATTTTAAACAATCATGACAAGCTAAAAAAGTCTATAAATCCAGTGAATGATTAACTAATGGAATCAATCATACTTACCAATGGCCTTTGTGTAACAGTTGAATGCATCAGAGTATGCTTTCTGACTGTAAAACACATTTCCTTGCTCTTTGAAGACTTCCGCTTGACTGTAGAAAAGAGAACCAGAAAACAAAGTTTAAAATATGAAACAAGTATCTTTGTGGTGTTTTGAGAGCGTGATGGTATACAACAGCCGTGAACACAGAAGCTTGATTACCCTGTAAAATCTGGAGTCAGGAGATAAGAATGGGGCACTGACAACATCTGTGATTTGAGGCTATAAAACCCAAACCATTTAACAGTGTTTGTGAATCAAAAAGGTGTCCCATCACTTACTTCTCTTGTTCATTTGGTGTACAGTTATGGATTCAAAGAAATGTGTAAAAGGAGTGTTAACACTTAGGCATATAAATCAATATGCTACCAAGAAAAATGTCAACATATTATAAAAAAGTAAATATATAACAAAACGTGGCAGTAAACTAAATCAGTGATTAAAGTTTTATCTTGTAAATCAAGTACTTTTCCATGTCGTACGAGGTCAAAACCGGTATATATTTTGCTGATTTTTTCCTTTTATTGTGGGATCTTGTAAGGAAGGTCTATAAAGACCTTCCATAAAGACCTTCCCTACAGGTTTCCTTACAGGTTTCTAGGAAAATGAAACCTTGGATTGAAACCCAACTGACTGCAGACGGCATAATGGTTGCCGATTACTAATCTCTTTCAGTCTTTCTTTGCCGTTTACAAAAGACAGGCATACATGTACGTCTGAAAATGTGACAAAAGCAAACCCTTCCAGCTCTTAGTAAATGGATGTGTTTATCCTACTGGAAGTGGCTTGGTCGTGACAAAGAATCCCCACCCAAAAATCGATGAATTCACGCAGAAAACGCATGGATTCTTATGACTGTTAATAGTGACGCTGTTTACTTTAACTTTCGCATCGCATGAGGAAACATTTTAAACACATTTTAGTCTTTGCTGAAGTAGCCTCGTTAGCTCGTTTCCGGGCTGCCCATGTGAGTCACAGCACACCCGCCGAATTACACCGAGAGATAACCCTGTAATTTCCCAACATGTAAATAAAGTCTTAAAGCACGGCACTGGTGTCTTTATTTACCGTTCCAGGTCGTCGGGACTGCAGATTTGGGGTTCTGCGTCCACCGGCACGTCGATGTCAACAGCAGCCATCTTTTATTCAAGCAAGGACGGTCGCATGTACACGTCATTTCCGGTTGACGAAAGCGCGTTTTACGGTATTTAGGTCACGAGCGATTTGCTATAATAATAATAATAATAATAATAATAATAATAATAATAATAATAATAATAATAATAATAATAATAATAACCTAACAGAATAGCAATAGTAATAGGAATTATGATTATGTATTATTTATTATATGTAAAATACATATCATGAAACATGAGGTTTGGGGTTTTATTCAATGTATTACCAGAGTCAAAAATATAAGGCTTTCAAATGATCTACTGCCACGATTACTATATTAATGTAAATTAATAAGTGATTAAGTTAAAGTCATTCAATAAAACCTATAGCGAAGTCCTGGTGTCAACTGACCGTTAGGTGGCGCGTCTGGCCGAGTCTGGATCGCTTCGATAAATAAAAGGAGAGGATGGGAGCGTTTATGTCATGTGGAAATATTCCAGTGATTTCAATAATATACCTAAATGCTTAGAAACCTACGCACTAAAATCTGGTAATAGTATGCACTGCCTACATAACCACAACACAGAAGGGACTTATTGGTATTGAAAGAGAGAGTATTACCTTATTATTTGCCTACAGCACAGTTGTCAGTCACGAAGAGGAGGTGTAATGTCTTTTTATTCACTGCTGTCAGTTTCATTGTTGGGAACACTATAGAAGACACTATTAAACATTGAGTTTAAAAGAGATGAACAGAAAGGATCTGCAGATTTAAATATTAATGATACTGATGACAGAGATAGGGAATTGGTGGAAATGAGCGAGCAGATAAGACTGATAGAAGAGCATTAAAATGACACAATAAAGATAAAATACAAGTTCTAAATCTTGGATGAGAAAGACAGGGAGGACTTTATGGCAAAAAGGAATGAGATGCACATTCAAAGGCAGACGTTATCACAATATCCAGAACTTCATTAGCATAAAAGATTTGAGAGGAAAGTGTTCAAGATTGCGATTAGGACACACAGGGCTGAAAGCAATAACATAACAATATGTGCAATCTGTGACTTTGATCTCTGGCAAGAAAGGGGCCACTACACAAGCCAAATTAACTGGATTTCACGTATTGTTACATTTTCTCCAGTGACAGAGTTAGAAAATGTTGTGTAAACTGTAACAGATGAATATTCAGAAAAAACAGTTCTTCACTTTCTGTTACCACTATACACCACTCTACATGTCTCATCTGGACACTGGAAAAAAGATAAGCCATCTCTTCTAATAATCCACTAAAGTAAAAGGCAGTACTTAAATACACAATTGAGTCTATACACAATTTAAGCAGTCTCTGATGCTCATAGTCCCCCATCTCAGACTGGGACAGATCTGACCTGACGGCAAGAGCTGGAACAAGCTGCTCAAGGTGTGGGAAGAGTCACTGATGATCTCTTTTGCTTTTAAGCTCTTCAGCGTTGTTGGGTAATCTGACTCCTTATCTTTTTCTGCTGACCACCGTCCTCTCCTCTGCCCCCATCTGAGGCACCATGTCTGATTAATAGAGTCCTAAATGAACTTATTCATTGGTCAATATTTGCAATTACCTACTGCAGCACCCATCTTGTGTGTCTTGTCAATATGTCATCACTGAGTGGATTACTGAACTTTTTAGCTGCATCATCTCTTCTTCCTCATGATGATGCATTCAAGTGAAGTAGGAAACATTTTGAACAACAACCCAAGGCTGCAACGCTAAGTCAAAGACAATGTCTGTATTTGCAAATATCCTCGGGGATCTCTTCATTTTGGTAACATAGTTGAAATATTACTCTGTATCATTTATGAGCTGTGTTAACCGTTCAGGCTATTTTTAAAGAGCTGTTATTTATTTTTTTAAAAACAGAGCTTTTAGTTTGAAGTCAGGGTCCAGCTCTCAACCAGCTCTCTTCCATTTTCTGTTGTGTGGATAAATGAACAAGCTGACATTTTTTACTCAAAATTCCATTGCTCATGTAATTAAATAGATCCCAAAATAGGATACTTCATTATAAAATGTAAACAACCTGATTTGAATTTGTACATGGATCTGGAGCAACCTTTGGCTTTTAAAATCTAATAATTATATTGATATTTGCATTTGGAAATGAAAACGACTTCAATAGTGTATAAAAAAAGCACTATTTATAAGTCCAAACTGAATACATGTTATGTAGCACGGAGTAATTTACATTATTGCAGTGAATGCACAGTTACAACAGTTGTCAGTTTCCAAAATACATATTGCTTAAGATGATGCAACAAAATTGTGTGGAAGGGATTTCTAAAAAAAAAAAAAGTAAAAAAAAATACAACAAAGAAAAAGACATGTTCAGAACCTGCAGATGAAACATTCCCAATTTTATCTACATCATTTCCCCTTGATAGATTCCACTTCATTTCACTGCATCTTCATATTGCACACATTATATTTTAAAAGTATCGATCAAAACACCTAACAAATTTTACCTGAAGAGCTTGTTACAATGGCTCGTTTCAAATCATACAATTTTTAAATATTATAACTTATATTATCAGCTGTAGGTGCGTTTGTGCGCCATCTAGTGTTAGACTGGCGGAAAAACACCTGCTAGCTTCAACTATAACTAAATGTCTGCTTTAGTTTTGTATGATATTGAAGTATTACTGGCTTTATGAGGCTTTTTGATTGTCAAGACAGAGAATAAAAACTTATTTAATTGACTAGAAATAGAAATAAAATGCATACATGTTGGACAATTGCTGTCAAGTCATGAAATTTGAGATGCATTATTGTAACATTTCTAAGTCAGAGGAGTTGTTTTTTGTTGGTTGCTTTTTGTTAATTAAAAAAAACACTGACGATATAATCCATTTGAAAGATATTTATGATTTGGATCTCGTAATAAAAGTTAAACTTCTCAAGGGTTACAACTAGAAAGCTCTTAAACAGATATTACTTTACACATATTTACAAACCCTGTTGTGTTCTCTGTCTAACTAAGAAATGAAAGATGTTTGCCATTATGGCTTGCAGAGGAGACGTAGGCTCAGTCAGCAGCAAAAAAATCTCAATCCATTCAAGGAGGACGTCCACGCTGTTTATACAAGATGATAGCATAATGTTCTGGTGTCCATTTAGGGGTCCCAAACCTCCTTAATGGCCCAAGTCCTTCTTGGTCCAGCTTTGGCTATGTTAGGTCCACTTTGCTGTTGGTCATCTCATGAATTATGGCTCATTGCTAGTAAGGAGAAAAGATGATGGGTGCGTGCGTGGCCCTCAGAGGTCCTGGAGCAGGCCTGAAGAGTGTGGGGCTGATCAAGGGGCTTTGGATGATGGATGCAGTGCTCGGAGGCAGCCGTAGCGCCATGGGTCCAGACGCCACGGTGCACAGGGCAGCTGCATTGAGGGGGGAGGTGAGGAACCCTGCTGGCAGAGCCTTGTAAAGGTGCTTCTGCAGGGCCAATTTTGTCTGTAACCAAAGACAGAAGAAGAAGTTGCGCATTTGCATGTTCAAAATGCAGTGGGAGGAAGTATAAACTTATCTTGCCCCACCCCCTTTCCATTACTACACAGAATTTATCTCTGTTAATGTCTTCCCATCCTGATTCATTTAAATATAGTATAGCATAGTATAATATAGTATAGTATAGTATAGTATAGTATAGTATAGTATAATTGAATATAATTATAAGCATGTCATCACACCACACCCCCATATACATGGAGTTTCAGGATTTTTATTTCTTTTTCTCACTTTTATATTTCATATAAACCAATTTTTTTGTATTTCTTTTTGAATTGTTTCATGTTTTGCGCATAATTTTAACTCCACATTCATACTATTCCATCACTCAGTTCCACAAACTCTTTTTGTTGTGCATGCAAAGAAAAATTTAAGGTTGAGGTTCTTAGCTTATAACACCCTTCTCTCCCACTGAATAAAATATGCATTTTAACTGGAAAAAAATATTTTTTTGCTTTGAATATTACTTGTAGTAGCACTACATCAATGAATTTCAGTTGTTTATACTGTAAGAACAGTGATTTTGTATGATCTCTATATCCAGCTTTATGAATAATTCTTTTGAAATATAACCAGTGAGTGTAATCTAGTTTTATAATTATTGCCTCAAACCTCCACAAAGTAAGTGAGATACAGAATTAAAGAATGTAATCCAAGACCTGTTTCACTCTGTTTAGTACTGCAGTGCTCTTCGAGACCCCCCCCAACGTGCTTAATGTGGGATTTACAAGTAATTTGATTATCCAGAAATCTGATTTCCTAATTATTGCTGTGTATGATCAGACAACAATCATTTCATTTTGTTTCTTGCTATTATTGAGTACCAAAATGCTCAACCTTCTACAACCCACAATTCCAAAGTACTGTTTGAGGGTCATGACATGACTCTCTTTAGTTGTGATGGTTAGAGTTTGGTGAAGGGGCTGGGGAATGTATTATGACTATGAAAGTCCTCACAAAGATAGAGATACAATGCTGTGTGTATTTCGAGTGTCCTGATTCTATATTTTATGTGGCCTCTGAAGAAGTTTACAGGCAGTAGGAAAGGTAAGTGTTTGGTGTGCTATGGCACAAGCTTGGCTGTCCAATTTGCCCATTTTAACTGATTTCCCTCTTTTGTCCTAAAATTCACCCCTTTCATCCTGGTGAAAGGGTGAATGTCTGCGATATGCTACCTTTGGGGAGGGTGTATTTTGGTATTTTGAAATGTAACTATGGTAGGCATATTATGAATTGCACTAGTGTGTGTACAGTATGTGTGTGTGTGTATAGTATATGTGTGTGTGTGACATTTTAAATGGTCCTTACAACTTCAAAGGCATGTTTCTAAGGATGAGGTTAGAATTGGGTTGGAGTTAGGGTTAGGGGGTTACTTGTGATGGTTAGGGTTTGGTGAAGGCGTTGGGGAATGTAATATGCCAATGTAAGTCCTCACAAAGATAGAAATACAAGGCTGTGTGTATTTGTAATCAATTCTCACCGCTAAGGCAGCACTGGGCTGTAGTTTATTATACGGGGTGAACTTCACTTTGACAGCTTTCCCAGCCAAACGCTCCTTGTGCCTTCTGCTGTTCATGTGCTGGAAGTAGACATAGACAAGGTACGGTACGGTACGGTAGACCTTCATCATGTCAGTGAAATGGCCGTGCTGGAGTAGAGTAGGGTAGAATTCAAGCACCTGTTTCAGTTGTGTCTCGGAGTTGACGGACACCTGACACATGTCACAGTGGAACGGCTGTCTGGTCACGCTCAGACCCACTCTGGACCTGCCGCCCACGCGCTGCTTCATCCTGCAAGCGGGCTTGGAGGACGTCTTCAGCTTCACCCTGCACTGGGACCGCGTGCCCTTCCGTCCACCGTCCAGCATTTGCTTGTGCCTGGAGCCTGATTCACCCGACAGAACAGAGGGTTGACGCACAGTTTTGGTTTTTTACGTAATTATCGGTAGTTTTCCGTCACGCACCGCTGCAGTGGGCCTCCAGCTGCGAGGTTGAATTGACCGTCACTTTGCAGGTGGGACAGTGGAGATGTTTTTTGCAGCTCTTGGGCTCTTCGGCCTCCCCCGCCTCCTGTTCGCCCCCTGCTGGGTCTTCCTGCCGTTCTGAAGGCGGGGCAGAGCCGGCGGCGGGTGAGCCCGCCTCCGGCCGATGGCTGTCTGCGGGCGCGGGCGCGGGCGCCTCGGAGGCCCGCGGGCCGGGGCAGGTCAGCGGAGACGCCTGAGGGGTGCCCAGCGAGGAAGGGTTTGTCGACGGAGGCTGCGGGGGGGGGGCGTTGGCCAAGGAGCGCCATGGGTCATTTTCGACTTTCTGCTGTCCTGCTTGGGACGAGGTACTCGGTCCTGGATAAACAAAGAAGCGCAAATATTAATGGTGTCACATTTTAATCTAAAGCTACATTCAAAGTCGCATTTATTTATTCACCGTATTTACATGTATGGGAGTCTTTCACAACACTAGTTAAGTCTTTGGAGCAGTGTTGCACTTAAGAAAAATCAAATCAATTACTCATCGAGACTCATGTCAGCCTTCTTTGTCTTTATTTAATGTAACCCTCTTTTCACCATCTTTTCCCCATCTCTTCTTTCTGGCCCTTAATAGCTGTGTTATCACCTCTTTTTTTCTATCATCTCCACCACCACCCTGTCATTTGTTCCCTGCGTCTGTCACCGTCAATCAATGACCATGGTAACAGGCGAACGGCACAATCTCATCATTGCGTGGTTACAGGGAAATTGATACGTGCTGGAAGAAAATTAGGGACCCTCAACAGTAAAGAGAAACGCAGAGAAGGAGGAAAGAAAGAGCGCAGAGAAGGAGGATTTACACCGTGTATGTATATCGTCTTCGGGTAAAGGTAGCTTCCAGATGCTTGAGGTCACTCAAACACCGGTTCCATGAGATCTCTGGCTCTGCTGGAACACCGGGAAAGTCAAGTTTTGTGATCGAAATTGCTACGCGCCTGGTCTGGACCGACGCTCGATCCCCGCGGGGGAGGTTTTCGCTTTCTTTGACATTTCCTCTAACGTCCCGCGTCGACGCGTTTTCACCGTTTATACACTTGGGCGAGATGCAAGCGGCAGCGTCGCGTCACTCTTTTAATAGTGGCCGTTTTGCGAGATTAAAGCTGTCTCGATCCGCAGGATATCTTTGTGTGATGGGAATAATTACCTCTGTGACAAGGCCAATGATAGCAGGTCTGGTAATAGCTGGTAATTAGTCATGTGAGTGGCAGGTAGCGGGCCTCGGCGCTTATGTCTCCGAAAATACCCATAATCCCTCTGAGAGCCGAGAGGGCTTCGCCTCAAAAGGATTTATACCTGTTGTGTCTTTCAAACGCGAGTCTGAAGGTGCCGCCCGTCCTCCCGGTGTCGTCACGTCTTGGTCTTTGTCTCTCGCCGCCGTGGGAGGACCGCTCCCCCCCTTTCTGCCGACTCCTCTGGGTCTCCAGGGCCTTCAGCTTGCGAGCGTGCTTGTGACCTTTATAGTGGGCCTCCGCCTGCGTCTGACCACAACAACACGCGCAGAGACATGAGCGAGTGAGCATCGGAGGAGGGCGACGGTCAAGAGAATTACTGACGTGATTAATTTTGTGAAGGAAAGCGTGAAATCGTTAAAATGCACCACCCCCCCCCACCCCCCCCCTCCATCCTCCTCCATCTGTTCCACATGCTCCCGTGTAGTTGGGCAGAAATTGTCCGACCGAGCGCTTGACCGGGAGCGAGATCGACATCCCCGTTACGATCGCGACTTGGACCCCTCGGCGTCACATGACCGTCCTCGGAGCGCGCCAGCTCGTCTCGCCGATGATTCGTTCTGACAGAAAATGGCCCGTGCCCGCGTCCCGCGACACCAAATGACCTTTGCGCTTCCCGCCGCGACAGAAAGCCCATTTGCGGCAGCGTGATGAGAGTCATGCAGATGTTGTGGTGGGCGGGGCCTCTGGATGGTTGTGTGTTGGAGACGTGGTCTGCGGAAGCTGAAGATCAGCTTCCAGCAGTTAGATGCTGCACTAAAAGACGTTAATCGCGTGTTTTACGACATACGCGCTGTTTAACATTAAAACGCGTGATATCAGTAACTGAAGTGATCGTTGAGGAAAAAACGGGTTTAAGACCTGTTTCTAGCAGATTTTGCGGTCAGAAAAACGGTTTCCGGATCGGTTCTGAATGTAAACCAACAAAAAGTCCACCTGGAAATGACCTTTCAAAAGTACATCTTATGATCGAAACAATTTGCGCTCTTTCAACCAAATGCCATCAATTAAAAAAAAAAAATCTCTGTGGGTGACAAATATCCTTCCATCCCCGATATAAAGTATATCAAAAAGGCAAAGAAAAGGTGCGGTTATATTTTATATTTGCAGAATTTTAACTATTATGGAAAAACAGCAATAAGTAGACAGAAGCAGAGCTCGTTAAATAAGCCTTATATTGTTGACCTAATGTTAAAGTAACAGTGATTATGTGCACCGTAACTGTGGGTACTTTATTGTTTTAACAATCGCACCTACACAGTCCATTACTCGAGGGAAAACGCATAATATTAATATTCATTTCCCTCCATTAAATGATGTATTTATAAAACACACTTTAAATTATTCCCAGACTGTTTCGGGAAATTTTGCACTTTTAATGCAGTTACATTAAATTTTGAAATAGACGGTTTGAGTAGTCTTTTGTTGAGTGTGTCAAGAATAAGAAGCATAAAACATAACCGACCTTACTTTCTTCAAGTAAAAAAAACCAAACAAACAAACAAAACAACCACATTCTCCATGAATGGACAGTCCACTACACACTGGGCATTTAGATAATTTGTCTGGGCTCAAATTATCCTCATCAGTTTGCAGGCAGACACCGTGCACAGGATGAGCACCTGAGCTCCGTCTGCAGAGGGGGGAACTTTGGCCCGCTTCGCTGGCCTCCCGCTCCCGCTGCCGCTTCGCATAAAGCTTGTGCTGCTCAGACGCATCGCATCCCGTCGCAGGTTAGAAACACGCAGCAGCGCAAAAGGTGCACAACCGCTCTGGTGGGGGCGTGTCCGCGCCCCACTGCATACTAGCAGCGTAGTATGAGTTCGCTATGCTCCGCCATAGGAACTTCACAAAAAATCTCCCAGGAGAGGCAAAACAAAGATCTCCATTCAAAGACACCTGGAGGAAACTGTCAGGTCTGATTGACCTGATTTCAGAAGCTTTATGCATTCTCACGCCACAGATGCCCAAATGCTTCAAACACAGTGCGCGACGGACGTCCTCCGACAAAAGGGCAGCAAAACTAGAGCGTTTTTACCCTTCAGGCTCAACTCTCCGATGCTTTGGAGTGAGTCTGCGGCCTTGGAAGGATAGCCTGAACAATTTCAAGTCCGTTTCTCATCATGGTGTCCTGTGATACGGTCAATTCCATTTTCATAACCATTTCTGTCTTCAAGGTTTTGAGCTTCGTTGCAACTCCACGACAAACAAAACAAAATTTAGTCGCTATCAAATAAGATACAAAATCAAGTCTTAAACAGATAAGTAGGATCTCTGTTGGGTTAGGCCCTAATAATGAGATTTAATGTGCATCCAACCCATATTGAATAAATGTGACTGTCAGAAGTATGTGGCTCAATAATGGCAGTAAAGTGTATAATATAAGAACTTCAAAAGACTCTTTTTCCCCAAGCGCTGCTCAAGTATAAAGGACTTGAGACACACAAGTGCATTGAACTCTAAATGGCACACTGGGGCCAATATAAATGATATGAAAATGAAACCTGCTGCATGTCCCGCACAGGCAGCCGGCAGAAGATGTGAAACGATTTGCAATATTCAGCGCTATTCCTTCAGCCGGCTTTTCGTCAGCCACTGGGTGCGGCTGCCGCTCGGAAACCTGGTACCTGCTGTAACCGTGCCTCCAACTCCTGCGTCAACCAGAACTCTCAGCTCAGCTGCATGCAACACAGAGAGAGGGAGGGGAAGGGGGGGAAGGGGGGGGCGCCTGTTAGCGATAAAACAGACTCCTGACGACATTACCGCGTGTCCGACAGTACAGATCAGAGTCAGGGAAGAAGAAGAGGAAGAAGACTGGGCGGAGACAGCTGAGCAAACAGGGATACAGTAGTGCAACGTGCTCCTTCGGTTGTTCTGCTTCCTTTAAATTCCACGGAAGGAGAAGAGTCATTGTAATTCCATCAGGTTCTTCCCAACAATATAAATGCAAATTATGTATAAACGAACTCCAGGAATTGGGAGCCAAATGAACATGAATAAGAAGGTGTGATAAGAAGGGACCTATTTTCCTTTTAAAATCAGCATTTTATGGATTAAAATGGAAACAATATAAATATTCTGATTAGATGGGTAAATAGAATAATCTGCCCATTGACTGTTTTTTTTTTTTTTGATTGTTCGGAAAAAAAAAAAAAAAAGCTGAAAGAAGTGAAAAAAATTGCTGAGAAACCAGTGAAAGCAAGAAATCAGGGCAGGAAAAGGTTACTCGTGCTACCGCTGACATCTTCAGCACAGATTAGCTTTGAGACATTTAGTGATTCCCCCGAACACACAGCTGAAAAAGAACGGAACCGAACACACAGGCGGCGGGCTTCGGATTCTTTCCCTCCCTGTCACAGTTACCTAAGTGTGATGCCAATATTGATTCAACACTTTACGTATCCAGGGGCGATGCGAGGTTTGCTCCATCCAGCTTATCAGACGAAAGGAAAGATGAGAACATTTTTCTCCCCTGTGACACCAGAAAGGCCCGACGGCGCCACTTACAGTCGAGTTGAACCGCAGGTGACAGATGTTGCAGGAGATGATGGGCTTCTTCTTTGGCGGACACACACCAAACGTGTGGTTTATCACTGCTTTCTGCACTGGGTCCAGCTACAATTCACACGCACACACACACAAGCACACACTTTATACAATCTACGTTGCTGATGTCTGAATTAGATCAAGAATTAAGCAGCTGTTGAAAAGAAACGGAGCAACAGCGACAATAATGAATTGACATTACCGTGTTGAAATTGGGAAAGAGGCTGAGAGGCGAGGGGCTGTTGACCCTGAGGGGCAGGAAGTGCTCGAGCTGACCGCGAGGGTGCGTCTGGAGGGGTCGACCGGGCAGAGCAAGGGAGCCCAGCAGCGGGTGGACTTGGCTCTGGGAGAGGGCACCTAGGACAATCACAACAGCAGAGTCAACAGGAGTCTTATTTAAGATACCTGCTAGCAGTTTTTTCTTTTAACATTCAATCTGCACAAACAGATCTGAAGATGCTTTGCAGAGAACTTTGAATTGATTTCTTTTGAATATGACTCATGCAGACACTACAGCAAGAAGTAATGTCAAGACTTTTTAAGAGCTCCAAGCTGTTCTTCTACTTTTCAAGGATTTTCAATAATTTTCTTGCACTATAAATTATTGTTCAACAATGAGGCGGTAAATTAACAATTGAGAAGTGAAACTTCATGAGTTTCCACCGAGTTTGGTGACTACAAATCCGGCAATGCCGTGATTAATATAGATTAAATGATGTACGGTGCGGCCTGTCCCACTCAGAAAGTACCCGAATATGTCGTCCGTGCTGTGGTTTTAGCAGGTATTTAAACCAGATACAGTCGTATTTGAAACATATGTTTCGATATTAGAAATACAAGTTTTAGCACAAAACGCCTTAAAAGGGAGTTGTGGAGCCAGATGGTGCGGCATTCTGCTCTGAAATGCCAGACAATGTAGAATTTGTTGAGAAATATGCAAAACACTGTGCCCAGAAATGAATCATCCAGTATTTGTTCCTTTTCTGTTTCTGTTAAATGCCTTGATTGAAATCAATACAATGGGTTAATGAATATGATCATATTTGATCTAGATATCTTATAGTCAAAGACTAAAATATGAGAGGAAAAGATAAAGATAAATTGAGGGTGTTTTTTTTTTTTTTTTTTTGCTTGATACGGTTCTGGATTTCCAATGTGGAGGAAAGCCACACAGGATGGAAACATGTCAAGAAGAGTAATGAATGTGGTGAAATGAGAGACGCGTTGGCTGTTAGGACAAACCTCTTTATAGGGAAATACACAGAAAATAACCAATGAAACCAGAAGTATTAAAATACCAGATGAGGACTGGGACATAAAAAGAGATGACTCACAAACTTTGGATTCTGGAGATATCTTTTTAATAGGCCTATATGAACACGTATTTGCACAAACTGGGGAATTAACATCCATCTGGTTCTGAGAAATTAAACGTTTAATTGCACCAAAAAAAAAAAAAAAAAAAAAAAAAAGAAAAACGTGAGATGCTGAATTTTTCCTGTATGTGCTCAGAGTGAGTCACATTTAAAACTGCAATCTAATTGTGCACCAGAAAAGAAAAAAAAAGGAAATATTCTCAGTGGGATTAGTCATGCTTTAATCTAAATTTCAGATTTTTTTTTTTTTAGCACTAATCTGACCAGGTACTCAAAAAGTTTTAAGGAGAAGCAGAGTGAGGAAATGTGACTGCGGAAAAGGAATGGAGGCGACAAATAACCTTTTCAGATTAATGCAAGAATATAAATCACATCAAAGGAAGCCACGCACATCAAACATGGCGCTTAGTCAGTGCAGTTGACTTGGCGTTAATATTTGTTCCCAACTCCATTTTAAGAGAAATCCAAACTACTGAGTAACTCTCAACAATGCTGTCACACATTCCAAGAAGGTATAAAAGGTATAAAGTTCAAAAGTATAAAGTTAAATATATATTTGATCATTTCAGGCTTGCGCTGGGCTTTTTTGTGGTAGTGTGATGGATAAACATATATTTCTAATGGGTTTGGCTCATGTTTCATAACAAACTGTGGATTTACAGGGCTGGGCATAAGTTGAAATTTGAATTTAGTTTATTTTACAACGATGAATCAGTGATCGACGGTCTCAGTTGGTCTGATATCGTTGGTCACTGAATTCAGTAAAATAAACTGGGAGATTTGAGAACCGGAGGAAATAGTTTACCAAGTATAAAGCTATAGTTTATTATATCTGTGACACTTCCAACACATCTGATTGATAACCACGTCCGGAAATATGCTGAAATGATTAAACAGCTAATGCCTGTCTGTCCTTTGCTGCGCAGCTGTGTTAAACTGCCTTTTAAATGTGCATACACACACCCGGTGTGTCTGCATAACCAACAGATTTCACTGAGGCTTTAATCTGACCTGCACAGGAGCTAACCATGAGCATAGAACGTAAAATGTCACAGTATTGGGGGATTTTTTACGAAATTTTAAATTGGAAAAAAAGATCTCTAAAAATGTTCTTCAGGTCTGGCTGCTACAGGGCTGCGGTGGGCGGGACCTTTGACGTCAGTCCTCTGATATTTAAAAAAAAAGAGATTCGTCAAACTAATAACTTTGACGTGACTCTTTTCAAACTCTTTGCAGGTCCAGATGGAAATGTGCAGATACGGAAGCCGTAGATTATACTTCTCCGTGGACCGCTCCAGCGGCCCAAACTGAGGATCTGTCGCACAATCATCTCATGTGCTGCAGTTGAAGGCTTAATCCCTTCAGATTGGCAATGGACAACCAAATAAACGCCACAGTGGGGAATTAACCCCCAGACCATCGCCACATCATTATCTCAATTCACAGAGGCCAAACTGTCTGTCTGTCTGTCTGTAAGGGTGAACACAAAGGACAATGAAATTTCATCTGATTTAACGCTCCAATGTTAATTTAATGGTTTTCTTGGTTGAAGAGACCATAAATACGACCAGCTACAACAAAGAAAAGTGCCAAAAATGTATAAATGTATATATATATTTTTAGAGCAATTTTCTTTTTCAGTGATTTTTATTCAATGAGGAAATCGACGTGCTTGGACCTATTCATTGGACCTTCTCGTGCGTGCAGAATGACAGTATTGAGAAAGATGAGTGGTCTTACTCTCTACAGGAGTTAATCTGCCTGTCAAGTGAAGGTTTTTCAGGGCGCTTATTGTCCCTCCCATATAAATCTGAAATTGATCTCATTAATCTCTTTTGCCTTACATTCAGAAAGCACGGCGGTGCCGGGGCTTTTAATTAACTCCATCATGTATCGAACACACTAGAACAGCCAGCAGAGAATCAGCCATCATAGGGGCTGATGTGGGGATTTCTCCTTTTAAGTTGTTCATCTTAAAGGCCGCGTGATTTTATTTATTTATTTTTTTCACAAATAGCGGATCATCACGTCAGAAGTTCAAGAACCCCTGAATTGACTCTGCTGTGAATGTGAAGAAGAAAGGTTGTGCAAAAAGGATTTTTATGAGGAATTTAAAAACAACAAAATTCAGAAAAAGCCCTGGCACTAGATGTGGATTTTATATTGCATATGGCTGTTTTGTAGAATACAGCGGATACCCATGCTTTGGTATTTTTTAACGGAGAAAGAGGGGGATTATTTTGAGTTTTTGGGTTAAAAAAATAACAAAAAAAAAGCAATGACAACTGTCACTTTGAGTTTAACAAAGGAACAAATGCTACTTTTCATGGAGGCTTTGAACTGAGTTCATATCAGACAACCTTCCTGAACTGAAAAAGGATGAAAAATTACAATCTGAGGAAATTATAGCACCTTGGGGAGGAAAAAAAGGGGGGGGGGGAAGAGAGGAAAAGCTTAATCTCTATTATTTCCTGGATTAGTCTTTGGGTGACTCAACATCACAGAGAGAAGAAAATGGCTTCTTTTCATGGGGGATGAGAAAAAAGGGAATGAGAGGCTTTGATAGCTGTGAATCACAGTGGAAGCACCAGAGGAAAAGCTGCTTTGGCTCCTCTCATCGTGAACACTCTCCCCAGGTTCATCTGTCTCAGCCACATTCTCCATCTTCAGTTGGAACCGACATGGCAATGTGGAAACACGCTTACATTTCTGCATTAACGTTCCCTGTTTGTCGCATTAACGGCTGAATTTCACTGAGCCTCATGTTGAAAAAAAAAAGAGCTATATGTTAAATAAATGCAAGGAAATTGAGTCTGAGCTGAGATGCAGTAAATGTGAGACAATAATGATGGGAAATGGGATTTTTTTGTCCTAATTCGACACTTTTTTGTATGCAATGAGCCAAAGCTCAAGCAACTCTTTCTATATTCCCAAATAAAAGTCATCCATAAAAAGACTAAAAGGCCACGTGTCATTTAAAAATAAACTTGCAATGTGATAAAACAGCATTGTATAAATATTACGTATCTGAATCGCTTTCTGTGTCAATACTTGGCCGTGCGGTGCACCGCAGTTGTGGAAAAAAACCAGCTCAAACTATCCTGACTCGAGCAAATCCCTCCGTTAAACGGACAGCCATAAATCGCGACGAATTAAAAGAAACGCGATCAAGCCTCGAGGAATGTGACGCGGGAATGGCAGAAGGGGCTGCGGCTCGCCTGCGAAACACATCGGCGCATGACGAAAAGGCGAAAGGTATATTTTTCCACGGCGCACCAGCGCGGAGCGCGCAGCTTTACGAGGGGAATGCGCGGCGCGCTGCGCTGCGCTGCGCTCTTGGCAGCGTCCGCGGTGCCATTCCCTTGCTTACACAACAGACAGAGATCGAGGCGTTTACGATAAGCTCTGGAGGATGAATTAGCATCCATTAAAACCGCCACTGACAGCTCAGCTTAGCCGCCACCGAATTTATGGCCTTCTCGATAAATCTTTTTTTTTTGCTGTGACAAAGTGCGTTTGGTGGCGCGACTGGCAGCCCGGCTGTCGCTGTCACGCACGGAGCTCCCCCCCTCCCCCGAGGCAGACGTAGTGCCAGCGGTTCCGTGGAGAATGCCTACCTGCCCGGGGGGCAGGATCGGAGCTCACCACAGCGGTAGTTTGGCCTACTTTCCAGTGGAGAGCCATTTTCACCCGGGGGGGGCGCAAGGTTGCTGGATCGGTTCAAGGTGAAACTGGGCCTTCAGGTCAAAGCACCACCACGATAGCAGCCTCTAATCTATTGAACCACCCCCCACAAACTAGAACTTTACTGAGTTCTGGCGCATTTTCCATATACTAATATAATCCTCTCCATTCAGAGCTTCACTGACATCCATTTAACCATTCTGTTTACTTCATGACGTTTTTTTTTTTTTTTTTTTTTTACATTTCAAAACAGGTAAACACAAAAACCTAATTCAACACACATTTGTGTTATCTGATATAATTAAAGACTGTGGCCATAAAGGATAAACAAACACTGATAGCAATCTGATGGGAAATAAGCCCGAATGCGCAATCAGCGCCGCGCAGACAGATCAGTGTTTACGTCCTCTTTTGTTCCCTTTAACGACCCTCTGATTTCCATACCAGCCTGTTTCGAAAAAAGAGAGAGAGAGAGAGAGAGAGAGAGAGAGAGAAAGAAAACCAGACCCGTCTGCTTGAATTGAGATAAGGCTGAGTCTAATCAGACCGGCTGAAAAGCAGCCAGCAGATGTGCAGCACATACTTATTGATATTTAAAGTCTGCCTATCTCTTTTTTTTATTTTTTTTACCGCCTCATCAACTTAGTAATTTGCTGTGTGGTTTTTTTTTGGAGTCAGGAGGGTCCTCCATTAGCAGGTCTGCTTACTGGTGCACGGCTAAAGATGTTTATCATGCATGCACAACATGATCTAAGCTGCCATCGGTACATTTATTACCGGGGTCAAAAATAGCCCATTAGAGCTCTTTGTGCTGCGGTCGACATGTTAATGGTGGTCCGAAATGGCAAAACATGATTCCATCAACCGTGTTTGATGAAACCATCGCACACGAGAGCATTAAATATCAGCAAATTTGTTTGCTGCTTTGATTTGGGTTTTTTTTTTTTTTGGGTGGGTGGCCATTTTATTAATACTGTTTCCAAAACCTCCCTCTCCCATGAGCTGTAATTGTTAACATGTTATCAGTGTGACAAATACACACATCAAACAGCTTTGAAGTCAGTATTTTCCTGCGCCCTCTGCTTGATTTGCAGTGCAGGGTGTGTGCTCGGGATTTATAAGCCTAATAATTTTATTCAAATCAGCGTTTTTAGGAGGCGCCACAGTGTGAAAGGATTTCGCTGACAGAAGGCGGCGTGCGACCGAACGCCTTTTTTTAAAAAAAATTGAAACGTGCGCTGTATTTGAGACATTTACAGTTTTCCAAGTCATTTCCACCCCCCCGCCCCCCCCCCGGCAAACAAAACAAAATTAATTCCAAAGGAAAAAGGAAGAACCTTTTTAAAGGGGAAAAACTGGAAACACGCTGAAATCATGAATATATACCCAGTGCAGAGCTCATGGAGCTCAAGGACGCAACTCCCGTTTTGAGGGTGAGAAAGATTCATCAGCGTCAGCATCCTTGTCCCCCCCCCCCCAAGCTGCTGCTTGAGATTGCGTACAGTATATTAAGTGCAAACAACTCGTGAAATCAGTGCAGGGATTCACTTCCTGTGTACAAACACAGAGCACACGAAGCCCGCTCTAATCCTCAGGACTTACATCGGGGTGTAACTGCCCCTCCGCGGCCCGCTGTGTCCAATTGGCAGCTGCCGCTGGAAAGAGAAAAACACTTTTGCCTTTTGGCTGCTGACATAACGGAGGGCCTCGGTCGCCCGCCGCCATCGCGAGGCTTGAGAGTGCGGCCACAGTTGGTTTCAGTTCATCCTTTGGCTCGGCGGGATGAAACGTCAAAGTTCTAGAACGTGCGACGCACTTTCTTCCGCAATACGAGTCGTGACAGCAGCGAGCGGTGCCTCTTCCACGCTCCGTTTCCGGGTCGTTCGACTGCACGTGCGTCCTGTGTTGGAGACGTGACGTTTGATCTTACGCCGCGTTAACACTCCGGTTCCAATGGGACAGAATGTGTCTTTAAACAGGTGTCATTCGCTGGGATCAGAGACGCCACAGAGCAACTAAAATAACAGCCTGAACGTGTCATGAAACAGTGTACAGTCCCTGGTCTCCACACGCAGCGCTGGGGCTGCGTGAGCTCCATAACATGTGTAACAATCATTAAAATGACCTAATGTAGCTGGTCCCTGCGCGGCTTCATTCCCGAGATTAATTTGGAAAAATGTTTTGGCCTCGTTTCGTCGCGGGCCGAGTCGTTACGAGCCTCGCAGCTCCGCGCGTGTTAGCATTTAAACACGCGGAATCCTTTGCGCTTTAACAGACTTTCGTGCTTTAAATGGAATCAAGCCCGTTCCCCCACGTTTAATCAGAGCAGGCTGTCCCGTGTGAAATGAAGGGTGGGCCAAATCAACCATAAAGATGTCACAGATGAGAAAATCAAACAACATCCAGGGTGTCTGTTGCTCGGCTAAATACGATAAAGGGAAAGAAAACCTTGTTCATTGTGTTTCTGTGAGCCCCGACTCCCGTAACTGGAGCCAGCCAGGCCAATCAAACTCACACCGCCAACCCTGGATGATGGCTGATGATGACTGATTTGGGTTGTCAGCGTCAGTTAGTGAAGGGGGGTGTGTGTTTGTGTGTGTGTGTAGCTACAGGCTTCCGTGCGCTGGTGAACACCCCTGTAGCCACAGGCTGGTGAGGAACAGACACAGATACGGGGGATCGGTGGTGGTGGTGGTGGTGGTGGTGGGGGGGGGGTTCTATACGCATCCGCCCTCTCGTATGTTCAGACGCAAATGTTCGATGGTGCTGTTTGTCTAAGGGGGACATTTCCTTCGTGCGTTGCGGTTTTGACGGAGGATGGGTGGACTCTCGGACATCCGGGGAACTCGTGAAGATAATGTTAGGCACGTCTCGTAACATTAGACGCGGATCCTCCCGCCTCTGATTCAGTGGCGGCGACGGGGCTGCGGGGTTGGAGCGACTCGGTTCACGCGTCTGTCTTCATAATGCGGAATAATAACCTACAATAGACTTGCTTGCACGGAGGCGGAGTGTAAATAATCCGCGTGGTCAATCGGCGTGCAGTTTACGCAGAGGGAGCGCACTGGGTGAACGCATGCAGAACAGAGACGCGCTCTTTAATCAGAGGCTGCACATTTGTCAGAGGAGACGTCGCCATTCCTTTTTATTTTACCATGGGTGCGGGGGGTGGGGTGGGGGGGCGGGGACGGCGTCCGGCCCGCAACAGGCGCATTGGCCCCGCCGATGCCATCTGATAACCAAATAGTGGGTTCAAATATTTCGACACTTAAAGGTCATGAAGTGACAGCGCCGCGGCGAGAAGGGCAGCAGAAAAACAAACACGCTACCGTGGGTCACCCGAATGTCATTGTATCAGACTTCAGCGCTGAACTTTAAAACTTGGCTCCTGCGCGGCGGCGGGTACACTCGATACGTTTGTCACCGGTATAAATCAAAGCCATCTCGCGGACACCTAGTAACTATTTCAAACGCAGGCGGTTACGTTAAATCCGCCCTGCGCGGTAATCGGCGGCGGCAAACTGCGGAGTAAACAATAGCTCTCGGTCGAAACGGGCCGTTCGGCTGAGAATTGCAGCTCTGTCGAGGTGGGGGTGGGGGGGGGCGTTTTCACCAATATGCAACACGTTGCCTTTTACAACCTATTAATTACACCACAGCTGCCCCCGCTTGCGCAGACAAAAGAATCCTCGACTCCATGTCGTTAGCATGGTGACTGGCAAGGTCACCTGTCCGGGGTGTCCTCCCGCCTCTCACCCAGTGACCGCTGGGACGGACTCCAGGACCCTCACCGCCCGGATTTAGAAAGAGTTGCTGTAGCAGAGAGTGGATGGGGACCTGCTGCCCCCCCCCCCCCCCTCCCCCCCCCACCTACGCGCTAACATGTCCCAACATAACTGTTAGATGTTGTCCTATCTGGGCCTTTGACCTTTTGTTTCGACAGGGAGGACCCCCGTCCTACAATCCTATCACGTTAATACAAAGTGAAAGAAAAAGATGCAGGGCAAGTTGGTAAAATTTGACATTTTCTGAACGGCATATTGAGATGCTGATTAGACAGCATGGCGAACAACCGCGGTGAAAGGCCGCTCTGAACCGTGCGGTTTTATCACGCAGATGTTCTATTCCACAGATGTTGCAGAGGTTTGGGAGGGAGCGTGCAGCTGGCTGATTGCGGGAGTGTCCGCCAGAGCCGGGATAAATATATGTTTCTCTCTATCATTGGCCGGTTCCAAAGGCTTTTTCAGGGAATTTGCTGATACGTCCCGCCGACGGCGTTTTCAGCAGCGTCTCATCTGCACGCTCGTTGTCATCGTCGGGGTCTCGACCTGACTGCGGCACGTCCTCGTAACTGACTCGAGCGGGTAAATACTGTTTTGATGTTCGGTGTTTCTCTTCGTGGACGAGTCCTGATTATCGCCGTACGGGGCAGATGCACGTTGCGGACGAGGACCGCAGATGCGTTTCATTGATGGAATTTTTGAATGCACAGAGATCCGGTGATGAGATCAGTCACTCATCCGCGACCCTCGCCTCACGCTGCGTGATAATTCACGGCCCCCGTGACGCAAGGATCTGTGCATAATTCCTAGAAGCTGAAAACATCCCAGTTCTTGCATGGCCAGAAACCCACTGAGCGTGTTCTGGATGCTCTGGGTCGGCGTCAAACTTCTTCACCGCGGTTGAAGAGGAGCGGAGCAACGTTCCACAACGTTCCAAAATCAACTACCTGACCCACTGGAGGTGTGCTGCACTGGGCGAGGCAAATGCTCGCACCAGATTCTGACTGGTTTTCTGTGCAACAATCCTGCTGTCTAACCAGTGTCCTGATATGCCAGACTGCTGAGGTGTGTGGATTATGGATTATGTAGATTCGTGAAGAGTATTGGAGAATAAAAGGCCTTTTGTTCACATAGAAAAAGTCTTAGATCTCATGAAAAAATGGGACCAAAAACAAAAATTTTTTTTTTTTTTTTTTTTTTTGTGAATATGATAAAATGTCCTGTTTCTTGCAATTGGTCCGTACCATCAGTGGAATAAATAAAAATTTTGATTTTCGAGCATTATCCAGTTGGGTTTTGTGTCAGTTTTAGTTTTCATTAAAGAGCCGTGTAGAATTTTATAAATCATATTCATAGTATCACACATCACTTTAATTAGGGAAGTCATAATCAAAGCTCTGGGGCCTTACATCATTGGTCACTGTTCATTTCATTTTTAATACAATTGAGCAAGGAAAGACAATCACCAAAAACCAGCCACTGTGTCGAGTATCATGTGGTTTGATAAACAACAGCAGCGCACTTCACGTGTTTTATTACACGGGTATGTCGCCATCGCAGCACCGTCACCGCTTAGGAAACACATTTCAATCAGAACCACCCCGGAACAATGCTCCATATCCAGGAGCTGGAACTGTTGTTGCATCTGCGTCAGAGAATTTATTTCCAGCACATTTGAATACAAAGGCTGCCACTGCTTCAAAATGGAGCTTCTCTAGGAGGGATGTGCAGGGAGGAGGTGGGTGGGGGGCTGGGGTGGCTGCAGCATGACCACCAGGAAGAACTCTACAGTTATCTCCCCCTGACTGTTTCCCTTTGATCTCTTTAATCTGCCATTTAGAGGAGAAAGCGCTCAGAGCTTCAATTTAAACACACTCTTGCACATCACGGCCTGTATCTGTCCACCTGCAACACGCTTCCCTCTCCCTGTCATGTCAGATATTAATGCACACGAAAGCTCCGTATTGGCAAAAGGGCCAACTACCCTTCATAGGAGTATCATTAAGAGTATCACTCAGTTATCATCTAAACTCCCATTTATTTGAAATCTCATCTTCAGGGTGATATTAAAATAGCATATCTGTTGTGTCATGCCTCCTCAGCAATGTGAAACTTTAGGAGAAAATTGGTTCCACTTAACCTTGAAACCCATGTTAAATGCAGGTTTACCTAGTATGTAAAAAATATTATAAAGGTTTCACCTGCTCCGTCTGCATTTATAGAGGTGAAGCTGAAACTGGGATTTATTGCGTGTGTGCATTCCATCTGACTCCACCTTAATGTTTTCTAAATTTAAAAAAAACCCAAATGCAATTAGGATTTCGCTCCCTGGTCTGGGAGAGATACAGAGAATGAGAGAGAGAGTGAGACATAGAGAGAGAGAGAGTGAGAGGAAAAAAAAAAAAACCAAAAACAACACTAATGACATGACTGAAAATCCCCACACTGCCTTTATCTTTAACATGCTCCAATTAGACGAGCTAATCTGGGCATATTTCCCCCGGGAGGAAAAGTCATAATTGCCAACAATCTGTACGGTGATATCAGCGGACGCTCTTGTGTGGCGCAAAAATGACTTGACACATCTGGGAGGAACTGTTTTGAACTCCACACTTGGCTTCATTTTAAATGGGTCAATTGGAAAAGAAAAGAAAAGAAAACAAACACAAAAAAACCCCCAAAATAGGCTGGGGACTCAATTGGGATGCAGAGGAGCTGATAAAGGGCAGATGGTAGGTGGGAGACCCGACCTGCCCTTGAGCCAAGGCGTAGAGTCACATTCGTGAAATGCGCTCTGATGAAGGTGGAATACACTTGAGGGGGGGGTTTGTGTCTCTGCAAATGAATAAGTGGTCTTACCAAACAGCATCTCCACGTGTTTTGGGATTCCTCTGATTTCCGCTTTCCTCTGCATTTGATTCAAGTCTCTCCCGCTGGTCTATCTCCCATCACCCAAGCGACTCCGACGCCAGTGGACCACCTCCCGGGCTTAAACTTCTTCCCCCCACTTTGATCCGCTGAACTCCGACGGAGTCGTCGGGCCCTTCCTTCGCTCAGCGGCACATCCTGGGCTGCGCTCCAAAAAACCCTCGGCGGCTAAACGGATGTCCGCGTCAAAGTGTGCGCCGCCGGAGAGCCGTCCTGAGGGGTCGCGCTGCGTTTTAGCGCTCCGGAGGAGAGAGAGAGAGAGATGAGGGAGGCAGCCCGAGACGGGAGAGAGGCTGAGAGTGTGATGTTGAGAGCCTGGAGAGCGTGTGTGCGCTCATCTCTGAGAGACAGAGAGGGAGAGAGAGAGAGAGAGGGATGGAGATGGAGGAGGGGGAGGAGGAGATGGAGAGAGAGCTGGTCTATAAACACCGTGAACATCCAACCCTCTCCTCTTCCACTTCTTCCTCTCCATTTTCCATTCTGGGTTCACACCTGCCTGCTCGCTTTAGGAGACTCAAAGTTCATCTCCTCCCCGGTTGTGTTCAACACTCGTATCGACGCGTCTCACATCGTTCTGCTCGGGATGCAGCTGCGCTTTATGGGGCGAATCGTTTGAGAGCTTTTCAGACGCATAATTGAGAAGGCAATCGATTCAGTCAATTAATAAAGGTCATTGAAGGAATTCTATTCAGCTTTATTGATTCAATTTTATTTATAGAGTCTCGATTATAATCAAGATTATATCTAGATGTTTGACAGGCCCAGAGCCAGAACCCCAAACAACCGATGGTGACGAGGGAAAAACCTCCCCTCCCTTCTCTGTCCTCCGCCATGCGTGCAAGACAAAAAAAGTGCAAGAGTGTCTTTAGAAAGTGTGAGAGAAAAGTGTGTTTTCTGCTTGACGGAAAGATACAAGCAGTACAAGTGAAGTCAGTAAGCTGCAGAATGTAATAAAGCGTGGTTGTAAATTCCACTCTGTTTTATTTCCAAATGTAAAGAGACTGCCAGATATGGCTGAGGCTTATCCATGAGTGATCAGTATTTATCGACTTTGGTGTGACTCATTTTATCTGGCTGGGTTTTTTTTTTTTTGGATTGTGGAATCAGAAATGTAAGTTCAGTTTAATGTCGCTTTGAAGTCATCCTGATTAAGTAATTTTGTTCACAGTGAATACAAAATCCAGGACTGAAAACACACACACACACAAACCCCTATCCTCAAACTTCTATTTTTGTGAGGACTTTCATAGCAACTTTGTGAGGCCTCTCATAGACATAATGTATTACCCAGCCGCCCTTACCTTAACCCAATTCTAATGTCAACCTTGAAACAATGTCTTGACCCTCAAACAGACTTTTGAAGTTGTGAGTACCAGTTAAAATGCCCTGGCTTCCCAAAAATGTCCTCACTTTGATAATAGAATGTAGATTTAGGTGCAAGAAATCACACTCATCATTGCACTTTTTACTATCTTTGTGAGGACTTTCCTAGACATAATGGACCCAGCACCTTACCGTAACCATCCTAACTAACCCCCTGACCCTAAAACTAACCTAAACTTACTATAAACCCAGTTCCAACCTCAACCATAAAACCAAGTACAGTGTATCCTCGCTATAACACGGTTCACTTTTCGTGGCTTCGCGGCATTTTTTCCAGTGCATTGTGCTCTGAATCCAGATTGGCAAACTGCAGGGGAAAAGGCACCTGCGGTCGCACCCAAAAGGTGGAGGAAGAAGTTTGAACTTTGAAAGTGTTTAAATAAGTGAGAAAAGACTGTGAGAAAATGTTAAAGTCTGTGAGAAAAGTATATAAAAGTGTGTGGTTAGGGGTTTTACGGCCTCAAAACCTGTAAAATAATTGTAAAATAAAAAGCTGTTTACTTCAGGGATTTCATCTATTGCGGGTTATTTCCGGAACGTAACCCCTGCGATAAACAAGGGTACACTGTATTGACCCTTAAACAGACCTTTGAAGTTGTGAGGACCAATTAAAATGTCCTCACTTCCCAAAAATGTCCTCGCTTTGATAGGAGAATGTGGATTTTGGTACTCAGTATGTAGCAGTACAAGAACACACAGACACACCCTTGCACTTCTGTCCTTGTGAGGACTTTCATAGACATAATGGATTGGCCCCAGCCTCTTCCTCTAACCATTCCAACTAACCCCCTGACCCTGAGCTAAACCCAATTATCTTGACCCTCAAATTAGTACTCAGTATGTACCAAGTACAAGAACAGACACAGACACACTCACACACACACCTTGCTGGCCCCTTGTCCATTT
The DNA here is from genome assembly GCA_911728415.1 of Lagocephalus sceleratus. NCBI lineage: Eukaryota > Metazoa > Chordata > Actinopteri > Tetraodontiformes > Tetraodontidae > Lagocephalus > Lagocephalus sceleratus. The sequence goes on along the minus strand of CAJVRN010000231.1, from coordinate 5,506,821 downwards.
GAATAAACGCGGTGTGAAATCACAACACTGACAAATGCTGACAGTTTTACACTTGATTTCAGACCGCTGCATTTCAATGGAAAGGGAGGGTGACAGCCTCCAGCAGAGCGCTCGTGTGTCAGAGTGATTTCCTCCAGCTTACTAAACATTGGCTCTGCGTGTCTGTCTTTACCTGTGGAGTGAATGTATCTACATGCAAAATGTGGTCATGAGCAGGTGTCTTGTCACATTACTGGAATCACAGAGTAAAGGTCACGGGGGGGTAAAAGAACCCTCCGAAGGTATGTGTTCTGAGGCAAAACTAAACCTCACTTGACTTTGTTATTACCTCAAACTAATTGAACATCTCAACTATGAGTACCAAATAGACCTATTTAATAGGCTTGGTCACTGACATCTGCCCTGAGTGAAATAGGTATGGTTTAAAAAGCTTTTGATGCCCTGTGCGCTGCTCTGTTCCAGCATCCTCGTCCCCAGACCTCCTCGTCTTTGCACAGGTCGTCTCACTTGTGATTGGCTGTTGTTGACAAAGCGGCGGCTTAAAAATGGCTGCTTTCAGTGAGCAGACTCAGCTCTGTGAAATGAGGCCAAGTGGCACAAACCTCCAGCTGATAAATATCCCATTTCACAGCTTATACTGTATATTTCAGCAGGCGGGCGTGCCTGTACGCGTGCACGTGGGGGCTAATGCATTTTGTGACCTTTTTTTAATAATGATATTGTGCATTTACTGTGGATGTAAGAGTAGATAGAACCAAATTTCATAAAACGACTAAGAGAAACCAGTATTTTTAGATTTTTACCATCAATGGAGAGTCTTCCATTTCATTAGCAGGCCCAGAAAATCAATACATTATCAATTAAATATTACTTAAAGGTTATAAGGCAACAAGAGCACGTCTGACCAAAGATATTTGTCTGATATATATCTGGCAGGAAACTTCAATCATGAAATCCTGAACAATATGGCAGAAGGTCAAATCTATACTGATCAATAATTTATTTCAAGTAGTGACAAGACCTGGAAGGAACTATCATACCTACTACACATGTAGCTACAAATATGAAGATTTAAAAAAAACTGCAATATTGAAATTAAAGATCCTTTTATGGTTCGACCATCTTTTGTATGACAATTTACTTGACATTTCAACCATCCAAACTGGCCACCACATGCACTATGTATCCCTGTGCAAAGCTCAAATGTAAGGGGATGTAACATTTCAGAAAATAGAAAGTTGCGCGCCTCACCGGTGATAAAAATCTAAATACCACAGTGCCTGTACAATCCGGTTATCACTCCTCAGAGAAAATTTAAGGGGACAAGATAATCTGGCACAGAAGGGAAGGAGGAGGCAATCTATACACTTGAGGAAATGGGAGGAGTCAAATACAGATTAAAGACATTAGGGTAAGTAGCCAGATGTGCACAAAGAGAGACGGGACACACACGTGCCAAACAAGAGAAACAATCACCTGTGAATGAATAAAGGCACCAAGTTGACCCTAAAATAATGAGGATAACGGAGTGGATCTACAACGACGGCGGCAGCTGGGAATGGACTGTCGGTTGAAGGTGGGTTTAGTTGTCGGGTCTGTTTGGTTTAACGCCTGCACGAGAGGGAGACGCGAGGCAAAGGCACGGAACAGCGGCGCGCCAGAAAGAGCTGGGGGCGAGGAGGAAGAGGTGTTTCTCCTGATCCCCTCTTAGCCTGCATCAAAGGAAATTTTAAAGCCCAAACACAGCAATTCTCGCAGGGGGCGTCTAATATTTCAGTTCATTTTGAGACAGCGGGATTCTCCTGTCCTTTTAAAAAAAAAATGGTGCCCAAACGTGACATTTATGTCCTAAAAGCTACTTCTACCCAAAATATAAGCATGATTTATGGTATTCCACTGTTTAGATTTGCCTTTAAAGCTTTCTTGTGCAAAATATCTCAAAATTCCAGGATTGGTAGGATTCCAGAAGGGCTTATATAAGAAAAAAAATAAGGTGAATTGAAACAATCTCTTTTCATTGCAAACAACTCATGAGGCTACATAAAGTGACAGCCCATCTGCAGCAGTGGAATGGTTTATTAGTCTGACACCACGGCACACACACTCACTGAAGGTTCATCCTTGTCCTGCTGGCAGAAAAACATAAAACTACATACACTGTGTAAATAAGCTGATAAATAGGAAGGCATAAATACTGAGCACATGAAATATTTACAGTTTTATGTTAACACGTGGTTGTACATGCTTCTTGGAATTTATGAATAAAAATAGACTGCTTATTTGTAATATTATTAACAATGACACTCAAGAGAGGACCATTTTAGTCTGAAGCTAAACTAATGACTAATTTATTAAGTAATGAGAGACTGTGAGAGGTTACTGACCAGCTTGCAGGCTGTTGATCACCGGCTTGCAGTCTGGTGTGCAATATAGCACTTTTATCATATGTATTACATTTTGGATCAGTTAATAAAAAAGGGGTCTATTTTTTCTTTCCAATTTATTATGAATTCAATGGTTTTACTTCTTTATTGTGATTATGTGATGACAAACCGGATCATTCGCAACAGCTTTCGTTTCAGACGGTAGAAACGCAGCAGGTGTGAAATCCCGAAATCCGTGGGTAAACCGGAGACCCTTCACCCACAGGCGATGACACAAGCTGCCCACGAGCGGGTCTCAGCTAAACCATCGATTAAACGGAGGCGATGGCTCTGACACCGGCCCGCAGCGGGCCAGGTGTTTGACCTCTGCCATTCCTGGTGTCGCCAAAAATCCACCATTCCTCAACCGAATCAAACGTGAATCGCCGCTCGACGTGACTGAAAGTGAATCCTCAAAAACCTCAAAAACAGCAGAGAGAAGATTTTAAGAGCTATTCTGATCAGAATCAGAGTACTTGATTATAGTAATATAGGCTGTATTGAATACACAATTTTAATCTGGTTTATAGGAAATGAGTCGTCAAGGACTATAAGAGACTATAAGTGAGGGTGTACAACTCTCTGTGACCTTTCAATTATGCTAAATTATGGTCTGGATTAGAAACATTTCGATTGTTCTGATTCATACCAAATGTTATCTTTCCCCACATCGGGCTTGAATAATTATTGATCTCAAACAGGATTTCACTGCAGTCTTCGCACCATAACTTCAATCTAAGTTAATCATGATAACACCATTATGTAATCATTCACACGCCTCTGTTAAGTTTGTGAGATTTGAAAAAAAAAAAAAAAACTCCACGCAGCAATAACATCTGTCCGTTTATATCCCTGTTCAGTAAAATTCAAGTCAACCTTAAAATGGGAAAGAACATCATGCGCATTCTGTAAATGGGCAAACCCTCTAGGCCAGTAGGTGGCGCTTGTCCGCGAAAAACGTTCAGAAATAGAAACTAAAAGCGGTAAAATGTAAAAATGTACAGTACAGGAGTGTGTAGGAGATTGTGTGTGTGAATGGGACAACGATCGTCAGAGTGGGGGGACCCCTGCCTCACCAGTGCGGTGGCCTTCTCTGTTGGGATTCTTTGCATCACAGAACAAGACCCTGCCAGGATGTAATAACTCAGAATAAGAGAACATAATCTCCGCAGCGTGGGTGTTGTTTTCAAAATAAATGAGACAATCCAGCTATACTACAGGTTTGTACCATTTTATGCTTTTTACTTTCTTCATTGTGCATTGACCTTTACAGAAATCACAAAAACATGCATGGCTATACTCCAACAAACCAAGTCCAATAAACATTAAATTACCTTTTAACCTCGCTATCATAACAATATTTATCTTTTTCTTTGCAAAATTTCTGGGCTACCACCACTCTTGATCACCAGTAACGCTGACAAAGGTATCTAATCTTTTAATCCAAGAAATCTCCTTAATCCAAAAAAGTCCAATAGATTCAGCCCCAGGAATTGGGACAACAAACACGCCCGACTAAGTGTGAATGATGATCTGCCAAAGATGAAATAAATAATAGCCGTTGAATGGGTTCATTTCATGCGTTATGACGCTGGAAAGGGAGGGACGGAGAGTGATAAATCAACATTAGAAGGTGCCACCGCGTTTGCCAGTTGCTCATTAGCATCTGTTATTTGGGAGTGTTGATCGATCAGGCCGGTCAGCGTGGCGGTGTGATGCAGATGGCAGTGAGTGAAGGTGATTAACGGCCTCTCGTCAAACCAGGTGGGGCCACGCTATCCGCACACGGAGGCGCGGATTGGGAATGGGGGACCACGCCCCCCTGTCCCCGCGATGAGGCATCGCCCGCGCGTACGGCGTTTCCGCGCGAGCTTCACCAAAAATGTCTGGAACTGTGCGTTTGTGTCAGAAGGTGCATGTGCATCAGTACAAAACAGAAGATATGATGGAAGCAGGTAATATTCCAGCAGCATCCATGCTGCAGCTCAGCAGGAGGGTATTTTCCATTCGGGTAGAAACCGCAAAATAAAAGTCCTAAAACTGCTGCGGACACCAAAATAACAGAACTATTACTACACCACAGCGGCCCAGAGGTAAATAACAATTTGAGGGAGATCGCGATGTTCTGCTCTTCTGTTTGAGAGTTGCTGATGAAGCTGTGCCCATCTTATGGCCGTTTGTGCTGCGGTCAGGCAAACAGAAAGTTATGAGGCTCTGAGCGAGGGGCGAGGATCGGGGGACTCCTCTCAGCTGCCGACACGTCCTCTTTTGTGTTTGTCGCTTTCGTTCGCTTTCTGACGCTTCGCTCGGCACCTTTAATGCTGCCACGGAGATTATTGGGGCCGAATCGCCAATGCTGCTAGAGAGTTTAACAGCTGCAGCAAATGCAAATACAAAATAGGCGGTCTGACCCTGAACGCTCATTTTTGGAAGCAGCGGATAATAAAGCGTATGGCCAAAACGTGGAATGGGGTGTTTCCGTGTCACTAATTCATCAGCAGGTTATGACCTCTTTGCTGTGTGCATATTAAATTGCAGCTTTCTGCTGAAAACATAAAATCGGAGCATCTCTACCTGTGCTGACAGCCTTGGCCAGTCGCCGCAGCTTCCTCTGGTGCGTCTTCCCCCTGTAGTGGATCTGGGCCTGGGCTCTGGAGTTGAGCTGGATGTTGCACACCTGGCACACCGTGGCACTGTTGCAATTTTGACGGCGCTCCCGTTTGGGCCTCTGGCCTTCCGACGCCCTCTTTTCTTCCTCGTCCTCCTCCTCGTCTCCCTCCCCCTGTCCCTCTTGGGTTTTGGGCGGAGGGCTGCTGTCTGACAGCTCTGGCTTCTCTATTTGCTTCATATCTGCAGAACATATTATAACAGGAGGACATTAACCTTAAAAAAAAAGCATGTAGGAAGCATAAAAAAATGCGGCTGTACGTTCTTAAAATCTCCACAAGGGGGCAACAGTGCAGCGTCTTTTGGCACTCATTTAAATTCTTGAATTAACAATATTCTCTCTTGGACAGTCAAATAACTTAGGATAAACGAGCCTTTGGATTTCCACTAGTCCGTCTGTGACTCATCACGGCAATACAACAGAGACCTGCAGATAACTATCACGCTCTGGCTTCACTCTATTTCCCAGGTATTTCCCAGCGAACACAAAGCGGCTTCTTTGTGGGAGCGGGCAACCTTTTTAATTCCTGTAATAGCTGAGCGATCGTGGCTGAAGGTGTAAAATGAGCTGCAGCTAAATGAGACCTTCGCTTCGCATGTGACAGAGGAACTCAAAGTCAAACCGCATTCTTTGTTTGGGGGGAGGGGGGGGTGCTGCGCGCATGGAAATGGAATCAATTAAGTCTCGGTACTGGACGTTTAATCGTCAGCCGCTGCGAACGCACCAATCAAACAGAAACCCATCATTTGTGCAAATCTTTGCGGGCCTGGAAATCCAATTTGACTGGTTAGGAGATGAAAGTGTTATGGAAATGTGTCCAGCGGAATACATCAGCCTCCTACCAGCGACGTGAACTTCAAAGCTGCGCGTAATTACTGTGATTATGACGATAGCGCAGCCTCACGGTGGACAGGAAGAGTGTGGTTGCAGAGCAGGCGGGATTCTCACTCAGGAACATGCAAAATATCAGGAAACTTGTGTTTCCTGATATTTTGCAACGGCTATTTGAATACACCTACTGAGCGAACAAGAGGGGCTCAATCGATAGAGATGCTCTCCTATAATAAATGTGTTTGGAACACAGTAAACGCAGTTAAATGTTCAGTGATAACACATTTCATTACTTTTCTGTCAAAATGCATCATTCATGTCATGTGGCTAATATGGGTATTATTATATCAATTTATCAAAAGGTCGCAGCAATCTTTCAACAGCAAAACCAATATTACGTGTACAGTAAAGCGCTTGGAGAGCTCATAACTCCGCCAAGCAGGTCATTTCCCCACATATTGTGACTTACACCTGTAGTATAATATTATCGGTAGTAGAAATATAAAATTATATAACATAGGTTGGTTTATGATCAAAGCCCCTATTGGCATTAATATGTAGCCACATTTTAATCACCACCATCAAAATTTGATTATCCCGTTCCTCGGCCTATTTCCATTCAATTCCTTTCATTGCTTTTTGAGTTATTTGGTGTTTATGTAGATTTTTGGGTGAAAATGTCCTTTTATAGACACTTTTCTGCATGCTGGCCCCCTTAGGTGGGGCTTGCTCCATTCAAGATGGCAATAAGTATCTGGAAAACACTTCTCACAACATGATTTTAGAAAACATATCCTTCTACAGAAAAAAAAATGCACTTTTGGTCATATCAACCTGGGTGAGAGAAGGCCTCCAGCCGTGGTGGTTGGGATTTGGGAAATATATATTCAATTATTTGCTCGGGGCTCCGTTTCGAATGGCCAGAACTTTCCGGACACATAAGCTAGGCATGGTGTGCTGCAAGTGGATCACAGAGTGAGACATTTATGTAAAGTAATAATAAAATGACCCTGATATGTCAGCAGACATTAAGGAATCCTGTTCATTTCAAATACTCCCTGACAACAGTAGTGCACCCAGAATGATCTCGACTTTAAAAGCAAAGTGGCAGCCTGTAAATAACCCCCCACCCAACCTATCACCCAATCACAGTCAGTAGAAATTCATCATCTGGGTTGCCAGTTACTGCTGAGCTGCAGCTACAAACATTCAGGGTCACAGATGTCTGACGTTACTAAACCTAAAAGGCCTCGTTATGATTCCCAATTACGTTGAGACAAAGTCAGAAACAAAATAAGGATCTGTAAAGGAGATGGAAGAATATGAAGACCATCTCCAAAATTGTTAATTTTCTCCTGGATAGGTAAGATTCAGCTAAGTTTATCTAACTTAATCCTACTTAATGTAGACACGGACATTTCAACTAGTGTCTACAGTCGAATAATGTTAGGCATGCACGTTCATAGTATCAAATTGACGAGGTAATTAACCTAACTGGCAACCTGCACATGCTCCACAGTATTTGGATTGTGATTGCAGTACCAGCTTTGGCCTCAAGCACATACTGCTCCTTTTATACTTTCTACTTTTCAGGGCCTAACCCGTTCAGATCGAGCTAGGGTCTCTACATACTGCCACCAGGAGAGGGAGAGCTGTCAGCAGGGCGGACCTCCACTCATGTCCACCTTAGACTCCACTGCTCTGCCGACTGCAATACGTGAGGTACACTCTGTGGCCCACCGCTGCCTGTTTTGGTTCTCCGGCCCTGCAGAGTCACCTCCGAGGCGCAGGCCTAACTCGGGGGAAGCTTGACCTTGTCAGTCACAGTCATCTGGCCTTGGACCCAGCACTTCCTGAACGAAGACACTCCTGCTCCAACTGCAGGGTTTCTGTAAGTGTCAAATTACTTTTGTGGAAGGTGAAGGAGGGGAGACTATCTTCTGAATGTGAGCTGCCATCTCTTTCTATTTTTGGTCAGCGATCCTTCTCCGCCACCTCTTCTAGACCCCTACCCCTGTTGTCTACCTGCTTGATCCTTGGTCCATTCAAGTCTAAGAATGCACAAACTTACAGATTATAATATCAACAATGGCCCTTTTTATCTCTCCACAGTTTCCAAGAAACTTTGGAAGCTCTAGAGCAAACAGATGCGCTGACCCCAAGCATTGACAATCAGTGATACAAGGATTTATTAGACCAAAAACCCTCGCGGGGTCTCCTCAGTTAGGTCTAGGGGGGCTCGCTTTATTCACTGTGGATAAGTTTGAGACCATCTCCAGCTGTCTGGTGACAACCATGTCTCATTCAGGACTCTTCTGAGGCTGTAGAATTGGAATGAGCACACTTTGAACCCTTTAAGGATCAATTGGAGGGGAAGCCTAGCGAGAACAGCCTGGTAAGCGTTTCAAGCGTGAGCTGGGGCCAGGACTGAGAGACAGCAGGAACATTGAGATTCTTGGGCCAGCACGAGATGAATTAAAGTGAAAGCATTTGGAAGAAATGTTCCCATTAGTCAAGAAGGAAAGTTGGAGCTTCGAAGACTTTCAAACATAATTCCATTAAAAATGGGGCTTATAAAGTTGATAGAGGGGACCACCGATCAGGAAGATTCTGGATATGTGTTCGATGCATGTTGTCAAGGTGACACACAATAAAACACACACAAAAAAAGACACGCAACCTTGGTCATTCCAGCAACAACAGAAATCATGAACAAGATTTCCATTGGCCCAGTGTGGCAAGATTAAAAAAAAGATCTTTTTTTTAATTTTCGGGTAGGGTAAACAAAGTTGATGACAACTGGAGGTTACCATATAGCATATGTAAAATAATCTGGGGCACATGGAAGTATTTTTCACACTCACCAGGCTAAAGCAGTTCAATCAGGAGGGATATCGCTCCATGTGCACCATTTTCCTTCTTTTCTTCCTGCTTCAATTACAATCAGAAATGCTCCCCTTTTAGCCGGCCACATGTCGCTGCCAAAGTTTAAAGTGCTCTCTCTTCTTCCCATCCATCTGTCATCGTGGGTTGGCAGCCGACCTCTGCCTCTTCATCGCCTCAAAAAACGCTCAGCCTGGTTTTTTACCGTGTAATACTCACTCTCGCCACTAGGGCGTGGGCTCAAGATGACTAACCTAAGCTTTCCCTGGCGATTTAAAACCCTTTTAGCATAAACTCAGTAGTTTCTCTGAATCTTCTCTGCTTTTTTATTGGCCTGACTGGAAAGTGAATATTGATTAATTGTTGTTTAAACAAACAAACATCAACTGGTTAACCGGAGCTCCTGCTCCACCTTATGAGATCAACAGCGTTTGAAAAGTGGACAGATGCTGCGCCAGACTGCTGTTTCCAGACGGTGACCTGTCTGAGATAAAAAAAATTAACCTTGGTGTCATCAGCCAGCTGCTGAAGAACAGCCCGAAGCCCCTTCATGAGTAGAAATGTCGGCCATTTCCGAGAACCGACGTTAAGTCATCAGCATTATGGATCAGAAAGTCAGACGTGGGTGCTCCAACTAATTTAAAAACGCTTTCCATCCACAAGGACCTTGTATTTATGGACAGAGACTTAGAAGCCATCTAATAGCCCACGTACCGAAAAAACGACTTCTACGTGTTGCCAACCTGCGAGGCCAGCAGCTGATGCTTTTTGGGTGCTCTGTTGCTACCACAACGAGGGCTTTCCTTCCTGTTTGGCACCTTAGAGGGCCACGGGGACCGGCCCAGTCCCCGACTATGGAGCAAACGGATAAAGTTACTTGTCAGTGTTACAGTAGCTGTGACAGATAGGAGAGATCTACCACAGCCAACAGAGTAAAAATAAAATCCTGGAGTAATATAACCCAGACCCCCAAATTAATTTGATTAAAAGGCAGATGGCAAGGTTTAAGGCGAATGTATGTCCATGTAATAAAGTTGTTTGCTTTTGGCTGTCTGCTCACTTCCTTCGCTTCTGTCCTGCCACCCTTTTCTATCTCGCCACCATCAAGCAGACGCCTCAAGGTTTCTTCGAGGTAAAATGGAGTATTTTCTTGGCACTCTTGCATCAGTGCTTGCTCTCAGGTTCTGTAGGGCACCTTAATGCTTTGTGAAAGAAAGAAATGGAAAAAAATCTTTCTCCTCCCTTAATAAAGCCATGAAAGTGGCTTAGATTCATTTTGGTGGTACTGCTTGAATATAATTGCAGCAAGCAGGCACAAATTGTTACCTTTTGCCATTTGACAGCTACAAGGAATTTACAGTATTCATATTTTTATATTCAAAAAGAAAACATATGCTGTTGTCTTATACTGTAGACTGTATATGTATTAATTATTGACATTTACAATTATCATATTCATATGTTCTGGCTTATTAATGTTTAACTACAGACTTTATTGCATGATGCACAAGTGGAGTATGTTTAAAAGAAATAAGTAGGAAAGTCCCTGAAAATCATATAAAAGGGGACAAAAAGAGTAAAATGTAATTGAAGAAAAAAAAAGCAACTATCTCCAAACTTATTAAAATAAATCAGTATTTTGAGGGGGAAAATAAATCTGCAAAAAGAAGAGAATTTTCCATCCAACTGTGTGAAAACTGGGCCCTGAACTGCTCACTCATTTTGCTCTGACATCTATACAACTCACTGATTCTTAATGGATGATTGGGTCCAAATTCTCATTTTTTTTCCTTTGATGAGAAAGAACAATCCAACAAAAGGATGAGTAAAATCTGCACTTGGATCTGAGTACAAAGGGTTAAATGAGGATCTCTTTATCAAGCATTTCTTAATCAATTGCATTTCTATAGGGTGCAGCGGGTTCATTGTTTTGTTCATTATTTTGGGTTGCATACATTAGTGTTGCTATAGTGCTTTAATTCTCAGGAAAATAAAACATGTTAAAGTCACTCTCTAAATCCGTAGAGCCATCTCATCCTCAGCTGTTCCTCGCTGCCTGCCGCAACACTTGTTCATCAGTGTTTCCATGAGGATCCTAAATGCTAATCTCTCATTGTGGGGAGATGGATGGAGGCCAATCAGGTCCAACCAGGTGGGCAGCTCCAAAAACTGCCAGCCATCTTACAGAAAGCTGCGATCCTTCTCTTTATGATGCGCCGTTGCGTGGTTTTCCTGCGTTCCGGATTCACTTCTGGGTCAAAAAAAAAAAAAAAAAAAAAAAATGTTGATCACAAAGCTCTGGGAGGGATTGCTGCCGGAAAAGCTTTGGCACTGGAAACGAATAATCAGATTATATCATCAAAGACACCTTCAATCTGTTGCCTTTTTCCTGTACAAATGCATGTCTGACTACAACGGCGCTACAAAGGGACCTTTACGGTGGCCAGAAGAGCAATTTTATTAAGTTGTGATAATTTTTTATAGCGTATTAATGATGAGTTATAGGATACATTCACTTGTCAGCATGTGGATCAAGTCAATTGTCTGTTTTCTCAAGGGGACATTGAAAAACGTTGAACACAATTTTCTATATATAGCTCCTTAATCCCCTGCCTGCCGTTTATCTGAATAGTAAAAAGAGTTTTGGGCTGAATATATATTTATACATCAACATTATGCATGCTTAGTGAAAACCTGTTAAATCCATAATAATCTCTGGCAAAACCTAAAAGTTAGTTTTATTTTTCATTTTTCAGATGTCTTTTTTTCAGTTAAACTGTTTGGTTAAAAAAAAAAAAGATTTAACAATCAGTTTTAATGCAAATGTGCTAAGGTTTTAGATACGTCTTAATTGAGCTGCTTTCAACATTTGCTGAGAGCGTTGGGGACTCTAAGGTCAAGGTGAGATCCCTGGAAACACCTGTCGTTCACTGTTCCATTACGTCAAGAACAGATGACAGAAAATAAAGCCTGACACGACACTGGGCGATAGAGTAGCACCAGCAATAATGTCGCTGAAGACATCATGGGATATATTTAATATGTGATGAGTCTGTCTAAATGCAACATGTCAGATGAAGGCAAAACATGGCACAAGAACAGAGACACCAAGGGGCTTTTTTTTTTTTTTTTTTAGTTAAAAGGAGCTACTGAGTGACAGGCAGACTAACCCTACAATTACAGCTGTGTTTCTAGGCAACACAACCAGCGAAAATACAAATCTAATGCTTTTCCACACAAATTGCAGCGAAATTACGGTGTAATTTGTGCAGGAAAGGGAAAAGGAATACGAACAAAGGCAGAGATGATCGAGTGATTTCTGCACCGCTGATATGCACCGAAGGCAGCATCTGTCCAGAAATGAGGATTAACCGCTTCAGATAATTGTCTTCTGACACCTTACGACTGTCGCCCTGCCAGGTCTAAATCCAAAATTAATCTGCTTAGGGCCTGGAAGGGTTGAAGGAAAAAAAAATCTTTTACATATTGCACCCTGTATGTAGGTGCTGCAGGGGATCAGTGATGGCGATGTCAGTTGTTACCTTTCATTTACATTAAAATACGCTGAATAATTCCTGTTTTTTGGGGGGGAAAAAAAAAATCTCACCCTGAATCCACCATAGAGGAAACTGGCCTTACAGCACGAACAGATGATGCGGAAGTGAGAAGTAAAGATATTTAAAGGGGTTACAGCACTAAGTAAGAGCTCAGTGCTTGAGGAGGAGCATGACTCACATGCGCACACAAAGGTGCTTTTAACCAAAAAACAGCCAGAGCGACACACACAAGCACGCCGCATCCGGAGTGTACACACATATTGCATTCTGCCGATGTATATTTATGCACAAGTTGAAGGGCTGGCATAGATAATCCCATAACATGAGTCGTATTGTGTGTCAGTTTTCTGTGACAAGGTCATTTGCAAATGCACTGCTCATATAAAGCAATGATTCACTCTGTTGGGTAAGTGAGTGGGAGTTGTTAAGAGGCTGCATATTTTTAGTCCACATTTCCCCGAGACTCTGATTCTAGGAATATGCACCATGGCAAAATGTAGATGTGGAGGCTTTGACACAATTTATAGACCGCATGGGTGTATTTTTATCATTTAGGTTTTCCTAAAAGTATTGTTTTACAATCAAAACTTAAATACCTTCCAATGGAAAATTAGATTTTTTTTTCCACTGATGGTGAATTATTAATCTTATGTGAAGAAAATAGGGGTGGGTCAGAACCAGTGATATATATATATAAGTTAAAATTAACAAAATCTTTTGCAGTTTTACCTGACAATAACATAATAATTTATGTTATTACATGTTATTTATGCTGATATTAAGAATTTCCTTATTTAAACCAGAATATTTCACAAAAAAAACACAAATAGCTGGGTAAATTATGGAAACACAAGGTCTTTTGAAATGACCTGAATCCTCAAACACACTCAAAATGTGAGTGCCAGACAATACACACGCACACGCACACACACACACACACACACACACACACACACACACACACACACACACACACTTGTAACTGGAGATTAGATCAATGTTAAACAAAGAGGGCTGGTTTTTGACATGCCAGCTCTTTAATTAGACCACTGCTATCTGGGGACACGTACACACACACACACACACACACACACACTCTCTCACACACACACACACAAACCTGCTCTCACTAAGTGTGTAATCCACTGTGTGTGTTGTGCGTCTGTAACACATACGTGTCACAGTGAGGCAGATATGAGGTGATGCAGATGATCAGCTGTCAGCGTGGCTGGTGTGACACTACAGGATCACACACACATACACACACACACACGCATTCACACACGCACACACACGCGCATTCAATTCATCATTACTTATAGAGCATCTTTGCAATTAAAGTAGTCTCTCGGTGTTTTACAGAAACCCAGGGCCTGACCCCCAACGCGTGACACTGCGTAACAGGAAGAACCCTCGAGCAGGACCGGGCCCATGCAGCAGGACCCTCCTGCTGATGGCCGCGCTGATGTGCTGAGCCAGCTGTGGTTAGATTTTTGTCCGTGCTGACAAGGCAATGAGAAATTGAAAAAAAAAAAAAAAAGAAAACCTACAATAAAGCTGTAATAAAATGCCCCGACTCAATACTGAAAACAGCATCCATGTGCATTTGTCATGCCCCCCCCTCCCCCACCGCCATCAACAATAAAGAATTGTTGTGTGATTGAGCGCGCATGTCACAGCTCGGTGCGGAGGAAATGTTTCCAGTCCGACAGATGTATTACATCTTAATCACATCTGGCTACCAGAAAGTCGAGCAGCCCCCCCCCTCCCCTCCCCGTACCTCCGCGGGGGCCGCCCGACGCCGCCGCCCGGCTGGCCTCCGTCGCTGCTGCGAGCGGCCGCAGGACGTTATCTGTTTGATCCTGACAGGTTGTCATCCATTATGAATTAAATCAAAGACATATCGCAGCTGCCGTGTTGGTCCGGTGGGAACATAGGGAACGCAGGCCTGTCTGCGCGCGGAATGCGCGGCGCTATTTACAGCGGGAAGAAGCGCGGAGCCCCGTCTTCGTCGCAGGGCCCTTCTTAACACGCGTAGAAGTCCTCGGTGATCTGATGTGACTCATTCCCTGGTCTTTAGTAGCAGTACGTAAAGGAAGAAGAGGAAATACGTGGGACAAAACTTCCGAAAGGAAAGCAGAAAACGACTGGAAGCGTTTTGTGTTAAGCGACCGGGCGTGGGAGGAGTGGAACCGTGCGTGTTTCTTGGTTTATTTCCGCTGTTCTTGTGTTGTCTGCGGTGTTTCCCGTCTGCTTTGGTCCCTCTCTCTCTCTCTCCGTCCCGGACTCTTGCGATTGCCGCGACCTGTTCCGCCTCACCTCGCCCACTTTCTGCCATTCGTGAAAGTCGCTCTCCTTCCGGTCCACCTGACGCCAAACGCTCGCGCGCGAAACTTTTGCAAATGTGCGTTTACGGCGCGGTTTCCCGAGCTTAGGTCAGTTTCCCCTTCTATATTCGCGGATGTTTTAGTTCTTATTCCTATTTCCCGGCGTTCCTTGGCTTCTGCCCCTTTTTGCTTTTGCGCCGCACTTTGTTAATACGAAAACTCGCCCGCCTCTTGGGTCTGCATTTGAGTCCTAACTCTGCCGCCGGTGTCGGCGGGGAAAATCGGGAACAGCTTTATTTATGTTTTTATCCGGAGGGACGGACTGCGCTCCGACCAAGGGCAACAACTGTGGGCATCTGTCAGCAACCATCTGGGAGAACCCCCGGGCCAAAGCAAATGGGCCTCGTGCACGAAGCACAGTACAGGAACTCCAACCGTGCACGAGCAACAGCCGGGAAAGGCCACAATAGGAGGCGAGAAAATACCGAACGCTAGATTTAATGGCTAATATTCTTCAACAACAAATAGCCGCAATTTAAATGTTGAAAGCATGCGTTTGAAACAACTGGAGGACTCGTGGCAATAGAGACGTCACATGAGGCCCTGAAACACGAGATTGACTTGTCAGCAGATGTACTGGAAGACATGTGGTTGAAAGCACTTATCTTTATCTGCACCGAAGTGTAACGCCGAGTTGAATTTCAACCCTGATTTGCACGTCGGTTTTTAGTAAAGACAGCGATGTTAAAAAAGGCGGCGGGCCTGCTCCCCGCTCTGCAGCGCGGGGGGTGGGTTCGACATGCGCGGACACTGGCGCGTGTCTTTTTTTTTTTTTTTTTTTTCCCCTGCAAAAAGTGCTCTGAAGTTGACCCCGAAAGGGTCTGCAATTGTGAACTGTGCGGAAGATTTGCTGACATTTTTGAGGTATGGGCCAAAAAAGAGATCAGACCAAAAAAAAAAAAAAAAAAAAAAACATCCAAAAAGCAGCAGCCTCGAGTTACGGTCATCTGGAAAGGGGCTGGGGGCAGCGGATTTGAATAGCCGGGACCCAAGTCAGCTGTGACACACCTTCTAATTGTCTATTCCTCCCACTTTGTTTATTTTTATGCATCCAAGCAGAAAATAGAGTCCAGTGATTCATTGTCGGCCTGCCTTGGTCTTCTGTCTGGCTGCATCTTTTCAGCGTGTCTGGTTTAAAAGAAATGGACCATCTTCAACTGTTTTTCGTGATTTCAGTTGCCCTGGTAGCAAAATATTTGTGCGAGAACATCTCTTAATTAAAACTGATTCCCATTTAATGAGTTGGGTGATGCAAAGAGAAGAAATAGGGACATCTGTCATTAAAGGATAAAGGTTAACGCTGTACGTGTTTGTATGTTGGAAATGAGAAAAGAAAAGCTCATGAGGATGCTTTAATTTGATGTTCCATGACAGTTTTCACTTTTTTACGTTGAAATAATGTTCAGTTTCTGCGAACCGGACGGATAAAATGTTGAAATGCTGATGCTTGATGGTGTAACTGTCATGTATGGACACAACTGTGACATTTCCTGTTTAATGTACTCGCAAAAATGTGTATCAAAATGTGTCCTGAGGATTCTGGCATTATTAATTAACCACATAGAAAAGCTAATGCATATGGAGATCACATTCATCTAATCATTCATCCCGATCATTTGTACCTCTGCTGAATTGTAATTGGAAAAACCCAAGGTTAATTTAGATTAAGTTATAATAAAACCAATATCTACTCTCTAGTTTAAATGAGTTTAATTGCCCAAATTATCTCCCTGTTCCACTGAAGTGGTATGACAAAGGAAAAGCACCTACACCTTTTTCTTTTCAACAAATAAACCCGTGCATTGTCTTTAAATTCAGTCTGAATCCGATTCTTATAATTAAATTGATAATTAAAAGTGGTTAATGGAGAGCTTCACCATTTGTACTTGATCCGAGAGGTTAATTGCAGCCACAGCAGAGGGTGGGATTTAACTGGAATTGATAAGAACACTGGTCCAGCTTTTATAATTGCTGAGAAGCCCGGAGAAGCTACAGGAAAATGGGGGATACACAAAATGCGCAAGTAAACCAAGCCTGAAGATCATCTCACAAGAAAAACTAGTACTTATTTTCAAAATGTGACGTTTACATAAAACGTTTTGAATTGCATATAGATTACATTATGTGATTTTTTAAAATGTTTTTATTGTAACACGGCATAATAAAATATCCTGATTTTGATTCATATTCTGCAAATGTTAAGGCTAAACTCAACAACAAAAAATGTGTTTTAAAAAGGTCATCTTAATTCAGTGATATATGTTAACATCAACATGTCAGTGTCTTAAATTTTGAAAAATAAAAAAGAAATAACAAATATAACAAAAACAACAGCCCAAATGAATGGCCTAACCTTGATTATATTCAGATTACATGCACACCTCCAATAAACTGTTTTAGTGCTATTTTATAATCATTTATCCAATTTGGAGCACGTCACTCAATGTTTAGGCATTATTAAATGATTATGCGATAAACGCACAGAAAGGGTTCTGTAAATATAATAACAATGTGTGACAAGGATTTCTTGAAGGCCTGTGAATAAATACGAAACACAATCTTTCTGGGGTTTTATCACCAGCTTTTTAAGATTCAGCCACAGCTGAAACAGAAGAAGAAAAGCTAAAATGGCACATTCAATTAATGACTATTTAATTTGGCCTGCTTGACTGGCCCCTTGTGTTTTGCTGTAATTGTCATTACTGAGAATATAACACACAATGTAACCGAGGGGGGAAGTGCACAAAGACGACGTCAATTGATGTGTGCTGCAGAGCTATTTGAGCTGGGAAAAAAGGGGAGATCAGAAATGCCTTTCAAATGGCCAAGGTGCTTCTTTTCTGCTGCACTGTTTAAATAAAATGGTCCTGTCACGCACGTGCGCTTGGGCTGAAAGAGACTTACACTTTTTTTTTTCCTTTTAAAGATTCAGCGGTAATTACACAACACACGAGTGAATCATAGCTCTTCTGGACATAAGTGCTACGGTTGGAGCCGAAATACTAAAAACAAAAATCATAATAAAAGTCATTTTAAAAAATGCACAATCAAATCTTTCATTGCCTTATCAGATTTTCTGGGTTTTTTTTTTTATTATTACTTCAGAATTTGTCATTAACTTTATGATAGTATCACAGTTAAATATGCCCCAGCCGTATTTTCACCTGACATATAGATATTTTAAATCTTAAATGAATCGTGAAATGATCATCTTAAACCAAACACGTTCATTCATTTGATTCCACAGATTCAATTATCACGTTTCATTGTGTGGATAATAATTTAAAAATTGACATAAATGTCGATTTTCACAAAACCACCTCAGGAAAAAGTTGATAACTAAAAAAAATAAATGTATGTAAAGACGCGCGTGTGCACAAACACCACACACATGCGCGCGCACACACACACACACACACACACTTATAGTTTTACCTTTGTTAAGACTTTCATATGCACACATTCCCCAATCCTAACTCTAACCCTAACAATCCCAACGAACCCCTGACCCTAACCTAAACACAATTCAAACCTCAACCTTAAAAACAGGTCTTAGCCCTCACTTTCCTGGTAGAATGTGCATTTTGGTACTCAATATGTAGCATTGACAGTCACACACACACACACACACACACACAGGCGCACACACACTCACAGCACTGCCTGCTCTGTTGGATGTGTACCTAGAAACAGCCACAGGGGAACGGAGATTTAATGGACCGTATGAAAATTCATCTACCCACACAATCCACAAGATGTCCGTCCATCCCTCGGTCCATGTGACAGGCCCTCAAAGAACGGAACGACACAAATGTGATTTGGTTTTGGGGCTTTTATGTCTGCGATGCAGAAGACCACTGCTGAACGAGCATTAATTACATCATAGTAAAGTTAAATACCATTCTCACGTGTCAACATGTCAGAAAAAAATGAGCATTGTGCACTATTTGTAATTTCTTTAATGTTAAATGAAGTTGGGTCCTAACCAGCACCCTGCATGTTCCACATAGCTCAGGATCTACGTGTGTACACAGCATTAGCATCACTTTTGGATTACTCCTAAAATATCCATAATAGTGATGGGACAACAGATATCACACTATCACATGCCCATCTCCAGTCATCACTACTCGGGGTAAGAAAAGGATTGTAAAAGAATATAATGTTGAAAAGCACTGTGGAAGGGGTACATTTCACTTTAAATCCACCACACGATCAGTGTGTCATGCGTAGCATATTAAACATTATTAAATTGTTGCTCTTATTGGTATTGTGTAAAAATACCAACATACAGGTGAATGAGGCAAATTCCATTGTCTGAGTTATGGACATGAGCTGCTACACCTTCTACCATATGCATTAAACAAGCAATTCCATTTGAAACCTTTATGTGTGTTATTTTACATAGCCTTTATTACCTGTGAGGTTGCGTCCATTTTCATTATTTTGCAAAAGAACTGGTATAGACGAAGATTAAGATTATGTTTAGGCCCCACAATAAAAGACATCGCTCCAGAGGCGCAGGCTGCATGCGGAGGAGGCTGTCTGACTTGTAATGACGGAGCCCAAGAGTCATTACACATTTGATGACAGACTTGAGCAGAAATTGATTTCAGAGTGTCAGAGGGGAGGCAGGGTCAGAGGAAGGTTTGAAAAAAAAAAAAAAAAAAAAGCAAAAAAAAAACAAAAAAAAACCCCAAAACAAAATAAAACAGTCGCGCTTTGCTTGTGAAATACTGCGCATTTACCGGGTGGGGGCTTCACTGGAGGGCGATCGCCATTTGCAACGTCAACAGCACTTGTTTGGTGTGCTTTTGCATGATCACTCCAAAGGGAAGGAAAAAAAAAAAAAAAAAAAAAAAACCTGTCCCCATCCTCCTGCAAACCTTGAAGGTGAACACAGGATGGGGGTAAAAAAAAAAGAAAAAGCACACACACACACACAGGGGAGAAAATGGACGGTGTAGAGTGCAACCAATCTGTTCTGGAGTAGCCCAGAAATAAGGCTTTATCTGAAGAGATAACCCTACAATGAGGCGCCCGCCATGTTTCCTAGTGCAGAGAGAGAAATATGTTCATCTCTGACCTGCTCCTTGCTCCCCCACGCTGGGCCTGAAGTCAGTGACCTGAAGCGGTTGGAAATTGGTTTTAAATGGCACAGCAGTAGATATGGAGGCCCAAATTATTTGCATGTTTTTTAAATAGGGAGGGGACCTGAACTTGTCTGAATATCAGGACAGTAATCCCCCATGTCTTCTTAACACCACATCATGTTGGGGGTTAAAGATGGACCTATTACAATTTGAAATATCCACTGAATGACATTTAATCCTCCGTCTGAGGGACTAGCATATGCATATCTAATATAAATAGCAACAAAGACATCACCGGCAAGGGATACAATGTTTCTTTGGTGCTTAAATGTATTTATTTTGGTTTCGGTAGCACAAAATGTAAACAGATTCAATCGCAACGCGTGTAAGGGGCTGACCGCAAATCCTCAACCGGCATTGGAAAAATGCGCGCGCGCGTTACTGCGACTATACTGTTTCACGGATGACGACTCTCCCCACTTTATCAGCGGGATCCATGAGTCCATTGACAGAACAGAGCAGGAGCTCAAGCTGCTCCCATCCCCAACCCCGTTCCACATGATTATTCTCAATTTCACAGTCGATGGCTTTTTCACGGAGACAGACGGCAGCAGCCAAATGCCAAAGTACAGATGAGAACGCTCTGAGGTGGGAGACAAAGTTAGAGGAGGGGAGACAGCAAGGTAGCCTCTCCACTTTATCAATAGCGCTTGGGATACACTTATCTATCGCCAGCAACAACGGGGTGATGGATGCAGGTCGCTGACAGGGCCGTTTTTATCTGAACCTGACAGAATTTTGCACAGCCAGAAGGTGAATCTATTAGAATACGAAAGGTACTAACACAAAAAAAAAAAAAAAAATCTATTAGAAATCTCTGCATGTTTTGGATTTTAGCAATTTCTGGTAATTACGTGCGTATTTTTTTTTTTTTTTCGTATTTTATCACAAATAACAGCAATGGGGCTTTTTGATTTGTGTGTTTTTGAGATCCACCGACGAAGCCAAGAAAGCACAAAAGGGTAAAAAAAAAAAAAAAAAAGAAGACACCCCTTCAAGCTTCACATGGGGGCTCGCGAAAATTACAGCATCATTCAGCGGAGTGGGCTGTGGGAAGTGCAGCGTTTGATGAATCAAGGACCTTTTGTTCTCAGCTAAACGACTGCTCGCTCGCCGCCGAAGACCCGTTCTTTTCGGCGGCGCTCGGGAGGCAGGCGGCCATCATTTGGAGCCATTTTGGCTTGAAGCTGATGCGGGGGGGCGGGGGGAGGAGAGCAAGGTTATCAGAAATGATGATGTAGCCAGCGATGGGTGGGTTTAAGTGCTTGATTTTTTGTTGCGGCCAAGCATATAGCGCACCGTAAGGGGCGTGTAAGAAACACATATGTAACATAATGGTAGTCGGGTACAGAAAATTACAATTACACACCAAACGCAACTTTGATTTAGGATACTAGACAACTTAGGATTTAGTTCTTGATATCTGTGTGTTTTATGTTGTGTCAGATAACCAGCAACTGTGCAACATGTTCTCACTGCCCGTTCATTTTTGTAATCGGGCAGTTCAACTACAAGAAGGAAGGGTTTCTGGCGTCGCGGCCTCTTCAACGTTTCCGTTTCACGTTGGACCCTACAGACGTGCAGTTGTAGGAATATGGCATTCAGGCCGCCGCTCACAACTATTTCCAGGTCCAACAAAGACATCTGCACACATGTGCACAGAGCTGCAGTGTGGTTCCACCTTGACTGACGCCTTTGAGGGCAAAGCCAACGCACTCCTGGAGCTGCACAAATACTCCTTTCATTAAGCAACTTCACAACATTGGCCTTCATCAACAACCATGGACTCACCTTTAAAAAAAAAAACAAGGTACAGACTTGCGCTTCATAAGTCAATCACAGTAGTATTTTCTTTTACCCCCCCCTCCAAAAAAAAAAAAAAATTTTTCACTTAAGGGAGCATTTAAATAACCAAATACACCATTATATTTGCAGAAAAGTAAAAAACAAAAAACACAAAAAGGTAGGTAAAAGTGATCCTTTCCCAGAGCGTAATAACGTAATCCTAACAACCTTTAGTAAAAGTTGTTTTCAAAACCTGTAGTAAATACAGATTCCCCCCCCCGCCAAAAAAAAAGGCAATAAAAAGGCGCACATTAAACATTTAGAAGACAAATCAAAGCGCCGGGCGGTCGGGCGGCGGGGAAGCGGCGCGTCGGCGCGGAGCGGCGGAGGGTTTTCCTACCTGTGTGAGGCGGTCGCTCCTCCGCCTCGCGGTCGCTGTCCATTTCCAGCTGTCGCGGACTGCAGCGCGAGCTCGGCTGTGGGCGTCAGTCCCGCGAGCGGAGCGGAGGAAAGAGATGGTTAAAAAAAAAAAAAAAAAAAAAAAAAAAAAGGGACGCGCGCAGCCCTCGCCTGCGTCTGCGCGCCGCCTGCGCGCCGCCTGCGCCGCCGCTCGGCGGATGTGACCGCGGGCGCTGATGGAGGCGTCGGGGGGGGAGGAGAAGTGGACGTGGCGAAACACGCAGACCATCAGAAGTGGAGCCACACTGGCAGATGGATTGGCTCTTTTTGGGGTTTGGGGTTTTTTTTTTGCTGAAAACATTTCAGGAATCTGAACTTTACGTGTTTCACTGAATTGTTCTGAAAGCGCAATGATCACCCCTGTACCGATCAGTTATGGAGAACTAGGCTGCCAATACCGTGTTGGGAAATTGGGAAGTTGTATCTTCCTTCCGCCTTCTGGATCAGCTGAGTCTAAATTTCAGTAATAACAGGTCACTTTTCAAAAGGCCAGCTAAAGGATTCAGGTTCAGGTGTACTTTAAGAGGAAGATTGACACTTTTGTCACAGTAATCTCCCAAAAAAAAAGCAAAATAGTCCCTATTTTGAACAACGTGAGATATTTTGATGACTTTATTTGAATTTGGAGTAACATTTCTACACAAAATGGAGAAATAAAGTTTGTCAGCGTGTGATAACTATCCAGTTGTTGGGTCATTTGCAAATATAACTGCCCCCCCCCCCCCACACACACACACACACAGTGACGATCACACAATGAAATCCCCCAACATTAGTGCGTCTGATTGGCTGCTGGCAGCTACGGCGGTCGACAACAGCCTCTTTGGTAACATAAATTAGCTGAAGAGTCAAAGGAAAGCTGCTGCGTCTCTGCGCGGTCTATCGCGCCCTAATCCCACCCCCCACCCCCCCAGAGCCTCTCATTAACATTGTTGGGCCACGTTCAAAAGCAAGATGCCCGCAGATGAGTTTGGGGACGCGGACGCATGCCTGCGAGCGCGGTCAACTCGCTGGTGTGTCAGCTTTCAGCTGGACGGTGATGGATGCATAGTGGAAACATACTTGGAGTTTGAGCTATGTCCTTCTCATTGAAGTCCTTTGGCACCCTGGCTGAGTCCAACACAGCTACTCTAAAAATAAAGCGCTGCGTTTATAAGCACAGATGAAGCCTATTAAAGCTCTTCAAGTACCTATTGGGAAAAAAAAAAAAAAAAGACCGGATACTTCGTCCACTGCATTTATGAGAGGATTTGGTTGCTGGGTTTCCTTAATTGATGACCACTGCACATCAAAGCTCGTTGCAGCTTGGCATCTCCATCAGCTTGTGCACTTTGATTAAAACCATGTTTTTATCCCTACAGTCATAGGTTAGGTACAGACAAAGCAGCCTACTTCTCTCTAAAGTACTCAGGTTGCCTTCAAAGGGGGACTGATTGAGGTGGCATTGAAAGAAACAATGTTGAGGAAAAGCCCCATTGTGGAAAACTTAAAAAAATCGAAAAAACCAGACGGCACCAGTAAAAGCAGGTTTAGATTATAAATACCAGAAAAGGAGTCAGATGTCAATGAATTAATCCAGAATCTACAAAAAAAAGGGGGTCAGAAATACAGGAAAAGTGACCAAGGGACTGGCCGGACAAGAAGGTCAGGCGTGTTGGTTTGAGTCCCGGAAGAATGGGAGGAGTCTAACGGGCACAGGTGGAAGGTAGGGGCGGGACTAGGACAGGTGAGGAGGAGGGGCTAGAGGGCCCACTGGGAGAAATAAATGCCAAGGTAGAGTAAATGCCAAACTGACGTATTGACCCAATTGGTCAAATATTTTCCCCGCTCGGAGTTAATAATAAACATTGTTGAATCCAATTTTGCTCTGTTGAGCGAAGAAGCCAGAATATTTATCCTTTTCAAAAATACCCCCCCCCCACACCACCTTGAATCTGTCATCCGAAATGATTCAGTGGGAGTTGCTTAATGATTGGAGGTAATTGGGTTCAAAGTGTACAAGGAAGGAGAAGTTGTGTATGTAATGTATGTGATGTATGTAATGTTCTGCCTTTGGAACTGGCGGTTGCTTCATGTCCCGGAATTTTAAAGAGGTTCACGTACAAATTCTTGTAGGTGCCTGCTTTAGAGTATTTTGGCACTCTTCCGGGCGGTTTGAGGGGCCTTGTGACGTTGAAAATCATGCAGCAGTGGTGGGAAGGGTGGGGTGTGTGTGTGTGTGTGTGTGTGTGTGTGTGTGTGTGTGTGGGGGGTGTCTCTGCAATGATGCTGAGCTAGGTGAAACCTCCAGCATGTCCTCCAAACTAATCTAGTGGCTCTTGGCATCGGCCATATGTCACATTTTATCTATGGTGCCAGCTAGACAGAGTGCTGCAGCCAGCCTTCACAAATGAACAATTACAACAGTAAACACTAATAAATGACTGCAATACTTTGCATGGACAAAACATTTTTTTACCGACGAGGACCCCCGAACCTGTCATGCTCTTTGCACTATTAAACATGGGGAGGGGGCGGGGCATCGGGGAGCAGCTCCTCCCGACAGCCAGTCATATCGGTCATGTTGATAGCCCCCACCCCTCCAATGCCGAGAAAGAAAAGAAAGAAAGAGGTCCCAGCGTAGAGGTGTGGCATCTTCTCGAAGAAAAAAAAAGACTGTCAATACCTCCAGCGCACCTCAGTGGCTGCGGGAGAAACCGTGCGGTTTCCAGGCGGGCGGGAACTCTCGTCGATTTCATCCACGCGGACAACCTCACCGACGCTTTCTCCGCGGTCACTCGTGAAAACAGTCGTCGCCCGCAGGATCTAACTGCAAACCGCTGCTACGAACCCTCAGACTCTCTTTACGCGCACGCTCACCGCACTTCGTTTAAAAGAAATACAGATTGTATTGAGTTGTCCACCAACTGGCTTGAAGCTGAATTGGCTTTCGGTGTCAACGAGAGTGTGAGGAACCCTGTTCAGGGAGGGCCCCGCCTCCCGGGATAGGCCCCACCGAGGCACAAAGTGGTAGATGATGGTTGGATGGATGTATTTGTGTTCTACCGAGTGTTTATTTAGCAAATATAATGCGAGGCGTTAAAAAAAAAAAATCAAAAATCGGCGACCTTTTAACCACCGCTCGGTGTGTGTCAGCCGTTCCCTTCCGCATGAGCCCACAATCTGCTGGCAACACATTTAGATGTTTCATTTTAGATAAGGGGCAATTATTGCCTCACATCACATATACTATCAGCTGCACCACAGACTGCAATCCTGACACTCCTATCTCTCCATGCCCTTGGTATTTAATGACATTTCTTTCTGTCCAGGAAGATAGAAGGAGTTCATCAGAGCAAACGTTTGGGGAAAGTTTGACTGATTTCTGTCCATCTGAACGAGGATGGGGAGGGGTGGGGGGGGGTTCCTGGCACGCCCCAAAAAGTGCATTTCCCGCATCCCGACTAATATGAAGAGTTGTTGTGAAAACAGCTGCTCCTCAAAAGCCTGGGCGTTTTTACTTGCTTTTCGCACATTGGCAAAGTCAAAATGCAAGCGCATTTCTGAGGTTTGACAACGTGTCTTTTCTTCAGTTCCTGAATCTCCTTCTCCTCCTCTGGGTCTCGCAACATTGGGAGGTCACTGATGAAATGTAGTTCTGATCAAATACATTTGATTGACAGCGCAGCAATTGAAAAACCATCAAACTGCTCACAGCAGCCACCTTGTTTTGGCTACTTATATACTTAAAATTTTATATATACAAATTTTCCTTTTTCATGATTTGATTTTTGGTCGTTAAAAGCATATGATGTGATATTTGCATGAACAAAAGGGATTCTGCATATCTTTAAATCTTAACTCTGGAACAATACTCAGACCTATAGTTTGATTCCATTCATGCTGTCTTCCAGGTGATTGAGGTTTTAGTGTTGATAAAAAGAAGCTAAAGCCATAATAATCAGACCAGTTAATCACAGCAAAATAAATGTGAAATAAAAAAAATAATAATTATGCAAAAGCACAAATATCCCATCACCAGATAATTATATTGTATATTATATATATTATATTATATATATTATATTATATATATATATATATATATATATATAGAGAGAGAGAGAGAGAGAGAGAGAGAGAGAGAGAGAGACTACTGTGTTGATATCAGCAAAAAACATGAAGGAATGTTTTCGTTTTTTAAAAAAAATTGAGTGAAATAAAAGCATTTCCTATCAAACATATGCTTCTTAAACCATTTACAGTATGCCCAATACAAACTTTAGCTAATTGACCTTAAATTAAACCTTGGAGAGCTTTGGGAACCTCTGTTAAAAGCTCACCAACCAAATGAAGTAAACTACTGCATTAACCCGGAGAAGACCTTCTTTAAAATGAGAATATTTAAATGCTATGCCACACTTCACTGCACTAACTGGGTTTGTGTGTGCTTGATATACCCATCCAGCACTGCGTTACGCACATCAGCATGCAATGCATTATAATTGACTATTACAACAAATGTTCCATTTTAGTTTTTTCTTTTTAACAAAAGATATATGGGAAAAAGATGTTAATAATAGAATGGGGAAACAATTGACATTGACACAATTGCAGGTTCACCCTCAACTATTAAAGAGCAAATTTAGATACGTTTCCGCCACCTAGCGGTTGAAAATAGTTACTGCGAGTTTAAGAGTTCGAGTATTTGAGTCGCTTAAATGCATCTAAGTGTTGGGGGTCATTTGGTGTCATGTCAGGTGAAACTGGTGTATGAAAGAAACGGTGCAGTGTGTAGCACGGCCATATCTCCACAGTCCACCACACGAGTCCCCAACACGAGGTTGCCCCTACATTCAGAATTTGGGAGCGGAGAAGATTGAATTTCCTGCAGCTCTCGACCTCACCATCTCTTTAAAAAAAATTAACAGACGTGTCTTCAAATCTACCAACATAATCTTGGTCAGGTATGAGTGCAACGAATTGTGTTTTTTTAAAAATAAAAAGCCAAAGGGCTCGTTACACCAGGTAGCACATATGATAAATTCCCCTCCAGCAATGCTACAAAACAACTCAAAACACACTGTACATTGCATGTTATTTATTATTTGATTTTAGATTTACAAGTTATTTTCACATTTCTGTTTTTAAAAAAAGGCTAACAACTCTGGTGTTATCATTACATCTCAAATGCAAATCAATGCATTTTTTGGACAGCTCAGAAAACCTCCTCCGATGTGAAGCCTGTTAGATCACCATCTTCAATAAGCAAATTCTAGAGTTTTCTGAAAACACTTGTGTGCCCAGGCCCCCTAAAATGAACAAAAAGCAGCCATCTACATTGCAATAAGACACATGTTTTAAGATTAACTGCTCTGTCTTTGCAATTTTAGGTTCTGTACTTGGGAATTTGTATGCAGGGAAAAGACAAAGAAAGGCCATATACATGCTTTTGTATATTCTTATCCTTACACACACTCCAACAGTGACAATGGCAAAACACATCAGCGTCACCCTTATTAAACTATTAAAACTTGAATTCAATCAACTGAGACAGAGGCTGAAGATAAACAGGGAGGTAGATAGATGCACGGGGGAAAGACAGAAGTAGTGAGGGATGTAGAGAATTCCCTCTAGCTTATGATTCTTTAATAAGAATGTTCCTTAAATCAAAAAAAAAAAAAAATAAAAAAAAAAAAAAGGATCCAGATAATCTCATCTGTGATCTCAGTATAAGTGCAGGGGTGGTGAGTGGCTCTGCTCTCTCTGGGGTTTTAACCTAAGAGCTGTCCTTAAAACCATGTTCGGGGCTCGTTTAGTTCGTCGTCTCGTGCTCGCTAATTGCCCCCGCTGCAGCACTGGCTGCTGCGCGCCTGAGGAGCCGTTTCTTGTAGATCCACGCCTGTCCGGACACGCCCCCCCTGTCCGGGTCCACCCTGAGGCTCGCTCTTCGGGAGTTTCTTTGCTACGGAGGTGGGAAGCACAGTTGTATTTAAAAACAAAAAAAAAAAAAAAGAAAAAAAAAAGAGAAGAAGACCCGAAAAAATGACAAAATAGACACGGTGCATAAGGAGGTATGCATTAGTTATTCCGAGCTCGTATTCAACAGCACGCTCACGCTGTGATCACCCCCTGTTGGTGATGATGACACAGCTTTCTGTCCTACATACGCATGAGGGGATAAAAGCCAGATCACGGTGGACACAGAGGAGCTTGCATATTCGAGAGAAATAAACATCCAGGGATGAACACAAACGGCTCTGAAATTCAATTATGTATCCGCCATAAAACACATTCAGGCTAAAACAGCGCTGAGGGCTAAATTAAGCGTTGCTGAGGAGGTTATGAAGCCAACGAAACTTACCGATGTCCATGAAAATTTCATTGACGTTCATGGCGGTCTTGGCCGAGGTTTCCATGAAGAGCAAACTGTTGTCATCAGCATAAGTCTGTGCCTCCTACAGAGACTATTTATAATTAACACAACTCGACAGCGCGTCCGAGGCGAGGCTTTGAGCATCGGTTTGTCACAAAGCAGCGAGTTCGGGTTTAAATTTCACACCTGGTGTTCAACGGCCCTCTTGTTTGCGATGTCCGCCTTGTTCCCTGCCAGAGCGATCACTATGTTGGGACTGGCTTGTCTCTGCAGCTCCTTCACCCAGTTTTTTGCGCGGGCAAAAGTGTCCTGATCAAAACAATAATGGTCATTAAAAAAACTTGAGTGCATATTTGAATTCAAAAACACACCGACAGCTGTGTGTAGTGACACCTTTGGCTCATTCAACAGACCTTACATCTCTCTACCAGCCTGAATGGAATAAAATAGTAAAAAAAAAAAAATAGGGAAAAACTAAATTGGCACTAAATATCTTATGAAGGAGTCAAAACTAAATGCGGGCCTAAAACCTTCAGCCATTACTGAAGGTTTAACCTCCCAAGACTGGGCATCCAAATATGGATTAGATTTTGAGTTAACTATAATATAACATCTGATTATGCTCAGCATGAGGCCAAATGCCCACATACAAGAACCCTTAATCATTATATTACAACAAATTTAGGTTGTCCCTGTATATGGATGTCACCCCCCCCAAAAAAAACCCCACTCTTTTCAAACTATTGTTAAAATATAATTCTCAATTTCCATCAGGTCCCAATAATCATAAACAGCATAGATAAATTAAGAGTGTATATCAAAATAGAGCTCGGGTCTTAGGAGGTTAAGGCCCGCTTTGCTGGCGTGCAGGTGAAACCTACCGAGTTGGTGATGTCATAAACCACGATGGCCGCCTGAGCGCCTCTGTAGTACATGGGAGCCAGGCTGTGGTAACGCTCCTGCCCCGCTGTGTCCCAAATCTCAAACTTCACTGTGGTGTCATCCAAACACACGGTCTGAGTGAGGAAGGCGGCTGTGGGACGGACAGCAAAAAAAAAACAAAAAAAAAACGATGCAATTACCCGTCTATCCACCCATTCCGCTGTCTAAAAAAAAAAAAAAAAACACCTTCACTCAATGTTTTGATGACGTCCGCTGAGTCCTAAAACAACATATTTAAAAGCCTACAACCTGAACATTCGCTTCTCACCTCCGATGGTGCTCTCTTGAAATTCATGAAACTGGCCTTTGACGAAGCGCAGGACTAAACTGGACTTGCCCACCGCCGACTCCCCCAGCAACACCAGTTTGAACTGGCAGATTTTGTTCGCTACCGTGGCCCCGTTGGGCCTGGTTGCTCCTCCGCCGCGTCCTGCCATTTGACGAGCCCGCGAAGCTGAGTGGAGGCGGCTTCAAATCGCAGGTTGGGAGAGGTGCACAAGCCCCGATGGTGGCCCTGGACACACAGGCACGACTGGTGAGCGAGGTCACAGGTGATCGAGGAAAGTTCAGGACCACTTGAGAAGAAGGGTTGGTGTTTGGATTATCTAAAAAAAGAAGAGGAAGAAGAAGGAAAAAAAGGATAATTAATCTTCTTCTTCTTCTGAAAACAGGTATGCAAAACAAAAACGATGCATCCGCCTTTCATCAAAGTATTATGATCCAAGCACTTGAAGAGTCCATCGCTTTAAACCAGCAGAGTACAACCAACCTGTGACAAAGTAACCCCTCACAAAGCACAGCTCTTATAACACGGCCACTGAGTCACAGAGTCGGCTTAACCAGGTCGTTAACTTAACGCCCAGGCGGAATTCGAGGTTTCGGGGGTGTTAGCTCTGCGGCTAAAGCTAAGGTGCTACGTAGAGATGTGCTAGCGATGCTAACTTCGGCTGATGAGCCGCAAAAAGACAGGGAGACAGCGCTCTGACGTCCTTACCAAAAACACAAAACCGACGTTAAGCGACAACAATTCCGCCCCGCGAGTTACGATCTTGCTGTTGTTCGCTCCAGAAACACTTTTAGGTCCTGTTATAAAAATACTCGCTTCCGCCTTGTAGCGCCGCAAAACTTCCTGGATGGGCCGGTCACGTGACGCGACGACCGACCAATCAAATGGGAGGATGGCGATCGGCCAGGGGGTGGGGAAAAACACCCGAATTGTGACAGTAAAGGGCCATAAAAACACGATAGTTGTGAAATACGTCGCAGTAAATGTGTTAATGGATGATTCACACGCGAATCGCCGATGCGAGCGAGGCTTTGTGCATCAGGTCAACTCCGTTGTGAAGTAGGAGTAGTGTTGCATTAGTACCGCAAGGTGGCGCCATTTTATCAGGAAAAAGAACATTTGACGCCAAACGTCAAATAAATGCACCTCGAAGCGTAAATCCTTTTCTTTTCCGCACACATATCGTTAGCAACTCTTTAGCAACGCTCTCTTTTTAAGAGGGAAACCTTGCCTTCTTATCTTTTCGCGCATGTAGGAAAACTGACACAACTCTCTTTTCTCACCTTACAATAGCAGAGTAGACACGAAAAGACCAGTGACAGAAACAAAGGTAATGACAACTGGAGAATATTTGGACTCAGACGTTGTAGAAGAAAACAAGAGAACGTCGTGTCAGATGTTGAATCTGTTCTTTTATTATTATTATTATTATTTGTTGCACAGATCGGTCTTGCACGATGAGCACGCCCAGGTGCGCTCGTAATTCATCGTTCTGCAAGCAGTGGGGTCCATGCATCCTTGGAAGAACATCGACACTGAGAAACATAAAATATGACCGCGTGAATATTTGCACATAACCTTTGCAGACTCGCCTTGCTGTTATTGCTCGTCGGATCAGCTGTTCGCTGATTTCATGAATACCATCATCACAGGACGAACGTCGTCTTTTAAAATCAGGTTACTTCAAATACATGTGTTAAAATGCCGTTCAACACTGAACTAGAAAGCACTCGGAGAGCGCAGACCTCCGCCAATTTTATATAAATTGCAATAAAATCCGTCTTCTGGATCAGATCCGGATCAGTGGAATA
Source organism: Lagocephalus sceleratus (assembly GCA_911728415.1). Lineage (NCBI taxonomy): Eukaryota > Metazoa > Chordata > Actinopteri > Tetraodontiformes > Tetraodontidae > Lagocephalus > Lagocephalus sceleratus. The sequence continues at coordinate 5,475,281 of CAJVRN010000231.1, read as the reverse complement.
TGATAGAGGTCCGGATCATTGGAATATGATAGAGGATCCCATTGTCCATCCTTGAGCCAAATCTCATGGGGTTTGGTCGATAATTAACCGAGATATTGAGAAACAAAATTTTTGGCCCCATTTACCACAATGTTAACGGAAATTCCAAAGTGATCTAGAATCCAGGATTTCTTCCGGATCACCCCCAAAATGAAAGCAGTTCCTCCTTTTCACATTTCCAACAAATCCTGAAAATGTCATCAACATCGGTCCATAACTTTTTGAGTTATGTTGCTAAGAGACAAACAGACGCGGGCAAAAACATAACCTCCTTGGCGGAGGTAATGAAATAGTTAAAGAGCAAATCTGCTGCCCTCCACCGAGAGCAGATTTGCTTTCCATTCATAAAGGCGTTTAAAATGAGTGATATTTTTACTCTTGTGTCTCTTGTCAATTGCTCTTTGAGCGGAGTTTGAAGCTCTTACTCGAGTTGACGTGAGCGATGGCGCTGGCGCAGACTTCGTTTGCGCCGTTACAGTGAACGACGCTGCTGGTGCAGTGATTCACGCCTCCACAGTTGCACATCAGCTGGCCTGTCGCAGAAAGTGGGACATAAGGGATCGGCCAGCGTCCGAAAGCCGACCTGAGCACGGCTCGAATGACGAGAGAAGACCGACCCACCGTGGCCGAGCAGCGGCAGCAACAGCGCGATGATCAGCGTCTCCATGCCGCGACCGTGCGTAAAAGCGCCGGAGGCTCGCATCTACCTCGCCTGATGTTAAACATACGGCTGCGTGTGTGTGTGTGTGTGTGTGTGTGTGTGCGGTGGGTGCGCGCGCAGCAGCAAAGCAGTGGCTTCTGGGAAAACAAAGACAACAAAGTTTCCATGTTCCAGCCCTGCATTATCATATTTGTCCAGTTCAGGTTCTGATACCTTTCTGTTCCTTTACATTTCTGATATGTGTCACTTATTGGCTCACGCCAGTTTTTTTTTTGTTTGTTTTTTTAGATTTTCACCAACCATTCCAGTCATTTTCGATGCAAGAAAGTCATAAAAATATAACAATTAAATCATGTTTTTGTTGCCAGTCCCACTATCTGAGGGTCAACGTACTCTGACATTTGACGTTGTCCTCAGAAGTATCTGAATTTAATTTGCATGGCACGCGTGCTCCATTTAGACCAGGGGCGTCCAAACTGGTCCACAAGGGGCCGTGTGGCTGCAGGTTTTCGCTCCAACCCAGCAGCGGCACACCAGACTTGACTCACTTAATCAACTCATCTGAGTCTTCAGACAGCTGATTGGTCGAACTGGGTGAGCTGGACTGGTTGGAACAAAAACCTGCAGCCACACCGGCCCTTTGTGGAACAGTTTGGACACCCCTGATTTAGACAGTCTGGGAAATAAGAAAAGTGGTAGATAAAGCAATGATGAAGCAAAGCAATGCAGATAAAGCAATGTCTTGTCACACATTTGTGTTTATTATATAGTCTATATGCACATCCACAACATTAAGCTTCATTTATCAGTTACACATGTCAAAGGAGCAACATCTGGCTGTTATTAATCCAGGGCGACTCATTGTCCTGCAGTCAGTCTCTTTCATGCACCTCTGGAAGAAGGTTGGGCCTGAAAGATCGGGCAAAAAGTGTTAATGCTTCTATCTATATGCGATTATCGTTTCGGCACAAAGGAAAGTGACTTACTGGAACCGGCTTGAATAGTGACGCTGGCACAGACTTGGTTTGAGCCAGAGCAGGTCTCAATGCGGCCTACACAGCGGGTGTACGTGCCTCCACACCAACACCTGAGGGCTTCACCTGGGAGGGGGGGGGCAAACAACCAAACTCTTCTTAATTTCAACTGAATCCTTGCAGAGGAAAAGTCCAGTTTGCAGGTAAAACTCACTCTGGGCGACGGCCAGCAACACAAGGAGGGCAAGGCTCGCGGTCTTCATGTTTAGTCCTGCGACGGAAGCAACACAAACGCCTGTGTAGAAGAAGTGTGAGAACATCAGACACAAGGTGTGTGTGTGTGTGTGTGTGTGGGGGGGGGTCAAGTGCAGACGGGCGGACGCAGTGTAAAGATCTCTCACCTGATTGGGGCAGGAGAAGTGATGTTCGGCGGGAGCGGCGTCCTTTTAAACCCCCGTTTTTGTTGCACAATTCAACAAGGCGTTACAAACATTCGAAACTTCCAGGATTTCTGTGTGTGCACAACTTCACATGGACAGATGTAGACGGGAAAACACGCGCGGAGCGACCAAACAAATGTTACAGCAGAGCATTCCCTTATTACCCCATAAGATGACCTCTGACCCCTGGTTGCGTTATCGTCACCCCTGGTTTGCTTGTTTGTTCTAAAACCGGGGATTTTTGTTTTCAGATAAGGCGCAGTGCTGTTTACATTGGAAGAAACCTGGAAACAAACAGTTCAAAAAAAGAAAAACAGATTGAAGTAAGCCGACCTTGAAAGATATGACGAACCGGGGTGTTGGGTAACAGGAAAAAAAAAACGCAGGTGAATAAAGTGTTTCAAAAATTCTTAAAAAAAAAAAAAAAAAAAAGCCTATTTTTGTGTTAAAATCATTCATTTATCACAACTTACCAGAATTAGTTTGAGAAAAAAAGTAATGGTGACACAATTGCCACCATCAAGATGTTTAGATTTTGTGAACTCATTTTTTCTTTTAGTTGAATCCTAGCAATTGGACCGGTTGAGTTTCACGACGAAGTTTCGCCTCTCATCCAAGAGGCTTCATCAGTTCTAGCCGACTGTTATCAGAAAAGAGAGAGACGGGCCAAAACGTAAAAGCACCTCGGTTGCCACGACGACGAAGGCCAAGCCTGGTGACTTGACAGGAACATCAAATTATCTGCTGACAAACTGACCAGACTCGAGCGCTCAGAGTTGACACGTGATCGGGATTATTCATCCGAAGAGTGGATTTGTGACACCGAGTGGAGAAAAAAAAAAACAAAACAAAGCATTCGAGCGTCGTGGCGCCCGCGTACAGGGCAGTGGCGAAAGAAAGTTGTTGAGAACTTTGACTACAATGAAAAATGAGAAGACATTTGAATAGAGACATGGAATCTTTCACTTAGGTGTACTGGGAACACTGGGGAGATGTATTCTAGCTCTGCTTTGCTGGTTCCTTGACATTCTTTTAAGAGCTTTTTCATTGCCATTTAATGACAAAGCAAATAACACTGTGGAAAATGGAGCATTCTAATATCTTGCTGAGATGCCCTCCGAACTTTTGTTCATCTTTTTGTACCTTTTTAAATTCTATTTATTGCCAAAAGCAGTGAAATATGCCACAAATCTCTCATGCGCCTCTTTTTTTGAGTTGACATTTATGAAGTTGAACTGATACCAATTATAAATACCAATTGATGAGTAAATACTAATAAATAAAATTAAAAAAGCTGAATACAGACATAGACACAGTGCTGACTAACCACACTAAACTATACATTTAACTGTCACTCCACCTTTGTTTGTTATAATCAATAATAATTTATTAATAGTATATAGCAAAGAAATATAATAATAATAATCAACAGATTTGAGACAAATTAATGATGACATAAGGCAACTACAGATGCCATAAAATTGTAATTTTATTTCAACTTTGTAAACTTCAAACAAGAGCTTATTCGAAAAGGGAGAAGGGCAAAAATGTAAAAACACCTCTGTCACCATGACAACCCATTATGCCACAACGCTAGCCTCGATGAATTCACACGAGTATGAAATGAACGTCCCGACATACTGACGCCTCAGAGCCGACAGAGGCAGGGCCCCCCCACCCCCACCTTTATTTGAAGAGATGGTTTATTGCAGCATGCAGCGGCAAACTATGCATTCAAGTGTGGAGTCACGTGTGCGTGAAGGACACTTGTATGTTTCTGCATACTCTGTGCTTCAACCGGGGGGGGGTCCTTCCAAAAGACAATAGGAAAGTTCCTGATTCGTTCAATATTTTAGGGAACAGTCCAGTGGGGCTTTTCATGGAGGTGTGCTGGGTTTATAGACTTGTCAATCAATTAAGAAATAAGAACGCATGCACATCCCGAAAGGCCCTAAACATAGCCTTAAAGCAAGATCTGTTTCAGTTGAAATCAGAGTTTCTATACTGATATGAGGGAGTGGGTAGCGGACCGAATTGAAGAAAATTTGGGACCTTTGCGCTAGGTTGACGATCGGCATGCTCTCTTCCAGCGCAACCACGGAGGAGCCGCGGGTCGCGTCTGCTCTCCAACTTATGGAAGCCGCCGGCCTCCGTCCTCTCTGCTTGACAAACAAACACAATGTCTGTGTGCACACTCAAAAGGTTGTCATGTAGAATGCTTACACATTGATCTGGAAACCTTTTCCTTAGGAAAAAGAATAAACAACTTTACCATGCAAGGAGGTAACAGGTATTATTAACTGCAAATTGATCGAGATGTTCTAAAAATATACACTATATATATGTGTATATTTATATATATACATATATATGTATATATATATATACACATATGTATATATATATACATATGTGTGTGTGTTTGTGTATATATGTATATATATGCACACACACATATATATACACACATATATGTGTGTGTATATATATATGTGTGTGTGTGTATATATATATACATATATATATATACATATATATATATGTATATATATATACTGGAACCCATGGCTTTGGAACGCTCTTAAAAGACACACAGTGAAGCGAATGCTCAGAATGACATGCCGTTGCATAGAAATGGTCAAAGGTTTGTGGAGTTTGAAAATTTGTGAGAGCCCAGGAGACAAGACGGGGATTTGCGGGTACGCGCGAAACACTGCGAGGGAGCCGCGCGTTCAGTCGGTCAGATCCAGACACCACGACTGCTCCGAGCTCTGAGTCTGGAGGCCGACGGCGGACCTCTGCGACGACGCGCTTTCGCCGTCCCTGCTCTCCAGGGAGCCCCCGCTCCCCAGCAGGCACTCCAGACTGTTGTGATCCGCGGACGACGGGTCGCCCAGGGGGAGGCGGGACTCGGGAGCGTCCGACTGCGGCGGGACCGACTCAGCGGCGCGGGCCGACGGCGCGGCCGGGGCGGACACGGGGAGGATCAAGGGGTGCGAGTCGCTGATTTGGAAGATGGAGGCGTCCTGGATCAGGTCGTGCGACGCCGGGGCGGAAAGCAGGACGCGGACGTCCTCCGGCGTGGCTGGAGACAGCTTGACCTCGGCCTCGGGGGGCAGGCAGAGATGCGGGTGGGAAGTAGGCGAGGCGTCCAGGAGGCTGCGCGTGGACAGGCCGGCGGGGGCGCCGAGCAGAAGGCAGGGCTGCTCGCCGCGGTCGCCGTGAGGCTGTAGGCACAACGTGGGCTGGGACCTGCTGACGGCGGCGGCGGCGCTCAGGCCCGCCGGCCTCCAGTCGCGTCCCCCGCCGCCCGGGTTCCCGTCCCGGAACCCCGGTCCGACGGCGATCAGAGACGCGCTCGTCCATACGTCCGCGGCGCGGCCGACGGCGGAGGCGGCGGGACGCTGGGAGGACGGCGGCGGCTGGTGGAAGCTCCCCGGCGGCGTTTTGGGAGCCTCGCCGCAGCCCCAGCGATCGCCGTAGGTCCCGCGGAGGCCGCGGCCGACCGGGTCGGCGGCGAGGGCGGACGCCGAGGGCGAGTCGCCGCCGGGGCCCGCGGCGGGCGCCGACATCGTCTGGACGGCGTAGGGATACGAGTGGAGGGAGGATTTACAGTGATGCGCGGACACGTGGGCCTGGAGGATGTGCATGATGTGGTGCAGGCCTTTGGTGAGCTCGGACACCTCCCGGTTTAACGTTTCCATCTGAAGAGAGAGCGCAGAGAGTTTAGTCGCGCAACTTCTCGTTGTTAAAAAAAAAGAAGAAAGAAAAAAAAAAAGGCACAAAGGTGAGGAGGTAATTATCTGCCTTTAATGTTTAAGTGTAATTTTTAATGGGGAACCCTCTGAGGGTGGAACCTCTCGGTAGGTCAGGTGCCTCCATTAACGGGACCGAGGTAGGAGAAATGAAAACAAAGCAGCAAAGTGGGCCAGAAAAAGGCTGCGTTTTTTAATTTTTTTATTTTTTTTTTTGTTTCTGTGCTGAGTTGGCACATTTCGGCTCCACCCCGCATTGCAGAGAGAGCCCTGCTGATTAATTAATACCTACGACAGCCTGCCACCTGAGCCCGTCTGCCTCTGCTCGCCGCGTCCTTCGGTTTCGCTCCGGGCCGTGCGGCGAGTCCGCTCCGCCCTCGCTACCGTTTCGCGCTCGAAGCCCCTCAGCCACATACACAAACACACACACACACACACACGTGCACGCTTCACCACCCTGCTAATGCGCAGCGTCTTACCTTGAGGTTGAGTTCAGCGATGCCCTGCCTGACCTCCTCGGTCTCTGACAGCAGAGTGGCGTTGGCCTGCGACGACTCTGCGAACGTCAGAGCGCGAGCAGTCAGTGCACAGCGGTGGTTAGCCTCTGCCGGTATGATTCTAAATTGATCATGTGGCTTAAACCTTGACAAAACCCCACATCCATCCCTGCACGCAGGCACGCTTTTCTCTCGGGATTTGCTGCGTTTGACCTGTTTGACCTCCAGTGTCTGTATCAAGAGCACATTAAGTCCCTTTATACAACTTCTTCTTCTCTCGTCTCCCTCTTCTTCCTCTCCTCTCCTCTCTCTCTACCCAGCCGGCCATCATCAGGAGGGTCCCCCTACATGAGCCTGGTCCTGCTCAAGGTTTCTTCCTGTTAAAGGGGAGTTTTTCCTTGCCACTGTTGCTTGTCTGGGGTTAGGCCCTGGGATTCTGGAAAGCGCCTTGAAACAATTTTGATTGTATAAGACGCTATATAAATAAAGATTGATTGATTAAAGATTGAACTTTGGAACTGGTTTTATATGATTTTTCAGCTAAATTGTGATGTCAAGCCACTAAGAGGAAATCAACAGCTTGATACATTCCTTATTCCTTCTCTCCTGACACTGTAAATTGCTGTTCAGTGTAAATCTGTACTGCTGGAAGTATGATTGTACTTTTTTTTATGAGGGTAATTTAGCATCTGTCAGTGAATGAAGGGGCCAATATTGTGCTAAAGAGTTAGTTTTTGATGTTTAGACTTTATTTCTTGAACTAGGCAACGTTGCACATGCGCTGCCCCTGGTAGTTACATCAGAATGTGAATTCTCAGCGGCACTTGGTCGGGGAAAAAAAAGGGGGTTTTGATCATTAAAATGTCAAATCAAAATCAAATCAATCTTTATTTATATAGCGTCTTATACAAGCAAAATTGTTTCAAGGCGCTTTCCAGAATCCCAGGGCCTAACCCCAGACAAGCAACAGTGGCAAGGAAAAACTCCCCTTTAACAGGAAGAAACCTTGAGCAGGACCAGGCTCATGTAGGGGGACCCTCCTGATGATGGCCAGCTGGGTAAAGTTGTGTTATATTACTGTTCAATTACTTCCAGAGTTGTTGAGGTGTCGTCCGTAGATCTCGTGGGGGCTGGATTCATGTGTGAGGAATCTAAGAGAAGCTTGGATATATATGGATGGAGATATTATACCTGGATGTTCAAGAGTAAAATCTAAAGCTGCAGGGCTGCAGAGTGAAGCCCCGCCTACGTGACTTGAGGGCGAGTCTACAAACTAATATATTTACGATTTATCTAAATAGGCTCTGTTTTAACAGACATGCGCCTCCCGCTGTGCCTTTGTCCTGCTGAAAGAGCATTCATCAGGACTTGGAACGTGACCCAAACGCGACTTTGAACATAAGCCGAGCTCGGCCGCGCCACCTCCCCCCGACCTCGGTTATCTTTTAACGTGTTCTAATCCGAGGCTCCTCGGACCGTTCGGACGACAGGTTGACGTTCCATACTCTCATATTTCATCAGAGAGAGAGAGAGAGAGAGAGAGAGAGAGAGAGAGAGAGAGTCGGCGGCGGCATCGTGATTAACCCCGCAGCCATCTGGCTTCTAGGTGACCCTCGCAGCAGGTGGCAGATGGGCCTACCTCTGGGGCTGCCCGCCGCGCTGGCTTCAGGCCCGCCGCCCTCCCCGTTGAAATGGAACGTGTGGCCATTGTCTTCGATTCCATCTACGACCCTGGGCGAAGAGGTATAGAGGAGGAGGAGGAGGAGGAGGAGGAGGAGGGAAGCAGGGTTTAATGTAACAGTAGAGCGTTTTCAATTATCACCGGAGCCAGACGGCGACCTGGGAACGGGCCACGGGAGCGGGTTTTGAACTTGAGGAGAAGGGCACAGTCCAGATGGGGTGGACACCTGAGCTCCACCGAGCGCTCTGACAACGCGTCGGCGGCCTCGCCGGACGGACGCTGACGGCTGGTGCGAGCAGATAAGTGCGTGAAAGGCAGGTAGCGTCCGATGGAGATCTTTTTTTTTTTTTTTTTAAATGTAAACCCTGTTTTGGGGTTACCTGGAAACCGCAGTCTCCACAAACAACCATCTCCATATATACGGCCTTAACCTCCTAAGACCTGGCGTCCACATATGTGGACATTGGATTTTGGGTCACCTATAATATAAAAGCTAATTCTTCTTAGTATGGGGCCAAATGTCCACATACATGGACCCATAAACATTATATTATTACACATTTAGATTGATTGTCCCTGTATGGACATCATTGTCCCCAAAAACCACTTGTTTCAAAATATTGTTGAAACATGATTCTCAGTCTTTATACATCAGGTCCCAATAATCCTAAATACATAGGTCAGATATATTAAGAATGTATATCTGAAAAGAGCTCGGGTCTTAGGAGGTTAAATGCAACTTGATTTACTAAATGAAATTTATTAAAGCACCCCCACATCATAGTGAGTTTAATATTCCAATTTGGGTTCTTAATTCATTGTTATGAGGTAATAACAGTGGAAAATCTCTAATTTATCCCCACCCCTGTCATCGGTGTGGGAGTATGATGCTGTTTTCCACTTTACCTGGGGCTCAGATCTGGGGGTCCGAAGCATGTAACCGTCGGAATAAGCAGCTTGGTGGGTTTCTGCTCGGTGTCTGGCCCTCCGTGGAGAGGGGCCAGGGTGAACGTTGCCGCGTTGTGCTCCTTTTTAGGCGGCGGCTGAGGCGAGGAGATCTGGCTGTGAAAGCCGCGGCTGAGGTTCGGCGAACGGCAGCGGCGCAGGGCGTTGAACTGCCTCAGCTCGTCCCCCAGGAGGTTCCCCAAGGACGTCCGGCGCACCGGGCTGCTCAGGCTGGGCAGCAGGAGGTTGCGGCGGGAGCGCGTTGTTGGGGAGAGGTGGAAAGAGTCGTCCGAGCCGTCCCCTGTTGTTTCCACGATGGAGGGGAGCCTGGGTTCCTGTAAAAGAGCAAATGAGAAATTAGAATTGTCACCTGGGTGTATAAATAATACAAGTTGATTTACATATAAAGCTGGATGATTTTTCAAAAAGGTGAATTCCTTTTTAAACAAATTTAGGGTGTCACTCACAATAACTTGAGTAATCTGCCAGATAATGAGACTGTTTATTTTTAAAGCGGCTGATGTGAATTGATTATGATGTCATTAGGATTTTAACGAGTTACTGCTGATGATATTTTAATCGGATTACTTCCGTCCTGTTATGAAGCCGTGAGGCTTTCACCATGGCTACCTGAGAGGCACTTTCATTAAATTCAACTTTAAAATTGAGTAACGGCACCCCACCAACAGTGCTTTATTGAAAAGGTGGAAGGCTATGCTGCACACTTTGGCAAAAGTAGCTCATGAGGTTTCCCATTAGGAGTGCTCCTGACCCAGTTAGTGACTCCCTCTGGGGATAGAAATGCTTTCTGTTCTAAATGAGTTTTAACCCGAAGGGGAAGTCCTTGTCCCTGTCCCTACAAATCATGGGGAATACAGCATGACCCCCAAAAACACCCATTTTTACAAAGTAAAAGCGTGGGAAAAAATGCCCGTGTGTATTCAAAAGTTATCCACTGCTCATCGTTAATTGGGCACGATGCTGCCAAATGCAATCGACTGCCGTGGAACCGCAACTTACAGTGAAGTCATAACACAGAAGACTGAAATTTGAACTTACGAGGGAGAGCCTCGGGGACCTCGATAACTTGTTGGGGCCCTGCAGGAACAAAACAGGCTTTAGGAAAGACACCCTGCCACTCCTGCAATTATATCATTATGAAATTATGTTTAAATATAAGAGACTGTGACTAAACATATAAAAATACACTTTAATGATGGTCCCTAAGATACTGTTTTGACATGTAATCCCATTGCCTGATCTTTACCAACTTTCCAAATTGTGCACACGTTTGAGTCTGCGTGTGAGCGAAACAGACTGAAATTCACTTGAAATACAGCAATTTCCTTTTTTAAAATAGTTTGCAATCATTTTTGCCTGTAATGACCAGGGGGAGAGTAAATGGAGTCGCGGGGTGTCGTTTTCGCACGTGTGTGAAAAACAGGCTTAAAATGAGGCTTTATGTGACAAAGACAAGTCACAGTCTGTCGCTCCTGCTCTGTGGTGCCGCTAATGCTCTTTGACAGTGGATTTCCTTCTTTTTTTAATCCTTTATCCTAGCAAAACACTGAATTTCAGCTCCGGAAGGCAGTTGAATCAAAAGCCAGTGAAGGGATTATGGTGTTAATGAAAGGCGGAGGGGGTCACACGTGGGCATCTAAACAAATCAGTGACAAATTCTCCTCCTCCCTCCCCTCCAGGGAGAAATATTAGCACCCAATGACATAAATGAACATTATCAATTAATGGGTCACTCATCTTGCTTGTGTCCCACATAGCTAAATGGGTTCTACTGAGATATAATTGAAAGTTTTAAGCCATCCCAAGTGTGACATCCTGTACACACGCGCGGATTTCACATTAACAGCAACTTACAAGGTCAGTTGGTTAGAGTGACAGTCTTGCTTTCGATTTCTGATTAATTCTTTCCTTCCCCACGTTTTCACACATACGTTTTATGTAAAATCCATAGCAGCGGTGCTTTTGTATATTGTTCCTACAACATCCTACACCACAAACCGCATTAACCAACCCAGCATCATGATAGCATAAAAAAATCTGATGGGTCCTTAGCACAGACTTACAGCCAATAAGCTGTTGGGTTGTTTGAGAGTGGTTTAAAAAAGTGGTTATATTGGGTATTTTGTGCAAATAACATTTTATTCGTATACATTTACCCAACCTTGCCTGAAGACAGCTGGGATAGGCTCCCCCCCCCACCCAACAACCTACAGAGTATCCCTCCCAACTGACAACGACCCTGAAATGCCACAACAGCGTGTCTGTCCGTGTGTGTGTGTGTGTGTGTGTGTGTGTGTGTGTGTGTGTGTGCGCGTGTGTGCACGTGTTCTAATTTCCCAGTCCTTTTTTGTAGGATGTTGCTGGGATATCGCTGACATTTGCTGTGTTTCCCTTCGATGCTAATATCCAAAGGGGGGGGGTAAATAAATAAATAAAAAAGTTTCTGATCATTAACCGAGCCGGCGCAGATGCCCAACGACGCCGCGCGTGGATTACTCCGCGGCCTTCTCCATCGCAGGAAAGAGGCAACCAAATCGATAAAATAATGAGGACGACCGGTGGGAGCGAGCATACGGCGACGAGAGGCCTCAGGTGGCGGCTTTGTCAGTCACGCGTCAAAGACTTCTCGACGCTCATTTATTTTGATTACACCTGGAATCCAGTAACCTTTGCAATAAGCAGCTTTGCTTTGTTTGCGGAGCCGCCGCTCTCCTTCCTCGCCGCGCACGTTGCGTACGTTTGCTCACCCTTTCATAAGGCTTCCCTGAGCAACTGTTAACAGGCGGCTCTGACAGGAGCTTTGTGTCTGGGTGTGATGTCACGCTGGCTCTCACATGGCTGCCTGACACCGCCGTCCCCGCATGGTAATTGCTGCGACAATAGAGCTGCGGTAGGAGGAGCAGGGTAACAAAGCTACCTAAGGGGCACGTGTATTCCCGGGGTGTTTGCGCTCTAAAGATACCGCGCGTATTTTCTTTTCTGTTTGACTCCCACTGAAGGCAGGGAAACAGAATAAAAGGCCTGGAATATGGAGAAAATGGCGAGCTGCACGGGAGCGCGTGTGTTCCGCACCTCGTCCTGGCTGCCCTCACGCAGGTTGTAGGTGAGATTGTTGTAGATGTCCGTGGCGAACACGTTGGCGTACTCGGGGTAAAGTTCCAGCACCTCCCTCAGACCCCGCAGGCCGATATATTGAAGGTCACAGTAGGTCAGGGCCTTCACGTCGGCGTTGGTCTTGATCACCTGCTCTGTCCCAGGCAGGTCAGATCCAATCAGATCCCCTTTCCCTAAAATCAGAGGGGAGGGGGGGGGGTGTCATTTATAGCATTTACAACATTTACAGCATTCTTTTTTTTTTTTTTTTTTGCAATAAAATAAAATAAAACCCAAACACACCTAGTATAGCCAGCACCATGCTGTCTTTCAGCACCTCCAGAGACCCGGAGCAGACAAAATAGTTGGCGTGCAGAGCGTCCCCCTGTCGGATGAGGTACTCTCCGGGGACGCAGAAGGAGGTTTTTATGTGGAGGGAGAGCGAGCGCAGGCAGCCACGGCTGGCCCCCTTAAAGACCGGCAGCTGGAGGATGTCCTTATTCAGATGCATGGCGATGTCGGCCCGCAGCTCATCGGGGAAGTCGTGCAGGAGCTGCGGACGCGTGACAGACGTAACGAGGCGTGACGCAAATCGGTAATTGGGGAACGGGCCAGGTCCTTTCCGTTTGACTCCAGAATGGATGTCAGATTGATGTCTTGTGGACGCTCATAAACTACGGCTGAAGAGGCCCCCCCCCGAGGCGTTGGGGTTGGGGTGGTAGGGGGGGGGCTGACAACAAGTGTCACACGACAGCAGCAAAAAAAAACGCACCCTACCTCGTTAGCGTCGATGCCGTTGTTGACGGACCACGTTGTCTGGAAGTACTCCAGCATGCGCTGCTTGATCTGCTGGGGCAGGCGGTGGACGCGGATGAAGTCCTTCAGGTCCTTCATGCGCGTGTGGTACAAGGAGCGCCTCGAGTACATGCGCTGGATGATGGCTGTCACGTTCCCGAAGACCAGGGCGTGCATCAGCGCTATTTCAGACCCAGGAGAAGCGATGAGAATCACATGAATTCGATAATCCGATGCCCTTTCTGATACTATCAGACTTCCCAGCTTTTCATTGCGTAATAATCATCTCATGCCATCTCATTTGAAGCTATCATTCATTTGGTACATAAATATCATAAAAGGCTTCCTCATACAGGCCAGCTGAGCCAGCCATCCCACTTCCTGCTGATCCTTTTTTTTTTTTTTTTTGCTCTGATGCGCCTAATGGAGACGCCGCTGTGCCAGGACACCCAGGGGGGGAGCGCGAGTCTCCGTGTCAGACATACCGCCGACAAGCATGGTGCAGATGGAGAAGATCTTCTCGGCGTCGGTGTTGGCGGAGACGTTCCCGAAGCCCACGCTGGTCAGGCTGCTGAGGGTGAAGTAAAGGGCGGCGATGTAGGAGCTGCGGACGGTCGGGCCTCCCAGCGTGCTGTTAATGTAGGGCGTCTCGAGACGTTTGCCCAGCTCGTGGAGCCACCCTTAGAAAAGAAGCAGGAGCAGGGAGACAAAAACATGCAAATGAGGCTCCGCGCTGTCTACACGAATGCGTTTTCTGCATGCAATGACTGGGTGTTACTGCAATTATGTACGGGCATATGTATCTCAGATGATTTGCAGTAGTGTTGTGAATCTTGTAAAAATGACCTAAAATTAGATCCAGTCCTCCAGGAACAAATAAGGCTGAGTGTTAATTAGTGGCTATAATGTTACATCCATAGCATGGGTATAATTTGCTTCATACTGAGCAGTAGGGAGGGCGTCGCCTTAATTATCACCTTCAAGGATCTTAACCATAATTTTCGCATTGCTTGCTGTTGCTTTACAAAATAAATATGGACAATCTAACTAATCTCCCCGATTGTTTTGTGGGTAAAAGTCAATGTTCTTTGTCACAGTCAGGTCTCCGATTGAAAACAAGTCCAAGGTAAACAGATGAGCTAACATGGTGACTCTCAAGTTTCTTTTGTGTCACTTGAAAACGGTAAATTATGGTTTTAGGTGCCCCTGTGGTCGTAATTAGGTGCCGTCGTAGTCCCCCACGCCTGCGCGGGCAGTACAGACTCAGGGTTGCTGGGTCTGAACACGCGTGAGATGCCTCGCCTTCGCTTCTTATTTTTAGACCACGGGAGGATCTGATCATCGGATCAAGTTCAGCCATTTTACAAGAGCACCTCGACCCAGACGTCGGCGTGCCGCTTCCCACCAACTCTTGATCAGCCTCAGACAGTCCTCATTAGGGTTCAAAAGACGGATGGTGTTTGCCGCCGTCTCGGCGGAGCGAGACAAGTTAGGAGCGAGGCGGCATTAACAGCCCCTGCGCTGAGGCGACTGTGAGTTTTCCGCGCTCCCCGTTAGACGTTGATGGAGAAGCGATCATTTGCAGGGAAGTCGCTTCGCCGCCGCGGACACACCCACCTATCTCCCAGGTCTCGTTGGTTTCTATTTCCTTCCGGCCAATCATGTACCAGATGCAGGCCATCCAGTGCGCCAGCAGGGCGAACATGGACATGAGTAAAGTGAGCACCATGGCGCTGTACTGGGAGTAACGATCCAGCTTCTGAAGCAGGCGGAGGAGGCGGAGCAAGCGCACGGTCTTGAGAAGGTGGACCAAGGAGGTCTGTGGAGCAAAGGCAGGCACGGAGGGAGAGGGCGTGAGGCGCGGCGCCGCCGGACAGCTGGGCGGTGTCGGCGCCGCGCTCGCTCACCACTGTGATGTTGAAGGCGTAGAGGAGGTCAAAGGGCAGCGCGGCCACCAGGTCCACGAAGAACCAGGTCCGGACGTAGTGGATGCAGATGGAGCGCGACTCGTAAACCACCTGACCCGACTGGCTGACGTAGGTGGTGCGGAAGTTCAGGATAATGTCTGCAAACGTCAAGGAAACAAACAAACAAAAAAAAACCCCTCACAGCCGCGTTCTCTCTAATTTGACCGAGATTAAACGGTTCAGTTAAGAGGTCGCGCGCGAGGGACCGGAGTTTTTAGTTTCTCGAAGGCGTCCGCGCGGTCCTTCCGACGAGAGAGCGCGAACCTTCGTGTCAGAGAGCGGCGCGCGCGCAGCGGGGCGCGACCTCTGGGCACGTGCAGCGAAGCGAGACCTCATCCGTCACTCAAGATGCCAATATTTGCAGGAGCGATGACGCAACGCTGAGCACGCGTTCAAATGATGGGATGCTGTCGGGCTGAAGGAAAACAGCAAATAGCTGGAAGCTGCTGGAAGGAAAACATCCGTCCAGCATGCTCCCCGAGCGTATGCCATACGGAAACAGTTTCGGGTTTTTAAGATGATGTTTTTAATTACTAAGGGACTTAAAACAGAAAGAATACGTCCGGGTTTGGACTGTGGAAATGAGCTTTCAGAAATAAAGCATAAATGAATATTTTCTTCTAAGTCTGGCTGATGGCTTTTCACCAAAAATAATAATAAAAAAAAAATCAAGAGTTACAACGAATTTCTTCGTGATTGGCTTTTCAGCGACGCAGCACAGACCCAGAGTCTGCTCAAGTCATCTCGTGGGTGCCTTCGAGAGGGGTCTCGCCACTTGCCTAGAATGAAGAGCATCTCCACGACAATGTCGCTGACGATGGTGGAGCGCGCCGCCGTGACGGTGTCGTCGTACGGCGTGAAGCTGACGTTGTAGGGCACGGTCACCGCCACGTAGAAGGTGGCGAGGAGAATCAGCCAGTCCCACAGGGCCTTGGACACGCTGTAGTGGAGCAGGATGAACCGGGACTTCTGCACGGCCGCCACCTTGTACTCGGGCATGGAAGGCTTGTCGATCATGCCCTGCGGGACAAAAGAGGGATGGGGTGAGCGCGCCAACGGGCGCAGGTGCAGGATCACATCCGAGGTTATTATAAAAGCCGCGGAAATGCGGCGCTAAAAAAAAATAAATAAATAAAAGAAAGCGCAGTGAAATGAAATGACCTCGAGAGGCTTCCTCCCTCCAGAGACTGGAGACGTAAATGCCAGCGATGGTGGTGGTGCTCCGGCTGCACCGCAAGGCGAGATCTGCTGGAGCGGGCCTACCACCAACACCGGGGCCTAAATCGCTTCGTCCATGGCTCCCCTCCACTCAGCCCCCTCCCAAAATGCCACCAGTGCTTTGAATTCGGACAGAGCGGAATGTCTGCTGAACCGCTATGGGGAGACGTTGGGGGGGCAGACCTGGCCCGGGTTTACTCTTGAAAGTCGTTTATCTCGACTCGTTTAATTTTCATTCGGAGAAAATACGAACTTGCCGCGGCTGATGAGGTGGGCCCGTTTAAGCTCGCGGAGTGAGCGCAGCATCCCAAATGAGCCTTAACCACATCGGGGTGACAGCAGGAGAGGCTATTACCTTCGACGGCAGCGCGAGGGAAACAGAAAGAGGAGATAAATGAGCAGCAATCCATCTGAGCCGTCAAAAGCAGGTGAGGGCCAGCAAAGAGGAGCCTGGTGGGGATGGAGGCCGGGGACTTTCTGTGTGGAGTGTGCATGTTCTCCCTGTGCCTGCGTGGGTTCTCTCCGGGTACTCCGGCTTCCTCCCACAGTCCAAAGACATGCACGATTGGGGATTAGGCTAATTGGAAACTCTAAACTGCCCGTAGGTGAGTGTGAGAGAGAATGGTTGTTTGCCTATATGTGTTAGCCCTACGATTGGGTGGCGACCAGTCCAGGGTGTACCCTGCCTCCGCCCATTGCCCTGGGATAGGCTCCAGTCCCCCCGTGACCCTCAGTGGAGGAACAAGCGGTAGAGATGGATGGATGGATGGATGGAGGGATGGATGGATATCCAAGCGAAGGAAATCAAGCATGTTCAGTCGTTGCGAGCAAAAATCTGCATTATCGAGGGGACAAATAATCAAATCGATTAACGGCCCTCGAGGCAGGATCATTTCTGGTTTGAAGTCAAGGCTGCTTGAGAGCCTTCTGTCGCTGGGTTCTGGTGGATCTGTGGCCGGTCAGAAGTTTGTGACCACGGCAGGAAAAGAGTTTGTTGACTGTTACTAACAGTTGTCACTATTTTCCAGTGAAAGCTGCCTTTTTCCTTTTCTTTCTTTCTTTTTTTTTTTCTTAACTTGCCTTGCAACACAGAGGTCAGAACAGCCGGCTGACCTTTGGCAGTTGGACCGGTCATCTCAGCACGGCCGTGTGATTAGAAAAGCTGCTGAACACTGCTGGACTGCATGTTACGCAGTTCCAGCTGGTCTTCACACGTCATTTAATCCCGCTGTAGCCAAGAGCTTACTGTTCTGGACTACATCTCCCAGCATGCTCTGGGCCTTTCCCAATAAAAGTGTCCTTGGTAGGCGAGGGTACTGTGTGATAGCATCTAGATTCCCACTGTTCTGTCAAATCTGAGAGAAATGCTTGCTTATACTGTTTTTATACAGTAGATCGTAAATGCGCAACAACTGTTTTCTGGATCTGAGAAGCATGAACACTAAAATTTCTCCAACTTCTAGTTGCTGATCTGTCAATTTGAAAGTTAATATTTTGTATAATGCAAAATCCATCACCAGTACCACTGACCATTTTAGCAGCACAAATGGTCACACCCGATCATTTACAACTTGTTTCTGTTAGAAAAATGAATTCACATTATAAAAATTTAACAGCCCAAACTGATATATGGGACAGAATGGTGGAGCAGGACAAATCCACGGAACCCTTCCACCTTCACTACAGACAGTAAGACCCGTGAGTATGTGTATTACTCATGCTCGTTGACAACATTTCCATAACACAGAGCTCTAGGAGATGCCCTCCCCATTATGAATGCTCTGCTCTGAGCCAGACTTCAGTGCTGCTTTGGGTTGGTTCCTGCACATACACGAACAGTATGACAGATCAGACAAACGAAAAAGTCAGAAGAAACAGAAGAAAATTGGACTCAACAAAACAAAAATGGAAAGAGTCCCCCAGTGAAGATCAAAATCTTGATCATTGCCCAGAGCCCCACCTGGGGGGGGGCAGACATGGACCCAGATCAAACCTGCTCTTTCTCTCCAGTGGAACCATTGCAGGGTCTAGTTCTCCCTAGATCAGGTGGTGGCGTTTCTGCTCCCTGCTATCCACACAGAGGCCAGATTAAATTGATCCAATAGGGATAAAGACAATGGGGGTTGCTTGTTTTTAGATTTAACAACAATAAACCTTAAGAAGTTACCAAACAAGGGGGGGGTCCTTAATTAGTTGGGGGGGAGTGCAAGTGCAAACTGCACCTGACAGCAACATACTAAGGATTCATCCACCACAAAAGAGTGACGGTTTTAAACTGTGTTTTCGCTTAGATTCACCAACAGTCTGTATCCACAACCTCACTTTTTGAATGAAAAAAAAGAATCTATTTTTTTTTTTTCTTCTCAGCCAAGGGGCTCCAATGGAAGTTTCCCTCTGTGGCATTGAAAGTTCTCTAAATGTGGCTGACTGCGTGGTGGAGGTGCGGGGTCACATTTAAAATGATCAATACTGGAAGAAGCGCAGATAAAGTGAAAGAAGCAGAATGGGAAAATATAAAAAACACTGCAGTCAGAGTCAGTGGGAGGAAGACAGTGGTCAATGTTTGTTTTAGTTGTTATTTAACTGTCTAAAAATACCATAAGGGAAAAAGTCTTATAGGAGAATAAGAAGACATGGTGGACTTACATTGTTTTGTGAACTTTTAACCAGTGAAGGCTTGTGTTTAATTGTAAGAACCTACCTCCACATTACCTAACTGGGATTTGGGTATTGACAGAACATTTTGGAACAAATAACATTCATGAAACTATAAGTATCCGGTCACAATGACTGCACAGATGTAAAAAAAATCAGCACTTTTAACATCATACAAGTGGAAACAATAACAAAATATTAGTACAACCAGCTTACTTTAATGAGGCTCCTTAAAAACCCTTCCTGGCAAGAGTTGCATCATAATGTTTGCTCTCACTTCTGATGTGAGGTAGTTGTAATCACCATGGCAACCACTAAGGGTGAGTCAGATGAGCAGATTCCTACAGTTGTTTTAGGACAAATTACACAAATGCACATGCTGCTCTACGTCCGAGCAGACGTGCAAGCATTCCCATAAGAGATCAATGATGTTGTTTAGCGTCAGCCTTCACAGGAAACCATTAGCAGCCATCATTGTTTCTTCGGTAATTGCATCATCTGTTCATAAAGCCTGAACGAGGCATTAAGAACAATTAGATTTTTTACACACTTGGAAATAAATATGAGTTGCGTTAAGAATTAATTTGGAGGAAATGAAAGCCATCTAAAACAAAATACTTTAGCATTTTAATTGGGCGAATAATGTAGTGAATGCATGATTAACTGGAGGGCTAATAACTGTAAGACAAATAAATGAAGCAGAAGTAGAGGAGATGATGAAGAAAATGGGAGCTATGGACTGAGAGGAAATATGAGGAGTAACAGCAGGATCCAGTGGGAAGAAGCCAAAAAAAGAGACAGGGCTCGAGTGCCAGATGGTGAGGGAGCGCAAACACGTAAAAACCAGCTGACAACCGCTTTTTCTATATGCCACGGCACGGAGCAGGTACCCCAGGAACGGGAGTTCAGAGTCCTTGGTCAGGAGTTCTAAACCAGCCCAGCTGTCCTGAGTAGTAAAGCTGGAAACAGCCTGGGAAAGCTTTTTCTATTACAGCTTTCCAAAAACAGGACTAAAACATACATTTATGTATATATAAAAGAGTATATATAAGTATATATGAGAGTATAAACGCATCGATGGAGAAACTGTGAGCTCTTCCAAATGCAATTTGATGAAAAATGAAGCCATTGTGGGAAAATGTTAACCTTAATGGCAAGATGTTTGATATTTAAACTGTGGACTTTGGTCTTACTAAGTCCTTATCTTGACTGTGTGCCGTATGTTTGCTTCAGCTTTCCTCAGAGGTCAGGACATCACTTTCATACCTGTAGTGTGTGTGTGTGTGTGTGTGTGTGTGTGTGTGTGTGTGTGTGTGTGTGTGTGTGTGTGTGTGTGTGTGTGTGTGTGTGGGAAGGGCTGGAAACAGTAGGAAAAACAGGGAGTCAGGGTCTCGTATTTATTTAGAGTATCTCGGTTCACAAAATGAACAATCACACATCCATTTGGAAATTGCTGCCAGTATGTTTTCTCACAACGACTTAAACCTTGATAGGGAAACAGATTCTGCTCCCTGGAAAGATGAGAAACTTAAAAATCACAACTTGTGGTGCTGAAGGCATGTACAGGCAATTTTTTTCCCTCTCCCATATTTTCTAATTTGCAAACGTTGATATTAGCAGGCTGAATTACAAATGTCTCACAGGGTTTTTTTTGTATTTATGATCCACATTTTAATTCATTCCCAAGTTCTGAATTGCTTTAAGCCCTGTGGGATGAAAGGCAGCATAGTGAAGGACAGGTTTGAGTACCGACCTGTTGGTATCTGAGCCGTTCAGGGATGAAATGGGATTATCTCAAAATGGTGATCCACTTTAAAAGAGGGGGGGGGTAAAAAACCTCTTCCTAGCAGCAAGACTGGAACACGTTCTTCTTTATAAAATGGTGGCACATGAGTGCAATTTGTGCAGGAGAAAAGTAACAGACAGCTTCATTGGAGCTGGAATATCATTGTGAAGAGTAAAGTAAAACCAGAAAATATGAATGGAACTAGTAGTAGTACAACTGTAAATGATGGAACTGGAACTGATTGTTTATATTTGTGGCGGATGTACTGTATGGTAAAGTAGAATTTTTACTTGACCGTGCGTGTGTGTGTGTGTGTGTGTGTGTGTGTGTGTGTGTTGGTTAGGGTTAGATAGAGTTGGTTAGTGTGGTATTTAAATATGAATGTCCTCACAAAGATAGAAGTATAGGTGTGTGTGTGTATTTGTGTGTGTGTGAGTATGAGTGTTCTTTCAATGCACTGTGTCCTCACAGCATTAAAGGAGTGGTTAGGAGTCAAGACCTGGTTTTAAGATTGAGGTTAGAATTGGGTTTAGCTGAGGGTTAGTTGCAATGGTTAGGGTGAGGCTGGGTTATAAATTATGTCACTGAAAGTCCTCACAATGATAGAAGTACAAGGGTGTGTGTGTGTGTGTTGCTGATTTTCCAAAAGCCTTCAAAATATGCAACGGATGAAAAAAAATCTTCAGTCAGGACCCCAGTCAGAGTAAAATATTGATTTTTAAGACAGGGAGGACTCTGCGGCGGATCTAGGTCGAGGCTCCCCTCAGAGTGTACACCTTAAAAAAAAACAAAAAAACCCTCCTCTTTTTTTTTTTAGACACCAGTATTAATAATTAAAGCACCAGACTGAGCGCTGCAAGTCTGATTAACTGCTGAATGGTCCTTTTTATCATGAGGAGAAGAAGAAGAAAGAGTCAAGGATGAAGAGTAAAAGTACTCACCCCGCCCAGGTTGACTTCTCGCTTCCCTCCCCTTGAGAACTGGCTGGTCAGGTGGTACAATATGTTGCGGCCCCGTTTGCGGGCCTCGCTGAAGTGGGAGCCGCTCTTCCTCCTGGGCCTCTTGTCTTCTGAACCTGTCAAGCAGTCCCTCAGATCACTGCGTGTCAGATTAGATGGTAAGGCCCTCGACAAAAAGGGAACGCTGGAGGAGAACCTCTCTTAGACCCCTGTCAGGTTAATATTTTCCCGGCTTTTCCGCGTGACACTTGCATTATTTCCCCTGTGTTTTTGCCTGAAGACAACCGAATCAAGGCCGCATTACGAAACCCTTGTCTGATTTTGGTGAGCAAATGCCAGCCTGCAATCTAACAGTGATGAAGAGAAGTGCAAAGACAAAATGAAAGCTGCCGGAGGGCGGGGGCAGAGTGCGTCCGCTCATAAATCACGCTCAAGAGGAGGAAATAGCCGAACCTACCGTCCTTCTTGCTGCTGTGGTTCCCTCTGCCATGCGTGTCAGTGAGGTCCTTGAACGAAAAGAGGAAGAGGACCATTTCGCCTTTCTCATTCTTTATGGGCACAATATCCAACAGACACCAGAAGGCCACACCTGGGGGGGGGGAAGGGGGAAAAAAGTTGAATTTCACATCTGCACTATAGATAAAACTAAAAAAAAAAACATCATAAAGTCAATATGGACTCATTTTGAGAGGGGCTGCTACGAGACTCTGTTATTCCCCAGTATGTTCATGAAACTCTGTAGACACGTTGCACACCTTCTGTGACTTCATGTTTACGACCTGGAGGAGAATTCAGCGCAGGCTCTTGTTTCTTGTGTTATCTATGGCTTTCCTATGCGCGAGCACTTTATGTTTTTTAAAATAAAACAATGACCGTCCACGTGCTTCGCATCCGATGCGGAACTATTTTTCACCTTCAATGCTCACTTGGTAAGCGGGAGGGTAATTGAACGAGCAGTTTTCACACGGCACGAACTTAATCCCTCTGAGGCTTAACCAGTAATGTTTGCATTCCGTTGCATGGTATTATGTTTCAGACATCAAGTGTAAACTGATACTATGCACAAAAAGGAATGGGTGGTTTCACTTATATACGAGTGGCTTTATATATTGATCAATTAAACTCCTTTAAACATATTTAATGGAACAATAGGACAAATCTGGACTCTTGTATTTGAAATTCTCGTTGCAAAAATTCACAAAAAAAAAAAAAAATCGCGATTTGCAGCACACTCACCGTTTTTCTTGTAGAAGTGGACCTCGGCCTGGTACTCTTCTCGACCCTCCAGGGCCTTCAGCATCTGCTGGGCCACGTGCTCGCTGGTGTCAGACCCGAACAGGAAGTGGCAGCCGCAGTTCTTCTGCATCACCTCGGTCCTCGTGAAGCCCGTCAGTTCGCAGAAGCCATCGGAGCAGTAGACGATGGGGTAGCCGCGATGGCCCTGGGCGTTACCCAGCAGGAAGTTGCTGTCTGTTCAAAGGGGATCGTGAAAAGGCGCGTGAAAACCCAACGCAGGCAGGAAAACGAAGAAACACAGTTCCCGGATTTTCCGGCCGTATCGTGTCCTAATTGTACTTGGTTTTCTTTTCGCGCTAGAATCAAAGTTGCCTTAACTCTTTTCAACCAAAGTCAAAGCTTTGCACATTCCTATCAGTGCTAGTTTGGAAGTTCAAAGTGAGCGTGAATCACAGTCACTGAAGATTCGGTGTCAGTAATTTATTTTCCCCCAGGCCCGATCGTCTGGTGTGGCCAGCTAAAGGAACCAGCGTCATGGGCTTCAGAGGGCAAAATATGAAACAGCTGACTTGGAGATTAAAGTGGGAACAAAGCTTGCAAAGGTTGATTCCCATGTAACTCAATTTAATTGGTTGGTCGATGTAACCCAATAAAGAGCAAGTAGTTTAAAAAAATGTGGTTACACAATGAAGGACATGACAAAAAAATAGCAAAAATAAACATTTTCCATTAATAAATTAATACATAAATATTGAATAAATCTTATTTGAACACAGTTCATGTAAAACAGACAGAAATTACTTTTGTATAAACTTCTTAAGCTGAAGATGCAAATATGCCCCTCCATCGCATGCCAAAAAAAAAGCCCCTTAAGACCCAAAATACAGAATGTTATTTTAAATTATTTCCTCATTTTTGGGGCATGCAACAGGAGGGGTGGGGACTGGCTGGTCACTCTGGTTTTGGGCGTGGCTTCCTTTAAGGAGCTGTTTTTCTATTGTAATGTTGCTATTTTGTGACATGAAATGATGGAAAAAATAAATGAAAATAACTGATCACCAAAAAAAAAAAAAAAAAAAAAAAGACCCAATAACTCAAGGATCGATCGGTTTTAACGGGGTGGGGTTATGGGATCTGCGACATCAGCAGCAGAAACATCTTCAGCACCTTGGACAGTTCTGCGTCACCAGACCAGTTCTCCTCCCCGGGTAGATTCTTCCACCACCAGGGCCTCTGCACCACAAACCGAACATATTAATCTCCCTTTGACATCACAACTTTCCTCTGTTGCCATACACGTGTGACCTTGTTACGCCGAAGCTTCTTTTTTTTTTTTTTTTCTCCTGCAGCGCGTTTGCTGTTTGCGAAACAAACAATTCGACCCTCCGTGTGTCTGAAAGGAAGGCTGCAGACCGAGCAGACTGTTGCCAACTGACGCTGCATATCCTACGCAGCAGGAGCAAAGATTAAGAGTCACACGGCAAAATAAGATTAGAGCAAAAACAGCTATATAAGGAACACAAGGTCGCCAGCCTTTAAACGTATGCATGAAGAGACTTTACCCAGTAAAGATTTCAAAGGGGTCCCTCATCTCAAAATTAACTCCCATTATCTCCTCAGCCCCTGTATGTGAGCTACCTAAATGGTCTTGAAGGTGCAACATCACAGAGGTACCCCCCCCCCCCCAGAATATAAATAATATGCTCCCATGCTGTTTTACCCTTGGCAAGTGGAAACAGTTTAAAACTCTCTCCTCGTAAAACCGTTTGATATTCTGAACACATGGACCTATTAAAAGTAGCTTTCATTTTAGGCGTCACTGCCCGTTAATGTCAAATTGTGACATAAATATCAACTAACTAAGGAGGGAAGGGGAAAAGACGGAATTCTTGGGAAAATTGAGGTTGAGGTTTTCTTCTTTCGGCGCTCATTTTGATCATCATCTGAACTGGTGGACCTGCTGGATGTTTTTTTTTTTTGCTTCTTTAGCTCTTCCACCACCACGAAGGGTCAGCCACCAGAGGATTACTGGTTATTACTGAAGTTCACACATGAACGCCAACTCCTTTCATAGACATGGATTGATCCGAGCTCCTCTGATTCCACAGAAAACTTTGCTTGGGAAAAAAACAAAAAAGACAAAACAAAACCACTGGAGTATTTCTGTTATATAGAATGGTTCATCATGTCATACCTTCATGGAATTCATAAAGATAGATACCTGTTGCACAACTGTGCTCTGGAACTGGAAGAAAGAAAAGTCCTAGAAACAGTAACCGAACATGGTATGTCAGCAAACAGCGTGCCCTCTTTTTCATGTTCTATAAATTTCCCTCCAAAAGTCAGTGAGTCAGCAGGTGTTACGGACAAACATGTCTAGTTTATGTAATACTTCTTAAGAATAGGTGCATCTTAACCTCGTGTTCTGGTCCCTGAACTAGGGTGGGTGCAGACATAGTTATAAATCAGTTGTTGTGATGTCTCCAAACTTTGTTTTTGCTCCAAAGCATCATATGTGGAATACAGACTATCAAGCATTATCCTGTATGGAGTTCAGAGGCAGCGTCTGGTAAGTGTGCAGACATCCGCTCATGTAAAACTGTTCAAAACATGTTAAAGGTGCAGGTAAACTGATATGTTTACACTGACTGGCTGCCCGAGCTGAAGTGTGCACCACATGAAAAGAAACAAAATGAGATTTTGAACTTTGGTCAGCCGTGTGAGCAGGTTGTAAGCGGGGCTGCAAAATGTAAAAGGAAGACTGAAAATCGAGGGAAGGCAAGCACCTGAAAGCGGCACGTCATCTCCAACAGCAACAAGTTCAAGATCGTAGCCTTAAAAAATCGAAATCCCGTCTTTTGTGCCATTCTCCTTCAGCCATTCACGCAATCGCGACCCTCTGATGGTGACGGCAAAAAAAAAATAAAAAAGGCTTTCTGCCTTTGAACGTTTTCAAACTTTTATTGTTTAGCCTCTCGCAAAATTCCACCTTTGCAGAGGTGGAATGCAGTAAGATCCTGGGGGCTCTGGGACATACAAATTAAGTGGTCGACCCGAAATAAACTTCCCCTGAGGGAACTCAAGGGTTTTCTGTGAAAACTCAGAGCCCATACTAACGATCCAAACAATCGTTTTTAAAAGCATCTTTAAAAGCCACGCCTCCTCCTGGAATGATACTTTTAACATCCCACTGGAGATGTTCTGGTTCCATGGTGATCTCGGGTGGTAGATCAGTGAACAGGGGGCATCAAAATGACACCGTCTTCCAACAGGACAGACTGACTCCAGGAGAATAACCTGATCATTTTGGACCTTTCTTAAAGTCGCCCTGATCGAAAGCCCATTGATGACAGTTGGGATGGTTGGAAAGGGAAGTTTCGGGTCATCAATGCCCTTTTTCACCACATGGAGCAACGTTCCCATCAGCCCCCTGAAGAATCTTGGACCAAGCAATGTGAGATCACACACATACTGACTCCTTTTTTTTTTTGACACTTTTGTTCTTTTTTGAGGATTTCGGAACTAGAATCTTAAAAATTTGATCATCTGCTGAACAGCCTATTTGAATAAATGTCCTACTCTGTCATTTATTTTGTTCCCTTCTGGTTCTTGCTGCTTCAATTACACCCTGCTGATGTTCAACCAGTCCAAAATGTGAATTCTTGTAATTTTGAAGATTTTGCTCAGGAGTGTTTTTTTTGTGAGTTTGTGTGTGTGTGTGTGTGTGTGTGTGTGTGTGTGTGTGTGTGTGTGTGTGTGTGTGTGTGTGTGTGAGTGAGAGGAATTCTGACAATGCTTCAATTCGTAGACCCTAATCCTCTTATGGATATAGCTTTGAGTAGCTCCTCGGCTGTGCCAGCTTCCTTAATTGCACATCTGTGCTGACGTGCCGCTACTGTAATATGACAAGATGACGCTACATGCGCCAACAGTATGCTTCACATATGCAAGGCGGGAGCTCCGCAGTGCATAAAAGGCGGAAGTAAGGCCACTGCTTCACCAGCTAATTACCACCCAGCAGTATGTAATTACTAATTGGGGCAGATGGGACTAAAGACATGAGGGTTTGCAGGGGAAAAGGTCACTGGTCTGTTAAATCAGTGGCGGAAGAGTCCTGGGAGGGTCCGAGGAAGTCGGATCCGCTATAAACCATGCAAGTTCCACGTCACAGAAACTTCCCTGAGATACGGGAAGGCATTTTTCTAGACGGTCTCTTGCGAAATGCAGCAGCATTTGACAATGCTCCCCTCCCCTCCCCCCTTTTTTTCTCCCCCCCCCTCTCTCTCTCTCTACCCACCGGCAACCCGAAGGTCCCCTCGTGAGCCGGTCTCAAAAAAGAAAACCACCGTCACCCTTTCGTATCAATGGTGGAATGAAGGATTGCATGGAAATTGCATGAAAATTGCATAGATTGCAGCATTGCCAGAGAGAAAGCGGGGAACATGCACTTGGGGGCACGTCCAATTTGCATGTACATCTATAAAGGTGGAGATGGTTTTAGAAGCTTCATGTTGGGATAAAATAAGACGCGCTGTCCTTTTGCTTTCACTGTGCAACAGTGCGTAAAACAGGATCCCTAGATTTGGATGCACTGTTCAAAAAGTTTGGACTGGAGACCATCGAAAAAGAACCTTTGAACGTGGAGAACCTTTAAAAAAGCAGCTTTGAAAGCAACGGATGGGGACAAAGGATGGCTCCGGCGACCACTGACATCTGTTGGCCTTTGCTGCTTCCTATTTAAACCCCAGCGGTCAGCTGGTAAACAATGACCTCTGTGACGTTCAATCTGACCGCTCTCGTTGCCTCTGCCTTGGTTCGTCGGTCGCCTTTCAGCTGGAAAGTGTTTAGAGGGTGGGGAAATAAACCGGGTCCTTATCTCCGTCTGCAGCTGCCTCGCGGGCCCGCGTAACCGCGGGGAAAGTGCTGCTGTCAATGTGAGAACTCCGCAGGGGAGGTTGTGTGAAGGAGCTGGAAGGGGTGGGGAAGGGTGCAAAGGACAGGCGCGCTTGCCGCCTCGAACCACACATACGCGGGTGACATCACAGCCGTGATAAAAACGACTGTACGCTCCAGATTATAGCCTGCGTGACAACAGAAATCTGTTGGGCTGATGTCTCCTAGAGCAGAAACAAAAAAATAAAAGGTTTAGGCCGGCCTCAGAAATGTGATCACCAAAAAATATCAAACACATGATCTATTAACACTACCTATTTAACCCTATGTATGTGTGTGTTTGTGTGTGTGTATGTGTGTGTATATGTATGTATTTATCTACGTATCTATCTTATATGTGTATATACGCAACTATATATAGTGTATATATAAGTGTGTACACACTCGTGTGTGTGTGTGTCTATATGTATGCATATACATATATATGTACCTATACCAACCACATGTACGTTGGGGGGAGAAATAAATGCTGACATTGCCATGAGCCAAGTGGTTTGCGGTGCCAAAGGTTATTGATTTAACCCGTTGTGACATTTTCTATATCGCAAAGAGAAACTGCTACAGAGGAGCAATTCCCTCAGTCGAGCAAATCTGCTTAATATCGCTTTCAGCGTTACAAAGGGAAGTCGTGAAGGTCAGCTCAGATCGATTGATACATGCGAGCGCTGGAACTTCCTGTCCAGGAGTTCAAACAGGGGAGTAAAGACGGAAGGGGTGTTAGAAATATTTAAATGCGTACGCCAGCTTCTAATAGGGAATAATAATGGACTGAACGGCGGGAAAAGATGAGGAACCCAGCAAATCTTTATGGATTTGATGCAGAGTTTCTTTCAATGCATGTCTTGAAGGGTTAAGACTTGAAAGGGCTTTTGTGTGCCAATTTACAAAATGTATTTGTTCAGAAATGTCTCATCTGAAAAGTCTCAACTAAGGATTTTACACCTTCAGCAGGGGAAATATACAAATAAAACTCTTCGTTATTGTTAGTTAAGAGCAAATGGAATAATGCTGCAAGCAGATGCAGGTGACAGCAAGTGATCCCAGCTGCACGCGGCACAATGACCCCCCTCGTCTGAGAGGCGAGGAGGAGGGACCAGCTGCAGCCCTGAACATCTCCAGTCAAAGAGTCTGAAAGTTCAAGTGGCTTCTCGTCAGCAGACCGTCTTTCTCCGAAAACGCCAAAGAAAAAAAAAAAAAAAAAGCATCATCCGGCAAAAAAGTAGCGGGGCCCTGTCGCCCAGGCAACAGGAAGGAAGCTATTTTGAGCCGTGGGCACTCGGACACGCCCACCGGAGCGCCGGCCTCGTGGCGGTTTGGAGAGCGCCTCGGAAGTGGCGAAAGCACGCTGACGTCGGGGGCGTTGGAGTGAGGAGACCGGCACCAACGAGGAGATGAAAGGGAGGAAAAGCGCCAGTCTGGACTGGTTCCGTACTGGTTCCGCACTGGTCTCCTCCTCGCTCCCCTCAGGGGTTTCGACCGAAGAGCGAGCCCCTCTGGAGTTGGCGCGGTCTATGTTTAGCACAAGGGTTCTTCAGGGGGCCATGTGTGCGTGACCCCTGCCCCCCCCACACACACACACACACAAACACACACACACCCTCCAGCTGACACGAGCGCCGTTCCTCCCGCCTGACGTCCGCTCGGGGTCGGATCGGCAGCGCAGGAGCAGAAGCGCAGACGTCTCCCCCGGGGGAGAGGGGGTTGGGGGGGTGGAGACTTCGTTTACAACAAGGCACAGGCTCCCCTGGGGGGGTACAAGGTACAAAACAAGAGACACGAGGCAGGTCTCTGGGCACATTTGAGGACTACGCGATTACCCAAGGTTGGTTCTTAGCCCTCAGAAGATGTTTGGTTCAGACGTCAGGCGAGAGAAAAAAGTGCGCTGAAGTTGGGGGTTAATTGTTTCATTTCAACAAGCAGCAGTGGGAAAGCTGTATTTTTCAGTAGGGGGGGTGAGGGATGAAGGGATGAGGGGCCGCAAAGTTTTCAAAGAAGTTCGACTTACGGGTGCCATCGAAGCGCGTGGCGATGGCGTCCAGGAAGGTGTTCTGAGGGGCCAGGAGGCCCTTCATCACCGGCATTTTCACCCCGACGTGGGATAGCCGACAGCTGCCCGTAAGGTCACACCATCCCAGGGGCGAGGCGGGAGGCTTTCAAGGGGGGTTGCTCGGGAGCGGCACGGCGGTGGTGGTGGGTGGTGAGGAGGGGGGGGGGGGGCTCCGGGGAACCTAGGCGCATCTACGGCCGCTGTGCCCCACGCGGTCCGGAGCGAGGGCCGGCGGGGCCGGGAGGGCTCATCCCAACACCTGCGGCGGGGAAGGGGGGGGGGGGGGGGTTCGGGAAGCTGTCCGGGTGTGGAGGGGAGGGAGGGGGGCGTGGAAAAACAAAAAGGCTCCGCGAAGAAGGCGGCTGACGCTCGGCTGCTCCTCTTCACCTCTCGGCAGGTGACCTCGTCCCCAGTGGCGGCGCCGAGGAAGTTTAAGTCCGCCGTAGGAGGGGCTGTTAGGGCGCCGGCGAGTCTCACGCCCTTCAGCTCAGTGTTGGGATGCTGTGACACAAGAGTTGCATCTTCTTCCTTGCCGTACGCTCCCTCTCTCCCTCTCTCTCTCTCTCTCTCTCTCTCTCACTCCTGCTCACATCTACTCCTGTGATGGCTCAGCCAATGAGACGCCGGCACCCTCTGTGGAGACCTGTTCTCGTCTGCGCTGGGGGCACGGAGAGTAAAAGAGAGACACAGAGATGGAGAGGGAGGGAGGGAGGGGGGTGTGGGTTGGAGGAAGGAGGGAGGGAGGGAGGGATGCTTTTGGAAGAGCTGACAGCACCATTACACCCCACAGTTCTACTATCAGCACGCGCCTTTTGTGCGATTGTCTGGAAATCAAGGAGAAGACGGATCACCAGCGCATGAGTCAATACGTCTGATTGGATGCGGCGGTCGCTGCGGTTCGCCCGCAGGGCTCGGCGTTAACGCGGGCTGCAGAAGGACTTACTTCCGACAGGGCCTCAAACGCGTCCGTTCGGGGCAGGTCACTCCACACACACCCCCCCCCCCCCCCTCACCCCACCCCACCCCTGCAGCATCCTCTTCAGAGAATTAAGGCTCTGAGATAAAAGCGGCTAAGAGCGGATTAAAAGGATAAGCCCGGAGATGTTTTTTCATGACAACTTGATGTTAAACACACCAAAACACTGCCGCTGTGTCTTAACTCGCTCTGATTGGGGAACATGAGGCAGAGCACGGGGAAGACCTCCAGATCGGAACGTTTAGGTTGAATCCAAGCATCCCTGCGTGACTTTGGTCACCGGTGGCGCAGGGTGGTTTGATACTGCTATTAACCCGATTAATGTGTTTAAATATTCATGATTATAAGTTACATTAAGTAACCTGATAACCTGATTAGAGCAGGTGACTTGAGCTTTCCTATGTATCATTAAATATGGTTTACTGATTGATTACGTTATCATGGCGTGCTTTTAAATATTTTGTAACAAGAAGAGCATGGGCGGATTTCAGAGCGTTTTCCATGCTCAGATTGAAAGATTTAAATTCCAGTTGCATACTGGGAGGTTTTTAACAGGAGGGATAATCATTCTTGTGGGGGTGTCGGAGGTCCGTACAGAGTTGGACTGCTTCTGTAGCCGCCTGCACTTTCCCCCCCCCAGCCAGATATGAAGTGTCCAGTCGGTGGTCAAGTTTGGATCGGAGCTCAGCGCGCGTGTTTGTTTCACAACAAGCCGAAACGGATCACTGGATATGCATAACAAGTTTAGAAAAGCTCAGAGACTTACACAGGGCGCATGTATAAGACTCTCTTTTACGCCAGCCAGCAGAAAAATGGGAAGATGCTGGTGATTACAGCTTAAATTAGCCCATCCTGGAGGCAGCAGCGGTGCAGCAGATCTGACTTTTTGACGGTATTGTTCCCCCTCTCGGATCCAGTTCAAGCACTGGCAGCTCTTTACTACTATCTATTTTTAATGGCTTCTCGTTGCGCTTTCTACTTGTCGTCAATCCATCTCCACTTGTCACTAATAAAGAGGCGTATCCATTAAACATGCTACTCAACAGTCTTAGACTGGAGCAACGCACACGGGCGGGTGAAATATTACCTCGGCTGAATTACCCACAGTTCCAAGGCCCCTGCTGGCTTTTACCCAGATTTCTTTTTTTGCCTGGAACTTGAGAACTTTATCTCAAAGCACAAATTATTTTTACCCCCCCCCCCATTCAGGTTTTTAGTGGGCTTCTACAGCTGACCCTGAGTTAAACCGAAAGGCCATTCAGCTCTGGAGCCCACATCATTCACCCAGGACGCAGCGTCGCGTCTGTCAATTGGATGTTGCCTCCATCTCTCAGGGAACCCATTGAGAAATCAGGCCTGTCATTCTGAAACCTTGAATGTTTACAGAGAATTAAATGCGTCTGAGCAGATGTGCTTAGAAGCCTGTGTGTAAATCCTCGAGGCACACGAAATTAAAGCAACAGTAACACACAGTGGCATAAATCTTCAAGCACTGCTGCTATTATATAATGTATAATCACTATCATTATGCAGAAAATACTTATTTATCCTATTTATTACTAATAAATTGAGTTCAGCAACCGGCAACATTGTTTTAATAAAATAAAACCATCTACACACTGTGTTAAAAAAAAACCTGAACTATTGAAGGCACGTGTGACAATAACAGAAAATTGAGTTTGAAAATGGTAAAAAAAAAGAAGAGATAGCTTTTCAGCTTTAGGTAACCACTGTCACCCTCTTTCGCAGCAGAGGGAAAGACCTCTCGACCCAGATCACCGAGCTATATTCGGCTTTTGCTTAGAATCACGTTTCGGTCTGCCCGGTGTGAGCATGTGTCAAATCTTGTGAAAATCTTGTGAAATGGGACATTGCTAAAAATATTAGCCCAATTCATGAATGGAAAGTGCTGCAGGACGGAGGGGAGCAACAGCACAAGCCAATGGCTTTTCAGAAGACAGGGTGTATTCAGATGCTTATTTTATACAGTCCAAACAAAGATGATAGATTCCAGATTATTTTTATAAAATGTTATATTATCCTTTAACTTAATATAATTTTCCAGTAAAACTAATTCAACACTTAAAACCACAGAAAGAAGAATGTTATCACTCTTATTGTATGTGACACTATAATATAGTTCAAGGGAAATGTAAAATGTATTTGTTCTAAAATCATTTTATTCATACGTAACGCTTAAGGTGCATTTTATGCGGAACTGTCTCCCCCTAGCGGCACCATGGAAGCACTGTCAATTATAAAATATGTTATAAGACGTTTTTCTTTCCAAAATAAGGGGGTTTCTTTAATCAAATAAATGATGACAGGGAGAGAGGGCTTTCCTTCGCTTTAAAGTTGGATTTTCTGAGTTGAAAAAAAAGAAAATGTTGTTGCAGTGGACTGAGAAAAATACATTCGGCAGAAGACTAAATAAGTTCCATGAATTTTATAGTAAGGGAAATGAAGATGCAGTCTTGTTTTGGGTAATTATAAAATCACAGAAGCATCCCTCAGTAAGTGGTCAACAACGGCAGAGTTGTTCCCGTTTCCAGGGTTCAGGAAATTGTCTTCCCCAAGAGAAAGTCCGCGTACTCCTTCCTGCGCAGCACCCGGTGCATTTTAAAGGTGTTGGGTGACGTGTTCGAAAACGCCATCATCCGCTTGCGAAGCTCGCCGAACGCTCCCTGCGCCACCAGCTGCACCCTCATCGGCCCGATGCTGCCTTTGATACGGAAGGACTTGTAGACGGCCGAGTCCTTCTGGAGACAGGTGTCCAACTGGAAGACAGACCAGAGGATTTAGCCCCAAAAAAAAAAAAAAGACGAAAGACGTGGGCGCGAGGATGTTAACGGCTGGCGTGCGACCTTGTAGCGTTGCTCCTCCGACAGGTTTCTGACACCTTTCAGCTCCAGGAAGACCTGATAATGAGGATCTGAGCCCCCCGATGAACTCCCTACGACACCCAAGGTTGAGAAGGATGTTAGGCTCGAAAAGGCTGCTGGGGTTCTTAGACGGACTCAGCAGCCGCTGGCGGGGCTTGACTGAGGCGCGTGAAGGAAATCACCCATGATGCCGCTCTCGGCGCAGCAGTAGTCCACCAGCTCAGCTCCTGGCCACTGGGAAACGGCTTTCTTCAGAGCGTCGAGGAACAACGCCTCGGACACTTTCTCCCCCCGAACGTTCAGCATTTGGCCCCGCCTGGGGGAACGAAGACGCCCAGCACGATACTCTCATACGCTTGTGTTGCCTGTTGTGCGTTCCCTAAACGCTCCACGCCCGTACCTGTACTGAAACTCGACCACGGGACACCGATTGTGGAATCCGACCACTTTCACGACGTCTCCGAGGCGGTACCTGTGAACAAAGTCGCCGGAAATATCACGGGCGAACTCTCCGATTCGCCTCGAGGCGGTTTGGCTCCGCAAACGGGTAACGTCAGACCTGAAGAGCCCGGAGGCGTTTGTGATGACGAGCTCGTAGTCGTGTCCCTCCCTCGCCTCCTCCATCAGCAGCGTTTGAGGGGCGTCGTCCTCCAGGCTGCTCTCGGGAAGGAATTCGCAGAACATCGAACGGGGACAAAGCAGATAGCGTCTGTTGGGGTCCTGAGGCCACAAGTTCACTCCTATTAGACCTGCACGGCACAACGGCGGGGTGGAATCGTTTTGTTGATGCTTATTTTGCCGTTTCTGCACTAGATCAAGGGGTCAGACGCGCTCGAGCGGAGGCTCCTACCTTCCGTAGCGGCGTAAAACGGCGAGTAGAAAGGCACCCCTTGGCAGTAGTTTTCCCTCAACATTTCTCCGTAGATCTGGTTGGAACCCGAGTCGACTGCGAGCACGAGGTGAAGGTGGGGCCACAAGCGCTTTGGCGACGCCGCGGGAGCCTTCCTGGAAATGGGCCCTGAGCTGATTGGCCCTGGCGGGGTCTGGCTTCACCAGGGCCTCGAGTCTGGCGCGGACCGCGGGCTCCAGAGCCAGCGCGCTGCTCACCGACCCCAGCTCAATGTCTTTCACGAGCTCCTGCCAGCGATCCTGAGGGATGGAGAGGAGAATTTATGATAGCTTTAATAATGACTATCAAATCTAAAAACCTTTTCTTATGTCATCACGTGACTAAAATTCACCTTTC
Source organism: Lagocephalus sceleratus (assembly GCA_911728415.1). Taxonomy (NCBI): domain Eukaryota; kingdom Metazoa; phylum Chordata; class Actinopteri; order Tetraodontiformes; family Tetraodontidae; genus Lagocephalus; species Lagocephalus sceleratus. The sequence continues at coordinate 5,440,455 of CAJVRN010000231.1, read as the reverse complement.
AATCAGGATAGTCTTCATTCATGTGTGCTTGTTTAAATTAAAGAATATATCTTTTAAGAATTATTTTGGGGGCAGAATATATATATATATATATATATATATATATACACACACACACACACACACACACACACACATATATATGTATATACATACATATATACACATATATACACATATATACATATATATACACACACATATATATATACACACACACATATATGTATACACATATACATATATACACATACATATACACACCACACACACACACACACACACACACACACACACACACACACATATATATATATTCTCTAGTTAAAAAAAAATTACTTTAATCATTTCTGATGGCCTGAATTTAATATACACATTTTTCTCCCAAGTGAAAACTATGGTTTAGTTATTATACACATCTTATCTCTGTAGATGATATTTAATTTATATGACTATGTGATATAAACAGGAATCTAACTAACGAAGTAGATTGCATCTTTAACATTAACCCAATCCCAACCCCAAGCACCGGATGATCTGAGATTGACATAGCATGAATAAATGTACCTGTAAGGCGCTGAAAGCATAGAAAATCGAGGAGGCAAAGTTGGCCTCCAGTATTCCCACACTGGGATCCTTGAGGGCAAAGAGGAGATGCAGGTAGAGCGCGTCCTTCTCACTGACAACCTGAATGACACCAGAAAAAGGAAAAACATTTGGGAAAACAAAAAATATATCCAAAGAAATGTCAAATATTCCTAATTAGATATTCTGATGTGGGTATTCAATAAACTGGGCAGATTCACATGAAGACACAGAGGCGATCCAACCTCAAAGGCCGGTGCTGGTGTGGTGTAGAGGTTGAGCATGTGGCGAGAGGAAGCTGGGGTCGAGGAATTGGGTCCGATGGGAATACCGGCCTCGGACTGGCGAAGAGCAGGAGTGTAGAAGAACTTGGCGGTCCGCTGGAGGCTGTCGGTCGCAGGGAACGCTCGCCTCATGACGTCCAAGCAGACGCACACCCCCTGTGGGCGCGCATCGTTAATCACAGCATCGCCCCCCCGAGCTGGGACCACGTCCCCCCTGCCTCAGCAGCGCACCTGCAGGAAGAACTCAGCCGCGGTGGCCTTGGTGCTGAGAAGCATGGCGCTGGGTCCCGACGTCCCGGAGGTCATCGCGAGGATCTGCGGCTTCTCGGAAATGATGACCTTGTCCTCGCCCGCCGCGACGCGCCCGACGAGGTCGCGGTAGTGCTCGTAAGTGGTGATGGGGTGACGGGCTCGGAAGACGTCGCTGTCTAAAAAAAAAAAAAAAAAAAAAAAAAAAAAGCACATTGTCTTTATGAATATTAGATGTGAAATACAACCGCTAGGTTTAGAAGAAGAAAAACTACCGGGCCTACATGAAAACACTGAAATCTAAGAAAGAATGACATCGTTTACACATCCGATTCACAGAAAACTTGAGATTTTCAAGTTCTGGACATGAAGGAAGAAGATATAAACAATAAATACCACATCTGTCCGTCCGCCATGGACTTTAAATGTGAGTTTTTTAGGGTGACCAGACGTCCCGCTTTGTGAGGGACAGTCGCGCGTTTTAATGACGTGTCACATGTTCCGCGAAGTAAGACGCTGTCCCGCGTTGTTATTGACAGTCACGCTTCAGTTTGGGAATCGATCAAACGGGAGCGCTGAACACAAGCGTTTCATGCTCGTCATGTTTTCCTACGTGAGAGACCTCGGGAAGGTTGCATTTAAATAAGATCTCGTATATTTGCTACCTTCGTATTTGCAGTCTGTTATGAATCATCCAGATGGCAAACCAACTAATATTATAAGCTAGGGGGCGGTATAGACTTTTTTTTGGTTTTAATTAAGTTACTGAAGACAACCTCGATACATTGGTGTCCCCCATTGTCCCACACAGACGTATACTTGTCCCACATCTGGTGAAAATCTGCTCACAACAAATGGCTGGTCAAATAAAAGTTTAAATTAGTGAAAGTAGTTATACAGAATTGCAGACTTTGCGTGTTTAATGGATGTTTTAAGGTGTTTTTTGTAATCAAATTGATTTAAAAGTTACATCACAGCGGGACTGGAGGACATGTGATGAAGGTCACTGCTGTGCACACGCAGGGTCCACGCAGCAGGTCGGTGAGCGACGGCGTGTTTTCCGACCTGTGATCGAGCAGAAGTCGTATCTTCTCCCGTAACTCGTGTCTGCAGAGTTCCTCAGGCGCCCCAGCAGAGTCTCCTCCTGGACGCGCCTCACCTCCAGCGTGTCCTCCTCGAGTTTGCCCCTCTGCCTCTTCCCCAGCCAGCCCGCCGCCTTCACCGCCGCGTACTGGCCCAGCAGACCGCCGGCGGTCCGGTTTTCCCCCTTCACCTTGGACCTAATGTCCCTCCAGAGGAGAAGCACCCCGGCCAGGGAGCCGACGCCGAGGGAGGCCGGCAGGAGACGCAGGAGGTCAGGCATCACTGTGAAGGGAGAGCCGGGTGTTACCAAACATGTAAGCGGAGGACAGGCCAGGAGGGGGCGCTCTAAGTCAACACTGTTACAAGCTGGGTATCTCTTACACACACACACACATATATATATATATATACCTATCTTCAACTGTCATTATTTCGAGTATTTTATTTATTTAAAATACTCACCGCGGTTTAATCCAACAATGGCGACGACAACCGATAAAACTGCGAAACAACCCGGGCCAACAAAGCGCACCAACCAAGAGGGTAAAAGCGCCATCCACGACGAAGTAGGAAAGCCTACCTCTCCGGATTTGTTTTAATATTTATTACAAATAACGATTTGGTGACGATATAACGACAGGAATTGACAGAAGTTTGGCTTGTGAACCCTTGAAGTCACTTCCGTGTTTGGGTTCGGAGATGCGGCGCTGATTGGCTGATTGAGCGATGACGTCACGGGGACGTTATTATCTTATGCAAAGATGAAGTGAAATAAGATGATTTGTTTTATTCACATACACTGCCTGGCCAAAAAAAAAACCCCAAAAAACCCCAGGTTTGAACTAAGCAGATAGGTGGGGGCTGCTGCTGCTGGTCAAGTCTGGGTTCAGACACAATCTGTGCTCAAAGAATGAGGTCCGCTGACTACCTGGATAGACTGAATGAGCAGGTTATTCCATCAATAGAGTTTTTCTTCCCTGATGGCACGGGCATATTCCAAGATGACAATGGCAGTATTCACCGGCTCAAATCGTGAAAAACTGGTTCAGGGAGACATGAGACATCATTTTCACATATAGAGTCCAGACCTCAACCCCATTGAGAGTCTTTGGGACGCTGGAGAAGGCTCTGCCGTCATCATTACAAGATCTTGGTAAAAGATTAATGCAACACTGGATGGAAATAAATCTGGTGACATTGAAGAAGCTTATTGAAACAATGACACAGCGAATGCATGCCATAATCGAAACAAAAGGTCCTACAAATTATTAGAGTTTGTGACTTTCTTTTGCTTGGTGGCAACTTTATTTTTGACCAGGCAGCGTATATACTATTTAATCCTCCAACGATATGCAGTTGTACAGAGTTAATCTTTTAATTTTCTTTTTCTACATTCCTGATGTATTAAGTTACAAAAAAGAAGGCAGAGAAGACCGGAATAAGAGCGGAATCTGTTGCTGAAACTATAATTAAAGTTTATGATCAGGATATGAGCGTCACAGGGACGCTTATTGTTAAATGTTACATGATGTAACATCCATCCATCCATCTTCTCCCGCTTATCCGAGGTCGGGTCGCGGGGGCAGCAGCCTCAGCAGGGAAACCCAGATTTCCCTCTCCTCAGCTACTTCGTCCAGCTCCTCCGGGGGGGATCCCCAGGCGTTCCCAGGCCAGCCGTGAGACATAGTCTCTCCAGCGTGTCCTGGGTCTTCCAGGGGGCCTCCTACCAGTGGGACGTGCCCGATACACCTCACCAGGGAGGCGCCCGGTCCTAACTAGATGCCCAAGCCACCTCATCTGGCTCCTCTCGACGTGGAGGAGTAGCGGCTCTACTCCGAGCTCCTCCCGCTTCTCACTCTCTAAGGGAGAGCCCAGCCACCCTACGAAGGAAGCTCATTTCCATCGCTTGTACCCGCGATCTTGTTCTTTCGGTCATGACCCAAAGCTCATGACCATAGGTGAGGGTAGGAACGAAGATCGACCGGTAAATCTCTTCACCACATCAGACCGGTGCTAACATCATACATAAATTGACTGAATAATCTATAAACAGTTCAGTAACATTTACATGTGGAATACATGAATGTGTGCAGTGTTAAAACCCTTAAAACGTGCTTGTGGTTAAAGAAAAGCGATAAAATACACACTTTTAGGTATGTCAGTGATCTGAAAATGCAACGTGAGCCAGCGAAATGAGAGATGAATCAGATGAAGCCACCTTCCCCCTGGCTGCACATTAGTCCACAGACACCCCTTCATCGGCTTTGCTCCTGAGAACCTGCACATACATCCAATAACACACGCAAACACACACGCACGCCTTTGATCGCGTGTAACTGTTTAATAAAGAGGGATCAGAGAGGTCGCTCACCTGCTTCATTTCCACAGTGACGGCTGTGGAGTGAACAGAGAGAGCACATTCAATTATGAAATGAGCAGCACGCCACCTTCTCTCACTCGTGGCTTCTCTTTGGGACGGACCTGCCCAGCGTGGCGAGCGCATCGCCAAGGGGGCGCTGACACACGCGCTGTTGAGCAGCTCGAGCAGCCACGGCACCTCATCCGGGTCGTCCACCAGAAGCTCCTCTGCGCCGTCCACGGACAGCCCAAACTCTGGAAACACACACACACACACGCACACAAACACGTGTATGGTCTGCCCCATTAAAACTGGTAGAGATTTATCTCTATTTGAGGGCTTTTCTTTAAATACCTTGCTCCTCTTCCTCTGCTGGAGGCCACATCCTGGGGCTTTCCATTCCAACGCCGCAGTCAGACACTGAGGAAGCGAGACGTTGCAGTCTGTGTTTAAGGTGCGCGGCGTCGCAGATGTAGGCCTCCCTGTGGAGCTTGCAGGCTGCGGAGTGACAGAGGAAAACCGAACGGTTCCAGCTGAGGCCGTAGGCGAGAACCTCCTCTAAGCCCAACCACAATCAGACTTCTTTGGCGCCCCCAACGCTCGTGGGGGGGGGGGGGGCACCGTTAACAAACGTGCTTGGACGGCGACCGGGACCTTCTGCCTCTTCCAGCTGCTGGAGGTGGCCCACTGCGCCCCTGGTGTCGATGTCAAGCCGGTGGCTGTCACTGAGGTGCTTCAGGAGATGTTTGGAATGGAAGGCAGAGGGCGCGTGGAACACCAGCTTAGGGAGGCACAGAGAGCCCACTGCACAGATTTCAAATCTGCTGCCCTTGAGACGAAGAATGACACTGACACAGTGATTCACGTGTTCACTGAAAGGTCTGACTAGCACTAAATTCAGGGAAAGATATTGGGATCGTACTTTAAAATCGATCAACTACAATCATGCCTGGATGGTATTTGTGCTGTAAGTGGATGAAGTGCAGCCTGTTTTTGAACTACCGGTACTCTGTAAATTATAAAGTGTAGTGAACGAGTAGAAGGCCTTAAAAGAGTGTATTCTCGCATGTACTGATTGTAGTTATTGGGACAAACCTGGTAAGTGATGCGGTCGATATCAGTCCACAGAAAATCGTACAGCAGACACCGCCTCCCTTCCACCTCCTTCAGAAAATACCATTTTATATTTATTAAGCATGTAAGGTCAGGATTGGGGGCTAAAACAGCTGATGGGGAGGCTGTACCTGATAGATACAGACGCCTTTCAGTGCCACACCAAGAAGGAAGGAACTTTTCAGCTCTTTCTTCTCCTGCATGTAAAACAAAAGGTGAAAAAACTGAGATTTTAATGGGACAAATGGTCTCTTTTTTTTGGCGTGACTGACCTTTCTCATCCTGTAAAAAGTGACTGCCCCATCCTGCAGGCTGTTAGCCTCTTTTATAAACTGCAGGATGGCTTGGGTGCGGGTGAGGCCCCGGAGCTCCTCGTGCAGCCCAGGACAATGCTGGAGGAGGAAGTCCCGCCCACGATGCCTCGTCAGCTGAGCACATCGCCACGTTACACCCCGTCCCACGCGCCCTTAGTGGTTACCTCTGTTTGCTCTTACCCAAGGAGGAAAATAATCTTCAGGGAGGAAGTATTGTCTTTGCTTCGACTTCCCGTTGCTCCGTTCTCCCTGCTCCGCATCTCCAATGTCAGCTTGAAGAGCGCACGAGGCCAGCTGGAAGAACAAAGCTTCCTGATGGCGACTCTGCGACCAGAGAACCTTCTGCCTCAGCTCAGCGTAGTACAGCTCCCGCACCGCGCTGCTTCTGCGTGATCAAATTATAAGTAGTCAGAGAGGTTGCAACTGTTTTAGTTTATAAATGACACTGTAGATAATGACAATAAAGGTCTTACAGTATAAGCTGGCCCCTTTGGAAATAAAACCGGACTCTCAGGAATAAGACGAATGGGGTCTGATCAAGAAATGATGCACTTGCGAATGAAAATCTCCAGAAATATGGGTCACAAATGGCCGTACAGTAGATGTATCTTGTGAAGAATAAAGATAAACCGCTCAGGAGAACCCACCTTTGAAGAGCCGCTCTTCCATCTTTTGCCATAGTAGCTGCTCAGCTTTTTCTCCAAATCGAGGAAGAGGTATTCATTATCTAGGGAGCAGAGTTGTGAGCCTTTTTTTTTTTTTTTTTTAACGCTGTTATTCTTTCACATGCTTCCAGGCGCCTCCCTCGCCTCACGTTAAATGACTCCCAGACATCAGGGGCTCCTACGCTGACATGAACTGACCTCTGAGGACCGCCAGACTGAACACTTGCAGCTCTGAGATGCCCAGATGCTCCGCCACGCTTCGGAGCACGTCCCGGCCTCTGGCTCCCGCCTGAAGCGCACACGGAACAATAAAAGCGGCAATTAGCAGATTTGTGACATTCAGAGACACCAGTCGTCTTCAAATGGACACAGATGTGGGTATGTTCTTCATACTGCGCCCTCGAGGTTCAGGACCTGTCCCTCTGGGTCTTCTCGAACCTTCTTCTGGGAATAAGTTAATTTGTATGTCAGAATTCGTTATTATCTTACACAACAATAGACAAAAATATGACTGGAGTTGATGCACTCCTCACAATGTCTTCTGCTGATTTAAAAATGAGGTTAAATGTCACAAAATAAGGTCTCACTGAGGGCCCTCACCCCGACTGGACGGTCCAACTGCTGCTTGTTTGGCAACAGGACGCGGACTTGTCTCTCCTTCCGCGTCCTCATGGTCACAGAAGCTTCAGCCCGTCTCACGCCTCCTTATATCTCCGCGTCCTCCCACATGCGTGACCTGACGTGCAACACCTCCAAACAATACACACACACACACACACTAAAAAAAGGGTTCTTGATAGCCATGAATCCAGCAATTGGAATTCCATTCCTTCTCCTCCTCCCAGGGACAAAAACAGACGAGACTGTCGTTCATCTACGATGAATTTATTTAAAAATCAAATCCAGTTAATTCCAACTGTGCTTTGCTCCCGAGGGAGCAAGAATATGACACGTTTTGCTTATCAGCTGGTGATTTTTCTGACACAAAAAAACCACAAGTTCGCTGCTCTTTTATTAAGTCACAATCTATAGTGATCTACACAAAATAACCTTTTGTTAACATGCACAAAAAAAAACAAAAAACAAGGAAAAAAAAAACAAAAAACACTACAGTGCATAAAAGGCACCTGCTTCTACGATACAGGTATTATTTTCTTCATTCTACAAAGTTACCGAGTTGTAGAGGGATGCGTAATGCAGCTTTAGTAGTCACGAGTTCCGACAATCCCTGCCTTCATCCCCATCACCATCACCATCATCATCATCATCTCTGTACAGGATCCTCGTCTACGTTACGGTGACCTTTTCCGGCGGACAGACGAGGTTACATTCCAGACAAGTTCGGCTCACGCGCCGCGAAGAGGTGCCCGCCCCCCGCCGCGATTCCCGGCCGCCAACAGTAAGAACGCGCGAGCCGGGCTCAGCGGAGGCGACGTCGGGAGTGTCGGCGACGCGGAGGTGATCGGGGGAAGATGTGCGCTACGGTACGGAAGGTGGTCGCGATCTCCTCGGCGTGTTCGCCATTCGGGCTCGCTGTGGGCTCAGAAATGCTTTGATGCTCCCTTTAACCTTACAGTAACATGCTGGGCTGTTTTCACCACTTAAATAACGTACTGGTTTCTGTTTTGTTTTTGTTCTTCTTCTTTTAAACATGCTGTAGGTCTCGTACACCAATCCCCGATGAGTAACGTCATCTCTAGAGAGGAAGTTTTCGTACACAGGTTTGAAAAGCTGCATGAAAACATGCAGGTAATCACATTAAATAAAGCAATACACTCAAGGGTAAAACATTTAAATTAATTGGTACAAGCAGATTTACAGGTTAGTTTTTCAGCATAAATATTACACTTCTAAATGTATACCACCACATACATTTTATTTTATTGCTCTGACAGATCAAGAATAACTCCCCATAACATTCACTGCTTTCATCAGGGTTGGATTTGAGACAGTCCCTTAGTACAGCTATAAAATCTTAATTCTGCCATTTACCGAACCATTTGCCTTCTCCCATTATGCTGTCATGCACTAACAATAATGTTCTACGTTTATGGTCGTGATAAATACAAAATGCAAGACATTTACCTTTAAAAAGGTCCATGAGCTGCAGTTACCTGCACAGCTATTGTGCAGAAGTTCACAATCAGGGTTTTGTTTTGTTTTTTTTCCATTGATGTGTTACTGTGCACCGAGACGTCATTCTCAGTCTGACACCACGAAGAGGATCTATTTACTGTTTTTTTACAGACGTGCTGTAGAGTGACAGATGTCAGACTTCGCTATGACCGAGTCATTAAATTAAAAAAAAAAAAGGAAGTGCAGGGGCTACCATCAGAAGCAGCGTTGCTCCTCTCCTAGTCTACTTTTCAAAGTAAACAAACAAACAAAAAAAAAAAAAGCACTTCTCACATTTCTTCAGGATCTTTACTGCCACTGTAATGATTATTACACACACAGATGACCTTTACTTGACCTTTGAATTAAACACACACACAGAGCTATTTTACACTTTTCAGGTCCTCTGCTTTGTTAATGCCCAGCAAATATCCACTCCCGGTAAGGTTTTCCTTTTTAACATGAACACGTGGTTATCGTCAATTCTCGTCCCTGAAAACTCAAGACCAAAAATCATCTTAATGGTTTATTGTTGCCTTTGAACTCAGGTGGATGTGATGGCTGGTATCAGAACGTCAGGTGCTGCCACATTCATCGAGAAGTGAAAGGTGTTACGTAAACAATAGGATAAAGTCACTTTCCCACCGCTGCGGTGGGAAGTGTAACGGAATGCACTTAGATGTGAGTGGTTTTTTTGAATGCACTTAACTAGAGATGTGTGTGAGTAAAGGCTTCTACTGCGCTGGATGGTTTCTCTCCCCTGACCCGGTTCCCTGCACAAGTTCTGATATCTTAAGGACGACTACACAGTTTAACTGACCAGGATGTCATTAACTAGTGTTCGCCATGATTTTTTTTTTTTTTTTTTTTTCTTCGTAACATTTATGCATTTTGCCAGGGAACAAAATACCAACTATTCCTACATCATTAAATCCAGGGAGCACATGCTGGTGCGTTTTGGAAATCTAGAATTTTTGTGGTTTGTGTACGTGAATTTTTCACTCGAGAAAAGACATGCGGGGAAGAAAAAGAGTTGGCTAAAAAGCGAAACTGCTTCGATTGTTGGTGAATGTCCCATTGTGGTCGAGACATAATCGGAGTGCTGAGTCTAGTAGAGAGGGCTGAGCCTGATTCTCGTTTGCCAACGGACTTCGGCGTATTTTCCCGCTTAAAATATTAATTAGATTAAAATCTCGTCAGTTCCCTGGCAACGTTTCCCAAAGAAAGGACAGTTGTTGGAGACACCTCTTGAGAGAACGACGCGTGTATAACATCAACTGCACAGTTTTCAGACTCGTCGTAAAATGGAGCTAAACAGGAAGAGAAAGCGTCGTCCCGCAAACAGCGAGTAGTTAGTGGCTGTTACATGAAGGCACTTCCTGGTAAAGCTTTCCACAGAGTAGCACCTGGGATTGTTATGAAGGAACCAGAAAAAGCCCTTTACTGAAAGGAGCCTGGGGTCAGAGCTGGGCTTAAATGTTTCGCTCACAGCAGGGTGAAGCCTAAGATGTACTGAAGGAGTTTGTTACGGTTGGCCTGAGGTAGAAAGGTGCTGCTCAGCTCCAGTGTGGTCACCTTGTTCTCTTTTCTCACTTTCAGGACCTGCACAAAAAGAAAGGTTGTTATTGGCTCGAGTCAGTTTGGTCCTGCTGTAGCTGCTGTTTCCTTAAGCTCCTTTAGAAACTGTAAAACTAAGGTTTACACATTGTACAACTAAGTACCTAAGAACATGTTTTTAGTGTGTGTGGAATGTGTATGTCATCTGCTGTCATCACGGCTTGTCCATTCTGCTCAGAACGGCCACTTCTGTGTGTAAAGACCTTTAAATGCAACACGAAACGTCCAAACATTAAAGCTCTCTTACCCCGAGTTCCTTGAACGTCCTCACGGTGTTCTTAACCAAATAATGAGTTGCACTTTCACCTGGAAGAGAGAATAAAGACACTCAAGGACTTCTCAATTCTTAGCCACTAAGCAAGCTCCATTGCAATCCTTAAAAGGGGGTGTATTATGCTACTTTTATAAAAGGGGGTGTATTATGCTACTTTTATAAAAGGGGGTGTATTATGCTACTTTTATAAAAGGGGGTGTATTATGCTACTTTTACTGCAACTTAACATGGTCCTTAATGTCAAAATGGAATGTTAGTAACGTAAAAATGAAGGAAGAAATTGCGCAGTCGGGCTCTAAACACACCGTTTTCACAGCCCTGCTCAGACTAGCTGATTTTCCTGCCTTTCCCTCTAAAAGTATAATATTTGATCTTTCCTGAACCTTGGATATTAGTGTGGTTATGCCAGAAAAACAAACTGTTGAAACTGTCATTTTTCAATTCTAAAGCAGCAAGACTCTTGGTTCGCTCTGCATCTAGTCTGGATGACGGACAAATGTGGTTTTGTGCGAAGCTTTGGCTGAGTTACCGTAAACAGCCAGCCCCCTCTCGGTGCGGGTGAGTAGGTATCTGAAGAGTTTCTGCGTGTAGTCAGACTCGGACGTGGGCTGACTCAGACTGTGGATGAAGATCGCGGCCCCGCTGTAAGCTTCGAGCACGGGGCTGACGAGGCGCTGCAAGAAGAGGAAGAAGTCCTGGTGCTCTTCAGAAGTGCTCACCTGGAAACGAAGCAGCACGGCCGTTGAGATTTAGACAAAACCCCTCGTTCCGTTTTGAAGTGTAGCCTTTTGAGAGTGAAAAGTAAACCTTTAAGTAGCGATCTCTCTGCTCCTCTCCGAAGTCACTGTCCTCATCCTCCTCATCGCTTCTCCAGGAGAGGGGTTCGGGGAACTTTTTGGGCCATGGTTCCTCTGTGGGGCTGGGGCTGAGTTCCTCCTGGTCCTCCTGACGTTCATAAAAGCATAAATTAGTACACACACACACACACACACATAGCAGTAGCTTCAATCCTGGCCAATGTGTTGTTGCAGCTTGGCAGCAAGATTTGCATCCAAGAACTGACCTCTGCTACATAAAGGACTCCATACTGAATCAGCCGTGTCACTGCATCGTGGAAAACCTGGTAAAGTGTCTGGCAGGGCTGCGGGACAGAGAGAGGACGCGCCGTGACGCAACAATCACTTGAAAATGGATTTCTTTTCATTAACTCCGCCGTCTGGAACACTGACCTATAAACCTCACAAGCTTGGCCGCAAAGGAAAACCGCCTACAAAGAGCTGCTGCGGCAGCTTCAGCTGCATAAAAGCTAGGTACTAATGGCAAAGATGAAGGGGAAAAAAAAAAAAAAAAAAAAAAGATTTTGCCTGAACAAAAGCTGATTAGACTTTGAGCTCTACGGTAAGAGGTACCGGGGTGAAAGAGGAACAGAAAAACTGGAGCATGAAATTAAATCTAAAACAAGGCCCCGGTTTCATTCAGCATATTTTGTTTGACAGTCCATTCACAGATTTGAAATTTAGACCCTGATTGCGCTCAAATAAGGATTTTAACAGCCCACTTAAACACTGGAAAGGAGACAACAGGTCAACACATGTGACCATAGAATCTGAGCGTTATAAAATTAATATTAAGACGGTGGAAGTTTGTCGGGCGTACCGGTGCCACCATGACCTCGTTGATGAGGAAGTAGGAGAGCCCAGCGGCTTTGCGGATGAGTCTCTCCTGACTGAGAGGGAGGCTGTTGATGTCAGCAGGCAGGTGATCCGACTCAGATTCAGCAATCAGCTCGCGCTGCAGTGACAGGATGCTGCAGGCTGGAAACAAATGATTCGAAACGCTATCGCACCGTGGTGACGATCACATGTCAGATAATAGAGGTTTACGCCCCCCCCGGGCTCAACGTACCGATGATTGCGTCGGAAATGAAAACATGGAAAAGGCCGTTGCTGTAGAAGTTGAGCTCAAACAGTGCTGGCACCGTTTGGCTGGGAGCGATGGTGAACTCTCCATTGCGATTTGCACTGCTGGTTACATTCACACAGTTTCCCAGCAGGTGAAGTGCCCGCATGACCACGTCTTCTGAGTTCCCTGAAAAGCCGAGATCGAAATCCCTGGACAGGATCTCCTCCTTCATGCTGAAAAAGTCCTCCACCAGCTTGGAGAGCACCACCCCCTGAAATAAAATTAAAAAAAAAAAAAAAAAAAAAAAACAGAGGGGAAAAAAACCCCAAATACAATTCAATCAAGTTTTAATTGCAAGAAAATCTGGATCACATTCAGATTCTATGCTCAAGTCGGGTCTGACTGGACGTGTGCTGTCGTGACAGTAATAGGACTTAAGATGGCAGTAGCGAGCCGCTATAACTCAGGAAAGCGTGGCCCGAAAGGGTTTTAAGTAACCTTGAAATAGGGAAGCGACATTTACAGCGCAAAGGAGTAAAACCAACCCTTTGAAAATAAAATTTTAAAAAGAAAAAAAAAGAAAGCAAGGCCGTGAGCAGAATCAACTGGATAGAGAGCCTCCCTTACCTGTCTGTGTCTGTACAGCATCAGACAGGCTACAATATGGGTAGACATGATTGCTGAGGACTTATTTGCAGCTGTAAGAGACAAAGGCAAATATAAGGATCCAATATTCAGACTTATGATGATGTTAAATCTGATTTATGGAATGTTAAATAAGTCATAAATAATTCTCACAAGCATAAATTACATAAAAAAATACTTAATAAACAAAATATAGATTTCAAATCATTCCAAATCCAAAAAAAGTAAAATTATTTGATCATTTCTAGAGGTAAATATTGTAACAGCATTTCTGTCTGGCTCTAAATAACTATCAGGCATCAAAATATTCTATTTTAAAATATGGACTTTAGCAAATTATTATACTGATAATAAAGAGAAAGGTGTGTGCGCATGCGTTTGCATGCACATGCGGTGTGCTGGTAGCAAAGGTTACTATCGGACATGGTGAGCATACTTCAAGTGCTGCATTCCTCCTTCTTCTATTCCTCTATCCTCCCCCTCTCCCTACTGGCTGGGAACAACATGCGATCCAGCTGGAGGCTTTGTGATTGGCTGACAGTAAAAAGCATGCAGCCCCACTAAAGAAGAATACAGCCTAAAGAGCTGGGGGGAACCAGTTTGTGTAGTGTTACCCTGGAGCAAGAAAGCTAATTGAGATGTCAAATAGATATTGGTGGTGACACGCAGATCATTGTAGATTTGTCATATGGCAATTATCTGTAAGGAATGCAGTAAAAATACACAGCAGGAGATATTAAGCCATTAAAGTGAACTTAGATGTGGTGAATGAAGTTGTGCCCTAAGGGTGAGTGTGAACATAAAGATCCAAAAATCAGGGAGGACATAGGGATGCAGGACATCAACTAATTGCAGTGTTGCGAGTTCCTTACTGAAGATGACATGTTTGGCCAGGCTGTTAATGATTTGTCGTCTCAAGATGTCATCGGGCAGCTCTCCATTCAGCTGCTGCTCCTGCTGCCCCTCAAAGAGCTGAGCATCAGGTCTGAAAAAATTCATTACATGTAAACACACAATCTGATATGCATCTCTCTATGGCAGGCTTTGAATTCTAACAAACTTGCTCTCTATGATCCAAGCACATTGTTTTTGTGCTTTTGCACTTTTAATACTCAATATTATGATATTATTGTAATATATTAATATTGTGATGTATTAATATTTACAATATTAATATATTTATTGTGTTGACATTTTTGTGGCTCCAGACCAGCTGGGATGAAGGTTTGCATGTTGACCTAAAATGCCCCCAGCCAGAGCTTGCTCTAAACTAAGTTCTGGATCAACAACAGGTCCCGCTGTGAATTAACAGGAGGGAGAAATAACCATTGGGACTTTAGAGTTCATGATATAACAGCTGGGACTGTGAGAATGTTCCAAGAAGGATCTGATGATCAGAGAGGAGTGAGTGTGTGTGTGTGTGTGTGTGTGTGTGTGTGCAAGTGTGTGCGTGTCCTTGCTACATGCTGAGTAACAAATCTGCATTCTACAAACAAAGTGAGGACATTCTGGCTGGTTCTCACATCTACAAAGGACTCTTTGTGGCTCAAGATGCGGTTTTAAATTTGGGGTTAGAATTGGGTTTAGGTCAGGGGAAAGGGGCTGGGTAATACATTATGTCAATGAAAGTCCTCACAAAGATAGAAGTACAAGGATGATTGTGTGCGTGTGTGTGTGTGTGTATGCGTGTGTGTGTGTGCGCGTGCAAACCTTACTCTGCAGATATAATGGTGGGCAACAAGGTGTTTTCAAGAGACACTGGTGGTGGAATATGGCGACTTCTCTGGGTGTCCAGGTACTCCTGTGTTTGAATCAAAATGATATGTTCATCCCAAACAGCAGCTGTGATGTTTCAATTAATAAATAGAATAAGCCCTTTCATTTCTAAACAGTTCACCTTTAGGGAGAAGGGCTGGTTGAAGTCCACTCGGACACAACCGTAGTTCTTCCTTAGCATCCTGCACACTCCACAGGCTATCCCCCACCAGCTCTCGTTCTTCTTGGGCTTGCCCTGTAAGGGACGAAGAGTTTACTGTACAGTCCTGCGGGCGGCGCCGTTCGATCCTCAAGCCGAACTTATTTGTGAAGAGAACAGAGATGCTTGCCAGCTGCTCGCTGTTGTAGTTGCCCTCGATGATGCGGTCGTAGGAGATGCCCACCGGCACCACCAGGACATCTGCGACGGACCCGAAGTGCAGCGCGTCCACCACGATGGACAGCATCCCTGCGCGCGCCGTAGAGGGCTTCCCGCTGCGAGAGCGGGTGCCCTCCAAGTACACTTCCAAAAACTGCTGCTGGCACAACAACTCCTCCGTATACTGTTGAGAGATTGGTCAAGCACAAACACACGTCACTGACAACAGTGAGGTGAGGATACAGACAAAAAACAGTACCGTATTTTCTGGACTATAGGGCGCACTTAAAATCCTTAAAATCTAAAAATCGACTGTACGCCTAATACTTGGGTTACTTATGTATGGATTGATTCAGGTTGTGCTTACTGGCTTCATACCAATTTTAAAATCTGTCAAAATGTTTTAATACGACTTTGGTAAACTATGAATAAATCAAGTGCACCGCTTATAGGAGCATTTCGGTAGTCAGTGTAGGTCTGTGTATATGGATGCTAATATAAATTGAGTTTTCGGACTGGTTTGGTTAGTTTTGGTTTATAACCCGGTGCGCCTTATGGTCCGGAAAATATGGTATGTTCTTTAAATGCAGCCGTATAGAAGTTGAAAACGAGTGTCCATTGGTCAGATGAGAACCAGGCACGCGTCAAAGCTGTGTAACTGTATCTCCTGCTATGTAGACATTACAGCAGAAGAGAGGCTTTGTCCTGAAATAGACTCACAGTCAGACTAAACTGTGAGAAGGGCAGGCTCGAAGGGTTGAGATATGAATGAAATTAGAGCCGTGGGCTTTTTGTCTGGGCCTAAAACTGATGTTGGCGCGATTACATTTATATGATCAGCACAGGAATACCGCTAAAATCTAATTTTATTTTATTCAATCACAGCTCTGCTACCAGCATGTGATTTTATGCCTTTTTAACGTGCATCATAATGCCAAAATAAACACAGATCTACTGAGGATGGGAAAGGGTTCTGATATCGACTGAGCTGTAAATTCAGCCACAGAAGCCTTTATACCCATCTATCAACATCCATCAACGCATGATGGATAAACATTGAGAAGGCTTTTATTTAACTCACTTCTTCTTTTTGTGCTCCCACATCTGCCCTATTTTTGTGGTCCAATTTCCACAACTGTAGTGTCAAACAAATAGTCGATCTGGTGGGATGTGGACCAGAGGTCAAAGGACTTTTTTCCAACTCTAAACGTACCAGTTTCCCAGCCCTCGGAACAGCCAGTTTTACCGCCTTTCCCTCTAAATGCTAATGAGTGACTGGGAGCTCCGTCGTTTCTTTGCTCTTTTGCTAGGGGTGGGGGCTTTGCGCAGGCGTGTCCTTGCCCAGGTAGCTGCGGTTGTATGGGCCAGCATGTGGCCGATATTATTCAAATCACCGTAACAGTGGGGTGGAAGTGCAAAGCGGATAGTTTTGAGACACGTTTACAGAGTTTCGCGGTTTGCTTAACATTTAATTAGTTGTAAGAACTAACATTTATGGGGTGGGGAAGCACTCTGGATATGGAAATATATGGGCTAAAGCCCTGAAAAGGAGACTCAAATCAATTTGTAACAAGTGTGAGGACAACTCAGATCCACACAATGAATCATGTTGAAGACAAACACGCGCACACTTGTTAAACCACCATTCGGTGCAGGAGACTTGGAGGAGGAGACTTACAGCATGCAACAGAGACCTGTACAAAACGTCTTTCTTCCCATCTTCCGTCTCCTCCATTTTCCGTCGGATGAAAAATCCTCCCAGTTTGCGAATAAGAGTGCTGGAAAAAGAAATCAAAAAAGCCTTCAGGTGCTGGAGGAGGACTCGCTGTAATACAGTAAATCCTCTTTAAGAACAGTAATTATCAAGTTCATGCCATTCACATTTATCGGTATTAAAATCATCTTCGTTTTTTAGCTGCCAGACATCAGAATGATGGGTTGGCGGAAGCCTTTACCTGAGGATAGGGATGCTCAGGTTGTTTCCTGCAGCGATGTGTGGAGCTTTGATATTGTGACAGAACAGGATCAGGGTGATGAGCAAGTAGTCGATGTGGGATTTGTGAACAGGGAGGAAGATCATGGGCACATTTTGCTGCAAAGGCAGGGCACCGATCAACACCAGTACATGTGAACCACAGAGTGTGATCGATGTCTGAGACAAACATTCACGTGTACAGATGATGACTATCACCCACCTCCGTAGCGGCTTTCTTGACCATTTCCAGCTGACCCTTGTGGATCTGGATACTCCAAAAGAAACCATTAAAAAGCCTGAGGAGGACCCAGCCAGTCAGCCTGAACAACACAGGATGCAACAATAGAAAATAGCGTTCAATATAGTATTTAAATGCAGGGCCTGACTCAG
Source organism: Lagocephalus sceleratus (assembly GCA_911728415.1). Taxonomy (NCBI): domain Eukaryota; kingdom Metazoa; phylum Chordata; class Actinopteri; order Tetraodontiformes; family Tetraodontidae; genus Lagocephalus; species Lagocephalus sceleratus. The sequence goes on along the minus strand of CAJVRN010000231.1, from coordinate 5,422,751 downwards.
AAAGACATGATTTTCCAAGAAAATCAAGCGCCGATGATTCAGTATTCAGATAAAACCACCCCTATAGTGTATAAAATTACCTGATAAAAGCTGGTGAAACATTAGCCACCATCTCCTGGAGGCAGGCCCTGGCTTTCTGTTTCACCTTATTAACACCTTTCTGCTTTTTCCCAGGCTGGCCGGCTGCAGCATCCAGGTCAGCAGCAACCGTTTCCATAGCGTTCTCCACCCTGCAAACGGCACAGGCGAGAGCGCCCGTCTTAAGACAAGCATTCCCCGCTCATAAATGCGACGGCTGTCCTCCCGCGAGCTCCGTTCACCGCTCGCCAATGACGCTCGAAAAGCGCTCGTGCGGCACGTAGAAGGCACCTTCTGCCCGCTGGCTCGCGTTACGCTGGCGCTTACTTTTTATTATTGAGCACGTTGTCCACGATGTTTCTGGTGAACATGTCCTTGTTGACGTCTCTCTCCATCACAAAGAGCACGTAGCTCAGCCTGCGGGCCAGCCACCCCCTCTGTCTGCAGGATCACAAAGACAGGAATAACTACTCTAAACCTCTCTTTCTGAATGTTTGATGACTGCCGCACTGCATCGATTCTCCTTTTGGAACTTTTTACGAGGGGGAAACAGCCATCTTTATGGCATATCCGCAACAACTGGGCTTCATGTTGACTTATTGACATTTGCTGCTCGGATCTATTAGCCAGGCACACGCCTAGTGTCCACTGACAAGCCCCTTCAATTATTCACGGTTCTTCTCTTTCACGGAGGGTCCTGTTAACTTCAGTTGTAATTTAAACATACTGTATTGACTCTGCCGTGTTTACCTGGTGTGCGTCTCGTTGATGTAAATGACATTGCGTAGACCCAGAGAGGGAATACTGGGGTTGAACAGCTTTTCCTGTGAAAACACCAAATGTTTAGGAGAAGAAACTGAGGCCCGCCACCTAATCCCACTTCACCAGGAAGGGCTTTAAACTCCCTTCACACTCGCTCCGTTGTGGATTGTTCTCGCAGGAGCTGCACGCGTGAGAAACACGGCCTCGGTTTTAAATCACCCTTCCTCCTGCTGACTAAACAATCCTCATTCCGGCTGGGCCTCGTGGGTGAGGACAGCAGGACGTCGTGCCGACACGCGAAGGCTTTTATTCGGGATCTGTTCTTAATTACATTAAAAAAATTCCCTGGAAGTCCGAGCTCGGGTCGGCGTTAATTAGACGTAGCGCGAGGTTACCCAGCTCTGCGGTGTGCAGGAGTGACAGCAACGGCCCACGAATGGCCTCTTCCTGTTCAGAAGACCTTCTTTCCACGTAGTGGCCACACAGCGCAGCACAGACGGGCTGGTACTGCGGTCCTTGAAGTAAAAGAATAATACACACCTTTAGAAATTTACAAAAAAAACAAAAAAATGGGTAAAGCCAAAGAGAGGGTAAAGGTGTAAATGCCTTACCAAGTCATCGTTGGGATACTTCCAGCGGTTACACCACTGCTCTCCATTGTTGACCTGCAACAACAAACCATCTGACATGTCCATGTTCTCGGTGGTCCTTTCCTCTCTGCCCAGATCATACAGCACTAGCTAGAAAGCTGTCAGGGAAAGAGGAAACATATCCAATATTAAAAAAAAAAATCATCTATTGTATCCTTCACATTAGTTTGCAGATAATAAAACAGAACTGCTTTAGGTGTCCAAAATAGAACACTACAATGAGGTGTGTGAACATAATTACGCTTTTATTGAACATTAAAGCTTGGTGAGGTCTGGGAGTGTCACCTGCCTCACCTCAGTGGCATTTGTGATGCATCACCCTAATGCTATGAGATACAGCAGATGTTAAGCTCTTGCAAGTTAGTCTAGAGTTTTGTCGGGGTTAAATTGTTATCAGGGAAACAGATTTTTAAGGCGAGGTACTGCCATGGCCATATTATTGGTAGTGTTTGGATTTTATAGGAGTAATGAACGTTTTTTGGAAAACCAAAATGCTGTTTTTGTGATATTTATATTGTACACATTTTTATCCCAATAACCATAGACTTGAGACACTCTGCACATGGGAGAAAATTGCCCGAAATGAATGAAAATTCCTTCCTGTATGTTCTGCAGACTTTTAAATCAGTTTTTTTTTTTTTCAAATTCTTCATCAAACAAAGCCTTCCTTTGTTTGCTAATCCTGATTATTGGCAAAACTCCTCCATCAATCAAACTTATCAACACATTGCGAGTCACAGCAGCCAAAACGAGCTAACAAGCGAGATTGTGAACACTCTCGTCTGTTGCTGATAAGATGGCGAAAGCATTAAAATGTCATCATTGCGCCGTACTACAGACTTACACGTCAACTTTTTTGCAAACAGTTGAGAGCATAGGACCGCTTCCACGCGTTAATTGACTGAATTATCATCACAGTTCAGGGGTCCTGAAGAACCACCAGAATGTACAAAGATGTGAAAAATCCTGCCGCGTGGACTACTCACGATCATCTGGATTGATTGGATTGTTTGTCAAAGGATTCTGAATATTTCAGCAATGCATTGCTCTCTGGTGAGCTTTTCCATCATCAATGCAATGTGACTGATCATATATACACATCTATTACTTTACTGTCTATTTGAACAGAAGACAGGCTTAGACAACTCAATGACCCCTTTCTTGTTTAAACATTATTATACATATATACTATACACTACTATATAGTGTCTGTCTTTCTTTATTTCTTCTTTATTTAGCACACAGCACAAATCAGTTAACATGAAATGCAAAAAAAGTAAGTTATGTATTATTGTCATTGTTGGGTCTCGAGTCTAGACCCTGGTTAGGGTTGGGGGGGGTCATGCTTGCATGTTGTTTACAGTAAACACAAGGAAAAACCAGCATGTTAACACACGGTGGGGGTTAATCCACCAAGGGGACTAGAAGCTGTTAAGAGTAAGCAGGTCAGAGAGGAGAGGAGGAGGAGGGCATGGGTGACAGATGGGTGCGCTGATACCCTAACCGCCAGACAACAATGGCTCAAACTGGGTGCTCCCAAATCTCGATTGACCCCCATTACGGTAGCAGCAGAATTGCTGTAGTCCATCCCTCCGATCGGGACCTTCAGCCGAGAGCTCGGTCTCCTTTAAATGACGGCTCCGACCTCCGTCTCCCCGGACTCGCTCCCCGAGCATCCCGACCCGAGCCCGGCGTTAAGTTAGGGATTACGGGAATAGAGCCGGAACTCCAGCAGGAGATCGAAGCCTCTTACACAGACACCAAAGAGCAATCGGACATGTGACCTCATGACTGGAGACCCTGAAGCTCTCACAAGATTAAACGTCGCCGGCTTCTTTGTCAAAGGTCCTCTTGGACACAATGTCAACGTGAACTCACACCGGCTAATGTGCGGCCACGCCGCTATAAAAACGCACGCCCCCCCACCGGCGTGACTTCGCTTTTTTGGACCTAAATAGAACACTGATACCGCAAAAGATAGCACAGAAATGATGTTTTAGCTGGGGGACGCGCCGCTCTCCTCGGCGGTGTAGCCTAGCGTTAGCCGCGGTGCCGGCGGCGGCTCTTACCTCCGTGCGGCCGTCGAGGTGTTTCATATCTCCTCAAACAGCGACGGGGCCGCGGCGAACCAACGCCGGGGCTCTTAAACCGACACTCGTGTCTCTCCCGGGAAGCCCCGCCGCACTCGCTAGTGGAGGGGGAGGAGGAGGAGGAGGTCTCTGTCAGAGATTTAAAAAAAAAAAAAAAATGCGTGACAGGAGGAAGGAGGCTGGTGGTGTGGTAGAGCCCGGCGCTGTGGTACCGACGGCGGCCACCAGGGGGTGGGTCTCCCCCTGGTGGGTTTAGTACCGGCAGCGGCCACTAGGGGGAGCCTCGCCAGCCCGTCCCTCTGTTACATTCACCTTACATATGTCTTAAAACGATTCATCTACTTCTGAGGAATATTTGCACTATATTACTTCTGAATGCCATTTTATTCCGTTTTCTTGTATTCCATGGCAACAAAGCATTCTGTCATTGTTCAACATATGAATGCAATTGTAGTCCATGTTGAATTTTTCATAGAAGGATGTTTTGATACTCGTCAATGATTGAATCCAGAATTTATAATTAAAGATCTTATTTAAAATCATTCCTAATTGTTCTGTGTAGCTTTAGCGCCCTCGCATGGTCAGATATTGCCAATACAATTTATGTGGAGCGCACCACTTACTGTAATTATAAAAGGTGGAGATCTACGAAAGACAATTATAAGACGTATTATAACATGTTGCGTATTTCTACATTAATTTAAAGGGTAATTTTACATATACATTTTTTTACTATGTATATTGAACATTTTCAATTTCCACACATAGTGAAGTCACCCATTGTGATCGTATAATGGTTTGTCCCACAGCGCTCTGTTTCCTACGTGTCTATCAAGCTAAAAGCAGTCATGAGGTAAGCAAGCTAAAAACCATTTATTTGCTTGTTTTAGACTTATAAAAAATGTTTTATTGGTTTTGGAAATAAAGACAATGTAGACACATGGGCCCACGTTGATGTTAATACTGAAACGACGTGTTCTTGCCTGGATGCAGATGTGTTGAAGGCCTCTGTAGGGAAGCTAATTTAGCACTTGCTCACGTTTAACTTGGACATGTCATAACATGACTTAATATCTGACAAGATGTGTTTAGTTTAGGTCGACCTCTGTTGCGCTTGATGAACTGTCAATCAACGGAATATCATCATTCTGTCAAAAACCTACTAACAACCTGTTCTCTCTCACACACACACACACACACACACACACACACACACACACACACACACACACAAAGATAATGTGCCATCCAAAAAGTTGGTAGACAATTAACAGCAAGCAGGTAACTGATTCTCATGTCTTTTGAACTTTTAAAGCAAACAATTACAATTTTGTCCAGCAAAATTGTATGTATTCTAATTTATTCTTATAGTAGCATGCCAAATCTGTTGTCACAATCTGTTTGGTCTTTTTTTTTAACATTAAAGATTTTATTTTAAAAAGAATAAGTTTGACAGATCACAATGACCATTTCTCTGGAATAAATGCATATATAATGAGCAAAGTTGTCTAATTTCCTCTCAGTTGCATTTTATCAAACAAAATTAGGCATTGTGTGAAGTCAAACCAATGATTTATTTATATCTCAGCATGCTCAGGCTACAGAAGCGCCTGGCATCCAGCGTCTTGCGCTGTGGCAAGAAGAAGGTCTGGCTGGATCCAAACGAAACCAACGAGATCGCCAACGCCAACTCTCGTAAGTTGACTGCTGTGGGAGGGTCGCCCTGCTCTCTGTCCGTGTGTTGTGGGGCTCTGGTGACCAGCGTCTCTGTTGTGTTGTGTCGTGTCTGCAGGCCAGCAGATCCGAAAATTGGTGAAGGATGGGCTGATCATCAGAAAACCGGTGACGGTTCATTCCCGCGCTCGCTGCCGCAAGAACACTTTGGCACGGCGTAAAGGACGTCACATGGGTTATGGTAGGTTATTCACTTCATAATGACACCCTCCCGCATAAATCCAGTTTTCGAATCGGTTCAGTTTATCACAATTAAAATACTGATGCTAATATTTTTTGCTCAGGAAATGATTGACCTTTAATCAAAACTGGCTTGATTCAAAATAAATTGTCATTAAATTTGAATAAAAATGGTTTGATCACCTCAAAAGATACGCACATTTAAAAATACTGATAGATGGTGGGATTATTGAATAGGTTACTGAAAATAGACATTTTGGAGCCATCATTTGAAAAGCTTTGTTAGGATACACATTAAACATATCCACCCCACAATATGGACTAAGTAAAAAGTAAAGCCAAACAGGCTCTGGATTAAAATTCAACTTTTGTACCATCCACTGTATTTAAGGTACAGTTTGAAGTTTGGGGCAATAGTTACAAGTGTAACATACAGACATTGTTTATTCTTCAGAAAAGCGTAATTCCCCACATCAACAATGGAGGGAACGGGGATCATCCAAATCCGTTATTCTTACGGTCTCATTTATTTACATTTGCCGTTCTGGTGGAATTTGCACAAAGCACAGTTCAACCAACTGGCTGCAAATATCCAGAAATTCCAGAGAGGAGAGCGACAGTCCAAGAGGTCACACCCATTTCAAAACTGTTGCTGTGTGCTTGATGAGAAGCAACTTTAGTTTCTCTGATTAAATATGGAACAGAGCATCACGTTCAAAAAGAGGTAGAAAGAAATTATCTTTAATTGGTATAGGGATTAAGAAGGTATTATAAATGTAGGTGTGTGTTTGTGCGTGCATGTATGTGTGATTTGACTGTTGGTGCGTGTGTGTGTATGAGATGTGGGGATGCACTATTAATTGCATTATAATTTGAGCTAATGGTGGTGTGGTAATTATGATACTGACAATGGTGGTGATGCAGTGATAATGGCAATATTGACAATAATGATGGTAACGCTAAAGATGGGGTAATACAATGATATTAAAAATAACTAGAAAGCACTCGGAGAGCGCAGACCTCCGCCAAGTTTATATAAATTGCAATAAAATCCGTCTTCTGGATCAGATCCGGATCAGCCTTTGGAATATGATAGAGGATCCCATTGTTCATCCTTGAGTCAAATCTCATGGGGTTTGGTCAATAATTAACCGAGATATTGAGAAACAACATGTTTGGCCGCATTTACCACAATGTTAACGAAAATCTCAAAGTGATCCAGAATCCAGGATTTCTTGTGGATCACCCCCAAAATGAAATCAGTTCTTCCTTTCCACATCTCCAACAAATCCTGAAAATCTCATTAAAATCGGTCCATAACTTTTTGAGTTATGTTGCTAACAGACAGACAGAAAGACAGACAGATGCCGGCAAAAACATAATTGTGATATATAGTAATGATATTAATCATGATGATAATATATAACACACTGGAACAGAAATATTTAGGTTGATTGAGAATTAGGGGCAGGAATGAACTGCTTTTCAGGAATATTTCAACAGAAGAATGTTGCGTAACATGAACGTATCATACTTTTTCCTAATGACCGTCGTGTTGTGGTGTTTGAGTTTGAAGCTTGTCGCCATTTTCTTTTGACAAATTTGCTGCTGCCCAGGTAAGAGGAAGGGTACAGCCAATGCTCGTATGCCAGAGAAGCTGACGTGGATGCGACGCATGAGAATCCTGCGTCGTCTGCTTCGTCGCTACCGGGAGTCCAAGAAAATTGACAGGCACATGTAAGCGTGAGCTGAGGATAGCGGTACAGTCCATTAAGCCAGAGTAGATTTAATATTGATTTAACCGGATCTGTTTTATTCCTCAAGGTACCACAGCTTATATTTGAAGGCCAAAGGTAACGTGTTCAAGAACAAGCGCATTCTGATGGAGCACATTCACAAACTGAAGGCAGATAAGGCCCGCAAGAAGCTTCTGGCGTAAGTCGTTTCGCTATTGTTGGGCTTTAATGAAGTCCGTTATTCTCAAATTAACCTTATTCTATTAACGTCCTCCTCGAATTCAGTGACCAGGCTGAAGCTCGCCGCTCAAAGACAAAAGAGGCCCGCAAGCGCAGGGAAGAGCGCCTTCTGGCTAAGAAAGAGGAAATCATCAAGAACTTGTCCAAAGAGGAGGAAACTGCAAAAAAGTGACTTTGAACTAAACATAAATATTGAATTCTACCTTTTTGTTGTTAATAAAGTGGGGGGGGGGTAAAAGAGATGGATTGTTTTTATTTCTGTTCTATTGTACAGGCAGAATCGCAGATTGCAATGACCTCAGCTGTCCAGTGGGCGGCAGCAGAGTACCTCATCGTTCCTTCAATTCAAGATATGAAAGATGATTTGTCAACAGTTAAAGCCTCCTGCAGTTGCACCAGGTTGCTGCTGGGCAGTCACGCTGCTAAAGCAGTCTCTGGACAGCGGGATGAGTGGCCAAATTAGTCTCAGACAAATGTTTCTAGTGCTTCTATATTAAGAGATAACTGAAGTACCACTGAAAAGCAACAGCCCAGCGCTATCAAAAAAAATACATATTTTATAAAGCACTTGCATATCTAAAAATAAGTTCCTAGTTTGGAAAGGTTTTTTAAAGTATAAACCACACAAATTCCCCCAAGTGCTGTGTCATCTGCACTTTGGGATGCCATGGCTATTTATGTATGAAATATCCCCTAAACTTTATAAGGGGTGTCTATACAGCCATAATGCATGTTAAATCCATGACTTATCAATTTCTCCACTTAATCCTGAGCTAATCAAAGATGACACTGAAGGGAGCCCTATGAGGCGAGCGCTTAGCTTTTTTCTGATTGCCCAACGAACCCAATTACACATATAATTAAATGATCCCGCTGCTAATGATTTTTAGGAACCTCAAAAGGCACAAACACAACTTTCCAGATCTTGGACCGAGAAGAGAAGCGCTCAAACTCCGCTGCGGCTTGCCCTGGAGAGATCGCTCCCTGCACACTGGCAGATGTTTTCCAGGTTTAAATCTGGGTTTAGTAGCTTTCTGTACCATCCTGGATAAACAACAAAGACCTTGAGGACCGCGCTATAAACACCGCATCAGCATCTGCTCCCCTCCACAAACAAACTTTAGTCTTTAGGCGCCATAACTTACAAAACACTTGAAACAGACAATGTTTAAATATCAGAGATCTAAAAGAGAAGCATCTGCTGAAGGAGAAAGCAGGCGGAATGAGAGCTATTTTCTAGCTCAGTTAATGTATTTCCTCATTACCAGGAGGCACTCTTATTTCCTGGAGCGTGCACCTTAATGGGGTTGGAGAAGATGGCAGAATATGAAATGAAACAGAGCGGCGCTTTTTATTACAGTCGGCCTTTGACCCGCGCAAGACAAACGGGGCCCGCGCACGATCCCGCGGCCTCCTCATCTCGTGCGCGAGGTGAGGATACGCGGACGAATCGTTCGAATCTCTTCGAACATAAAAGCAATCATCTTGTCACTTGGTCTACCGGTGTGCGGGTTTGAGGGAAGCGAATTGGAGTGTGGATGATTGTATAAATGTCATTTTTCTTTCTCTGTCTTACTTACCTCCGCCAAGGAGGTTATGTTTTTGCTGGCGTCTGTCTGTCTGTCTGTCTGTCTGTCTGTCTGTTTGCCTTTGAGCAACATAACTCAAAAAGTTATGGACCGATTTTGATGAAATTTTCAGGATTTGTTGGGAATGTGGAAGGGAAGAACTGATTTCATTTTGGGCCTGATCCGGAAGAAATCCTGGATTCTGGATCACTTTGAAATTTTCGTTAACATTGTGGTCAATGGGGCCAAAAATGTTGTTTCTCAATATCTCTGTTAATTATTGACCAAACCCCATGAGATTTGACTCAAGGATGGACAATGGGATCCTCTATCATATTCCAAAAGCTGATCCGGATGTGATCCAGAAGATGGATTTTATTGCAATTTATATAAACTTGGTGGAGGTCTGCGCTCTCCGAGTGCTTTCTAGTTTAATAAATAAAACATGTCTGTGTGTGCTTGTGTGTAAGGGGGGGGGTAATCCTTTCTTGTGTATTATTTTCTTATGTTTCATTTTGTTTTATTTTATCCACACATGCAAAAAAAATGGATGGATTTTACTGTCTCTTTAGGCATGGGGCTTCAACATGGAAACACTGCACCCCTCCAAGGTCCCTCCCATGGCCCAGAGCATCCGACCGTCATGGTCTCAGATTAGCGCGCCTGCTCTCCCTCCATCGGTCCGACCTCCAGGCGGTCACCTCCGCGTATGCCGCCGTTTACGCGCCGTGCGAAAGCGGTAACGCAGCTCCTGCTCCATGGTTCTCCCCTCCGGGGGAAGCACTTTAGCGCCCTCACCCAGCCACCTGCACCACCATCACACCCCCGCCAACCCCTGAACACGGCCGCCATCATCTGCTCGTGCTTCCATCTCCTGGGGCTCCGGAGCACCAGGTGAATACAGTCAATGCGATGGAGCACCCCTCCATGCACACTGTTAAAAAAACACACCTGGTAGTCTCCTTCACGACGGGCCTTTTTCCTGATTTTGCACATTATCGGTACCAGAATTAACGAGGTGACACCTGGAGGACATGGAAACTCTTGTATGAGATTCTAAACACCGGACCTGACACCAAAACCTTCTTCTTACAAGGTGAGTATCAACTGCCATTGGCAATTAAATGAGAGATTATAGGATTTTTCACTGATGCTGCCTATGGGTCATGGGAAAGAACACCCCCTGAACTTCACCTGGAGCTTCAAGCGTGTTTAACCTCCTAAGACCCGAGCTCTTTTTTGATATACATTCTTAATATGTCCTTAATATTTAGGATTATTGGGACCTGATAAGTATAAAGACTGAGAATCATGTTTTAACAATATTTTGAAACAAGTGGTTTTTGGGGAAAATGATGTCCACATACAGGTACAATCAATCTAAATTTGTAATAATATAATGTTTATGGGTCCATGTATGTGGACATTTGGCCCCATACTAAGAAGAATTAGCTTTTATATTATAGGTGACCCAAAATCTAATGTCCACATATGTGGACGCCAGGTCTTAGGAGGTTAAATAGGCCATAAACGATGCTAACGGACTCTATTAATGAAAACACACTTGAGCAAAGGCTTCAGTTTTTGTGCGCCTTGGTCCAAGAGTCCCCTTGAGCATCACAATACTCATGCACATGCTACTACTCTGGAGGCCTGTTCTCAGAAAGCAATGTGCTGGCAGGTTTTTTTTTTCCAGATATCATCCTTACCTCCTCAAAAGGGATGAGAATCCCTCTAAGAGGGTGAATGAACAGAAAAGAGTCTTAAAGTGCGGGAACGTATGAGGGGACGGAACATTCCACGCCGCTTTCCTCATGTGAAATCCTCTTGTTCCTCTATCCCCCCCCTGCTCCTGTATTTCTGCATATATTTCTCTCTGAAAACAAACCAGGCCATGTTGGGCTTATTACCAAGTCCGTCCCTGACTGGCTGATTCTCCACTCTGCTTAATATTCTGCCTTTTCATCTTCCTTTCTGTCATAAAAGGGCTGTTGACGAAGGTGGAGGCTGATAAAAAAAAAAAAGAAAAAAAAAAGCGAGCTAATACCGAGCAGGGACGCATATCCTGTAATCTCGGTGCCACGACAACGGGTTTGCGACACGTTCCGAACTGAACTGACCGCTTTTGCCAATCCTCTTAACACTGGGACTGGACTTTTAGAAGAGAGTTCGAGAGCAGTCGGCCCATTGTCAGGCAGAGAAAAGAGCAAAGGCCTCTTCTTATCAACAAATGCATCGTATATAAGAAGAAGGGAGAGAGAGAGAGAGAGAGAGAAAGAGAGAGCACTAAAGGACCCGTCTGGTGGATTTCAGGCCCTCTTCTTATTGGATTTCCAAGTCTGCTGTCCGGATTTAAGAGCACTTTTTGCGAGTCAAATTTAGATGCAGGGACAACTCCGATTGTAAATGTCCTGGGATTCAAAGATATATTTTAGTCGAAGCACAAAGAGCTTCCAAAGGTTGGATGAATGGAAGGATGGATGATGGATGAATGAGTGTGTGCGTGGACGGATGGTGGGTGGGTGAATGGGTTGGTGGATGGATTGATGATGGATGGGTGGATGAATGGGTGTGTGGATGTGCGGGCGGAAGACTGCTGTGTGAACATCATGAAGAACTGAAATAAAAATGAATTTACACTTGTTTCCTCACTTCAATATTAACATCACATTAATATTAAAACTAAAAGTATTTTGGGGAAATACATCTCCTCAACACATCTAAGCGCATCTCTTTAAATTCATATAGCAGCAAAAGTAAACTGGGAGAAAGTGAGATTATGAGGTTGCATCAATCAAATGAAGGTACAAGTTCAGTTTGTCTAAATCACTTTGAAGGGGGTGTGAGTGTTAATGTGTAGTACAGAACACAACGGGCTCCATTATTCTACTATATTCTGACTGTGACACTTGACCTTTTCCTCCATTTCCCCCCAATACAGCCCTCGAGTCGAGAGGCCGCTGAAATCAAAGCCACGCGATGGCGAAAACGTCGGAGGCGAAGGGGGAGGCGGTGAGCAGCGGCACTCTGGTCTGCAGAGGGGGCTGCAGTCCGGCTGCGGTAGCGCGGGGCAGGTGTGAAGGTGGGGCAAATCCGCCACGGCGGAACACCGGGCTGGCTTTTCAGAGCGCTGCGGGCTTAATTCTGAGGAACATCTGCGACAACAGGGGGGGAAGGAGAGAGAGAGAGAGAGAGAGAGGGACACGGAGTCAAATCAGGATAAAGCAGCGATTATTATTACTCAACTCTCAACGATATTGTGGAAAATGCGATTAGTCTGTGTTTGCCTGTGAAGAGCTCCAAATGACCCTGTTGAATTGAACAAATCCTCCTGCGTTGCGAAAAAGTGGTGCTTGTTGGATGATTGCTCGGGGGCAATCAGATCAAAACAGCTTCAAGGTCGAGCACCGGTGGACACCAGAGCACCCGTTCCCGCCACTCAGCTGACTTGCAGAGTGAAAATCACAGACTGTATTAATATATAAGCTTCGCTTTGTTTGTTAATCAGCAAAGAATCTGCTCTGGTGACAATGGTTTGAGACAGAGACATCCATTCTTATGAATAAATCTGTCCTGATCTCTTTGTTATCACGTGCGAGAATAAACCACAAAGTGCCCCGGGTGTCCCCTAAAACACCGCTTCCCTCAAAGTATTTGCAGTCTCTCAAATCTGTCATTCCCAGTGTAGCGTGCTTCAGAAACAGCTTTCATGTTTCAGCTTTGGGGGTGTTTTTTTTTTTTTCTCCCCCCCCACCCCCCCCCCCTCCATCCCGTCCTCGCCTCAGCTCTGAGGATCTGCGGCGGCGCCCCGCTCTCGGGGCTCAGAGCCGTCAGCGTGTGTCGTCTTTGTCGCCCGAAGAGTGTGTCTGCTCAAACGGCATCCTGAGAAAGCAGAAGTGGCCCCAGCGGTAGGAGAGGAGACCATGCATTAAACATGCCCGCTCCCTGTACCTCCTACATTTTTAATGGTCCAGTTGGCCGGGGGTCTGGAAAGAGTAAACACAGCTGGAAACTGAGGATGGAGACAGCATGAGGCCTCCTCCATGGTTCTCGTCTACAAATTCCACTGAAACTGGGGCAAACGCTCTGTAATGTGTTGATCAAATCAGCTGATGAAATATTTACAAAAGTTTTGATAGATCCTCTGGGTTTAACCAGTTCATGTGCCAGTGTAGTTCGGTCACTTTAAAGAATTAAATTTGACTTTTTATGACAGGGATTTTTTTTTTTGTTTGTTTGATAGGGGTTGGGTTAAGGTTATGTTGCATTTAAAGCAGGGACATCAAAGCTCACAGACGGTACAGAGAAATCCACGACGTGCTATAAAATGCACGAGTTATTTGCTCAAATATATAATCGTGACTTGACAAATGAAATGTGGCCCAATCATCACCTGCGGGCTTCTAGTGATGTGTGGTGGTGACTGTATCTTTAGCTTTGTTTTGGTGCACCAGGGTGTTTCTTGGGGGGAGAGTGGGCGGGGTCTCTCCACCCACCGACAGCGATCAGGGCGCGTCACGCTGTGGGCCCGCAGACAGCATCAGAAGGAATGGTGGACATTATTCAAAGATGAAGCGTGCCTCGGATAAAACTGGCTCGGCAACCAGCTTGAATATCGACTTGCTTTACACGCTTCCGGGCCCTGGAGGAGATTCAGGGGGCTGAATAGCGAGTCGGAGTTGTTGGACAATAACACGGAATGCTACCCTAATTCAGCAAACGTGCTGTTTCACACTTAAACTAACCTTAACATTTGCATTTTCTAACCATCATCAGAGCACGGGTCCTACATTTCTGTGCTCTACTCCTGTGCTCTGAGAAGCTCCACATCCATGCACATGAAGCTGCAGGTGTAGCGTGTTTGCTCTATACAGGAACATCGTCAAAAGTAAAATACCATCATGGATCGTCCTCTCAATCGCCGATAAAAGATGCGCAAATACAATAACACGCAATAACACATTTGACATTCTATTTGCCTCCCCCGTCATCCGCAGTAGGCAACAGAGTGGACGGTTCAAGTTCGACACCCCTAAATAGTCCAATGAGCAAATGCAACACAGTCATGCATGATAAATGTCTTGATGGTGCTAGATATGAGATGTTGTTCTCTGACAGAAATACAGGCGCATCATGAGGAACTGTGGGCCTACAAGCAGTTGTTTTACTTCAACAAAAGCTTCTTTGTCCCATGAGACGTTATCGGATGCTGCCGTAGGTGTCTCATAAATAAGGGCACTCAATGGCGCCGTTCTTTCAGCATAGCTTGAAATCCATGCCCCACAGAAATGAGGCAGGCCTAAATAATCATTTGTTTTTGTTTTTTTGTTGTTTTTTTTTTGGTTCTTGGTTTTGGAGCTTGTTTTTCCACCTTCATCAAAGCGCTTCGCTCCATCAGAGCAATTACAGCCTAAATATTTAACTGCGGTTTGCCATAATTGTAAATTTGTCACGGTTGACTTTACGGGCCCTCTCCTGCCCGAAAATGAAGAAGTGCAACTGTGCCTGTCTCGCAGGCTTGTTCCGTTTCAGATGAGATCAAAATATCATCAACATAAAGAAGTGGGTGACTTCCTGCAGATGGCACAAACTCTGCGAGGATCGCTGACATAGCCTGTGAACAGATGGTTGGAGATTCACAGTAACCTTGAGCTGTTCTGGTGTACGTGTATCTTTTCTGTTTACAACTAAATGCAAACCAAAACTGACAATCTTTAGATACTGTAATAGAGAATAAAGCATTGCTATCTACCGCAGAAAAGAATTTGCTTTCTACGTATGAGGATCAGGTACAGTCGGTGCTCTTGGAATGACTGCTCTGTTTAATACTTGTAGATCCTGACAGGATCATTCCGTACCATCCTCCATCATCATGGTGCAGGCCTTTTCCACCGGGAATATTGGTGTGTTGCAGGGTGAATCTGGTCACTCCCGCTTGCACCAATTCCTTAATAACGAGCTCCATTTCCGCGTCTGCATTTGTTTTTAAATGGATGTTGTCTCTGATGGGGTCTAAATGTTGAATTATTCTATTTTTTTGCCTTTCCTTTTGACATAAACAATCAGGTCCTTTGCTTAAATCAGATTGTTGATTGTCTGACACAGATTCTAATAGGAGGTCATTTTATAAGCCAGCCTGTATCAAGTTGTTTAGGACTTGTGGGGTCAGTATAGATTTGTTTTGCATCTGCTTAAGCTTTAAATGTAACAGAGTCCGGTCACTTGTTCATCACGTTTCCTTGCATGCAGTCTATTATCTAACAACTTCCCGCCTCTAGGTTTAGCCAGCGAGATGTGTGGATCAGGAAAATGGAATCTGTAGAACGTTTTTCAATTTCACTCCAAGTAATACTGCTACCTTTTTCAGCCCAATACAGATAACTTCATGTCAGTTTATTGAAATGCGACTGGCCGTGACAAAGCTCAACCTGCATTAACAAAAAGGAAGCTTGAAGAAAACACAGCGAACGGCAGTCAGGAAAATTCCATCTTTGAGTCCAACTCAACGAAGATTGGGTTTCATTCTGGGTTGAAAATAATCCTGGTTTAAGTTTCTTGCAGCAAGGAGGCAAGTAAATGCACCACGCAGCCCGACACAAAATTGGGTGAACATGTCCCAGATCATCGCATCTTTTATACACAATCATATTGTTTTGGAATCTTCCAAAACGATAGTGAGTGGAGTGAAGTGGAGTGGAAATGGAAGAATAGAGTTGCACATATTTGTTCTTTTCAGCAAGAGTCATAGCTATAGATGCCATGTTGGAAAATTTGTGTGCGTCATCACGCATTTGCGATGTATGAGAGGAATCGGTAAGAGGAATCATCAGGCAGGCAAGCAAACAAACGATTCCTTGGAATCTAATTACTTGAAATTGGCTCTCAAAAAGAAGCGTTTTTCGTATACCCATCCCAATCCCACGGGATCATCCATATGCTAGAGCATCGATATGCGACAACCAGTAGCTCAACTACCTGTGATGGAACTTGGTAGTGATCCAATGCCTTTTGGATCAGCTGGTGTGGGATGCTTGGGTGGGCCTTGGCGAGGTCCAGCCAAATGACAGTGTTTAATGTAGGATTTGTCGATGAGCTGGCTAATCACTGCTGTATATTCCGCCTAGCTGGAATATCCCGGTACTCTCCATCAGTGTCAAACAATACAGCAGCTCAAGTTTAACGCTCTAATGCAGAAAATGGCTGGATTCATTTTGCGATATTGATCGGCTCAAACAGGGAAAATTCTCACCATCTTTCCCAGGTGTGCATTAATGATCCTGTTCCTATTTTTCAAGGATTCTACAATAATTTTCTCTGCTTCAGAAACAGCATGAAGGCATTTATTTATTTATTTTTAAAATTTTTCCTTTAGGTGCTGTTCACTGTTGTTGTTTTCTCTATAAGAATAAGGAGCATATTTTATTCTCTAATGGTACTCTGCACTGTTTTCCACCTACTTTATCTACAGAATTGCACAAATTAGGCCTGTAAAGGCCAACATCCATCATCAGAAGGCTGGAACATATTCCAACTTTATGGCAACAAGTTAACCTCACTTACCAATTATGACTGCGTTTAGGCACCAGCAGAACCATTGTTTAGAACCTTAAACTAGGTCTACATATGCTGTTTACTGCTGTGTCTGATGCTTCTGGACACTTGCTTTGCCGTAATCATTCATGTTTGACAAGTGTTTCCATCATTGCTCACTCTGATGGTCTACAGATACCATCTCTAACTTCATATCTGGTTACTCACCTCCAGATGATGGAGAGATCCCTGAGAGTTCTGCTCACATGTAAGCACTTGTAGAAAAATAGATCCAGGTTTTATTGGATCTCAAATGCCCACAGAACACTGAGAAGTAAATGGAGGAACCGTTGGATGCAAGGAACAAGGAGCTGCAGCAGTTTCTGCAGGATGGTGCCAGAGTCAGAGTCAGGCTGTGTCCCATCCAACAACCACTGAAATTGGCCCATGTCCACTTGTTATTACTTGCAACATATCTGTAACATGAATACACAGTTATTATTGATCATAATAATCACACTCTGACCCACCACAAGAACTAGACAAGGTGGGTCCTGGAGGTGCTGCTACAGCACTCTCGCTTGGCAGCAGATGGCGCTGTTCGTTCAGCCTTTACCAAATTTTATCGACGTAGCCGATTTTCTGACAACATCCCGCATCAACACCCTTCACCATGTAATTCATTTTCTTTAAAAAAAATTCTCATTGTAATATAACAAATGAATAAAAAGTAGTTTAAAATCTACAGTTTCGTGTCACAGCTGGTACCACCTTTGGTTAGATCAGGGGTGTCGGAGTTCGGTCCACGAGGGCCGGGATCGGGCCGGGTTTTCCGACCTACCAGGTGGATCTACCTGGTGGAAATCTGCTTCAGGTGAAGCGGAAGTATGGTAGATCCACCTGGTAGGTTGGAAAACCCGGACGGATCCCGGCCCTCGAGGGCCGAACTCCGACACCTGTGGGTTAGATGGTCTGGTCCAATCGTCGCACCGCTGACACAGCGTCATGTTTCCTTGACGACTGTGCGGCGCGTCACCTTGACGTGACTCGCGATTGTAAAGATGGGTCTTTAAAGTGCCGCTAAACTTTAACCACAGAGACGCGCGTACACAGGTCATTTGTAGCGCTGCTCATTAGGTTTTAAAAACGAACTCCTCCAGTTCGACTGTAGCCAACTGCTGTTCTCACCAGTGAGAACGGAGCTAACTGGTAAACATACCACTGAGATAAACAACACTGAGATATCTCAGTAGAGTATCCTGACCCATTTTTGCCTTTTTTCGAAAAAAAAAAAACCAAAACCTCGGTGATATGTCGGGACGCAATTGCCCTATTTTGGTTTTCTATCTTTATTTTTTAAAATTCATTTATAAACACGATTTCGCGTTTACTTATTCAGTGGTGTTTATTGTTATGCTTGGCAGCCATTAGAAATGGAGGCAATACCGCCACCTACCGGACTGGAGTGTGAGCAGGCGAAATGGTTGTCTTTGATAACGTTACAGTTGACTGGGAAGTCCCCAGACTCGATGCTTGGCCCTTCGATCTGCCTTACTCTTTCTTTTTTTGATCAATGTAGACTATGACATGACATGGAAAGAACCTTGACCTGGTTGGGGGTGTCACACGAACCCACCGACCCATTTTGCGTATGGGCCAGATTTGATTGTGTGGCAGAGATGACTTTGTGACAGCTCATTTATTTAAGAAAATTACACTCACAAATGTAAATTCTTATTCAAACATTCTTAGAATATTCAGATGAGGCAGTCTATAAGAAGAGCACCTAAAGGAGGAATGACGACAGGGTTTAAAGTACAACATACCTAATCTGATTGCAACTCCTGCTGAGCCTCTTTGAATGCATTATTTTTGAAGATCTTGACCACTGTACCAGAGACACCACAGCCAACCTTTTGTTTGGTAGATGGCTCACGCTAGCGTGCTTGTCGTCTCGGACAAGTAACACCGCTGTCCACCCCTGACCAGGCAACTGCAGCTGACCAGGGCCACACAGATGGGGTGGAAGGGTCCCGGATACACATCCTTCTGGATCAGATTCAACCACCACACCTCTGAAGTCCAAGCCTTGTCTTGCCAGAGTCTCAAAACTCTCTGTTTACAGAGTTTTGAGACTTTAGATGAAGACATAGCCTGTTATGTGGCAGAATGTCCCATAAGGCTATATGTGTAAATCAGCAGTCTACCCAGTTTACCCAGTCAGGCTGTCTCCATTCATACCTTAACAATGGTCTTGCGAACTGATTGTTTAAGCCCAAGAACACTTTACAATTCAGGGTTTGTTTTTTTTTTGCTGCAGGGTGAGAGTACTACAATTGTAGCATATGGCCAAAAGACTGTGTTTAAAAGATGGACTTAGACTTCCGTGCTGAAAAGTGAAGTCATGCAGAAGTGACTTTACATGCAACATCTCCGAGATCCTCTGGGGCCTGAGTCCAAAAAGCCCTGGCTCCAATTCACTCCTCTTCCTTTTGGAGTAGGAGTGAATCATGGGATACTTTTTTTTTTTGATGATGCAGGACACTATAAACAGCTAAAGCTCATTATTCTAATCTAGTGACCAATCTGAAAATATTCTCATAAGTAATTAGATAATAATTCTAACCCCAAAACTGGTGTGTCCATTTGATTGACAAGCCTGGCCTCCAATGCAGTCTGTAGCTGCACAGACAAAGCCAACAGTTATAACTGCCCCGAACTCCTCCCGAAGCCCCGCCCTTTTATTCAATTATGATTTCTTCTGGCTCCAAATGGTGGCAACCTAACGTTCCTTCAGAGATCAACGGGTGACATCACAGAGGGTTGCCACTTGATGCAGACATAAACCATAATGTAGAGAATCACAACGGTGTGACGTCACTGACGTAAATTGATGTTTGTGTATGGAAAAGCAGATCAGTGTGGCCACTAAGGAGAACCAAGATACAGGAAGCTTGCAGCCGTTGTTCATGTTGTTGGACATGAAAAATGTTCTCTGTCACAGTCCATAAACAAATTTGAGGTATAATTGATGGAGAGAAAGACACTTGATTGTCTTTTGTCACAGATGTAGATGCATACGTAAACTGAAACCAAACCTTTACAAACCCATAGAGGAAAAACTGGGAATTGGAATTTAGTCCTTTAATGGGATACAACAGAGACCAGCAAAGAAAGCCTTGAACTTTTTCCAGCACTTCCGGAAGGGGTTTTTGGATTTTCTTTTGGTGGCTGCACCTTCAGGTTCTCCTTCCTCAGTTGTCCCACATTCATCGGGCTGCTGTTGCTCCTCTGTCCTCACTGGTGAAGGGGTTTCCACTGGTTCTTCCTGCCTCTCGGCCTCAGAACCACATTGTGACCTCTCTGGCTGATGGGTTTCCAGGTTTTCTTTTGGACAGTCCACTTCTTCCTCCTCTGTCTCTGTGCATGTCCTCATTATGCATTTGGCATCATTGAAGCTGTCAATGACAAATATTGATATGTACATCTGACTTTTAAACATGACAGTATATCCCCTCTCTTTAATGCCCTCACTTACTAATCACTGTAAATTGGCCGATCCAGATGACCCAGCGTTATAAATGGGTGGTTAAGAGCTTCAGAGGCAGAAATTCTCCTTTTCCCATCAACGCACAGGAGAGATTTCAGGAGGTCCACAAAAGCACGACAATCCTCATGTTCAGCCATGTTCTCCAATCCATAAGGCCTGACCTGAAAAGGGTAAATTAAAACACAGTTAACACTATTCACTAAATGAATAAACCAAAGAATACTTGAAGGAAGTCCTACATAAAGGAAGTCATCCAGAGATGTGAACATGAAATCTTCAGCCAATGTTTCCTCTGGTTGTCCATCGTACTCCGCTGGTGTCTAAGTCAATGAACATTCAAGTATTGTTAAGTTGTTTACTCAAGTAAGACATTTAGTGGCAGATGATTTGTTTAATAAAACAATACAATATTCAGACAATGGAGAGTAATAATTCTTTACCTTCATTCTCCATTTTGGACCATCAGGTCCTTCTTCCTCAATGAAAAATTTGCCAGTGTACATCCCAGCACGGAGCATTCTGTCGTCGGGCTGACCCAGAAGCTGGACCACCTGCCTCATCTGCTCACAAAACACACAGTCCCCATTAGTCCACATGCTTCTTACTGATTTACACGACCGTGACATATGCGAGTTACCATTTCATATTCGCTGTAAACAGAGAAGAGGACGGTTTGGAGGTACAGATGTGCGAGGACGCAGCCAACTCCCCACACATCGATAGTGCTTGTGTACGGCAGTCCAAGCATCATTTCTGGAGCCCTGAGGGATTGGACAGCGTTAGAAAGATTTGACAACAGGGCAGAGTTTAAAAACTGTATCAAAGACAGCAGTACCTGAACCCCAGCGGTTGCAGGTCGTGCCCAGGCGCGGTCATAGAGTCGGTAACGGCCAGACCAAAGTCGATCAACTTGATCCTGAAGTCGTACCAGTTGACACACATGATGTTCTCAGTCTTTACATCAGTGTGTATCACTCCAACAGCATCAAGGGATTCTAAGGCCATGAACAGCTGCAAAGTAGACACAGAAATGCCAGAAACAATAACAAGAAAATAACAATTACATTTCTATCGAGAAAATAACAATTAAGTACAGTGTATCCTCGCTATAACGCAGTTCACTTTTCGAGGCTTCGCGGATTTTTTTTACAGTGCATTCTGCTCTGAATCCATATTGGCGAATTGCAGGGGAAAAGGCACCAGTGGTCGCACCCAAAAGGCAGAGGAAGAAGTTTGAACTTTGAAAGCGTTTAACTGTGAGAAAATGTTAAATCCTGTGAGAAAAGTGTGTAAATGTCTGTGGTTAGGGGTTTGATGACCTTAAAACCTGTAAAATAATTGTAAAAAATAAAGCTTTTTACTTCGCGGATTTCGTCTATCGCGGGTTATTTTCGGAACGTAACCCCCGTGATAAACGAGGGTTTACTTTACATGTGAAATTCCAAAAGTCAAAGGCTGGATTTGGATTTGTGAGCTGGAGGTTGTTGGCTCATAATCAGCATTTCTACATACCTGCTTTGCAACTGCACGAATGGCACTGAGTGGCGTTCCACTTGGGAATATGTCTATCATGTGGAAGAGATCTTTGTGTAGCATCTCAAACACCAGACAGTGATACCCCATGTGTGTAAACCTCTCAAACATTTTCACAAGATTCGGATGATCGAGGAAATCGACAGTCTGCAAGATGAACATCTGAAGGAGGAAGAGGGATAACAGGGTTTAGAGCTCAACGCACTCTGGTGGACCAAAGCAGGTCAAGGACACAGTGAGCTGGTTTGACAGCGTACCTCGTAATCAGCCGTGAGGGACTCGGTAGCTTTGTGGGTCTTCACCGCCACGTATTGTTTGGTTGTCAGGTCTAAGCACTTGAAAACTTCACCATAGACACCAGCACCCAACCGGTGCAATATCACATACCGTGTAGTAGGACTGGTGAGAATGACGTGTCTCCTGACTGAGGGTTTAGAGAAGGTTCATGGAGAGAGAAAGATGAGAATGAGAAAGGGGCTGTCATTAAGAACATTTGAAGCCACAGTAAGAAGCTCCATTTGTGAGGTTTAATTCACAATTCAGCAAAAACAAAAAAGATTTTTCTATTTCGCTCCCTCAAGCACACAGACACGCACACACACACACACACACACACACACACAGACACACACAACCACACACACACATAATTCATGTGCAGTTAATGGACTGTTTCGCCTTACAAATAGATTGGATCGTGCAATCTTCTGTCAAGCTGGCCATTTTCTCAAATATAGTGACTTCCAACTGTATTATAGTATTATATCCAATCGTAACACAAGTTTAATTGATACAACAGCAGGGCAAATTGATACAATAGATTAACTATCATCAAAGCCCTTTGGCTTTGATCCTTAGGCAATGAAAGGCCAACAAACAGATGAAGAGGAGGGTGTTTAAACACACTCAGTCATGTTAGTAACATTAGCGCCTTCTTCTGGTCATAACTTGATAATGTTCACAGTAGCCAACACCCCACTGTCATAACCCCCTCGGGGGCGGGCCTCATTTTTAAAACCACCTGTCTAACACATTATTGAACAACCTGGTCAGGACCAACTGACTTTCCCCTCTTCGTCGTCATTCTGGCTTCACTCTTATAAATTTTTGCTGCTACCTGCTCCCAGCAGTCGCACATGTTCTGTGCTCTCTCCTTTTTCCGGCTGACTTCAAATAGTCAACATTTGTGTTACCATAAATATTTGTACTATTAAGCATGATATAGAAGAACCATATTGATGATAATAATGTCAATATATGACATCGAGCGTCCTCCACAGAGGGTCGCGGGGGGACTGGAGCCTATCCCAGCTGCCAGTGGGGAAAGGCGGAGCACACCCTGGACTGGACACCAGTCAGTGACAGGGCTGACACACAGAGACAGCCAACCACTCACTCACATAATCACACCTATGGACAATTTAGAGTAATCAATTAACCTACTCCCCAATCGTGCATGTCTTTAGACTGTGGGGGGAAGCCAGAGTACCCAGAGAGATCCTACGCAGGCACAGGGAGAACATGCAAAATAAACACAGAAGGACCCCCGTGGGTGTGAGGTGACAGTGCCGATCACTACACCACCTCCCAACTATTACTCCATTAATTATAAGATTTCTCAGTGTTTATCTCAGTGTAAGTTTTCAGTAATTAAGTAGATACCTAACCTTGAAGACTGGGGTGTGTCTGTATGATTGACACGCCGGACCACTGATCTCTTCTGTGGTTGGCTGCACATACTGACACACCCACCCATCACTCCTCCTCTAGCCTTGCCCCTTTAACTGTGTTTAACCTGTCAGCGAAACCGACAGACTCAAATCATAAATGTCGAAGAAGAACTCAACCACGGCCTTTTCGGGACCAATGGGTGACATCACGGGGGGAGGGTGTTGACACTTGCCCCTCCAGGAGGCTGCAGCATTGTTTGCCAGTGATCCAGTCGTGGTCTTTATAATCAGGGATTATGAGGGATTTGGATATGATAGATTTATGTGCAGATGTTTAGTGCAACAGTAACATATTTTTTTTCATTTCTCTTTTCTACTTGTTAGCACCATATTGCGATTATTACTATTACCTAGTCACTACTACCTACCACTACTCGATCTGTTTAATGGAGCACTATTGAGCCTAACTTCTTTTTTAGTGCTGTTTGATAAATTTTACATGTGTATTTAACAGAACATATCGCATATTTGAGGGACTTCAGTCAAGTTTTGTTAACTGACTACTTCAGTCTCCCATTGAGGTTCTGAAGGAGGTGAGAAAAAGAGTGAAAATGATTGGCTTATTTAAGATAAATCCTACCGCTCTCTTCTTCTCTTCTCGCTGTCACGAGAAAGAAAGCTGCAGGGCACGGTACACGCAGAGCAACGAACCGTTTGGAAAATCCAGCAGTTTTTAAAAGCGTATGCAGAGCTTACGTGCACGTTGCTGCCTGCCTGTCTCTCTGCAGACCGAACCACTTTGGCTCCAATTAAATAACAGACCTGAGTCATGACTTGAGTCACACTTCCCACGTCACACACACACACACACACACAGACAGACACACACGCATTACTGTCCTTGCAAGCTTAATCTGAGGCCTGCCAACAGCTCCATGCCAAATAGTTTTATTGGGAGTTAATCATATTATTTATGCTCATTAAGTGCAAGTCAATTTCCCAGGCTCTGCTCTGCACACATCCCAAATCAGAAGCCCCGCTCCAATTTTGTGCCCGCTAAGGGACATATTTATCATTTGGATTAAGTTAGGTGTGAAATGGAAAAAGTCAGCAAGGTTAAAGTGCAGAGTTTAACTTCAAATTACAGCATTTTCTTCATAGGAACATCCCAGTGGATTGAAAGGATAACATGATCCTGTAAAACCTTCATTCCGTCCTCCAGTTTGAGACAAACGGAGGTGAATCGGCAGATGTTGGGAGGGCCAGGAAGACGACTCAACCTTCCGCAAATGTCACACCGTTACGATCGCATCAGTCCGTGAAGTGTGGCTGATGGCGCTGCTAATTACTAAGAGTCGCACGCTGATTATCCACAAGACCAATCTTCCTCCCCGGTCCGCCCCCGCCGGAGGGGCCCCCCGACGCGAATCCGCGGGAAAGAGAAGAGAAGAGCGCACAAAGTGACAGTTCATCCAGATTTATTGAGACGTCTGAGTGTTTGAGGGCAGCTAGCCATGCAAAAGAACTAGCCTTGATATCGCGCGTCGAGGCGAGGAGGAGAGGTCGCCTGGGTGGGTCGTGGTCCTGAGCCAGTCGCGGTTCTAGTCGGCGGAGGTGGCGTTCGGGTGGAGCGCGGCGGTGCTGGCCGACCCAACGAGGATCTTTTGTAAAAGGGTCCCACTCAAACCGTTGGCCAAGCACACCCACGGTGACACATGTCCATGTTGGAAAGGAGCCGAGTACAAAAGAAGGTGAGGGACTAGAACTGTTGTGCATAGTATTGGAGACTATTTGTGCAGTAAAGGTTAATAGAGCAGAGTGAGAGGGGGAGCAAAAGGATTCTCTCCTGGAGTTTACAACTTAGATTAATGCCCTTAATTGGCTCCTAGATATTCAGAGTGCTAAGAGGAGCCATTCGATTCAATTTAAGGCTATTTACAAGTGTAATATTTTCTTTATTTACAGTTATTGCCCAGTTTATCGCTGCCAACTAATCTATGATAAGAAGCCGGATGACTCGCGTTTCCCGTGACGGTCATGACAACAGAAGCCGCTCGTCGAAAAAGCCCGTCAGCGTCGACGATGTCAGGGTGACAAAGATCAACAGCCACCATCGACTCCTTTTTTTTTTTTTTTTTTTTCCTTTTGGGACAAATAACAGCGTTTCTTCTCGGTCTTGTCGTTGCTATCCATGCGAGACAAAGCAAGTACATTATTATGTCATGACAGCACACCAATGTCGTGTTGTACACACCACGATCTGACAGCAAATATCACACAACGTCACGCACAAATAAACATTGACAATGTAACGCGTAAGACATTCTAATGATCCGTTTGTCGGTTACATGGAACAGGGTGAGCTATAAAAATCCACTTTTTTTTTTTCTGGTAAATTGGTGCTGTGTGGATGGCTCGGAGAGGTGGCGAGGATGTGCTGGTGCGTTGTTGCGCTTTGAACAGCCCAAACCGTGTTTAGGTACAGTACAGCATGCTGTTATTGTGGGCTTGCTGGGTCGGGTTTTAAGCCAGTGTTTTATACTTGGGAAGTAAAAATACACACGTAAAACTCCTGATTTATGTTTATTGCATTTAGGGTGTCTTTGTTAAACCTTTGACTCTCAACCGGTGTTGATAAATAACCTGCATCCAGAGTACGGGTTCTGCTATTGCTACTTAAAGTAGAATACACGACTAAAGTCGGAAACGTGTTTAGTTGGATGTAAAAAGAAGAAAAAAAGATGAATGAAGAAAGTTGCAAATGCTGCAGTTCAGATGGACTGCGCTTACATTTCACCTTTCCAGTCACCTGGACCGCTGGACCCTCCCTGCGGTGCTGGGTGCATGAATAAAACACAGCCTTCAGTGTTGGTGAGTGGAGAGAGAGAGAGAGAGAGAGAGAGAGAGAGAGAGAGAGGGGGGGAGGAACTGAAGGGCATATTGAACAAACTGCTCCCCGAGCTGCAGGCGAAGCATTTCTCACTTCAGCGCCACGAGGTAACGGGCAGGGGTGTGAAACACCAGATCTCATTGCGCGTGTGCGTGTGTGTGTGTGTCTGTCACTGGACTAGAGTCCGATACTACGGACGCAGCGTCACGCAGGTTAAAAAGGAATCTCTTCTTCTTTTCTCTGACACAGGCAATATATTTAAGATCATAATAAGAGAGTCTGCTGCTTTCTTGCAGATGGATGGCCAATGAAAATGGCTAGTGAGGTAGCCAGACTTCCTGTTCACTACCCATCTATCTTCTCGTGATGCTACGTTGCCGTTGCGTGCTGAGAACCACACGATAAGTGATGCTACGAGAAGGCGGCCTTCTAAAGAAGATCCTCCAAGAAAAAAAAGCCACACGGTGCATCGGTGTCCGCTCGAGCTTCTACTCTATCGGTTGCCACGGTTTGGAAGAATGGAGGCAGATGTTTGGTTGAACACTCCTGAGTATTCCTCCTTTGGCGTGTGTGCCGTTCATCCCAAAGACTGCTGAGAAGGACACGCCATCATAATTCTTGCACACACTGCGCCGGGACCAAGCCTCTCCGCTTCCCGCTGCTTAACCGGAGGAACCCGTCGGTCTCCTCATTTTTCCCTACACAGATCTGCAGAGGAAGGGTGCGTGTGTGTGTGGGGTGGGGTGGGGGGCAGAAGGAAGAAGAGAAGGAGGAGGAGCGACTGACATTCAGTAATGTGAGTGTAAAAAAAAAAAAATGCAAGCTGCAACGGAAGCCATTAACATGCTGTCTTCTCAAATCTCAGCAGTTTTCTGCATGAATTTACATACATTTGATTGTGTACGCGCATGAATGTGAGAGAGAGAGGGAGAGAGAGAGAGAGAGGGGGGGAGGAGAGAGAGTACAGTGCAGAGTGTACAGTTGGGGTTTTTTTTGGTACACTCACCTGGGACTCTTTCACACTCATCTGGCCTTTGTCTCGGTTGCCGTGGAAACCATCTGTGACCTTCCACACCCGCTCACCAGGACGGACTCGTTGTACAAAGTTGGCTGGGAACAGTCCCACCTTGTCTCTGCTTTTCCCCTGGTAAACACACACACGCACACACACACACACACACACACACACACACACACACACACACACACACACACACACACACACACACACACACACACAACACACACACACAAAACCGTTGATGCACAGGTAAAACATCTGAGGCCCCGACAGATAGAAATGAGCTCTTTCTCTCCTGGGCCGCCCCGTGACCTGTTCTACGATGGGAGCTTGTCTTCCTGGATTGCTCTGATGGTAACGGAGAAACAAAAGAAATCTGAATCCAAAATGCTGACTAATCTCAAATTGAATTAGATCTCCATCTCACTGAATAAGCCACGATTTGCTGCATTGTTAATAACTAAAACACTTTCCTTTATCTGCTGACTTAAGCTTTAATACAAAGAGCAAACTCAACACACTGTACTTTACAGTCCTCATCTGGAAACAGATGATTCATTCATTATATAAATTGACAAGTTTCTGTTCTTTTACATTTTTGTAAAAGAATGCCACTGTCTAAGCTTAATACTTCATTATTATTCTTGAAAACATGAGCGCGCTTTGTATATCTCATTTTTTATGTATGTCCTGTGGTAAATATTTTAACAGGCTCAAGTCACACTCATTATGTAGTGCAAATTGCTTTACCTCACAAGCAGTATTCTGGTGTAAAGAAAACAGTATTTGTCACAGCTCACCTTCCACCAGTCCTCGTTGGAGTCATCGAGCACTTGAACTCTTTCTCCAGGCCTGTGGGGGGGGCATTAATTGATGGGATGAATTCTCTTATCACAATACAAAACGCTCCATTGCTGTAAGATTTCTTTCGCATAAAACCAAGCAGACATGTGACGCTTGCGTGATTTTAAAAATGAAAAATATTCTATGCTGCAAATCGATGCTGCTATTTGTCCTTCGCTGCTTCCCCTCCGTCAACCCCCCCGACAGTAGCCGAGGTGGCTGGTGCATGAATGACAATAATCGTTCAGTGCACTGAAATGTTTTACTGACTGTAGTTCCAAGTCATTCTTCTCTTGAGGCAGAAACTTGTACAGCGCCACATACGTGTGGATGGAGTGAACCTCTACTCTTTTCGGCGTCTGATGGAAAAAAAAAAAATGGTGTGTTGAAAGAGAAGGGGGTGACCATTCTTTTGTTCTTCACCAAGAGAAATAGTTCAGAGACAAAGAGAAAAAACGGTGACAACAAACCTTAAGGCTGACCCTGTCTTCTGAGTCGGCCTTCTCACTTTCGGGAGGAGTGAGCACTGGAGACACCAAAAAAAAAAATAAACAGAGAAAGAAAAAAGACAGAATGCAAAGAAGAAGAGTGCAGATAAAGGAGTGACAAACATGGGAGAGATACACAGTGGAGTCTTGTCTCTTTGCAGCAAACATAAGGAAGCCTGAGACCAAGGTCACTGACTGTGAAATGGTAGCAGTACAAACAGTTTCTTTCTCTTGGGACTGGAACCATTGAGATTAAAGAACACTGGCAGGAACACGCACTCACAAAGGTCCTTCAAGTCATGTCTGCTGTTTCATTCACTTGTTTTGTTCTCCTTGTATGCACTGCATCTTTGCTATAAACAATGAGCAATTACGGTGAACATTAATAACCTTTAGGTTCAATTGTGAAATTATGGTTATCCTTCCTCATCATTAGCCTTGGCAATACAAGAAGATATTTAAATAAAGTACATTCTTAAGAAATAATGAGAGATTTGTTTTTAGTTTTCCATCATCTGTAGCTGTGTTTTATTGCATGTTGCACTCCATTTTTGCTTTTAATGGTTTCATTTTCCTCACTTTATGAATAAGGGGAATAAATATGAAGTCACTTTATTCTCAAAACAGGCTATAAGAACTGGCCAAGCCCTATATACAGTAAACAGAATGTAACGTGTTATTGTATGGAGTTTAGTACAGTTAATTTAAATATGAAACTTGTTAGGTAAACCCTGGACATCAAATCTGTTTAAACCTTTGAAGCATTACAGCATCTAACATTACAACTGTGTAACAGGTAAATGTCGATAGGAAAATGTGGCCTCATACTTCCTGGGATGTGATCCTCTTCAGCGATTGGGTGATTTTCAACTTTTTCCTGTAGTTTATCTTCCTGTAATAACACAGAGAATGCAGCAGCAAAGCCAACAACATTTTCAAAGTGATTCATGTCGATGCGGGTGAAGCCCCGGGGTTGCGCACGTGTATTTTATGTGTGCATCTATACCTGGTGACACGGTGACTCTGAAATACTGCTGAAGCTTGAACGGCTCATCTGAGCCAGGGAGGTCCCATAGCGCAGTGCCTCATACACAGGGTCAACAAACACATTATCTGCCTCTGAACACAGTGGAGAAGGAACAAAGCGGCGCACGTGCGGTTTTATAGCTGACACACACACACACACACACACGGTGGCCTTAATGAATCTTGGACTGAAGGCCACAGGCTTGGCAATTATTCATCCCGAGATTACAGCGGTTCAGTCACTCACCCTGAGTAGTAGGAGCTTCTACGACCACACCCAGAGTATCGGTGGTTAGCAGAGGAGAGCTGAAGTTCCTCTTAAACGCTCCACGCTTCCGGGCCAAAAGAGGTGGAGGAGCGGGGGGAGGAAAGGGGGGTGGGAAAACCGGACAAAAATAGGGTTTATTATTTTCAGGTCAATCATTTTTGACAGCAAAAAGGGCACAGTGGAAAAAAAAAGAAAAGATCAAATCTAATTACATGCAAACAAACATTTTCAGAACCACCTGGGATATGTATAATTTATTTGATTGACCCTTATTGAGATCATCATTCAAATGAACGTACAAATGTTGATAAATGGCCAGATAGAGGGATAATTAAAAATAAATACAGTTAGTGGAGGAAAAAAGTCAGCATAGAAACAATGTGAAAGACAAACACTAAGGACAGCCTGTAATCAATCTTCAAACACCAGAAGTGACACCTATAATTTCCTTTTAATGAAGAATGACCTTTGAAAAACAATGTACAGTTTACCTGCAGAGGTTAATGGAGACAATGACCGCACAAAGGTTCACACTAATCAACACTATCCAGCAGATAAAACCCACAATATTGTGCATTATTGCCACAACTAGGATATACTGTATATGCACTATATAAAATGTATGATATAAAGAATGATAATGACATCACTGATGATCACAGGGTTTTTTTTTGTAAGCTTAATGGATGCAAAAAATAGCTTGTGTCTGTGTAGATGTGAAGAAAAAGGTCAGATGTACAGGTCAAGGAAGCAGAGGACACTCAATGAGTCAAAGGTCATGATCTCATTGATCTCTTCAGGTGCTGTCATGAACCAGAGAAGCAAATGCAATAACAGTGGAAACTCTACCCTCCAAAGCCCGAAAAGACAGAAATACACTTGGGAGAGTGCACTCTGGTGTTACATTTCCTACTGCTGAATGTGTGTGTGTGTTGTGTGTGTGTTCTTGTACTTTGAAGGACTGTTTGAAGGTTAAGACCTGGTTTTAAGGTTGAGGTTAGAATTGGTTTAGGGTCAGGATGTTAATTGAGATGGTGAGGGTTAGGGTGAGGAGCTGGGTAATACATTATATATATGAAAATCCTCACTAAGATAGATGTACAAGGATGTGCGTGTGCGTGTGTGCACATGTGCGCGTGTGTGTGTGTGTGGTCCAAGATGTCACAACTGTTTAACAGTGCAGACCAGACCTGTTTCTGTTCAGCTTCTGTATCTGATTGTTTCCTTTCTCCGAACAGAAATATGTCGAGTGGATGGTTCATCAGTCCATGCGATGAAAGCACAAAGGTTCTGTTTTTGACAGAGACTGTGATGGGTCTGTTCTGTCTTCTGTAAATAGAGCCTGCTTTACAAAGATAGTGAAACACTTTTTCTTTCATCTCTGTACCTAAAATAATAAGACAGTGCTTTTTTCTTATCATTGACTCATTTTTCAACTGTCGTCAGATCCACGGTCTAAAATGTACACTTCTCTGTGGTCAAATAAGAAAAAGCTCCTCTCCTACAGTACATGTATGACAACTCAACAAACATGATAACTTGGCAGAATCCGCACATGTTCTGTAAAAGCAGCAAAATCATCCAAAAAAAGCATTGCTTTTAGGGACTGAGAGGTCCTGACATTCTCTTCTTTCACTCAGTGAGCACACACCTCTCCTCTGGGCTGAACTAACTCCATGACACATCGACACACTGAGTCGAGAGAGAATGCGGTGTCTCGTCTGACACATTCTGAGCAGCTGCAGCCAAATGTGACACTTTATTCCTGCTAAAGTCACCTTTTATTCACAAACTAATTCACAGATAACACAGGGCACAAACAGTCCTGACCTTAAACGCATCATGTAGTTTACACGCACAGTCACACACACACAAACACAAACACACACACACATCAGGGACATATTAAGATCAGCACTAATATTTACTCTACAGATGTGTGCACACATTTGCCTGCTGAGTAATTACCATTGAGTAAAACTTCACGATTACAAAGTCTTTTTTTTTCCTTAAATATTTGGTCATGTTTGTGGATATTCAGCAATTCCAAGGGCATACAGTCATAAATGTTCTACATAAAAGTTAAAACTTAAATAATGAATCATAAATAGTCCTGTCCTGCTGCCCTTCAGTGACTACCACATACACTCATTTTTAGAGGCTGTAATTAAATTTTTTGCTGGTTGGCCTCTCATATATCTCAAGGGTGTGAACCCCCCCCTCCACACACAGACACACACAGACACCCACAGACACAGACACAGACACACACCAAACAATCGTGTTTTACGGTTAAACAAAAGCAGGGCAGGCACTGCTGTAATGTTGGAAACTTTTAATGATGCGTTTCGGTTTAGAGCCAGTTACTCAAATGTAAGGGGAAGTAGCATTAGACTCCATCCGTTTTCAATAAAACGCCTAATCCTCGCTTTGATGAGTATGCAGCGATCGAACCGGACACGGCCAAAGGCTTGGCGAGAGCTTGCCGTGTCATATCCTCCAGGGATTGTGTGCGCCTCAAAAACACTGAATTTCACACTGAATTAGCCAGTCCAGCTGGTACAGGGAGATATTGATTTTCCAACCGAGTTGAGAGCGGAAGGAAACGTAGCATCCAGACAAGAGAGATGAAAAAGGAGGGTGTTACGGGAAATGTGTGAGACACGGAGAGGAAACACAAACAAGGGTTGACTAAAAAACAGCCAAAAATGGGACCTGAAACTTTATCACTTCGCCTCCCGTGTTTGCTGCTCTCGGGTTAAAATAGCGGAATTATTTTTATCCCTCACATGCTTCTCAGCATCTTCAGCCGCTGTGAAACTGTGAAAAGTCCTGGTCAATCCGCACGCCATTTATAACCTCTGATTCTGCTGGTTGAAAGGGGATTTATCCTCTTTTAACAAGAAGGAGGCTTTGGGGTTTACAACATTAGTAGGCAGTAGTAGTAACTGCCAAGAAACAATAACAGCATCCAGGTACTGTTTAACTTTGCTGACAGAAAGACTGTGTTTGTATGTCCACTCTAGGGTGTTCTGAGAATATGCTCTAATGTTTACACATGCTGTATTAAAAATAGGAATTGGCTGGGTAATAAACATTTTTCCCAGGTGAGCAGATATGGTTGCTGCGGATTTGAAACAAAAAAACATTTGAGTTACAGAAATGAAAAAGCCACCCTCACCACAATCTAACGCTAGAAAAACACACACAGACCATCGCCAAGCAGGCACTTAGAGAGATCTGAGTCACCTCCCTTTAATGGAGGTTCTTAAAAATAACTGTACAGGTTAACCAGTACCAGTAGTTTAGTTTAATACTGTTAATACAGTGACAGTAAAAGTAAAGGTTAGATGCAGACATAGGACAAAACAATGCACCACAAACATGGAGAATATATAAATAACTTAAGTACATGTAATCTTTATACTATAAAATTACTTTATATTAAATGTGCAATAATGTGAACCTGCATTCTGGCTGAACAGATGACCAATCCAGATGTGAATGCCATCAGACACCCTGCTTACATCTTAAATGTTGCTTTCATTCTAATAAAAATGTGCAATATAATTCTGTTGTGAAGTGGCACAGTGGTCGGTAATGATTTATTTAGAGTGAAGGGTCCTTACCTTGCCGTTACATGGCTGCTGGGAGAGCTCAGACGAGCACCAGAGGTGAGCCGCCAGCTTACAGGCTTTACAACGCAAGCCCTGCTTTGAGTTCCCTGTGAAGATGTCCAAGAATGAAATAGAACAGAAGGCAATTTTCAAAAATGTTTTTTCTATGTTTTTTGTTTTTCTTTCTGTAGAAATGGGCGTGGATGTTCGTACCTTGAATCACGTGCTTGCATGTCTGGCAGTTGGTTGGCCTGCGGAAGACATGCTCCTGGAAACAGTGAGTCTTGACCGGCTGGCTCGGCGGAGCCTGAGTCTTTGAGGTCATGGACAGGGAGGGGCTTACAGAAGGTGAGTGCAGGGACAGTGAGAGGTTGGGGCTGACGGACGGGGAGTGCGCGGGAGAGCGTTCGTAGGCCAGCGGGGACTCCATGAGAGGCGGGGTGGAGGGCAGGGGCGGGGGTGACGTGATGATGGCTGCAGGGAGGCGTGATTCAGCGTTACTCCGCTGGAAAAAGTTGTCCATGCTCTTGCTGCGCATCACAGATTTTAAGGACAGGGAGCGCTTCAACCGCTGCAGCTGCAAGAAAAAATGGACAAACAAAAGGGTTGACCAGTCAAACCTGGAAGGGAACCAGTGACCAGCTAAATCAAAAGCATCAAGAAGGGAAGAGAGCAACAACAAGCATAGATCTTTTAACTATTCCTCAATTACTTTATATAAAACATACACGCCAACTTTTAACTATTATTTGCTTCCCTTAAACACAATACAGCCTACAGTCCACATCAACCACACATGCATTAATTTTGAGGGTTAACTCTGACTCTTTGCCCTCTGACTGTCATTGCCGGGTTCTGATCTTCAGCTTTTTTTCTGTTTTTTAGCAAATCCGCAAATCAATGCTTCTTAAAATTCACCTTTGATTGGTTCTATTGAGCGGGCCGCACGATGCAGGCAAGCGGCGTGTTTACCTTTGAGTGCCTGCCCGCGCATCTGATACGCCTTGCTGCGTTTGGCCACAATGAAGGGGAAGTGATAAGGGCCGCAATCCCAGAAACTTGGAAGTGTGTGGAGCTGTATGGATCATCATAACCGATGCTGTAGATCAAGGGAATGGCTTTGGAGCCTAATGAGGGCATGAGATACAGCTGAAACTGTTGACGAGCTACTGTGCATTTATTAAACGTCTGTAGTCCCGAAAGATTTGAAGTCAATGCTTTGATAGGTCTGCCCTCTCACTTTTTTAATGTGTCCTGTTGCATTCAAGATGCTCTCCCCGAACCAATATTCTCTTTTTCTTAAAAAACAATATTTTGATACAATTTTTCCTGTTTTGACATCAGAACTGGCAACATCATCTGTACTGCACTGTTGAGCACTGAAAGCAATTTCACTCCTTCACAGGAAACTCGATCAATGGGATTGAACAGGGGCCTCTTTTTCTTCTTTAAGTGCACAGATGCCAATTAGTTTGAGTGATGAAAAGAGTCCTCTCTGTTGACTCATTAGTTAGGGCCTCTCGTTAATGTTTTCCAGAGGGAGCTGAGTCCGAGCTTTCATTAACGACCCGTTCTTGGCTGGGCCGCTGGTCCGTTCAGTAATGGATGTTCCTCTCTATTAGATTTCTAACTTGTCGGACTTTGTTAATCTCCCCTCTTGTGTGAGCTGTTCCTTGCTGCAGTTCAACGGGGAGAGAGGAACAATTTCATTTGCAACATGTGACTTAAAATCAATACCTTAAAACGCCTCCTTGAGCCTTCACAAAGATTAAATAAACACGACTCTTTGGAAGGTCTCCAAATAGTTCCAGCGTGATGTATTATATTCAATTATTATGGCCATTTTACCTTCCCCAAAAACAACAATCATTGAAGAATGGACCCAAGCCATTGACCTAGCCATCACACACCCCAGATCCATGGGCGGACCCGTGACCCCCACCCCCACTGCACCCAAGTGATGCCCTCGCAATGTAATGTAACCAAAGACACAAATTGTAATTCTTAGGTAATAGGTAATAAACATTTTTGCTCTTGACAAAAACGTTGCTGTATGCTCACTCTGGGTGCTCCATGGCATCATCGTACTAGATATTGGATCATTTCTGACTCAGTTTTAACCAAATGGTTGGAAGCAGGTTGCTCACAATCGCCAGTGCAATAAATCTATTTTACTGCCTCTTATGTCTCAGCTGTGGAAAACAGAAGAGGAATCAAAGAATAGTTCTAATGAATGCAAATCTCCATGTTTCTCTGTGGCTTTCTTCTGTTGGGAAGGCTTTGAAAAGTCTATTTATGGATCTCAAACATGAGGCCCCGTCACACTCTGAACTACTGACAGCAATTAGCTCATCATAGTGCGAGTACAGTGTAGTGAACTGGAACAGGCTGTGTTTTCAGGAAGCAGTAGAAGAATTTTAAAAAAGAGGCCAGTCAAGGAAAAGTGATGGCAATAAATAGAACAGCAATGAAAGAAAACAGATGGAAGAAAAGAGCAGAGAATAGAGATGGGCGAGATGATAGAACATCAGCATCAATCCAGTCGTCTTTGAAAGCCAACAATGCAGCGGTGCCAGTCTCTATCACACCTCTGACAGGAGTGCTCAGCCTCATCTTCAACCATTTAAAGAGATGTTCAGTGAAGGAATCTATAAATAGGCTGTTATGAAGCCTGAATAAATAAATAATTATGTCTGCGTGTGCGTGGATGTGTGTTCATGTATGTGTGTGTGTGTATGTGTGCATTTATTTAACCTTGAAAGGTAAAAAAAAAATTGCCTTGTGACTCGTAGCTTTGTAGCATGTAATGTCCAGGGTGTGTGCGTGCGTCACTACACACACGCGCTCGCACACACACACTGGATATTATCTGTTGTCTCCTCTGTCCTCTGGGAACAGATACAGGACAATAACGTCCAAAACAAACAGACTGAAAAACAGCTTCTACCCACAAGCTGTCAAACCAGCCATATCTTACAACCGATGAGTGTGCTGCTCTGTACACAACACATGTATCCACTGTACTATACACATTTTTAATCTATTCTATTTATGCAAAATCATTCCTTTTTCCATGTAGCATTGGGCAGATGTTAATTTAAAAAACAAGAAGAAACAAAGCTGGTAAAATTTTCTTCCTCAAAAAGAACAATATGCTGTACTAGTGTGGATATCAGTAAAGTATATTTATTTAGTTATCATTTATTTGTTTTGTTTTTCTAAGTAGAAGTTTTTTTAAGATTTCTCAGCATATCATTATATATCATCATTATATAGATCATTATAGCTTTTGCACTGATTTATTGGTGTCTTGATTGTATCAAACTAATTGTCTTGAAGCAAAATACATGCATTACTTGCCATAATATTAGATATGGTTTATTTACTTTGTTCCACAACTTGTTATAAAATGTATGCTGCTTGAACAGACACATGCTATATAACTGGCCACAGCATAGAAAAAGACATTTCCTACAAGTAATAACAACTAGAGCTAATATATTAACATACTTTGTAAAACCTTCCAAATTATGATCCATCAATTGCGATTACTATTACAGTGTGTTCCAATACAGTATATAAAACTTCTATTAATCTTTGCTCTAAAATTGGTAATCACAACACCAATCTTGACTCCTAGAGTGTGTATGGGAGCAACGTCAAATGCTTTTAATATTCAATTACTTAATGTTAACTTAAATTCAATTGTATACTACTCTTACTTAATAGATACTTTAATAGAATTTCATTTATCTGAGTAAGATAAAAAGTCTTTTTTTAATCTGAAAGTAAATGAAGCAGGAAATACGTTTTAAAGGGCACTTTCTTGCTAATACAACTAATCACTGGCTCACATGATGCAAGTGTGCAGCAAAACAAGCGTGAAATTTCAAATGTAATTAGGTTAAGGTCTTAAATGCACATCAGCTTTTTCAGTTAGACTGATGTGAATGCCATTCTATAATTGCCTTTTCATTTTTCCACACAATGGTGCTGAAAAAAACAATACAGTGGCTTTTAGAAAAGGAATCAGATTTTATAAAGGGTTAAAAAATAAATAAAGGCTTGGTGAATCAACTGGTAGGACTAATGTATGCAGAAAAAGGAGCAAATTCAAGTTACAGGTGTTCTTTCAAGATGAGTAAGACATGCAGAGGTGAAAGTCACAACACTCCATGCCAACGTTTTACTTTTGTTCACATCACTATGACAACAGATATGCCTGTAAAGGACAACCCAACCTGAGCTGCAGGATGGGGTCAGTCTCAACTCTAACTATTCCTGACCCTGACACAGCAAATGGGACTCTGCTGCATAAGCAGCATTTAAGAAGTCAATCAAGGGCAGTTATTCACTGATATCATCATCATTAATCACAACTGTGCAGGGTCAACACCGACTGAAGGACTACGACTGTGACATATTATAGTATTGCGATTATGATTATGATATTAGACTTCTGTCTGTCTGAATCTGTGTTCTATAAGAACAAAAGTTGTTCTGGTTTGTAGAAAATTCCTTTTGTGTATGAAGAAGGAGGAGCAGAGACATCGATGGAGAAGGAATGATGCATAGGTGGAAATAGGTGGATTTGGGTGTTTTCGTTGGGCTCAGTCACTGGAAAATGGAAAAGTGATACTTTACTATGAGAGCAAGGAAATTAAATGAATGAGGAAGAAATATGCTAATGGCACAGCCAGTGGGAAGAACAGTCAGTGGGTGTGAAGGGGGAAGATGGACAGAAACATTTGCCATCATTTCACTTCATAAAAATGTAATGAGTGGTAGTGCATGACCGCCACGCTGAGATATTACACTGCTTTGCATTATAACGTGTCCTTTTTTTTTTGTGGGTATCATGTATCAGGTAGCTGTTCATTCTGTGCATGGATCCAATATCCATGTTCAAAGCAGAGAATAAACATTTTACCATGGTGGCTAAATATTGGATTTTTAATTAAACAAGCAAGACACTAAATGAAAATTATAGGATTATTTACAATTGAAGAGTCACGCAAACAGTTTCTCAGGGAGTTCTAGTGTGGTTGCAACACTACTTGAGCTGACTGTGGACTCTATTAACATATTTTTTTTCAGCAAACTTTGTAGTGGTTGTAGTTCAACTTTTGTTTTAAACATTGTTTTCCTGGCTGCTCTTAGTCACATATACTTAAATTATGTGTGGTTCAAGTGATTACAGAGTCATAATAACGTTTTCAGTGCTTTCACCTTGCCCGTAGGTGGAGGAGGTTGAATAACTATCCGCTGTCTGTCACAGGCTGCCTTTATTAGAAACACTCTAGTGAGTCCACTTAGCACTGTAATAAATACTCTGAGATTGGAGGGATGGTCGAGACAAGGAGAAAATAAGGAGATGACAGAGAGAAGCCTTGATGAGGAGATGCAGTGGAAAGGTACGGACAAGACAAATGACATAAATGCGCGGCCTCAGAGGAGTATGAATGTAGAAGCTGGTGCACAGAAAACTGACCAGAAGAAAGAACAAAAGTGAACACATCGGAGACCTGTTTATTGCAGACATTCGCTGTTTTTTTTTTTTTATCCTCCTGTAGGATTTGGAGAGGTCACAGCTGCCAGTAAAAAGCTTGGCAAACAGAGCGCCACGAGTGACGAAGCTCAGAGGATGCTTCCACCCAGCTCTGTTTTGTCGGTGTGGTCATTTGTGTGAATTATGGCCCGGCCCTTTGCAAGGCACGGCAAACATCTGCTAGCTGATTGGCTCATAAATTCATGCACCTCACCACCCACCATCCATTGTGTTGTCTGTAGTCAAACAGAAACAAGAGGCCTGATCTGCCAAGCCTGAGCGGGCTCCCGTTGACAATGGCCAACAGTCAACCCGGCAATTGAAGCTCGATGTCCTTTTAAAAAAAATAGACAGAACTAATAAATATTTCAGTGGCTTAAAGTCAAAATCCCTGAGAACATTTCTTTTTATTCAAAAAGAAGAAAACAACATCAGCAAAGACAGATTTGAATGCAACCCATGCAATGATATTTTTGTTTCATGGTTTATTTATTTTGGTCAGATGAAAATGTTTAGTTTATTAATACATTTAATAAAAGTTAGTAAAAGACAGACAGTAAATTATTTAGAGAATCATGAAACTTGATTTTCAAAATGTAGATATTGAATTCATCTTGCTTTGTAGTCGATTGTGTTCTAAAGACTAAATAAGTCTAAAATTATCGAGTAATGCAGAACGTCTACATAAATCCTCAATTCAGCACTTGTTTGAACAAGTAATATTAAAACCAATAACAGGAAAAGGAGAGCTTGCATCCTTTGGCTTAGACCCTAACTATAAAGTTTAAAGTGTTGTTCATGTTTAGTTTTAGCTTCTACTATCTGCCCTTTAACCTGGAGGCTGAAATAGTTACATGATTTAAAGCTCTTTAGAGTTGTTATGCAACACCTGTACATAATGAACCTGGACTCAGACAGATTAGTTCACATTCTGAACGGTTTAAGAGTTAATACTAAGCCCGACTTAAACCTGGAGGAAGTCAAGGGTTACACGGAGCGGCTGTATCTGGGGTGAAAAGGTCTTTACATCGGCACAGGTGTGCCTTCCACTCACCTTTGATTCCGTCTGGTTGGGCACCGTGGACGGAGGTCGGCGGAGGTTCTGGGGTTCGTTCTCCTTCTCGCTGATTTCCGTCATGTCTTCACAGAAGATGGACCAAAAAATGTTTTAAAAAAAGTCAGAAGTCCACTCCAAGGGAACAGGGGGCAGCTACGCACGCACTTGTCCCAACATCGCGGCGGCGCCTCGGCCACGCAGGTACGGCTTCTCCAAGTGTCGGGACACCTTTGAGGCGGTCGCCGGCGTCCATCGGACTCTTCTGTGACGTAGTAAAAAATAATTCCTTCTCCTTCTTTTTCTTTTTTTTTCTTCTTCTCTCTCGAGCAGCAGCCAAACTGACGCTCGCGCTCCTCTCTCTCACTCTGCGCCCACTTCGGGTCTCGCGCACACGCGCGCGCGCTCTTACAACTTTAATTTCTCTGCCGTGCCCAAGCGCCGCCTCTAATCGGATTGGTCAAATCGCCAGAGGGGGCGCTCGCTGATTGGCGGGCTGGCGGCGACGTCAGCCTAGTGGGCGGGGCAAAGTTGAAATTAATAGTATTTGTTTGCCTACTGGCGGCGAGACGAAGCGCCGCTGTTCGCGTCCTTCGTTTATATTCATGATAATTTAGCAAATTGGCGTAAGCGTTATTTTTAGTTCACCGCGAAGGCTTAGAATGAATTCAATTAGCCAAAACAAAAGTGGCAGTTTGCCCATCCATCAATTCATTTTCTCTTAATCCTACTTCGGGTCACCAAGCTGCTGCAGTCAATCCCAATTAATTCAGAGGCAATTTTCCCCCAAATTAAATTAAATTATATGGTAGGGTAATAAGGAGGAAAATACCCTGTGATCAATAAGTGTCATGAAATGGCTACAGCAAATGTTGGACCCAAAAGAGATTGAGCAGTTTCTCTCATTGGAATCCTTTTGTGTTCTGAGCCACTGTTCACCAGAGAAAGAGAGAGAGGGAGAGAGAGAGAGAGAGAGAGAGAGAGAGAGAGCGAGAGAGGCACAGCAGCAGTTTAACAAGAGCACCAGCAGCCCAGCAGGAGTGGCTGAATCAGCACCAAGGACAGCTCCATCAGCCTCTCTCCCTGTGTCTCTCCGTCTCTCTCTCTTTCTCTCTCTCTCTCTCTCTCTCTCTGAGCGCATGTGTGCGTGTGTGCTCATCGACGTGTGTGCAATACACCCAACGTAAACGGGGTGCTTGTTTAATTATAAGCCAAATGTGATGTGCCATCATGCATTTTCTTTTTTTCAAAGCCTGCAAATTGTGTCGGGCCAGTTCAGTTGCACATATTTAATAATTAACAGCATTGCCATGCATCACACCTTGAAAAGGGAAAGGACTTCGGATAGCTTCGGCGGTGGCAGCTGTATATCTGTCTTGGTGTCAAAACTGATGTCTTGTGTCTTCTCTGGAACAGAGACAAAGTGGATCTGGACAGCATGCCCCAGTTTTCTGCAGTCTCTCAGTTGGACTCCAGTTCAACAGTGTACCCAAACCCCCCTGTCGCTCTCTCATCACTGAAAAAAGAATGTTGTCTCATGGTAGTGCAGCATGTAATTATGCAAATGAAAGATTATATTTGTGCTATATGCTTAGAAACAATAGATAAGGGCTTCTCGAGGGTATAATTTTCTGTGCCAGAGCGTCATGAGTGTGACTTCATGTATCCTCTGTATGTTTGCTGCTGCCTGATGCTACAATGCTGCACTTAAACTGCACACTCGTGTTAATTTTTCTTGTTTTGCATTCTTCCTCGGAGTGCTATATTATTAGATCTCAGTGCCCACACAGTCATTTTCGCAGTAATTGCAAGACAAAGAAAAAAAACAAAAAAGCAATGCATGCATCAATCTGTACGCAAACACAAAGAAGAATGGCACAGTTGTATCTTTCATCCCTGTCAAAGCTTCAGCTGAAATCCATTTTGCAGCATCATCTTTTATTAACTGCTCCAGGGAACCTACTCTGCTCTACTTACAGTACACTACCCTGCATCCACTCTGGCTTCCTCAATCCCTTTTTACTTAAAAAAAAAGTGAGTAAATTTGTCATTTTCAAAAACATGCACACAGATTGTAAATGCATTTTGAATTTTACTTCCACATATGGCACCTAAACAATCCATAAAAATAGATGGCTGCAGTTTATATAGGCTTAGGCGAACCAGAGGTCTTGTATCGTCGCCTGCTGTTCAGAAATGTGCATTTCTCTGGCACATTTGTATAAAGTAGAGCCACAAAGAGCAAGTATGGGGGATTAGAGTCAAATCTCTGGAGGGCCCTTGTCCTTATATGACTTTTAGTAATCTCGCCATCCGCTCAAACTAACATATTCACTCTATGAATTTCCTCCATATCTCTGTCCCCCACCTTTTATTTTCCTCATTATCACTCTTCATCTATGCCAGTTCTACTTTTTTTTTCATCTAATTCCAGTCCAAAATTAGTCATTTCTCAGTGGGCAGTTGAGTGAAACAGTTAAACACCAGCCATTTGTGTGTCTCCTGTCTGTCTGACTTGGGTAGATTTTTCAAAATCGCTGAAAAAAAAGAGCCATTAATTATGAAACAAATACAGACTGGTGTACAATCAATACATCAAGAGGGGTAAGCTATTACACCAAATGAAGCTTTGATCTGTTGGACCTGCTGCAGCGTAATCCAAATTCAGCCTATTTTATTTATTCGCTCGCTCCACTGAGAGAAGCACCTTGGCCTATAAGTAGAACATTATACTGTGAGATAATTCTGTAATACATGTTTAATCTCTCTATCATCGTAGCACCAACTTCTGAAAGAAGTGGAGCAAAGTAAATTATGTACACATCTAACCCAGATCTGAGCCAGCCTCCTTCTGTGGCATTGACGGATTTTACGGAAATGACACCAGAGGTTTATCTGCGTAATATTCAAATTCAGATGTTACTCAGCCGCCGCTGGCCTTGTGAATTAAGAATTCCCAGAGGTGGTCTAATATGGAGAAGGTAAACAGAAAGAATAAAGTCCAAAACCATGCAAAGGAGGTCACCTGGAAACTTTAAATTAACCCTTAAAATGAGGGCGAGTGAAGGTGTGTGTGTGTGTGTGTGTGATAAAGTGTGATAAAGTATCATTACTGATCAGCTTTACTCATAATCCTACTCTTGTGGGACCGGTACCAGACTGGTTTTGAGTCTGATAGCAGTATCATTGAACGTTCAAGTTATTTGTGGCTAAAAGGGAGTTGTGAAATCAACTAAATCAAACATCTTGGTCATTGTCGTCCGATCGGCAGCGGAAATATGCACGTGGGCGGCGGGAGAGCGTCAGACGTTGGAAGAGTCCTCGTTTTCACAAGCACAGCTGAAAACTCCAAACCCTTTACTCCACCTCCCCCTCGCTCGCGTAAAATGCGAGCCTTTTCGGCGGAGAGGCTCCCGCGCAAACACCAGCGGGTCGCCGAGGACGGCCGCCCGGTGTTATCTTGTCACGGGCAGCTGGGTTTAGGATGCAAATCTCTCAGCCCCCCACCCCCCCCCCCCCATCCCCACCCCCCCCCCACACACACACATCACCACCGCCAAGTCGCCCAGGAGCCGGGGCCCAGGGTACCGACTTGTCCGGTCACCAAGAAACGCTGACATTCCTCGGCTCCCGTGGTTCTGGAATCTCCCACCATCGCGCCCAAATGAGCGTAAACCGCGGAGGGGGACAATGTGGTTATTCCGAAGATGCTCCTCTCCTGTGATGAGAAAGCGGCTCAATTTCAACTCTTTGATGTGCGTGTGGGTTGAACGTTAACCTACTAATTCCTGATAGGAGACAAATCTCTTTCATGATGTAACCACCTCATGTTTCGACTCGTTGCCGTGTTTTTGTTTTTTTTTTAATATATTTATGGCTTTAAAGGATTTTCACCGTTAAACTCACTCCTTGCGGAATACATGACCCACTTTTTTCCCCTTTGTGGCTTTCGCTCGCGCACATGTGGTGCCTGTACTCTTTTCTCTTTTTTTTTTTTGCTCACAATCATGTGTGCCGCATTATTTTCATGACAGCAGTGGAACAGATTTTACACCTTGTCAGCTGGTGCAACAGCCAGGCAGTGAAAATGCCTGTCAGCATGCGAGTTGCCATAAAAATAGCCCCAAAAGGAGGCAAAGGAGGAAAAAAAAAAAACGGGGGGAAGGAGCGCCAAGGAGGAGACACCGTGGACGGGGATCAAATGAACAGTTTTCCCTTTCAGCGTTTGCGTTCGACGAGGCGGAAGTGCAGAGAGCCAAGCGGGAGCGTGTTCCGGGAGCTGGACTCCGCCCTCATTATGAGAACACGGACAGGATGAAAGCGTGAGGTGGTAAAGTGGCCGACCGCTTGTGTCTGTAATTCTGACCTCATTATGGGGTCGGACATGGATCGTTAACGA
Organism: Lagocephalus sceleratus; assembly: GCA_911728415.1. Classification (NCBI taxonomy): domain Eukaryota; kingdom Metazoa; phylum Chordata; class Actinopteri; order Tetraodontiformes; family Tetraodontidae; genus Lagocephalus; species Lagocephalus sceleratus. The sequence goes on along the minus strand of CAJVRN010000231.1, from coordinate 5,378,276 downwards.
CTCAATGGGCGGCTCCAAAGAAAACCATCTTGGTAATGTGACCATGCTGGCTCTGCGAAGGCACGCAGGAAGAGAGAGAGAGAAAAAAAAAGCGATCCTGTCGATCATGTCATGTGCAGGACAGCAAGGACAGCAATAATAATTACAGTATGCATGAGGTCAGAGATTTGGTTTGACCTTGCCTGGAGGGGGGGATTTAAATGCCACAGTGTTGCAGATGATGACAGAAATGAGTCTGTGTCATTTTCTGAAGGAATATGGGACCTATATTTAGGAGCACTGGCAGATCTTCTGTACCTGAGAGAGTTCAAAGATATCTGAGGTGTGCCGCAACGTTTCTCACAGTCGAGCCCTGCCAGATGAATAAATATGCCCCCACCCAACTCTCCTCAAATTCTATCCAGTTTAGGAGGAAAACTTCTGGATCAAAGGGAATATTTATCATCGGAATTATAATTCCGATGATGAAACAGCAACTGTTAAGTATCTAAACTGAAAATTAATTAGTCACTCAGGAAGCTCGGGTGGAAAACACAAGCTCAAATACAGGAAAATAGGAGCAATTACAGGGAAAAACAAGGAAGAAATCTACAATTTCAGCAGTTCGCTCGACTGCTGGGGCAAGTGGGAAATCAGCCCACCTTTGTTACAGCTCATGGCGGTGAGTCCGACCAAAGAGACAGGAGGTGTTCATCGGGAGGGATTCTTGAAGACAGAGGGGGGGGGAAGGACCCGTGGCCAGAACCGGCGGTGAGGTTTGTGTTGAAGATGCCAAAAAGGAGTTGGCAGAAGGACCTGCTGACTCACACCCAAGCCCTGCCTGAATTATACAATTAACATTGATTTCTTTGAAATAAATGCTAGGGATATAGCCTCCCGATATAATATCACAGAGGAAGAAAAGTGACAGGAAATAACAGGGAGTGGTTGACACAGCCTTAAAAAGATAAATCACTTCCATTACCAGACTGCTGGGATACAACATACTAAGCAATTTGCATTAGATAAATGTCTTTAATCTGCAGTATATTTGCTTCACTTGTTCATGTCATATTTTAATGCCATATTATCAGCTTAAAGCCAAACGAGGGACGCTGCGGTAAAACGCTGCCCCTCCGTGCTGGTCGTGAGCGAGCGCTCGCTTCCTTCGGTTGTGCTGACGTGGGCAAATGAAGACTTACAGCCACTTACCTGGACGTCAGTTTGGCTCAGTTTGTGCATAAAGCTCGAGGTACGCTTCGAAAGAGCCGCAGAAGCGCGTCACACATGTGTGTGTGTGTGTGTGTGGGGGGGGTTCACGCGGAGGGAGCGCGAGAAATGTGACATTCTTTGCCTCGACGCAAAGCAAATATCCAGAATTAATGGATAAAAAGTTCTTTGAAATTCAGCAGGCTTATTTAGGGATATAACACTCACACTGAAAATACACTCAGCTCCTCCCTGCTCTTCTCCCCTTTATTCTCCCTGCCTCCCCCATCTACCCCCCCCCAATATGCCTCAGAAAGCTAACATTATAGCTGCAGAAAGCCATAAAGCTTAACTAACTGGTAAATGACTGCCTCCTCTCGCTTGCTTATCTCCAGGATAAGCCGGGAGGTTATTTTCATGCTACACAGCTCATCAACAGTTCATGAACCACATCCGCTGTCCTTCTGTGCTGGGGGGAAAAAAAGGGGCAATTTACCGAGCTTAGCTCACCCTCGGCGTGCTCTTTTTTTTTTCATTCTATAAACATGAGGCAGGTTCTATAAACACGGGAAGGCAGGTAACTGGATAAATTGCGACGAGAACGAGTGCTCCCATTCTTTTCCCTCTTGGAGTCACAGAGATGGAAAAAAGAGTTCGTGTGGGGGAGGGAGCTCGGACTCAAAGCAGTAGATGCTGAGGGCCTGTGAAAGGATACGCCACGCATCGAATGTAGCGGCTTTTTTGTATGCGTGCAAGCGCAATCCCGACTGGAGAAATCAACGGCAGCTCAGGCCAAAATTCCCACCCAAAAGCTTTGCAAAGTTTTTGTTTGTGATGAAATTAGGGCCACGTTATCCGAAACGCATGCTGTTAGAGAGCAGCATGGAGGAGGCCGGATTGATGTCCTGACAAAACCTGCTGGCATTTTGAATAATTGGGCTTATTTGTACTGGAATTTCAGAAATCGGAGGAAAAACCGAGAAACCCCTTAACGCAACAACACTGAAGAGAAGATATAAATAACCAATGGTGAAGTTATCCAGCAAATAACAAGACTAATGACCCCTACAAAACAGAACAATATTATTGATTCATTTTCACGAGGATAAGACGAAGGGATAATCGGGCTAGGAGTAATAGGGATAATAGAAAGGATTACAGCGGGAGACTGAGCGGAGAGACGGGCGGAATGTTTGAGTGACGGGATCGACAAAGCTGAAATTAGCTGAGTTAAAGAAAAGCACGGATCATTAGTTCGACAAGGCTGACGGCATCGAGGTCCCAGAAGCTGCTGAGTGAACCAAGAGTGTTGCAGTCAGCTTGCTGGAGGTTGACAGGTTGGTTGGAAAGATGTGCGGAGTTAAATGGAATTCGGACGTCGCTGATTACAATGGTCTATTGAATTTAATTTGAAAATATATGTGAGTGTTTCTCCCTCTGTATATGAAGTTGACATTCATATTGAAATGTAGGATTTTATATGTACTATGAATAGAATAGCTTCATTTTCAAAACCTAAAAAAAAACATAGTATGTCATATGACAGCACGCCGACGGTGTGCATGCGTAATGCAATGTCTCAGAGCAATATTGCTGTGTTGTAACTTTCAATAATTTTTTTTATAATAATTTATTTAAAAGTGTTTAGAAGTTATATCAGATTTGGCAGCATCGAATGACAAGAACACTGATAGACTCAACATCCCTCCCTTTGAGAGTTGGAGGAAGGACGTTGCTGCCAGGGAACTAAACAGACTTAATGGATCGTGTCAGCAAAAAAGAACAAATGGGTGAGACACCCAGCTGATTTAAAACAGACTAAATGGAATAGACTAATAGAATTTGGTCTATTTTCAGTGTAAATCCACATATCAAAATTACTGTAACGGTGTAACAGTTTGTACTGGTATTCCTTAAGTGTTTTTAATAATATCATGACTTGACATATAATCTTTGTCCATAAAGAGTAAAACCATTTTCCTGTTCCATCCTCCTGCTAGTATTGCAGCTGGTGACACGCCTGATCCAGTGCTGCCCTCTACTGGACAGTTTCATACTGCATGGCTGAGAGAGCCACTACACGAGTAGTACACGAACGCATCCATCCATCTCATTTTCATTTCAATTACGGGAAACAGTTGATGCAATGACACGAATTCATATAAACATTTCAGAAATGCAGCATGAAGTGAAATGTTTATTTCAAGCTTCCCAAATTTTCTACGTTAAAAAAACAAACAAAACGGACCTCCACATTCCCTCCTTTAAATCCATTTTTACCTCCACTAATACATAATACATCGAGATTTTTTTTAAAAGTATCAAAATCCCAGTTTGATTTAGAAATGAAGGCAACTGAATACTGTACCATTATGCAGTTTAACAACGTTAAAATTGCGTGGATTGCTTGCCACTCCACTTTTGTAAAATATAGCGGCAAACCTATGAAATTTAAGAGCATGTGGTCTCCAACTGTGACCAGGCGGATCAATTTAAAAGGTATTAAATATGAAAATTCTGTCTAAATACATTATCGGACCACACAGCCTCTCTGACGTCCAAGAAGACAAAAGAATGTGTAAAGAACTTCAAAAATATACTGTATAAAGCCATTTTACATGAACTTTTAAGAAAGATTGTAGTTCTATTTTCAAATGCTGACACAGGAAATCGGGACAAAAACCAGACAGGAGTTTTGCAATTTTGAGCTAAAAAATAAATAAAAGCTTTGCGTGACAAAAGGGTTAACATGATGATCTCTGCATAAAATTATATGTTGCCGGTTAGAGCGGAGTCCATGAGGTCATCGTCTTCGTTCCTCATATACAGCGGGCTGGGCCGGGTCTGGCGCTCCGAACCCAGCATGGACAAAGACGAATCGGAAGCAGAGATGGGTGACCGAGACCAACTGTCTGCTTTGATCGGATGCGAGGACGGGACCATGGACATCGAGGATTTCTTTTTCTCTTTGTCCCTGTCCCTCTCCCGATCTCGGTCCCGCTCCCGCTCCCTCTCCTTCTTCTTCTTCTCCTTCTTGTGCTTCTTGTGCTTCTCCCCCGAGCTGAGGGGGATGGAGCTCAGGTAGTCCTGCGGGTGAAGGGGCCGGATCGCCTGGTCGTCGTCCGAGCTGGGGCTGTTCTGGTGCGACTTCTCGGCCACCGAGCTGCTGCCCGACTCGCTCTCGCTGTCGTGGTTGAGCGGCGTGCAGCCCGGCGAGCGGCTGTGGCTCGGGGAGGAGCGGTCGTGCTTGGGAGTGGAGCCGCTGAAAAGCGGGGAGGCTTTGAGGCTGGTAATCTGAGGGCGGATGGAGTCACCGGAACCCTCTCCCGATTTCTGGAGAGGCCCTTTGGCCTTAATGCTCGGTGAGCCGCCGTCCGGTTTGCTGATGATGATTTTAGCCAGCCCGGTGGTACCCACGCCCCCCGTTTTGGGGTCCATCAGCTTCTTTTCCCCGCTGTTCCCCCCGGAGACAGACACTTTTGCTTTTGCTTCCTTTTCGGACTTCTCCCTCTTATACTCGCCGCTTTGAGAGGTTGAGATGTGCTTCGAAGGACAGATGTTAAGAGGCCCGCTGCTGGGAACGTTTCCGGGTCCGCCGGCGCTCGGAGCAGCTCCGGATCCGGGTCCGGCTACAGGCGGCCCCACCTCGCAACCGTCCTCCCCGACTCCTCCCCCGCCTACGCTCTTCAACTTGTCTATGACCGCTGTGAGAGAGGGTTTTTTGTTCCGACTGGGGGACTTCCCTTTGGCATTGGGGTTGTTTGCGTTGTTCTGACCGGCGACTCCGCCTCCGCCGCCGCCGCCACCGCTCCCTCCGCTTCCCCCTCCACCGCCGCCACACCCGCTACCTCCCGCACCGCCGCCGCCGCCTCCCCCTCCCCCTCCGCCGCCGCCCCCGCCCCCGTACTGAGACTGGGAGCCGCCTGAGAAGGTCATGGAGCCCGACGACGACGAGGAGCTGGAGGAGGACGAGGAGGACGTGGAGCCAGAGGAGGAGCTCCCTCCCATTGGTTTCTGGGAGCTCATGCCTGGGCCAGAAGATAATTTGGACCCTGCGGAGCTGCTGCCCCCAGAGCCAATTGGCGATTTCGCTTTGGAGGAAGGAGGTGTTCCTGGAACTTGGGACTGCTGCATTTTCAGGGGGGAGGACATTTTGTCGCCAGAGCTACTGGAGCGGGAGTGAGAAGGGGAGATATTGGGCTTTATGTTGGGATTCATAAGAGACCCAGGAGGTTTGCCCCCTGGGGGTTTTGTTTTATTGCCTCCCACAATTCCACTGCTGCTGCTTCCAGGCCCTGACAACCCGTGTTTAGTAATTGGGGAGGATCCTGGTTTACCAACGCCTATTCCTTGTGAAGAGCTTTTAGACTGGGACGGCACTCCGCTGGATATCCCTGCGCTCCCTGGCTTGGACGTGCCGCCAGGCGCAGCAGAACTTTCCTTGGACTTGATCTTCCCAGAAGAGGACGAGTGCGAGTGATGACTTTTGCTGCCACCGCTCCCCCCCGTCCCCCCCGTGCTACCCGTGGCTGAGCTACTCGAAGTGTAGCCGCTAAGAGACGACGTTTTCCCCCCGGTTATAGTCCCTTTCGTTATTTGGATGGTGATTTTGGGGATCGGAGGTGTGGCGCCACCAGGGGGAGTTTGCGAGCGCCCCGAGCTCCCGGGAGATTTCGAGCCTCCTCCGCTCATGCTCCCGCCAGACCCCGAACCACCACTAGGGGGCGTGTAGGGTCGTCCCCCGGAGCTGTGAGAGGGGGACTTCCCATCCGAGTCCACCTTTTTCCGTTTGGGAGGCTTTTCTTTGCACTTTCCCTCGCTTGACGGGGTCCTGCTTCGTTTGACTTGTTTGCACTCTGCCGAGCCACTCCCCATCCCCATGCCGGCATTGCCCGCTCCCCCGCTCCCGTTCTCGTCCTTTGGCCGCACGTGGCTCTGCTGCGGCTTCACTTTGGGCTCTGCGCTTTTAAAATCCCCGCATCCCGCTCCCATGATAAGAGGGCTCTGTGACCCTCCGCTGTGCGTGTCCGACATATCAGAAGCCGGTCCCAAAAGTGGCTTACCGCCGCCGCTGTTCCCCCCGAAAATCCCCATGTCGAACGGATCCTTCAGCGACGGCTCAGGGGTGCTTTGCCCGTGGGAGGTCGGATTCTGAGGCGTCGCCGACGGGGTGTTCTGCTGGCTGCTGCCCCCGAACCCTTTGACCAGGTCCATGTCGCCGTCGGCGCTCGGAGAGCTGTCGTCGAAGTAGTTCTGGGAGAAACCGTGGCCCGACGTCAGGAGGTCCGGGTTGAAGTCGGCGGCGTCGGGGAAGAAGTTGGTCGAGGAAGAATCGCTGGTGGGCGTCGCGGCGGTGGCGGCCGCCTCGGCGATCAAGTCGGCGGCGTCGCTGAACGGGTTCTCGTTGCTGTTTGTGTTGAAGATGTCCGCCGAGTCGAACACGGCGCTGCCCTGGCCCGAGCTCGAGGAGTCGCGTATAGGGGTGCCCAAGGGGCCCCCTTCCTCTCCGCCGCTGCCGATGGGGTGCTGCCCGTGGCTCGCGCTCCCGCCTTTCCCCGTCTGCTCGGGCAGGTCCGACAGGATTTCCGTGATGTCGGGCCCGATGCTGTCGGAACTGGACAGGCGGACTATGTGCGGCGGCGCGGCGCCTTGGGGCTGCTGCTGCTGCTGCTGAGCCTGGACGTGAGACTGCGAGTAAGGCATGCTGGGGCCCGACGGCGGCGTCCCGCACTGGCTGGGCGCCGGGGTGATGCTGTGCGGCGTGTCTAGGCCGTCCCCGGTGAGGTTCACGTCAAATATCGAATTCTGAGAAGCGTCCACGTCCATGGAGAGGAGCTCGCGGTGGAAGTCGTCTTCGTGCGTGACGGGGTGGTGCTGGGACATCGAGGAAGACTGTTGGGACTTCATGCCCAAGCCGCTGCCCCCGCCGCCCGCGGCGGCGCCCGGCATCATCCCGCCCTTCTCCGGCCCCCTCGGGCGCTTCTTTTTGTTTTTCGGGTTCCCTCCGGGGCACGCCCCGCCCATCGCCTCAGTCCGCGGGGATCCGGATGAAGAGTTCTGCCTCTCTAACGGGCTGGAACCGTACAGAGCGGCGAAATCTTGCGCGGGGTTGTCCTTCAGCAAATTCATCAGCATCGGGTGGTTTTTCGTGTTGCTGGCAGGAGAGGACGTGGGAGGCGGGGTCTGGTGGGGCGTGGGAGCGTTTTGGGAGTTGGGACTGGAGCCAACACTTCCAGTTATCTGCAGCAAGCTCGTCAGTATGGGATTCTGCGTGACTTTGTTGTAGTCTTCTGAATGCCCTTGACCCGGCTGCTGCTGCTGATGCTGTTGCAACTGCTGCTGGCCAGCTCCACCGCCTTGCGAGGGACACTCGCCTCCTTGGACTTGCCGCTCAGGTCGGGACATTCCAAACAGAGAAGTAATAGGGCCAGCAAAATTGGGTCCCCCTGGCGGCCCCCCTCCAGTAGGCGTGTTCCCCCCAGTGAGCCCAGGTAGGCCCATCGGGTTTGGTACATCGCACGACGCCATGTTATAAGTGGGACTTCCGGAAGGCGGGAGGTTGTTCTTCACCATGATCTCCACCGTCTGTGCAATAAGCGAAAGGGCGGGAGTGTCTGCCTGGATGGTCTCCGCTTTCCGTCGAATAGCCCGCATCGTTACTGGGATGGACATGCATCTAAAAGAAAGAGGAAACACGGGTCGTGAAAACGCCGACGCCAGCGCTGCATGCCCGAGCAATTAGGAATCTTACCTGTGAACAACTTTGGTGATGAATTCGTCAGTACAAATTAAGGCATCTGAAGGTCCTTTGTATAACTTGCAGGAGACCTGTCTGGAGTCGATCACATCCATGACAACTACGAGATCAAACAAGATCACGGGATTCAGAGGAGTAGAAAGTCAGCGATTCACATGCCCTTACATCCTTCATTACATTTAATACATTTACAATTCAATTATATTAAATTCACACATGTGAATATAAGATATGTGTCTCTATGTTTGTGGCTGTACCTGTTTATGTATGTCTGTCTGTGTATACATATGATCCTATGATCCCATATGATATACGATCCTCATCTTCCTGCTTGTTTTTTATCATGTAGAGAACTTTGTGCCACATCCTTATTGATGAAAAGCGCTGCACAAATAAAATATTGATTGACTGATTATATTAAGGCCATGTGAATATCAGCAAGGCCACTTAATATTGGCTTTGCTCTTGAATATAGAGATCAGATATTTAAATAATAATAAACTCATATGCTGCTTTGTCAAATTTTGCTACCATTGCTTTTACTGACAGTTGTCTCGATTCACACTAAGGTTATCCTGGTTAAAGTGATCAGGTTACAGAAAAGGTCTAGCACTTTTCGATACGTAGCAGAAAGACAGAACACCAGCTACTCCAATCTTTCATATAATGCTACAATCTACATCTGGCTCTCTCTGTTCCCCTTTACACCTTCTCTATGCAACACATGGAAAACGTGTATTTTTTTTTTTATTTCATAGCAGTCTCCATTAAGGCCTGTAGCTGTTAAGGCGAGGACTCACCACAGACTAGTGACTCATTGACTGGATGCTGGAACGAGACACTGAAACTGGAGTCGGTCAGAGGACATACTTCAAACTGCAGCAGGCCTGCGCCATCTGAGGGAAGCAACACAGACGTGAGAGACCAAAGTAAGGTAGCACAGGAGCTACATAAGAGCGTAGTGTTGACGAGCACAGCCAGCCAAAAGGTCAGACACTTGCCTTCGTCGATTGAAGTGCGTTTCACACAGCTGCCAATCAAGGAATTATATGCCGCCTGGTGACGAACGATGTCTAACAGAAGTGGGACTTGGGCTGGGTGGCGGAAGGGGATCTTAGACACTATGGCTCCTTGAAGAGATTGACCATCTTGCACTGGGGCATCTCCATTCAAAAAATAACAATGCAGCTGTCCTGGCAGCACCTGGAAGCAAAATCAGACTCAGTTTGTTTCTCCTCATAAAGACACCCTTTGTTTTCGTTTAATTACAAAATAAAATGTGCGACTTTATGAACCCCCCCTACAGCTAATCTTCAAGCATAGCAATCGCCAGAAGTAGGTCCAATAATAAAGTGTCACAATGTGTTGCCATGGACAGTAAATATTTGATCAGACACATGTCTGGGGGAGAGAGTTTGCTCACAGAGTAGAAGGTCATGTTGTCTGGACACGGTGGAGTGGCATTCCCATCTTCTTGGAGGCGAAGCTCACTCTGGACAATTAATTGGTAAAGAGGCGAGAGGGTGGGCGGGCTCTCAAACACTGGAATAGCTGTTGTAAAAATAAAAAGAGAGAGATAGATTTCATCAATAGTAGCGCAGTAGCGTTGCATATTATAACCGATGAATAATACAAACGGAGTATTTGTGTGGCGCACTCACAAGTAGCATTGCCCATTCGCTGAATAAAGGCCAATGAGAAAGGCATTGGACGATTCAGCTTGAGGAAAAAACAAGCTGGCAGGTCCACACAGTTGGAATTAGTCACAGTGGAAAACGAAGGTGTCCTGAAAGAGACAGTGGAACAAAGTTAAATTAATGATACTGCTATGGTACTTCACAACAGCAAAATATTTTGTCATTCAGTAAATTTGATGTGTCCTGCAATTTGGATTGTTGTCATCCAGTTGCAAGAGTAAGTACATTTAATGTGAATCGGTAAATAATTCTATGTTGTTGAAACAGGTGTCTGGAAATGAAGGGACAGGGGATTCATAATTTTGGAGAAAATGGATCATCAGTATGACCGTGTACCGTATTTTCACGACTAAAAGGCGCACCTAAAAGCCTGGAATTTTCTAAAAAAAAAAAATAGACGGTGCGCCTTTTAACCCGGTGCGTCTTTTGTAGGGATTAATATTGGTTAATTGCGGCTACCGTAGTCAGAAGGCGTGACAGAAGTAACAGCGGTATGAACGATAAAGGATGAAGAATTAACTGATAAAGTGAGCTTTACGTGTTTCTTTACGTTGGCTTATTGTTATTTTGTTATTGCTTTGTACTACTTTGAGAGTTACGAGAGTTCGAGAGTTATATTGTGCTTGCACTAACATTTGATTTACCGGAACGGTATCAGACTAATTCTTGTACGTGTTTAATAAATCGAAGATTTATAAATCGAAGATTTATTAAACTCCACTACCCACTACGTGATAGAAATGTCACACTACCTGTTATAATTTTCTGTTGTTAAAAGAACTGTGTTACGCAAAAACACTATGTCACTCGGGAAAAATAATAAAACAGCTGTTTATTCATTTTGGGAGCGAACGGAGTTGTGAGAACGCCAGTTTGTATTCTATTAATAAAGTTTGACTGACTTATCTGACTGTTTTATTGACATTCCCATTAGCGCAGCTCGATCTAGTGAATGCATCACGCAACCCCAGCCACTACTGTAGTTTCTATTCTATGCGCCTTACAAAGCGGTGTGCCCTAGATATGAAAACAGTTCTAAAATAGGCTGTTAATTGAAAGTGCACCTTAAAATACGGTGCACCTTATGGTTGTGAAAATACGGTACTTTATTCTGTATTTCTTCTTGATGAAAAACACGTGTTCCTACCCTTTGTTGTCCACAGGATGGGATCCAGTGATGAGGGGAGCGATTGGGAGTTTGTAAACGGCGGAGGTTCCCTCAATTGTCACAGAAACACTGACACCCAGAGAACGTGGAACTGCACAGAAAGTTTAAGCGTTTTGCAATGTTAAACTGGGTTATCCTCAGCTGGATGACTAAATCCAGAAGGGTTTAGCATCCAGAAGCTATTTCTGTCCTTGGTGCACTTACCATTGTTGTCTGTTAAATTGAGTGGTGCACAGGTTCTTTCCTCCAGTAAGTCATACGGGGAGAGGTAACAGTGAAGAGAAACAAGATGCCCACCGCTCCTGGCAGACAACAAGCCTACGCTTCCGTGAAGAAGAGTCTCCAGTGTGTTAGCACTGGTTGCTAACCTGAAACACAAAGGTGGTGACAAATGAGGCCGTTGTGAAAAAAAAACCTGAGGGTTCTAATTCATAACTCCGCATTTCCACAGCTGGACAAATGTAAAATTTACCAGCTACAATTCTAATTAAAAATCAATTCATGTCTCTACTATCTTTAATATTGTGACTAGGTTTCTCCCCTATGAAATTACAAATTACGGTAACTAAAACTCCGATAGTTGAGATTACTACATAAGCCCAAACATTTAACAAGCCAAGAGCTTTGGAGGACTTACCTGTACATGTGCATCATCTTAGTGAGATCAAGTTCCAAAGACTGTAGTGCAATGTACATCTTGGTTTTTAGCTTACTGAAAAACAGAAATTTAACAAAACATTTAGAATGGCCTAAAAACCTGATAAACAATTCACGCGCTAACGGCATGTACAATGTTCCCACACATTTTTCATGGTCAAATTTAAGCGCTTATTAAGCACTTTCATGAACCATTTCCCAAAGTTTCTACCACCTTATCACTGGGGCAAAATATACATCTACAAGAATACATATACTCATGATTGTTTTTTTTTTCCATTTTTAATCACAATTATATACATTGTATGATGATATAAACATCTAAAATTATGTTTCACAATCACAAAAAGTTTAGAAATTACAGGAGAACAAAAGGACTTATCCAAAAACGGAAAGCCACTTGGTTTTCTTTGGGCTTAATACATTTTCAAGCACTTCAACTAAAATTCAAGCACTTTTCAAACCTTGAAATCAGGAAGGAAACAATTGAAAACACAACATGGAAATTCAAGCATTTAAGGTTTTCAAGTGCTCGTGGGAACCCCACCTGTAATGCCAACATGGCTTTAAATTTACCTCATTCCTACTGGACTTAGACTTAGTAAATTATGTTTCAACGACAAATAATAACATTTTAACACAATTGTAATACATGAAGTATGGTTTCTCTTTTGTCAAATGGATATTTACTTGTCACCGGGGAGCTTGTATAGTTCAACCAGGCCCTTCAGATGTTTTGAAAACTCGTCGAAGTTCTTCTCCCTAATGGCAAAAACAACCACAACAGGAGTAAAAAAAACTAACAAAAAAACCCCAGTATCGCCTTACAACAAACGTAACTGAACATAGACATGCTAGTAAAGATCTGACATGACAGTAAGGGATCTACTCACCTAAGATGTTGAATGAGCTCCGGACAACTCTGTTATTACAAAAAAAAATACAACAATATGATGTGATCTGATAGTATTATAACAATGTTATGAAATACAAATGTAATCGAATGTGTCCAAATGAGACTCACTGTAGGGTTTTCTCCCTGATGAGCCACCTTGACGTCTACTAACTGGCCACTATTATCCAGCTGCACCTCCACATAAAACATGTCTGATGTGATGTAACATTCTGTCCCTGACGGGCTGAGGTGAGAGCCCAGCCTGTTGAAATAGGAATAGTCAGAGCTAAAGACAGAGCACCAGAAATACTCTCACCGTCCATCAGCCACCATTTATTTATTGTACTAAAGATTGCGGTCAATCAGCGACGGTCGGGAGAAGATGATGAAAAACATAAGACAGCAAAGGAGATCGCTTACATGTTTTGCCGAGCGATGGATTCTAAACGGTCCGTCATGGCAGACAAAGATGAAACTGGAAAAAAAAAAAAAAAAAAAAAAAAAAAAGAGATAGCAAAATTGAGTTCAAATTGACAATCAGTACATTTAGGGTTTTTCTCACGCCGACTCTCGTGTAATGTGCTGGTTGGGTTCGTTTCACCTTTCATCGCTCTCTGCAAGCTCTCCAAGCAGCCATGCATCAACTGGTGACTCGCCGTGTTTGTTGGACCTCGCTTGTCCTGAAACACAGCAGCGAAGAGTACATAATAATCTATCTGTTCTCAGAGACCAAGCAATTTGGTAGTTATTTATGATTGTATTATGTAATTTTTTTAGTACTTCATATTTTTTTTTACACAAAATGGAATTAGATAATGGGAGTCTGTCACACCAGTAAATTCAATTATATTCTTATAGCTACATGGTTATGGCAAACATGCCGCAGTATTAAAGAATACTTTTATCTTAATTTATATAATTAACTTGATTTAGATTTTTATTAACTTGGCTTACCATGGCCTGACGCACAACTTTGAAGGTCTCTTGCCATGGCCTTGAAGCAATGTACTTGGCATGAAGCCTCTCCAATAAAACAGCTGAGCGACTCTCCTTCTCCTCCTCTGAAACAAAGATAAATATATATTTAGATATAAATTGCTCACCACAAAGGTCATGCATCACAATAAGCACAATCTAGTTAATGTAGTTTAACAGAAGCTGATAAATTAAACAGAAGAAAAACATGCAACACGTGGAGTTTGTGAAGTATGTTATGTTATATTAGGTATCAACAGATTGAAGAAAGGCTTTCTTATCTAAATAATCATAACAGAGACAGAAAAAAAACAAGAGATATGATTGATTTATCTAGGGAATCATAACACAGACAGAATATGATTTATGAATGACAAAAGAGGCAGTATGATTTTAGGTGCAACTTATTAAGTGTCAATATAAAAGTAACGAACTGTTTGCATTATCTGACATAATGAACTATCTCACTTTTTACAAACAACAAATGATTAGATGAATTCATCAAATCAACATCAAAGTGAGTGAGAAAAAGAAAACAATGCTTCTGAATGACATGTTATTATGATGATATTAGCCAGTTGCTAATGTTAGGTGAAGTTCTTTATTCACTAAAGCTGTCAACGGTCGATCTATTGGTTTATCTGCCATTTCGTGGGAGTTTTGCTACAGATTCTGTTCGGACGGGGCCCAAGGGACGCAGATCTCCTCCGCGAACACGCCACAACCCGCAGGACAGAACTCGCAGGGTGCGTGTTGACATTCGCGAGCGGCTATCGCTTAGCATTCGTTAGCTTCAGCCGCGACAGCAGGGCGGCTGCAAAAAACAAAGCAACGGGGAAACGCGTCTGGCGGCGTTACCTGCTGACTCCTCGGCTTTGGCTCTCTCTCCGTGACTCTGACCGCTCCCCTGGTGAGCCGAGAGCGAAAGTTCTCTCGCAGGGCTGTCGCACTGCAGAGCTACGCCGGGCCCCGCCGCCATTGTCCCCCGCCGCTTCTTTCAGTTTCCGCGCTTCCTCCTCCGGGCTTCCGTAGTGTTGCATTTTCGGATGGACGGCCAATACACTACTTTCATTCTCTTTTAGAAGGATTTTGAGAACATATAGGTGTGTGTGTGAGGTGGGGGGGCACAGTTTTTCGTGGCCAAATATTTTTTTTGCCAGTTTCCATCTAATTGTAATAGCTGACACGCACACGTTTCAAGTGAGGATAATACCCACATGATACTCTAGGGGGCGTGCGACCACCGCAATTAAATGATTCATGTGGTGCCAAGAGCATCTACCAGATCTACCAAATCTAAATGCAAGGTTTAAAAAGAGAGATCCTATGCATCGGCTCTAGAAAAACAGTTACGTTCGTAGTTACGTTTTGAGCATGCGTGTGTTTTTGTGTTTTTATTTCACTGTCAATTCACCAAGGCAGCCTAAGGATAATAAAACAGTGGATAAAGACATAAACCGCAAAGGAAGCCATGCTCTGTTCAAGCAACCACAAACACACACACACACACACACACAACACCTGAACCTATTGTACAGCTGAGCCTGTGGCAATGAGTGCTCTCAAGGGAGGATTTTCCCACCAACCATTATGACCTGCCATAGAGAGGGAGCAGGGGTGCGTGCACGATCACTGTGTATTTATGTGTATGCAGAAATACATTTGTGGTCATGAATATAAAAGCACACACACACACACACACAAACACGCACGTGCACAAACACACACACACACACAGCAGTGAAGATGGAGAGGGAGCAGATTGGCACCGTCTGAGACAGTAGACAGACCCACAGATAGACTTGAGAAAAGAGGGGAGGTGCTGCTATGTAATTGATGTGCCCACCAGGAGCTTTAGCTGGCTGCCTGGCATGGAAGAGGAGGTGGCCACCGCTGCCAATACAGCAGTACGGAAAGGGAAAGGGAGGCTCAGGCTTTGGGGAACACATTCGTGGGCTGAAACCATGCCCATCAATCAGAGGCTAGTTCACCTTGCCATGCCAAGCGGGACCCCCAGCTCTGTGCCGAGGGAGCGAGCGGCAGCAGAGACCGGGACTGGCATTGCCGCTAAAGCTTCCCCAAGCCTCCTGGTCGGTGCATCGCTGCCATGTTCGAACGACAGAGTGGGCAGAGCCAGACACGGCATGAAAGAAAGGACAGTTTAGCCCCTGGTTTTTGTTGTTTTTTTTTTTTAGAGGGGGGGTCATGTGTGTTTAGAGATCACAGTGTTTCCATCACTCTAATTTAAAAGATGCTTGTGGCCACAAAGTCACCCTCTTTTTGTCTAACATTGTGAACATTTAACTGACTGACCTGACTGATTGAATTCCATAGGTCAGTCAGTTAAATTTTCAGTCGCTCAATATACGAGAAAGTAGGATGGATAGATGCTCTTAAATCCTAAGCAGCGTAGTTCCAGGCCCCTCCACGTCGGTCTACAAATGGCGGAGCACTTTGGCTGATCGTGGATCTAATCTTCTGATCATCTGAGCACAGTGGAAGTATTCAAATATTCCCAGGGACATGACGTTCCCCCACCTTTCGTCCTACTGTTGGGCCAGCAACTGTCCAAGATTTCTATCAACACACATTACCCGCAATCTGAATATCTTTGCTGCACGTTTCCAGCCTTAACTCCAGAGATGAACAGCTTGGCACCCTCACCGGGTTGCTTTGAAGTTGACTACACCCCTTTTTTCCCCCTTTTTTTTTTCCTCGCCGCCTCTTTTACCTGCCGCGAATGAAGACAGCGTATGTGACGCATTCGAGCCTGCAGCACAATTCTCGGGTCCCAGAGTGATTAACCCCGCAGTGTTAATAACATTTGTTGTGTGGCTTTGTGGCTGCTTCACAAAGCTGAGCTGTGCATCAAAAAGGATTAGACTGGGCTCTTTTGCTTTTTTTTTTTTTTTTTCGCCTATCGTAGAAGTTTAAGATCAGGGAGCCTGAAGGCTGTAAACGGTCCAGAAAACAGTGAAGCATTATCAGGACACAGTTTCTGCTTCTGTGGCGCCGAGTGCCTTGAAGTGCAAGGGCAGCTGGGAAGACTAGCTGGGAGGGTGGCAGAGGGAGGGGAGACCAAGAGATGGCGAGTGGGGGAGAGGGGGAAAAAAAAAAAAAAGGAGGGGGGTCGGCCCTATAGGAGCATTTGTGATGAGGCTCATTTGCACAACGGCACTTAATTGGCTACAACAATTAATTAATGTGTTGGAAAGTTGGCACAAAAAGTTCATTTAAGAGGGTTTTAATAAGCAATTAGGGAGAAGTAACCAGTGAGGTAGAAGCAAACACACAAAAAAAAAAAAGAAAAAAAAGAACGATGCGCAGAATGCATATAGGCTCCAGCTAGGACTCATTGGGAATAATGTGCCATATTTGGAAAACAGGATGTGGTTCGCTATTATGGGTAGTTACTGCAGATCCCATTGTGAGCACTTGATGACATGAGGATGCAGCACTTTTGCCCCACACTTTAACCAACCCAAGTGCTCCGGAGTGCTTACTTTCCAAAACCAGCATTGTCTCCTCTCTCCCCTTCATCCTCCCTCCCACTGTCTGCCTCCCTCTTTCTCTCTCTCTCTGTGTATGAAATATCGCATGACTAATGAGTGGAGCAGGTTGAAATCCTGGGGAAGATGTCCTTGGAAGACGAATGCATTTTCAGCAGAATAATTAACTTAATTAACAAATTCACATGCATATTCATCAGCCTATTAATGTCTCCTCTGCGCGGCTTGATGAGCAGTGGGGTAATAACCATCTCATTTGCATAGCCTGTTCACACGACTCCCCCGTTTAAAGACAAAGTAAGACGAGGAAGAGCACAGGAGGAAGAGCAAAGGGAGAAATTGGAAAAGGAGTCAACTAATAGAAAACTGGCGCGAGGCGCGGCGGGGTAACGCGCCGAGGTGAGGAAGTGACGTGGGCAAGTACGGAGTGGCTGTTTATCAGATGGATGGATGACACGAGGGGGAGACGGCAAACATGAGCCCCAACAGATTGACTACATCCCTCTCTTTTTTCCTCATCACTCCAGTCAACCTTGTAAGCCATCTCCCTCCTCCTGCTGTTCATCGCTTCTTTACATCCATGTCATTTCCCCAACAGCTTACAAGGGTTTTTTCTTTTCTTTTCTTTTCTTTATGTTTGTTTGTTTTTCTTCCCATTGGCCATTTCGAGCTGAATCCCAAATCAGCCTTCAGACCTTCATCCTGGTTAATTCTTCCTGCACCTCTCTGCCTTCCTCCTCTTCTCCCCTTCACACATCTCTCAGGGGGAATCTTCTTGGCATTGCTCCACTCCTTTCTTCTCAACTGTCAGGCTGCTGCTGCCGCCGCCGCCGCCACCGTCTCTACTCTGTTACCACTGTCTGCACACAACCTGGTGCTCCTAGCAACACCACCTCTCTCACGTACACTGCACATGGTGAATCCCCCCATGCACGCATGGTGTGTGCGTGTGTGTGTGTGTGTCTTTGGTGGCGGTGGAGGGGGTTGCTAAACACACACACCTCGTGTTTAGTTATTGCCACTCTTATATTTGTGTTTGTGCAAGCCTAAATCCCCGCGCTACAGCATTTAAGCTGCACGCTTATTCTGTCACTTTGAAAGAAAACAGAAAGGAAGGGCCACAGATGGTGATCTATTTAACCTGCCACTGATTCTGTCTGATCCAGTCCAGTCTAGAAACGATTTATTTATTAGATGCAGTGACCATCGCTGCGTCATTGCTCAGTTTTACCTCCCTCGCGTCAAAACACATGACACATATCGGAACAGGTACTGTATGCTAGCGTCAGATTTTGCTGCGATCCAATTGGGCTGCCTGTCATTGTCTTCCTAATTTGTACACATATTCCTCTTTTAAAATTAAAGACTTGCTTTCCCTTTTGTCTCTGCACTCCAACTGGCTGTTTGTAAATGCATATTTACATTTTGCATTGGTGCACATTAAGTTAAAGATTAAAGATTGGAGGGTTCTATTCCAAACAAATATCAGGGAGACAATTACACATATAGTAAATCATTATGAATGCTGTAAAAAAAAAATGCATCTAAGTCTGTTGGAAGTTATCTTTATTTAAAGCAGTATGTACCACCTTAGGGCCCAGATTCACAATGTTGCTTTTTTTGCTTTTAAATAAAAACAATGACATTAATAAGCACGAAATAGGATTCTGTTTTTAATAATATTTACATTTCTGGTCCTTAGTTTGTTTTCTAGATCTGCTACCCCCCCACACCTTTACATTTAAATATAGAGTATATCCAGGTGCAACAGTGAAGCATTCAAACACTTGTTAACACTTTCACACTCTTGGTCTCAGCACAAGGAGTATCTTTTAACTGACTTGTTTTCGGCTTCCATCGAGAATCTTTTTTTTTTTCTTGTTGTTTTGCTGAGTGTCGATCTTGATTTTTACCTTGGCGAGTGTTTTAAATTGGATTTCTCCGCAGCTTCGTTATTGTCCTGCTTGCGATGCCCAAAATCAACTTCTTTCCCAGTCCCCTAACATTCCTCTCTTTCGCTATCCCCTCATGCCGTTGGCTGAGCCCGGGGCCCCCGGCGGGCGCCGTGCACGTGGCTGTTGCGCTGAGGAAGCGTCGGGAAAGGCGATTGAGATACAGAGCATTAGCCAGTGTCAGGAGGAAATTAAAGGCCAGATCGCTTTCTTAATCAGAGCAGAAGCACTGTGTTAAGAAGGAATTAGGTCGACAGCTGCTGGGTTGCCGTTTACCTTGCCCGCGGTCTCTCCCTCCATCATATACAGTACACGCACGTTCCTGACACATCCTCATCTTTTCTCCATACGCACATTTGTTTGTCTTTGCCCCGTCCGCCGTGGCGTTTTAGTTTATTTTTGCGCGGCATCGACAACAGAGGACACAAAAGGCCCGTCGAGCCAAGATCCTGCTAAAATCCCGCCGAACTAGCGGGCAGAAATATGAGCGGGGAGAGCAGAAGGGATGCGTGATGGATAGTGCCGACGCTTGGTTCGGTTCCAGACGGCTCAGTTGTACTCCCATGTCTGATGGATGAGCTGTCATCGTTGAGCTCTTCCATGTACACCTGAGATGAATGGACAAACAGCAGTGTCCCTTTCACCGTCGATCCATCATAGATAAGTTCTGCTGTCCACACCACTCACCCACACATACACACGCACTGATAATTAGATATTAATTACTGCAGACAAATGCCATTATATATCGGATATATAGTAGCCAATAGTGTGTGTTTTTTTTTTACATATTTCCTCACAATATAGAGCTACATTAATAACTATTTAAATCTTTATGAAAACCTATTGGACAAAATAAGAAGGGAACCTGGCATCTGATGAAATTAGGCTCAAAATTCTAACTTTTGTGCTCAAACAAACACATTTGAAAGTCTCAAGTGAATTCATCTTGCCAGAAATACAATAGGGATTCAAGTCACTGAGGTCAGGAGTCAGTGCATTTTATAATGCAATAAATCTGCCGCATAAATCTTAATTTGTTGCTCTAATCAGTTGAATCATCTGGAATGACCCTCCGCCTGACTGCCAGCACGTTCCTGCGGCTTTCGCTTGTTTCCGTGGCATCTCGCGCGGTCCGCAACCCCATGGAAATGAAAAGAACTCAAAGGGCACGGATGATTTTGTAGTTTTCAGGGTAATTTAGCTGCTAGATTGCGTAGATGCTTTTTTTTTTCTTTCTTTTTAAAATGCTTTATGCCATGTGAGGTGAACAGAATGAATCAGCTTATGACGTTTTTCCTTCATTTCAAAAGGGCCTTTGCGCTTCATGCCGAGCAAACAGACGCTCCTGGTGTTGGGACTGTTCGGTATAAAGATGTAACACATGTGCAGGTTGGTTGGACAACTAGGATCTGTATTAACTAACCCGTCCGTGGCACTGGGGAAGGTTTAAAAACATTTAATTAGGCTTTTGGCATGGCTCTCCCTTTTTCGCCTGGAGGTGCTGCAGGAGGTTTTACAGAGTTCATCATTTTCAGAAACCGGCAGATTAAACATTCATGGCAGCGGTCGACCTATCCGATGCGGGCTCGCTCCCGCTGTACAACTTCAGCTGTAATTTGTGCGTCTCGTCACGTCCCTACAAGTTTATGGGATCGAAAAAGGCAGGGTTTTTTTTTTTTTTTTTCCTCTTCTTTTTTTTAATGTGGCTCACCTGCAGCGCTTTCTCATGCAGGTGCTGAATATGCTGAAGGGTAACCAAAGTGTGCACGGTTTGATTAAAGTTGCGCATGTGGGTCTTCAAATCCTCTTTGGTAGTAGAGCGAGGTGTTGTATGGGTGGTGCAGGAAGGCGGAGGAGGTTGGGGGGGGGGGGAGACAGAGAGGGAGAGAGCAGGAATGGGGGGGCAACAGATGGTACGCCACGCTGCGAGGGACGTCGGCTGCCACGGGTGGGGAGGGGGGTGGGTGTGGGGGTGTAGTGGGGGCAGATAAATGGGTGTGGGAGGGGGGTACTTTTCCCCAAAGTGCCAGCAGGGATGATGAGGAGGGGGACTAGCTGTTTGCGTGTTTGTGTGAGTGTTTCTCCATGCGTGCGCTTGCATGTGCGAAGGGAGAGCCACGTTCAGACTCGAGCCCTCTCATCAGGCGAGGGGAGAAGGTTCGCCCCCGCCATCCGCCACCGTCCCGGTCGGCGTCTTTGGGGTGGGGGGGGGGGGGGCGGTTGGGGTCCACGTGAACTTCCAGTGTCGCACATTAGCGCAGGGAGGAGCCCTTCACGACAGTAAGGGTGATGTGGAAATCGCTGGTAATCCCGTTGTTATGGTGACCCCCCCTTAAAAGGAAAAAAAAAAATCCACCTCTTGTCTCCTCGCTGTTAAAAACGCCATTGCATGCACAGACGGCGCACATGCTCGCTCACATGCACATAAACGCACGCACCAACCCCCAATTACAGTATCTGCCTGTAACACACCAGCTTCAGTGGTATATATGGCGCTCCCTATTGAACAGATGTTGTGGAATTTAAGATGCATAAGCACTCCTCCACCACCCCCGTATCAAACACATACACACCCACGCGCCCACGCACACACATAGACACGCGCGCACGTACAAGCCCTCGCTTTTTCCCTCCCCCCCAGCTGGCCCCTCCATGAATGTGCCATGTGGCGCTCCATTCCCCCTGGCACTTCGACTCTGGCTGTGCCAACTCTGCCGCGTCTGGCCGCCTCCAACTGGAAAGACCAAAAAAAATCCGCAGACTCAAAGTGAACTCTTTCTTTGTGTGTGTGCACGTGTGCGCGTGTGTGCACGTGTGCGTGCGTGTCCTCACATTTACTACCTATTGATTATCAAAAAACCCTTATTCTGCCTGCAAAGTGGGGCGGTATGTGTGAAAACAGGGCCATCTGGCTTTGCGCCAGGAAGTTAAATGATAGTTTGAGGTTTAAGATTTTAGGGTTGAGGTCATGGTCAGGGTCAGGGTGAGGGGCAGGGATGGATGGTTTGGATTAGGGGGCGCTGCATCATATATAAGGTCTATGAAACTCGCCACAAAGCTAGAAATGTGTATGTGTGTTTGTGTGTGTGTTTGTGTCTGTGTACTTGCTACTGATTACAAATTCTATTATCAAAGTGAGGACATTTATGGGGACTGAGGACATTTTGGCGGGTCCTCACAACATCAAAGGACTGTTTGAAGGTGAAGGTTTAAAGGATGACCTTAGAATTGGGTTTAGGTCCGGGTTAGGGTCAGGGTTAGGGTTAGGATCAGGGTTGGGGTCAGGGTGAGGATCAGGGTGAGGATCAGGGTTAGGATAAGTGTTAGGGTCAGGGTTGAGGTCAGGTTTAGGATCAGGGTTAGGATCAGGGTTAGGGTCAGGGTTGGGGTCGGGGTTAGGGTCAGGATCAGGATTAGGGTCAGGGTTAGGATCAGGGTTAGGTCAGGGTTAGGATCAGGGTTAGGATCAGCATCATGGTTAGGGTCAGGGTTAGGATCAGGGTCAGGGTTAGGATCAAGGTTAGAGTAAGGGTTAGAGTTAGAGTCAGTGTCAGGGGGTTGGTTGGGATGGTTAGAGTTAGAGTAAGGGGTTGGGTAATACATTATCGATGAAGGTCTCACAAGGATAGTAGTACAAGGACGTATATGTGTGTGCACGCGCACGTGTGTGTGTATGTGTGTGTGTGTGTGTGTGCGTGTGTGAGACAAGCACTGCAACGATGCATAACTTTAGCTGTCATTCATTGTCATTGCAATTTACAGGGCAAGAATCAGACATTTTTTATTTCAAACATCACCCGTTGTCCTGTTGGGTTAGGCTGAAAAAAAGAGAGAAGTACCTGCGTCGCTCTTGTGTGTCAGTGCAGGTGTGCGGCACATGCAGTATGCACAATGTGACACACCGTCAGTCCGTACATCATTGCCTGTGAGCCCACATGGGAATGGCGGCGGAATTCCTGTTACCATGGAGATGTCCAAGCTCATCTGTAATAAAATTTCGACTTGAGAGAGATTAATTCAGGGGAAACTGTTGATTTATTCACACTGGTGGATACTGATGTGCTTTTACATTCGCTCTGATGTCTGAGTGCGACGGCTGCCCGTGTCACTATTAAGATGTGGCTGCTGCCGCGTGTTCCTATTTTATTCACAGGATAAAGTTGAGGGATACTGCCGGTTTTCTTCTACTCACCAAGGACCAATCGCTGCCAAGTACTCTCTGCAGCCGGAGCCGGTTACGGCTCTATTAAAAGAGCCAATTCAAAGCTATTAAAACAGTGAGCTGCACTGATGACATGCTTTTTCATTACAGATGATCATTTTGCAGAAACAGTCAGCCCCAGTCACGCAGCAAGTATTAGTTAGTATTAGTTAGTTCTAAGTTTCATAAGTATTGGATCGTTTATCCATACATCACATGACATCCTCAGAAGATCTCAGCGGTTCTACTGCTCTACTGATTCTAATGAATCATTGCACCTTTCGTTGACCTCTGCAGCTATTTCCTGTAAATCTGTGGGATCTGGGAGAACATCCATGTTCTAAATTAATCCAGGCAATGGTTTTCACTGGTCCTTGGCAATGGTATGGGAGAATACGAACGTGCAACTTCTCTTGAGCTGGTCCTGAGTTTAAACCAGAACGGTATGACATCATCGTCATCAACATCCTCATTGTGACATCGTGACATTACATCACTTTTTTTCAATGATAGTTGGGTGTTACTTATTTTTATGGTACCTGTGTTCACAAACACGTCAACATCATGTACATATGCATGAGCATGTGTTCAATACCAGCATGTGTCTCTCTCTTAGTAACCCTCAATTCTCTCTCCCACACGCGCACGCACGCATGCACGCACACACACGAGCGCGTGCGCACACACACACACACACATTCTCCCCATGCAGAAGTAAGAGGTCCTCTTGTCATTCCTCTTCTGATAATCTCTTTTAATCTGAGAAAACAGACACAGGCTGTTATGTCAATATCTTGTCACGAGGCTGCCATCGGGGCGCACACTCCATTTTGTTTACTTCTTCAAATCCGAGGAGAGGAGAGAGGAGACAGGTTGGCAGAGAAAGCGAGGAAGAGGGAGAGACAGAGATGACAAGAAAGGAGGAATAAACTGAAAACAACTTTTACAGATAAGCGTTCCTCCCAGACAACACTGGGTAATTCACTATTAACATCCTTTATGAGCAGTCTATCCTTTATATTATATTTTTAATAATCCTATCTGATATAAATGAATGTAATTTCAGTGCACATCTACATGGTGTATACCGATTCGGAAAACACAGCATGTGAGGGAAAAAAAATACATACATTTCCATTTTAAATAGTTATAATTATTGCCAGAAGTCTTAAGTCAAGTGATGCATTGTTCACTGACTGTAATGCAGTTAGTAATAAACTACAAGAATGAATGATAATATTTCCTAATTTAGTGAGATTTGACCTTCAAACCCAAAAAATATGTTTTTTTTAAGTCAATTTGATGAATAAGAAATGTGTAATAACCAGCAAATGATGATCAAAAACACATTTAGAGGTCAGACATGTGCATGTGTGTGTGTGTGAGAGAGAGAGAGAAAGAGTGTGTGTGTGTTTCCCTGTGTGGAATAGGTGTGCTTTGGAAACATCTGCATGTGTGAGCAATACGTCACTGCACTCTGCATATGTGTGTGTATGTGCGTGTGTGTGTACGCGCGCGCGCGCGTGTGTGTGTGTGACTGTCTAAATTCAGTGACAGCTGTTCATTAGTCCATTACAGCCCCACACTGCTGATTTCTCAAAGCTGCAGACACGTGCAGGAAGAGACAGAAAGGACAAAACACACTTGTGACACTCCGCACGCAAATATGTTGTTTCTGGAACATTGTTCTGTAGATGTCCATATTCATTTAGGGGTAAATGATTTCTTCTTTATCATGCCTTGCCCACTGCACTGTTTTCTGATGCCCTTATTATCCCCCATGTTTGCATCCATCCCTGTTGTTTTTCCACCTGTTTGTCCCTTTAGTTGACATTAGATGCAGCATCGACTGTGCACTTTGTGCGTATTCCTGGAGCTTTAAATAAGCAAATAGGCTTTATGGGCTCCTTTACAGTCCAAGGAATTCAGATTTCGACAAACCGGAGATCATCACACATCAGTACATTCGATGCCGTTCCCTGAAAGGCTCATCGCGTGTGAATATAACAAAAGGAAAGAACTCAAGGGAGAAAACCAGTCTGTTTCCATTCATCACGTTCAAAATGATCTGTGAAACTTTTATGCTTGAGGCATTCTATATTGGGTTATCCTTCTCTCTGTTATTTACAATATCTGTTGGCAGCTGGAGAATGTTTATATTTCTCATGATCATGGTCGTCTGTGAGAAATGTGTGTTTTCTGTCAGTGCTGAACAGTTTGGTGTCGTTTTAGGGCTACGGTTGGGAAATTAATGCAATCCTATTTACATGTGAAGCATTCGTTTGAGAAAACGATGGGGGGACATCCATTGTTTCATATCAAAAGTAGCAGTTATGGACTGCGTCTTTATCACCCCGGCTACGCAGCGATCCCCAAGACGGAGGACCAGCCAGGGGAAACTGATGAGTTACACCATTTGGGAGGTTGAGACCCATTTTTCGAGACTGAGAGGAGATCTAAACTCAGCTCTTCTCTCCAGCCGTGAACTCGGGGGCTTCGTCTGAAGTCCTTATGAGGCGCCTTTATGTCTCCGGGAGTCTGTGCGGGGGTGGCCAGTGAGGAGACAGACAAGGGTGCGATGTACTTTAAGAAGGTGAACACCTCCGAAAGATGCGACCGCGCGCCTTTGGCGAGAAAAGCGGCGGCGGGAGGAGAGAGAGAAAAGTAGAAGAAGGAGGGGTTGGGGGGGGGTCCGCGTATCAGAGCCGCGATGGACGCGCAATTAGAGAGTTAGAGAGGAAGTCGGGAGCAAAGAGGGGTGAGGAGAGGGGAGGAAGAGAAGCGGGCAAACACGTCGGAGGAGAACAGCAGACAGAAGGAGCGAGAGGAGCAGAGGAGCGAGGGGCAACGAGCTGGATTCAATACCATCTGACAGGTCCAGCTGGGAGTTTGCCCACCCCGCAGCACCGCAAAACCCCTCAATATGGAGGCCAATTACTGCTGCCCGCATGACCGTGGCATGGCAGCATCAGAGATGCAACCCTCCGTGCCTCGACTCTCCTTTCCCTCTGCCTCGCCCGTCTCCCCTCCTCGTCCCCCCCGCACCCACCACACACACACACACACCCCTTTTGCAAAATAAATAAATAAATTAAAAAAAAACCACTCCCGCCATCTGTGCAGAGTGACAACAACCTCTATACCCTACACAAGACTATACGCCGAGCACTCACGCACACTTTGCGGGGAAACACACACACATCAAACCTGGTGAAAAAAATCCTCAGTCAGGCCCCACACACCACACACACACACACACACACACACACACACACCCGAGTGCTCTGGTGCTCCACGGCTCGTCTTGTGAGGGGCTCGGTTTCAGCGGGCTCGTTGACATTGACCCACGGTGAGGTCTGACATCTTCACACTTACGCGCACAAGTGTGTGTTTGCGCGCCTTCGCCCTCTCTCTCTCTCTCCCTCGCTCTCTCTCTCTCTTTACACACTGCCATTGTTCCACGTGCAGTGGAATTTCACCCCGTGCCAGCTCTCTTTACGCAGAGGCGTGGCGCTCGGGCTGGCATAGGAGGTGTAAGTGCATGGTGCAGGGGCACCGGTGCAGCGGAGATGACTCCCAAATTTAGACATCCATGCAGCCAGAAGTCTCATTAGGTGATTTTTTTTTTTTTTTAATTTCTATTTTTTTTATCATCCGTGTGTTATGAGTTGGCCTACACGACTTCACATGTTGCCTTCCATGCGCGTGCGCGCTCTCCCTCTCATACTCATACGTCTTTTGATATTCCCATCGTAGCTTTGAGGGGGATTTCTCTTCCAAACCTTCAGTCACACACAAGATTAACCCCTGAAAGATATTTTAGAAATTAATCCCAAAAATAATTAATCTGATAAATGTGTCTAATCTGATAAACAGGGAAGGGTGGGTGGAGAAAAAAAAAAAAAAACCTCACCAGATGGAGATTTGTATGGCCTGAGCATGAATTACGTTTGTTTTTATCAGTTCAATTGAGCTCTGTTCTGGATTATTTAATTACGGTAATTGCGTGGAAATTTCCCAACATTCATTCGGACAATTACGCTTGAAAAGCATCCCAATTAATTGATTTTATGGACTTTAGTTGCGTCAGTTAAGCGCATTTGTCAGATGTTATTATCGTATTAGCCCTCTTAGGTAATACATAGCTTATAAGTGCGTTATAATGAGGATTTAATAATCTAATTGATATAGAAATAGAGCACTGTGGGGGTTAAAGGTGGTCTCGACGCGCATCCTCCGCTTTTGTGGGTTTGATTAAGCTGTTATTTAACAATATTAGTTCACAGTCGTGCTGGTCTGGATTTCCTTTTTTTTTTTAATTGTAAAAACCAGTCGAAATGCGTCGTGGCATCAACATGAGGGCTCCGCGATCCCCGTGTCGGTCCACGCACACGCCGGAAGTGCGTGACCGAGGGGCAGAAAGCCGGGGGTCTCCTTTTGTCCGCGGACGCTCACCCTCCTTTAACTTCGGACAATAATGAACAGATGCTGAGTGAATTAGGAAAGAAATACCGGGTCCCTCCCACAAGGGCCACTTTGGCAGGGGCTGGTCGACACGTGGCGCAGCTGGCACCGGGCTGCTGATGGTGGGGCTTCTCTGGTCTCTGGCTTTACTGATGCTCAGACATTTAGCGACTTGGCACCGCGCGTCACGGCTATCAAATCCTCTGCCAGCGGCACCTCTTTTTCCCACTAAAACTTCAGTCGAACCGAGAGATCCGGAAATAAAATCCCGGAGCGGTGACTTTCGCCCCCCCCCCACACACACACACACACACACAGCTCCCCCCCCCTGCCCTTTTCTCTGCAATCTTGTTGAGTTTGATCTTTAAAAAAAAAAAAAAAAAAAAAAGGTCCGACGGTCGAAATGCGTTTGCGCGTCGGCGAGACAAGCGTTCGCGTCATTTTCGAGGCTCAAAATGAATTTATCCTGTACCAAATGCGCCTTGAAACTCTTCTGGGCTCTTAATAATTCTTCATAGAATTAATGTATGTCCTTTGAAGTTTATTCGGTATCGTGTAAATCCCATAACTGTGCCAATTGTGTTTTTAGTTTCAAATTCCATTTATTATTAAATCATGTGCTTGAAGTTTTAATATGAACGTGGTTTTGAGGACAAACAAGAACAAATTATATTTCTATAATACCCGTGTGTGTATGTGTGTGTGTGTCTGTGTGTGTGTGTGTGTGTGTTTGCGAACCAAATAGACTGTTGAATCGTGTGTGATTAAAAAAAAAATCTAAATGAGCAAATGTAAGAAATTCCAGTGTTTTTTTATATTCCATGGGACAGCTCCCACCCTGAGCTGACTGCTCATGGGTGCTTATTTCCCCTGGACGTCCCCGACAGCATATGGGACCCAGGGCAGCGGTCCAAAGTTGGAGCCTGCTCCTCACATTGATTAGAGAAATCATCAAAGATGTGATCGAGCCTGGAAGTCAAAGCCACCTCAGATGAAAACCGGACACATTATGAACAGTCTTTAGAGCACCATATTAGAAATTAAGCATAAAACTGAATTATTGCGACCAGGCTGCCTAACATAAACTAATTATAAATTTAGTCATTTCTTAAATTATTCCGCTTGAGTTCAATAAAACTCGCCTTAATATACCTGCTGTCAGATGTGCTAGGTGAGAAGGCCCAAGTCAGACGTACATTTATATTAATAATGGATTTGCGTCGATTCAGTATTTGGAGTATGAGGCCTGATGCTGAATAAGATCAGCGTCGATCATGTGAAGACGTGAAGTCAGAAAAGGAGCTTGTGAGCTACTTTTTATTTCAATTTAACGCTCTAGATGACACTGCGGGGTGTATCAGTGCGCAATAGTTCGGTCAAACAAAGAGATGGTAAGATCAAAAATCAGTGTTGTGTATAGTGGCTTGTGTGAATTGGAAAAAAGCACCAGTGGTGACTTGCATGCTTTATTTTCCTCTGTGCATTCACGATAGCCCATAAAAACGCAAGGCACAGCCTTGGTTTTATAATTTACGGATGAGAAAATGTCTTTTTTCTCCATTTGGCAGCAAAGTTTCATTGTGATTCTGGGTCCAGAATAGACCAGCCGGCTAATGTCCGGACTGCAGTGTGAACTGCGCCACAGAAAAGCGTCAAATTGGATCTAAAAATATAATAAAATACATTTATTTTAACATACATACCATCGCCATCTGTATAGTCGGGTGCATAAAGTTTTTGCATGTGTCCACTATTGAGTATGTTGAAGCATTAATTGTAAACTATTGTAAAAGTTTGTCCACGTTTTTGTATAATTGGTTATACGGATAAGATCGAGTTGCATTTAAATAAGCCAAATCAACAATGTCTTCTTC
This sequence comes from Lagocephalus sceleratus, assembly GCA_911728415.1. Lineage (NCBI taxonomy): Eukaryota > Metazoa > Chordata > Actinopteri > Tetraodontiformes > Tetraodontidae > Lagocephalus > Lagocephalus sceleratus. Next base: position 5,348,936 of record CAJVRN010000231.1, on the reverse strand, counting down.
TTTATGAATTTAATTTACAACCACTCTCTTAACTTTAAATCTCTAATGATAAACTTCAGATGGATTGCGGGATTTTACTTTTGCGCACTGAAAATGTGGGAAATATGTCACTTTTGATTATTTTGATAAAGTTTTAGAAATGAAAACAGCCCAATCGGTGGCATTTTTATTTAATCACAGTTTATTACACATCGTTGTCACTTATTAACAAGCAAGACGTTACTTTTGAAAACCAAATAGGCACGTCTCCCTAAAACATTGTGATCTTCTTTTATTTCACTGGACTTATTCCAGGCCAGTTCATTACCATTATTTATTTACGTGTTGACAGAGTTAATTTAGAGGTCCGAAGGTAATTGAATAAAAACACTCCATGGGAAGCTGCTACAGGCCTACAAACAAAGAACGAATCAATACCCCCTCTGATGGGCAAAAGATCTGTTTAATCGTCCGACAGTTATAAAACATTTTCATTGGTAGTGTTTGTGACGTAACATGTGTAGACCTATACATACTTATTTCTATACATTGTACAACCATGAGATGAAGACATCAGAATACACAAGGTAATAAGCGGACTCTTGATGCCACTTAAGACGCTGTTGTTGTTGTTTTTTTTTCGGTTTTTTTTTTGCCAAACAATATGAAAATGTTACAGGATTGTCGTTATAGGATCGATACATCTCGTTTAAAGAGCTCAGTTGTTGAAAAAAGCATTGAGGTCCTCGTACGGAGGAGCCCTGTCGTGGTGCAGGTGCGCGTCGTGGAACGGTGGCACGTTTTCCGAGTGCGCACCTCCGCTGCGCGCTCCCGAGGACCCGAAGTGGAGGCTGTGGCTGGGTCTCGATGAGGCCAGTCCGGAATAATGCATAGAGTAATGATAGTTCCTGTCCGTCTCCGCGGGCTCCTGCTGTCTCCCGGAAAGTCCGCCGTTCAGGCAGACGGGCGGGCTGTGCTGACCCTCGTAATCCGGGCTGCTGTAGTCGGGGGACGTCCCGCCCGGCGGGTACACGGATTCGTACCCACCGTAGGAATGGGTCCGCAAGTTAACCGCGCCGGTTCCGGACTGATAATGCGGGCTGGAGAGCCGGGGGCATCGGTAAGAGTACGGATGGACGGAGAAAGGGGAGCTTGGCATGTGAAAGCGGGGTCCATCTGGACACTGTTCAGTCAGGAAATTCCTGGTGTTGAGCTGCAGACAGCCTGCCACCAGGTTGGTAGTGGGCTGGGACAGGCCTTTACACAACATCTGCACATAGGTGACAACATCTGGACGCTTCCCGTTGCGTAAAATCTCCCCGAGCGTTAATATGTAATTTTTCGCCAGCCTCAGCGTCTCTATCTTGGACAGCTTTTGGGTTTTGGAGTAGCACGGCACCACTTTGCGCAGATTGTCCAGCGCCGAATTCAGATCGTGCATGCGTATGCGCTCCCGGGTGTTCGCCTTCATCCGGCGCATCTTGGAGCGCTCGACGCGCGCCGCCGTCATCTTGCGCTTCTTCGGGCCGCGCTTCTTCGGCTTGTCGCCGCCGTTCTCGTTGTCGCACTCCTCTTCCTCGGCGTCGTCGTCGTCGTCGTCGTCGCCGGCGATCTCGGACTCGGCCCGGCTGCTCCCCTCCAGCGGCTCGTCGAGCCCGTCGTCCCCGAGATGACAGGCTTCGTGGCCCTCCTCTTTCGACTTGCAGTCGTCGTTTTCGTTGTCCTCCGCCCAATCAGCCGCCAGCCTCTGGACGTCCGGCAGCACCTCGCTGAACAGACGGCTCAACATCATTAACCTGCAAGAGAGAGAGGCGACTTCTTTTTTACGCACACCAGGTGATGAGCAGCCAGAGCCTATCAATTAAAGCGAAATCAACCGTGAAGACCTTTAATCCATTTACAATGTGACATAATCCGATTTCGCGTCCCACGTTATTTCTTTAGCGGTTTCTTTCAAAAAAAAAAAAAAAATACGAGGAAAAATGATGAGGGGAAAAAGTGTGGGGGGGGGATCCCAGCTTCTCACTGAAAACAAGGCCTCCGGACTTACGGATCCTCTCTTTTCTCTGGAATCAAACGGACCTTTTACGCACGGGAGAGGGGAGGAAGGGAAGAAGCTTAAAATATCAAACGGTTTTATTTCAAAGAGGCGTTGAGTCCAGACGTGGATCCACACGTGTGTGCCGTCCTGCGCCCAGCTCCAGCAGGCCTGGCCCAGGGGGGCGGCAGCGCTGTCTTGCTTCAGACGGCCCCCCAGGGGCGCATTAAGAATGCGGGTCCCTCCTCTGTCCTACAAATTACCGACCTGGAGGGATTCCAGCACGGCGAGGCCGCACAGTGGACCTGCGGGATCCTAAACGCATAATGTTGTCCAATTAATAGGTTTAACTTCCCCCAAAGAATCCGGAGAGCCTTCGTAATATTAAAAAGGCCAAAAATGACGCGTGATTTACGGCAATTCCCTTTTCAATAATAATTAAAAACAAGAAATATGATTTTCCTTTGCTGGTCCTGAAATCCGATTTTAAACCACTGGGGTCACGGAGGCCTTATAAAATGTTAACATCCCGGACTTTTGAAAAACCAGGAGTTTTCTTTAAACGGTTACTGACGTTAAAGAACATCTGGAATTAAACGCCGCACTTTAAAGGAACACCGTGTATTTATCAAACAATTACAACCCGTTTAACAAAAAAAAAAAAAGCAATTTTAAAAGGTGGGCGGTTTTGCAAATTCAAAGCACGTTTTTTTTTCCCCCCCTCTAGTAATCTGAGCTCAAATGTGCGCGGAGTCCTTTTTCTAATCTTGTAAGCACAATGTAATTAATGCCAACCAATACCTTGTCAATTAGCCCTGTGTGTCTGTGGAGAATTCTACCCCCACAGTACTGTGACGCGCGGCGCTCAGGAATAACACACGCTCGCACACGCACGCACGCACGCACGCACGCACGCACACACACACGCGCAATTGTGAAAAAAGGGCCGGTGAAAGAGACGAACTCTACCGCGCGTAACACACAGCGTGTGCGTTAAAAACGGGCGGTTCCAGGTTCTCGACAATGAAACGCGATTTCTCCGACTATTCTTTTTTTTTTTAAATCTAATGCTCGTGAAGGTGCATCACTGCCGTCCATTAAATCTGTCCGATCGCGGCTTGCTTGAGGGAGGTGGGGGGGCGGTATAGAGAGAGAGAGGGGGAAAAAAAGGCGCAATAGAGTTGCGTATTTGGACAAATGCAGTTATCTGTTGCCAGTTCCGACGGTGCATTACGCAAAGACAGAAATCACATCTTCATCCCTGATTTGATGAGGATGGGGGAGAAAAAAAAAACGAGTAACCTACCTCGGCGGTGGGGCTCAGTGACGGGGCAAAGCGGGTTTGTTTACACCATCTCTCTCCGGGTGGGCATCGCGTCCACACGCCCTACACGGATGCTTGTGCGGCCGAGACGCTGTGCTTCTGCTCTCACCTCTCTCTCTCTCTCTCTCTCCCTTTCTCTCTCTCTCTCTCTTTCTCCCTCTCTCTCTCTCTCTCTCTCTCTCCCTCCTCTCCTCGCTCCCTCTGTGCTGATGTTGCTGCGCGCCACCCAGCCCAAACGCGTGGAGGGAGCCGTGTGGCACCTCAGAGGCAGGACTGGGTGGGTTACATACCAGCTCTGATGCCAGGCCCATATGGCTGGCACGTCATTGGCAAGAGCCATCACATGAGAGCCGGTGATTGACATGCGGCCGCATTCACAGAGACTGGCTTCCCCCTGGGGGAGAGGGACTCGCCATCTGTCACTGAGCTGAAAGGGAAAATGGAATAAGGAGTGAATGGCTAAAAAACACGGCACTGGATTCAAACAGCTCGTGTTAGCCCCAATATTTTGAGGAAGGGGGGGGGGAGAAATAGGTTAATCTCACATGGAAGGGAACAATCTTAACAAGGAAAGATTAAAACAAGCACACGCGCTTTATCAAGCGTGATCTCGCTTCGTTCTTCAAGTCGTACATCAACACTAATTGTATTCTTGTCCCAAATAACCACACTTGTGCACTGTGGTGGGTTTTAGAGTGTTAAAGCTAATCCATTTATTAAAAAACAAACAAAAAAAAACAACCGGGAACTAACTAGAAAATAAAATGCAGACGCTTTAAAGATCAGAGTCAAGGTGCAATTGCTTAAACGAGTCAATTGAACTGCGCCAAGCAGCGCGTCTTGGTTTGGTGTGCCAGGTTTGGCACAGGTGCGGGTGGGCGGGCTGGTGCCAAAGGTGGCAGAGGCACAGATTGCAGAGAGGGGCCAGAAGATGAGGCAGAGAAAGAGGGAGCGAGACAGAGACAGACAGAGAGAAAGAGAGAGAGAGAGAGGTGTGTGTGGGGGGTGATCATTGCAAAAATCATCATCGTTCCGTTTGCGTTGCTTTTCACTTTTTTTTTTTAAAGTAATATCCAAAGTGTACGAAGGCCGCAGAGACAGGAAAGTCTTCGATCGGCCAATTCTTATACCGAGTGACAATGAGTCACAAAATGCGCGCATTTTCTTTTTTCTTATGAAACATGTATAGCCTATTTGGTTTATATGTAAGGAGCTGAAAATGCTTTCATCATGATTCCGACTTTTATTAGTCGTTTTTCACGTTATCCTCATGCCTCCCTCCTTTAACGACACATTTGGCGAAACAGTAACCATTAATGGCCTAATTAATATTGTAATAGACACAAAAGATCGTTTGGAAAGATTATTATTACATTGACACGGGTGGATGGATTAATACAAGCCGGGAAGAACAAAGTATCGATATTTTTCCCCCCTAATTTTAAAACGAGTTTTTGCTTTGTTTTTAACGTTATTAATGTCATTTGGATCGTGGCGGCGATAACGGAGCAGCGAGTCTGAGCTACGAAAGATTGGACACGGGCGACATCTAGTGGACAAGAGCAGTCAGTGCACGTTAGAGAGAATACAACTGAGGCCATTCCGCTTCCACACTTTAAGGAGTCTTTATGTTTTTAATCTCTCTTATCTGTGCTTATACCTCTGCTTGTTGTGTGAGTTGGGATATCTGCATGATTATATCTTATTGTATTACTATGACTATTACACAAGTGATTTTTTAAATAGGCTGTAGCACTGTTAATGAAAATTTAGCGCCATCTGCTGGTGTTAATATGCATTCACAAACGCTAGTCATAATATTAAAAAAAAATAACCAAGAGGTTACATGAGTGCATTTTGACCTTATGTAGTTGACTGCACTCATGCATCTTTAGAAAAGAGGAAAACCCTTCTTGACTTGATTTCTTCTTTACAAATGATTTCACGTGACAAGTGGCGGCGGCTGTGTCGCAGCAGAGTTCGTTCCCTCTGATTCACGGGGACCTTCTGGCTCTACCTGGAACGGAAACAGAGATCCTGGTTAATGTCACGACCGCAGGCACCTTTCAGGTCCCCTCTGCTTCTCGCCTTGAATTTACATATGCGCTCGGAGGACAAAAGCCCAAGGAAAAAGGAACCACTGGCTTGATAAAAAAAAAAAAAAAAAAAAAAAAACCTGAACGCATACATGTACACTTCCCCGAATTTCCTCTCTTGGTTTATTAGAGTCGTGACATATTCAGATCCCACTTTATCTGTGTGAATCAGTCCGCTTATTATTTCTATGCCGCAGCAACCCCATTAACACACTGACATACGATGTAAAAGCACATTGTTGTTACTCTTGTCTCTTTTCCCTTTTTTGCATCTGATTTTGTAGTCACTCAAGCACATGCTCACACCGACACACACACGCTGTACCTACCGACTGCCAACACTTAACGCGGCAAAGAGAACCCGTTGCCATGGCAATCGGTCTGGAACCCACGATGTATTTACAGAACATATGATGAAGCCTGGCCCCTGGGGCAAGAGCAGTGACTTCCTCAAGGCCATTGCGCAGCTTTCAGCGCTGAGGAAGTACGTTGCACCTTACAAAAAAGTTCTGTGACCCATCTGAAAAGAAGGCAGAAATTCTGGCAGTGCGCTTGTGCGTGTGTGTGTGTGTGTGTGTGTGTGTGTGTATGTTGTTCCCAAATGTTGCACACGGTGTTTTAATTATGCCTATAAAAGTTTCAAAAACAAAGCACAGTTTCATGCGTGCTCGTAAAGAGAACTATTCCTGGAACGAGTCTCTAAACTCGCTGGCTGCAGAGAGGCGGACATAGACGTTCCAGACAGCGGATTAAAATCGCCAGAGACGGTTTTTTTTGGGGTTTTTTTTCAGATATCGCTCAGACATTTGCTGATCTACTAGTTTCATATCCAGCCATCCGAGGGGCCCAAAAAAAAAAAAAAAAAAAAGAGACAGACTATCCAGTGAGTGGCAGATGTGTGGGCGAAAGTGACACCGATGCAGGCAGAGAAACGCGACATTCTGTCGAAATCACATGTCCACGTCGCTCCTGTCACATAAGAGCGTTCATCTGAGGTTGCTGTTGGCACAAACTGGACAATGGGGGATTGACGATGACAACGAATGCTCTCACAAGACATTTCTGCTGGGAAAAAAAATCACTCATGCAGCGCTAGACAGACCAGACTACTTTTATTTTGTTAACTTTTGTGCAAATATTTGTGAAGTGGTAATATATTATCAGCAGCAAATCGTTTCCGTGTTTTTTTTTGTTTTTTTTAGGTATTTTTAGAGTAACGCGTCGAGGCGCTCGTCGTTACTCAGCAGAGATCGTGCACGCTCACGCACGCTGCTCGGAGGGAGGGAGGGGGTGCCGTCAGAGGCGTGAGAGAGAGGCGAGAGCCGTCAAAAGTGAGTCAAGAGGACCGGCGGGACAGATGGACGCCAGTCACTGCTCAGTTCATTTGGAAAAATAGGTCCACTTTTACCGCGAGGCTGCGCCTTTTACGCACGGCGATCCAGTCGGGAGTGACTCCTTCTGGACTTTTTTTTTTGGGGGGGCGGTGGTTGGACATCTGTGAGACGGGATGGACCCGCCGTTGCCCCCTGAAATGGACGGAGAGGCGGACGGGGATGCGAGGAGGAAGATCCAGTTCTCCGTGCCTTCCCCGCTGACGACCCAACTGGACCCCAGGCAGGTGGAGATGGTGAGTGTGGAGACACCAAAACCCTGTTTTGTTTTAGGTTTGTTTTTTTGGGGGGGGATTAGCAGAACTCCCCCCTGGTGTATTACTCTCACTCTGACCTTTTGGCACACACAGTCACCCTGTTGTTGTGTCAGGCAGTTATATAAGCAGTCTATCACCACTTTAAAATTCTGTGTTCTTGGTTGCTGGGGCTTATTTGTCCGTGGACAGATGAGCGTGTAGCAGGATTATTCAGACTTTTTTATTTCCCATGCACTTAGAAGTAATACAGCATCCCTGCTCTTTCACTATGTGTGTGGCAAGAAGAGGAGGAAGTGAGAGCCAAAGCACTGTTAGCAATATAAAATGATGCTTACGTTGAAGAGCCATAAAAGTAGATATAGAAGGCCACATTGTTAGTCATGTGAGGAGGAGGTGGATGGCTCTGTTATGTAAAAATAAATAAAGCTGTGGTTGTATCCGTTCCTGGCATTGAAACATTCCAGGGTCAGTGTCGGTGGTGGGGGGACCATGTTCTGGATTTGAAAGGTCAACTTTTTTTTTTTTCTTTAATCAACAGCATCATGTGAGCATCTGAGTCGGTTTTCCCGGTGGCGAGGAAAATCATCCAGGGAGCATGATCGAATCGAAACAGCAGCATCAGGAAAGAGGCTTTTGTCTCAGGAAAGACAGTTTTGTAGAGTTGCCATGGCAACTTACAGCATAACAGGGGTTGAAAATGAGTCGGACAGAAATCAACCTGTCGCTTCAAATCATATGAGCTCTTTCATGCTTAGCGCAGCAACTGAAAGGTGTACTAATGCAACGTGTTGGATCTGGCTCCATCCAGTGGTGAGAATACAGATTTTATTATTTTTTCCATAGCCAGGCTCTCTATCCAGGGGAGCCTCATACATCCATCAAAGTCATCCAGTGTAGCCTTTGAGAGTTTGTGCTCACTTTCTCCAAGGCCACAAACACTGAGGAGCATTATGACTATTCTTGAAGAAATAAATAAAATCAATAACATACTCAAAGTGTGTAATTGTAAAGGGATTTTTAAAAAAAGCATAAATTGTCCCCTTTTCCATTCCTCTATCACTGGATTTATGAGGGTTGTTTCCTGTGAGTGTGATGGAGACACGTCCAAAAGCTGGTTCCAACCTTTTAATGTCCTTGTGTGGTCAACCAGTCTGAAAACTACTGGGGCGATATCTGACGGTCAGCCAAATTTAGCTCCATTTTCCACACGCGGCCCACAATATTTGCATGTAAATGGAGGCCTGGAAAAAGAGGCAGGGGGAACCATCGGGGAGGGGGGGGTGGGGTGGGGTGGGTCGAGCAAGTTGACAAGGTGGAGGAGAGAAGCTGAGCGAGCAAAGGCCTGGAGGCGAAAGAAACCGAAATATCGCCAGCGAGGACGCCGACTGATTAAAACCGAGGAGATTAGCTGCGCGAGGAGGAGTGAGGAAGGAATCGAGGGCAGGGACGGCTCAATTTTCACCGCAGGAAAGCCACAGGGGCTCCTTCAGCAGTCCTCCTCCTCCTCACAACATCAATCACATCAACAAAAGTGGGATGATGGACAGGTCGACGTGATTATGACTTTGTTTCATACTATGAAATCTATTTTTAGAGTCTCACTTGCTGGGAAACATAAGGTCAAATTGCCACAGAGCGATAGTTTCATTTCCGGTTTCTTGAACATCAAATCAAGCTTGATGCAGGATTATTCACAGGAATATACTGAAAGCTCTGGGATTAATGCTTTCATTGTTTTAATTTATAAAGAGATAGGTTATTTCTGCATTACGGGCCCACCCAGTACGTTCACTGTACCTTACAGAAATCCAGATTAATGCATTTAAATTGAATGTTAGGTAACACTGAAGGTCACGAACCAAAAATAAGGTAGGGGCCACGCGATTTAGTTGGAGTATTATGTAGCACTCTGCTCTGATTGGACCTTTTGCCATGATAGAGTCAGAGTTGTTTGTAGAAGAAATCTCACCAGCAAGTTCTTCCGTTTAAGTATGACTGCATTTGCACTTTAATATTATTGTCTTCTCCTTTCCGTTAAGATCCGGCGTCGGCGGCCGACGCCCGCCACCCTCTTCAGACTGACAGACCCGCCATCACCAGACGAAGACGGCAGCCATCATCCGGTAGGCAGGCATTTGATCACTTGTGCCTAAACTCCTAGTACCAGGTTTACTCCTTATCATCCTCAGCAAACTCAAAAGAGGTTTCCAAAGTGGGGGGTGCGCCCCCTGTGGGGGGCGGTATTATGGCAGGAGGGGCCGGGAGCTACTGTGAACGCTGTTGCTACTGTCAAGTGAAGTCCAGAAGGTGGCGCTAATTTTACTACGACCTTAAAAACATCACCAAGGAGGGCCATTTAAATATGTGAACAACACACAAGTTTCAGTTTGTGACAGAAAAACACAAAAAAAATCTGCAGCACAAAGTAAACCCAGGAGAAAGTAAAGGGTCAGGTTTTTATTCAGTGACCCCTGCACAAAATATGTTTAAAGCCACAAATGTTGCTACAGATTGGTGATTTAACACACATATTTTTAAAAATGCTGTCATTTTTCAGTAGTAGTTTTCTCAACAAGTTTAGAAGACATAATAAGATAAGATATTTCATATAAATATAATAACAATGTTCAACAATCAGAAGTGATAAAAAGATAATATATCAGACGTATTATATGTTATAAATATGATCATAACAATTATTGTCCCATAATACTGAGTTGTGTGTACATAACGCTTGTGTCTTTGTCGTCAGTGAGTAATTCTGAGAGTATTTAAACTATAGGGAAAGTTTACATGTTTGCAAGCCAAGAATTTTATCTGAAGGAGGGGAGTCTTGCTAAAAAGGTTGAGGTTGAGATTCCTTCAAGGTGCAAACGTTACAGTTTGCTTGTTCTCTGAGAGATGTTGAAATCTAAAATTGTTGGATATTTTGCAGCTCTGCATCCGACACAGCGGTCACTTCAGTGGGATGCAAGTGAGTGGGGGACAAGCCAAAGAGTCCTATTGGAGCCAGAAAAATTGAATCTGTGAAAGTTTTAATTCAGATGTGCTCCGAGTCAATGTTTTTCTTCTTTACACATTTTCTCTTTCGAGTGCAGTTCATAAACAGCATACAGCACGTGCAGCATAAACCAACATTCTGCGATCCCCCTGTCGCTTCAGTGTCATGGAAATCATTCTTAAACTCCCCTGACACAACACAAACACTGACAGCGTAGAGAAAAATCTACTGTAAGCCGTGACCTGTGTGTTTCTCTTCGTCTGCAGTGGCTTCTGGGAGAAAACGGAGCCTTGAAAACCAAACTTCCCACGTCCACCTACGAACCGCCCTCACTTAAAGGTGAACACACGTCGTCAAAGTGTTTGTGAGTTGGGGATTTATGTAACAAGTAACAAGTGGAAAAGGAATGTGGGAAAATAATTCTCGTAATTCTGCTGTTTGGTCCACATGTGGAATGTTTGCATCCTAAAAAAAAAAAAAAGGATGCGTCAGTGAGGTATGTGTGTGTTTGGGTGTTTGTGCGTGTGTGTGTGTGTGTGTGTCTTTGTGTGTAGTACGTAAGATTAGGACCAGAGACAGCTGTGATTTTGCTCTGGATCATCCTGGATTATAGGATGGGCAAACAGCTGCATCACAGTCTCGGCCGTACACACAGACTCAGATGCAACAAAATACACACAAACCCCAAAATACAGCAACATAAATAGTGTCTGTATATATTATTAGTCATCCTTTGTCTTCTGGGAATTTGCTCTGTGTAAAGACTATTCTGTTATTCGAGATGTTGTCTTTTTCCACGACACGTTTAAATGCTAAAATGGTCTAAACCATGCTTATCTTCATTTGGGAATGATTTCAAAACCCACAAACCTCCTCCTCCTCCTCCTCACATGTCCATCACACTGTTAAGTATTTAGCAGTTATTATAGACAGGAGATGGTGTAAACTGTGAATAAACATTCATCATGTATCCACTGAAAATAAACCTATCCCTTTAGCTGTCCAGAGGATGGCCCAGGCCCACCTCTCCTCCCTCGACATGTCTTCTGCGGACCAAGAGGATCTCTCCTCTGGAGGGGAAGAAGAGGAGAAGAGCCAGAATAACACATCCGATCCAGGTGAGTCAGACAGATGTTCAATATCAGGACCCTTTTTAAACATCTCACACTAGCGTTTGTGCTGGAGATATACATCCTCACAGAAATCTCCTTTTGTGGGGGTCAGATTTAACAGAAGAAAGCAAACCGCTCAGGGATTGTGCATCGGCAGACGCCCCGACGGAGAAAACAGATCTCAGCCGCCACCAACGGGATGGACGAGGTGCCGAGGAAAGAGAAGAAGAACCGGGAGAATGAGGGCCGGGGGGGGAGACTCCGAGAAGGACGTGCACGCGCACACGGACCACGCTCGCCTGGGTGCATGTGCAGGAGCGTGCGATGTGTGCATGCTTGTGGCGGAGGAGTAGAATAAACAAAACCAGCAAGGACGGGAAGCCGGAAGAACGTGGGAATATTAATGTGCAGCTCCGAGGAGGAAAAAAAACAACAAAAAAAACGTGCTTGCATCTGATTGTGCAAGGAAGCAGGACTAAATTCCAACCAGCCAAGGACATTGCACTAGAAAGAAATTATGAAAATCGAAAGCATTTTTTCCCTTTTAGGTGCGCGAGGTGGTGTTTTCTAGAACATACTGCATGCTGTTTAGTGACACTGGTCCTGAAACACACACTTCAACAGCAATTTTTTTTTTTTTTTTGTAACATTTGGATCATCATTTACAGATTCTTGAGTGCGATAGTGTGATCACATCATGTGACCCAGCGGTACGACCTATAACGCGGTGGAAAAGGTTTGAAACTCTCAAAGCGGAGCTTCCTGTTTTGTCCTCGGACAATTATGCCTGAGGTGAAAGGGGCTGGATTTCAGATTTTAGAGCAACCACAAGGGACCAGATTAAATCTTATCAGACCGATCCAAGTAATCGCGTTTACGCGGCAGGGAGTTTTTGTTTAACTAATTTTCTCCTGGTTGGCTTTATTCCTAGGTTTATGCAACAAGGCGATTAGCAAAATGAAATAAAATGCTGCCATGTCAGGCCTGTCACTTTTATTTTCTCACCCATGAAGACCTATGTAGTATATGATCACATGATTCACATGTTCCATATATTTGTCCTGGATGTCTGTCTTCCTCAATCGGCTGTGAGTGCAAGCCCCATTATAACTGTACTTTCTATCTGCTGCATTAAAGCCTGTATATGCTGGAATGTTCAGGGTCCATCTTTGAGCACATCTAATTGCTGTTATAGTTATTTCACGAGATGATTCTATGTTTGCAGTACACTAAAATACCACAAGGAACTCTCAATTTTCTTTTTTCTTCTCCCTCGGGCGGTCACAGGTCGCTTCATGGAGGCAAAGGCAGGGTACCCTGGACGATTTGCCTGTTCCTCGTAGGAACTTCTAAAGATTTAGGGGTACTTTGCTCAAGGGTACCTAGGCAGTGCTCGAAAGATGTACTGGCACCTCCCCGACTACCAGCACACCTTCCCTCCTTTGTCCAATGGGATCAGTTGGCATGGGATTGAACCTGAAACCCTCCTCTTCCGAGCCCAATCCTCTAAAATAAATACATCTATTTAACAGAAGATATGCATATGTCTCAAAGTTTCTGATTTAAATGATTCAGTCAAAAATATCAATCAATCAATTAATCAATCTTTATTTCTATAGCGTCTTATACAATCAAAATTGTTTCAAGGCGCTTTCCAGAATCCCAGGGCCTAACCCCAGACAAGCAACAGTGGCAAGGAAAAACTCCCCTTTAACAGGAAGAAACCTTGAGCAGGACCAGGCTCATGTAGGGGGACCTTCCTGCTGATGGCCGGCTGGGTAGAGAGAGAGGAGAGGAGAGGAGAGGAAGAAGAGGGAGACGAGAGGAGAGGAGAGGCACAGAACACAGAAACACACACAAAGATACAAAAATACAATATACAACAGTTCGGCGGGCCAGATGTTGTCATGCAGCTCCAAAGGCGGCGATACCTGTAAATAAATAGAGGGGGGGGGGGCAGAAAAACTACACGGGAATCTGCATAACTAGTCTGCTTAATGAGGAGCAGGAAAGGAGAGGAGAGGAGAGGAAACCATCACCAGTGTGGTGGCAGAGGCCTGTCAGGTGATCATGTTTCTGGACCCCGGCAGCCTTAGCCTATAGCAGCATAACTAGTATCTTAACCTAACGATTAGTCGACCCCCTAAGACCCCCTAAATATAAGAACCTTACTTTATACTTCCGCTGACAGCATGACAAAAAAGTTTTATCTATCAAATGTTTGAAGTTGTGATATCGCACATGTTAAAATAGGGAAAATTGGTTCATGTGTTTTTACTTTGAGCTCGCAAAACTATGTATCAGAGCCAAAGAGGAAGTTTAGGTCGACTACATCAACTTTAAGGTCTCAAAGTGTTTGTTCATTTTGAGAGGGAGTACATGATTACTGTTCTGAGGATTCTGATGCTGAGAATGAAAACACATCTGTTCACACCCTTCCAAGGTCCAAGGTGAGCCTGGATGACATGATTCCTTAGAGTTTCCCTGGAGCGCTCAGTAGGCTCATCATTTCCAAATATGAGTCCATGACAGATTTAATTAAAAAAAAAACAACACACAACTAGACTGAACAACTTGTAACACACCAGAGCTCTAGTCTTTCCACCAAATGATGAATAAATTATGTCAGAAGGCCTGTCAGATGAGCTATCCCCAGATGGACTGTATTTTGCAGTAATACTCCCAAAGCTCAAACTATTTTGATTTTCATAGTCATAATTATTTTACATGTTATTCATTTTTTAGTAGCTCAACCCGTTTAATTTAGTTGCACCCTGTTCGTTGATAACTTTAATCGCCCAGCACTATGCGTAGAATTTGACAAATGAGACAGCACATGAGATCCCAAACATTTAAAATAACAGTCAAGTTAAAGTTCTATTGAGAGATATTATAAGCAACAAATGCAGTACTGATAACCCAAGATAAGAAAGCATTGAAAATGATCATTGTTTTCATTCAAATGGTTTATTCGCACAATCACAAATTATATAGACCACGGAATGTTGCTTATAATATTATGAAATGACAAATTACAGCCTTCTTGTTGTTACTGTACTTGTGATATTTGACCTATAGGAGGCAGTGTGACATTATTATAACGCTGCTTCTCTGACAATGAATTAATGGAATAAACGTTTCTTTCTTAGTTTTTCTCTTTTTTTTAATGCTTCAAGAGCGACCAAGCATTTGTAATGGTTGAGGTACAATATATCATCTATAATCCAAAACATAAACCCACCTTTTCTGAAAATATTAGCCATAGATGAAGTGAATAGGCGCAATAATTCATGTCATGCTAATAGTTTTTATCTGAATAATTCGTTTTCTTCTTGTGTATATGCGTCTTTCATCTCATTCAGTCCTTTCTTGCCTTTGCAAAAAACACCCCAGTAACATCATCCACCCCCACCTTCATGTCCTGAGGCAGCGTGTAAACCTCTAGTCTGATCAGGGTGTATCCTTTCTCCTTCAGACTTTCACAGACCTGCGCCTCGGTCAGCGGGACCACGGGGATGGTCACGCCCGGCCCGCCGAAGTAGTAACTCTCTCCCAAGGCCCCGATGAGCAGGAGGTGGCCGCCGGGTCGCAGGAGCCCCCCGATGTTGCCCAGGGCTCTGACGAAGGCGGCCAGGTCGGGGCTGACGCTCTCCAGGCAGAAGCAGGACACGAGGCAGTCGGCCCCTCCCGATGGAAGGCCATCGCGGCCCAGAGGCTGAGGCTGGTGGACATCCACGGGTAGGACGTCAGCGATGACCCGACGCAGTTTGGTAGCCTTCTCCGACCACTCCGAGGGCCTTTTAAGAGATAAAACCAAGAGATAACGCCTCCCGCGGATCATTTGGTTCACCGCTGCTTCATCAGTCACCCACGCTCTCAAGAGGAGCCGTCGCCCTACCGTCGCCCCTCCAGCTCGCAGACGTGCCGCAGGTAGGG
Source organism: Lagocephalus sceleratus (assembly GCA_911728415.1). Classification (NCBI taxonomy): domain Eukaryota; kingdom Metazoa; phylum Chordata; class Actinopteri; order Tetraodontiformes; family Tetraodontidae; genus Lagocephalus; species Lagocephalus sceleratus. The sequence continues at coordinate 5,333,802 of CAJVRN010000231.1, read as the reverse complement.
CGTCCAGTCTAGGCTGCAGCCGCCGTCGTCCTGAAGCCAGTGTCTCAGCTCGCGCCGGTTGGCCTCCAGGAAATCTGTGAGGATCACCTTGTTGAAAACCTCGCAGCCGCTCAGCACCTGGTAGATGGTCGGACCCGAGCCTATGTCCACGAGCAGCTCGCCGCTGACATCGCCTGGAGTCAGACACACGACAACATCGCCTCGGAATCTCATTCCGCTCTCGCAACACCCTAAAAACCAACAACAACAACAACAACCAAAAAAAAAACGGTTTGAGCCGCACTCGGGTTTCTTTCTCTCACCTTCGTTGAAAGCTCGGTGCAGGCACGCCAATTTCCACGGCACGATGCTGTCCTTTCGTACGAAGTCAGCCCGCGGGGGAGTGTAGTTGTACTGCAGGTAGGCTGCCGGGTCAAACCTCTGGTAGGAGGCTGCCATGGCTGCCACGCCATTCTCCGTTCCCTTTCCTGCCATCCTGCGTTTCCCCTTGTGTCGCTCCGGTTCCTCTTCAGGTGCACCCATCACACACACATATATATACCTGCTGTCAACGTATGTGTCATGCCCGAGGCTCCTTGGAGTTTTAAAAGCACAGATAGACAGTCTGATTATTTTTTTTTTGGGGGGGTGATTTCCGTGTTTCTACCTGATAGCATTTGTTTTCTTTCATGCTTCCTGCCTTGAGGCGCCGATACCATCAGGTCAGGGGGGGGGGTTTTCTCCTGGACGGGACTCGATAATGAATTACTCACATGGCTTTCAAGTCCCGCCCACCTGTCACAGGCCACGCATATCTGAAAAATCACGCTACACGGCCTATCACTAGAGAAAAACAGACCAAGTTGGCCTGGGCCAAGGGGTTTATCTGCCTTTTGGTTGCCATTTTACGTGGTACCGAGTGACAGACCAAAGGTCCACAAGCAACGGGCTGATGCTTACATGTGTTGTTATATTTGATTTTGTTATAAGCCTCCTGACGCTCAACAAGTATTAGCTTATGTTCACGAAGAAAATAAGGAGGATAATTGGAAAGGTGGAAAGATAGTTATTACCTCCGCCAAGGAGGTTATGTTTTTGTTTGTCTGTTTGTCTGTCAGCAACATAACTCAAAAAGTTATGGACCGATTTTGATGAAATTTTCAGAATTTGTTGGAAATGTGAAAAGGAAGAAGTGATTTCATTTTGGGGCTGATGCGGAAGAAATCCTGGATTCTGGATCACTTTGAAATTTTCGTTAACATTGTGGTAAATGGGGCCCAACATTTTGTTTCTCAATATCTTGGTTAATTATTGACCAAACCCCATGAGATTTGACTCAAGGATGAACAATGGGATCCTCTATCATATTCCAAAGGCTGATCCGGATCTGATCCAGAAGACGGATTTTATTGCAATTTATATAAACTTGGCGGAGGTCTGCACTCTCCGAGTGCTTTCTAGTTATATTTGATTTTGTTATAAGCCTCCTGACCCTCAACAAGTATTAGCTTATGTTCATGAAGAAAATAAGGAGGATAATTGGAAAGGTGGAAAAATATCAGTTATTTAGCCATAAAACACATTTCCTGGATCAACAATGATCCAAAACACTACAATAAAAGAAGATATGCATATAAAACAGAACAATAAAACAGATGATGAATAAGATACAGACCTAAATACACACACACACACACATCCACACACACACACACACACACACACAGGGGTTGGGCAGAATTAACATAAGAGTCAGGTTCTTTCTACCCCCAAGTCAGATGGGCAGATAAAAGGAGCAAAGAGGACGACGGACACAGAAGAAGAGATAAAAGGCAAACACGGAAAACAGAGGGAAGAGCAGGATGGACGTAATAGAATAATATACTTTTAACCAGAGCAGCAGGAGCCAATTTAGTTATCTCTTGTCCTAGAGGCAGTGGGAACCTAACAGTGCAAGACCAATGGGTCAGCTTAGTTTTCACTTTGTCACTGCGGGGACTGAAAAACTTTTATCCAAACTTTACCCCCATACAGAACAAAATAAAGGGGTCCAGAATTAAAAAGAGACAGTAGAGCAGTAAACTCTGTCATCTGTTTCTGATCCAAGGCCACAAGAAGTAGAAGGAAATGTTTCACTCAGAGAGAATCGTGAGACATTTGAGATGGAAAATTACGAATCAAAAACAAGATAGAGTATTTATTTTTACAAATATTATCTTTTGCAGGGTTAAATTCTGACAGAACTAAGCAAACTCTCAAACCACAGGTTCACTAAATGTGTCCCAGATGCTGGTCACGGCTCCCAGAACGCAGAAAGGACATTTTGTCCCAAAAACGCGGTGTGTCCCGAAAGGACTTCTTTGCCCTAAAACAGGTGGTGTCTTCAGCAGGCCAGACCATCAGAAGTATGCCTCCATCCTGCAGGACGTCTACACCAAACATTGCGGGTGAATGGGGAAGAAGAATCTTTAAGGGGACATATTATAGAAACCTCACTTTTTCAGTGCTTTAGTCCATATATTTGCATATCAAGAGTGCCCCCCCACCCTCTAAATATCAGTTTCAACTTATATTCAATTTTAAGTAAACTGTCCTAGTCTGTAAATGTGTCTCGAATCAGTCCGTTTTGCACTTTCACTCCACTGTTACGTGACAGTTGGGGTGATTTGAATAATCTCCTTCCATACAGCCCCAGCTACCTGTGCAAGGATCCACCTGTGCGAAGCCGTCCCCATGTCTTCTCGCTCGGTGTGCAAAGACCGTCTGTGAGCAGAGCGAAGACGACCTGTGGGCGGAGCTCAGAGTAGCTCATTAGAATTCAGAGGGAAAGGCAGTCAAACCAGAGCTAAGCAGGGCTGTGAAACGGGTGTGTTTAGAGTCCGACCGTGCTCAATACTTTGGGGTTTTTTTATTTTCTGACATTTAGAGATCAAGAATCCACGTTAACTTGCAGAAAAGGGGCATAATATATCACCTTCAGGCAACCATCCCATCAGGCAGGTCCTACCTCTGACTGAAAGGTTGATGAGGTGTTTTTACAGACAATCCCTTCATCTGCTCAGCTCTGAGCCTTAAACTAGACTAAATATGCGCAATGGAAGTTTCTCTGTTGTCCTTTTTAAAACGGCACCATGCAATTGCACTTATCAAAAATAATGTATGTAAATACAATGACAAAACATCTTTATAATCTATATGTATTTGCCTTGGTTGAACCTCCTGTGTAGATCTCAGGAGGACTTCCTGATGCGCAGGTCAAACGATTTGGATGTGTGCCCTCAGATCTAACCAACACCTGTGGACCTTTGTGGCGTAAGGCCCAGAGGGAGGCACCCGCAAAAGTAAAGGGCTGTGAATCCGACTGAATCCCATCCAGACTCCCCCACTGAGCATCCCTCACTCCTGTGGAGGGCCTGAATGGACTGGGAGCCAGCATCCTGAGTACCCTCCTCAATTTCCTCACATGCATGATGCTCCTATAAACAGTGCATCACCCTCCGGGAGGTAGGGTTCCACTGCCAGGTTACTTACTTACTGTGGGCAGTGTATTTGAAACCAGTTAGGAGAGCATTATTTCTGCAAGCAGTTTCACATGTAACACAATTATGCATATGCAACTGTTTTTATTATTTAAGTATTTTTTTTCCCTCCCTTTCTGCCATTCTATGACTATTTGCTGTTCATCAGAGCAACAACCTGGGGGAAGAAACTGTTTTTATGTCTTTATGCACTGAATGCTATTGTTCGTTGATGGTAATTTGCATTGTTAAAGGGGCACGGACCCTCCTGATCATTGTGTGTCATTGGGTGTGAACGTTTTGTGAAAATTTCTGGGGAGGGATCAGGAGCATTGTAAGTGCTTGACAATTAGCGTCACTAGCCTCCTGCTCTATTCTAACGGACTTTCAAGTTTAACAAATACCGGACGATGTCTGGAATAATGCTATTAAAGGCTGAGTCGAAGGTTTCAGTTGTATGTCCCCACAGAGTAGAGGTGCTGAAGGATGTAGAGCAGTCCCATCTTCACTGCATCCTTGACAGAGCTTTTTGCTCGATAAGCAAACTATAATAGGTGGTCCAGGAGTGAAAAGCTGCAGTAGAAAGGTTTATATCTCCCCTCTGGTGAATGTTATCACTTAGGAGGCACCAAAACTAAATTAAAGTAAAACACACACAAAGTGAGCGATTGGCCAAGGCAATCATCCAAGCATTTTAATAATCTCCAGACTCAATTCAGTGAAAGACTAAATTATATTAACCAATGGGGGCTAGAGGTTTGTTGCGAATGAACATTAGTTTTTCAAAAGTATATGAATGATAATGTGTTTGGTTTTACATGAGCCCAGGCCCTATTATGAGTTATAGTAACTCAATCTGCGCATGCGCCAAACTGACCGTCCACGGTTTACAGCACCGCCTCTGGTGGTCAGGGTGAATGACATAAAACCCACTTGTGGCTTCAACTTTAAACCGTTCGCATGTCAATCCTTTTGGAAAAGTTTATTTAGAAATACGAGGCCAGAACACCGACGTTCTGCTTCGCCCCCATCTCCCCATTTCCATCAAATCACTGAAATTCAGCCTCTGTTTTTTTTTTTTTTTTTTGAAACTCTAAAAAAAAACTCTTTTAGCGTTTTACTGTCTTGTAAAAGAAAGATGCACCCGGCGTTGACCGGTGAGCGCAGCGCGAACCGATCTCGATGACGGGGTAGGAATGTTTGCGAGGCTTTCGTGTTTTTTCCGGTCGAAATTCGCGGCGACAATTTCATCGGCGGCGCGCGAGGGAGGAGTCACCGATAACCAGAGTCAAAGTTTTTAAAGTGATTAAAAGAAGGAATAAAGCGGACCAAAAGGTGAGACGTCACAGAGGACGGACGCGTGCAGGAGAGAGCCCAGCGAGAAACGGTCAAGTAAGGACAAAGGCTTGTTCGGAGATGTTTTTCTTTTCAATTTGGGTGATGCGTTCAGGGGCAAAGACGCAGGAGTGAGAGTAAATGACATTGCATCGCCCGTGTGTTTCTGAACCTCCCTCAGACGCTTCATGCTTCACCATGCTTCTCCAAAGACTGTGCGCAAGCAGGAGCCCGCTGGATCTCCAGAGAGGCGTCTGCAGGTCGCTCCTCAGACCTCCGGCAGCAGGCGAGTGATGATGATGATGATGATGTTGCACACGCTGAAGTCTGTTTACACTACATGTCTGGGAAAGGGGGGGGGGGGGTGATAAAGAGTTAAAGCCTGTTCCATTAATTTAGTTTTATAGGATGAAACACTTCCAGTTGGTTTTGAATTTCAAAGTCCTTCATGAATTAAAATAATAGGAATGCCCTACATTTCCATTTCAAGCACTCTACTGTGCGCCCCCCACCTTGTATTCAATGAAGATTTGGATGGGTTGTAGAAAGTTTGGAAAAATACATACTTTTTACACTACTTGATTTATTAAGTTGATTGCAAGTAAATACTTGATGTGTTAAAATTTAAATGAAAGCTGAGGAATAAGTAGTTTGTTATTTTAATATCTGCTAATTTATTGTAGGAGCACAGTTGATTAATGTTATATATATATATATACCCCCCACACACATACATATATATGTGTGTGGGGGGTATGACTAAGATTTTGATTTGCAGGGTGTTTTTTGGTCCTATTCTAGTGGTGATGGCTTGTCTGTCCGTCTGTCTGTGTTCCTCGCGCGCCTCATTGCTCCGCAGGGATGTGTACAGTCAGCACAGACTTTTCTACTTGCGCTGCTGATGTGGCAGTTTGAAGGGCGTGATTATGTAGTTCCTCGGGTTACAGATGCAAGCAGGGGTGGGGTTTCCCCACGTCGGCCTCGCATGTGAAATCAATGAAACGAACAGGCTTGCACAATTTTGCAACGTGTCCATGCTTTTGTGTGGAAACCCCATACACCGATAGATTGATTAATCCGTCGTTTTGAATTTCATCATAACTCCAGTGTCAACACTCTAATCTCTCTTTAGTCTTTACTTTTAAAGAGCTGATTAAAAAAAACGCGCCAATGAAACTCGCAGCTTGCGACCGACGATCCACGTTAACCCGGTCCGAACTATTTCTTCTTACAGTTCCGCGCAGGAGGGGCCACGGAAGCTCCTTCGCGTACCGCAGCGAGCTCCGTCACGCCAAGAGGATCGTGGTCAAACTGGGGAGCGCCGTGGTGACGCGAGGCGATGAATGCGGCCTGGCTCTGGGGAGGCTGGCTTCAATCGTGGAGCAGGTGGGAGGCCACGTTTCAAATCAAAATCCCGAAGACGGGATTTTTTATTTTTTTTTAAGGGCGTGTGTCATTTTTTTTTTGTACCGGTATGCTTCTGTTTAAGCAGAATTCCCAATGTGCAATCCTAAAAACACTGACATCTAATGAAAGGACAATCAACACAAATGACATTTGAGAACCCTCTGCAACTCAACGGGACCTGAGATTTTTGCGTTGTTAAGCCCAGATTTTTGTGGATTCTTTTTTTTTTTGTTGTTGTTGGCATCCAGGTGGCCATGTTGCAGAACCAAGGCAGGGAAATGATGATCGTCACCAGCGGAGCCGTTGCCTTCGGCAAGCAGCGACTGAGGCACGAGATCCTGCTGTCCCAGAGTGTCAGGCAGGCGCTGCATTCGGGTCACAATCAGCTCAAAGACATGGTAAAGGCGTTCCCCTACACTACCTTTTTTTTTTTTTTTTTTTTTTTTTTTTTTTTTGAACAAGTATGTCACAAGCGTGTTTATTGCGTTCCAGTCTTTGCCAGTGTTGGAGGCCCGGGCCTGCGCAGCAGCTGGACAGAGCGGTTTGATGGCTCTGTATGAGGCAATGTTTACCCAGTACAGCACTTGCACTGCACAGGTATATAAGAAGCTTAAACGTATATTGTTAACATCCCTCCCCCCTCCCCCCTTCCCCCTTGACTCCATTTTCCTCCGCCTGTGCCGTCAGATCCTCGTGACCAACCTGGATTTCCACAATGACGACAAGAGGAAGAACCTGAACAGCACGTTGCAGGAGCTGCTGCGCATGAACATCGTGCCCATCATCAACACCAACGACGCCGTGGTGCCCCCGCCCGAGCCCAACAGCGACCTGCAGGGGGTAAATGTGGGTATAGATATCTTTTTGGGAGGGGGGGGGCGGGGCGACACTGGTAGAGGTGATGGAGGCAGTAGGTAGAGTCAGGGTTTATTAAGTGAGGGAAGTCTCTCTCACACACACACACACACGCTGAAAAACCCCTGCCACCCTCCCTCACCTTATCAGCTCCGCCCTCAGTCATTCAGGCATACATGTGCATGGAGGGGGTGCATGGCTCTGAGGAGGAGGCCCTGCTGGAGGGGTATGTGACTACCTTTATGCCTCCTCTACCTGTTCTGAAATACCTAACAAGTCCTTTTGTTTTTGTTCTTGAAAATTCCGCCCCAGTTTCTTTTCTTTCTTCTTTTCTTTTGAGATTACGAACCTCACTCGTGCCACCTGGAGAATCTTCCGCTGCCTAAAAAACAAAATCACCAGCAGGCCTTTAAGGTCTTAAAAAGGGCTTAAAATGGCAGATGGCTCCCATTCTCCCATTGACTTTCTGTCATCCGCCGGCGGTCGTCTGCTCCCGTAGGTGATTAGCATTAAGGACAACGACAGTCTGGCGGCGCGGCTCGCCGTGGAGATGAAGGCTGACCTGCTCATCGCACTGTCTGACGTGGAAGGTGCGCGCCTGTGTGTGTCTGTGTGTGTGTGTGTGTGTTACGGCAGCATCAGTCTAGGTCAGCTGTTAGATAACACCATCTGTGAACCCCCCCCTTCCCTGGGAGATAAGTACTCCTGTGTGTCTTTGTGTTTGGAAGTGGGCTCTGATGGGGCTGCCCAGGGGTGTGTAATCACACTTCATTAATTGTCAGCGCTTGACACTTCATAGATTTACCTCCTCCGCCAAGAAGGTTATGTTTTTGCCGGTGTTTGTCTGTCTGTCTGTCTTTTAGCAACATAACTCAAAAAGTTATGGACCGATTTTGATGAAATTTTCAAGATTTGTTGGAAATGTGAAAAGGAAGAACTGATTTCATTTTAGGGCTGATCCGGAAGAAATCCTGGATTCTGGATCAATTTTCGTTAACATTGTGGTAAATGGGGCCAAACATTTAGTTTCTCAATATCTCGGTTAATTATTGACCAAACCCCATGAGATTTGACTAAAGGATGGACAATGGGATTCTCTATCATATTCCAAAGGCTGATCCAGATCTGATCCAGAAGACGGATTTTATTGCAATTTATATAAAAAATGGGGGTGCCCTTATATTTTGGCCTATTGTGCCTTTTATATTAGAGGTACAAATTTCTAACAAGCGCCATCATGTAGCTGGGTCAATTTCGCATCTGTAGTATGTCAACGGGTGATGGCATATGGAGCGAGATCCAGAAGAAAACCGCCATTACCGAAAATCCGATTTTCGTGAATAACCACTGAACTAAGACACATATTGTTATGATTCCAGTGGCTAACGGTATGTTTTTATGGTCAAGGAATCTAAATATGTAGTCAAATATGTGTGGGACTAATATTTATGGTGGAAATCACAATATGCCAGGAATTGTTGCGCTTGGGCGAGGTTGTGCGCTCTCCGAGTGCTTTCTAGTTTATTTATGTGACAACGCTACGAGTCAGATGATTGTGTAGTCAGTAACCATCATGGATAGCATTTCAGCAACAGTCTATGAGCAAGTCTGTCAACTTGTGAATTGTTTGATTTTTCTGTTTTCTATTTTCTTTTATTATTTTTTTTAGGACTGTATGACAGCCCTCCGGGAACAGACGATGCCAAGCTGATTGACATCTTCTACCCCGGCGAAGAGCAGTCCATCACTTTCGGCACAAAGTCCAGAGTAGGCCTCGGGGGCATGGAGGCCAAAGTAGGTTCGAACTGCTTTGTTTTGTTTGTGTACGTCCAAGTTAAAGTCCGAGTCTTATGGATTTTCCTTCCAGTTAATTAAAGATGGGTGGTGATGGTTTCATGAGTGGTTTAACCAAATAAAGTGAGCATGGAATGTGCAACCTTCATTCCATGTGATGTAATGAAGTGATGCTCCAGCAATATTATATTTACCGGGATTTTTTTTTTTAAACACGTGTTTTTCTTCAAGTAAAGATTCTTCGTTATAGGTCAAAGCTGCACTTTGGGCTTTGCAAAGCGGCACCTCTGTGGTTATCGCAAATGGAACGCACCCCAAAGTTACCGGTCACGTCATCACTGACATTGTAGAGGGTAAGAAGGTGGGGACCTTCTTCACCGAGATCAAACCTGCCGGTGGGTACAAGCGCGCGCGCAGCCTTAAATAAGCCCGCAACCCCGCGTCAAGATCTGCGCTGTCCATCTACCAGGCCCGACCGTGGAGCAGCAGACGGAGGCGGCGCGCAGCTGCGGACGGACTCTCGCGTCTTTGAGCCCAGACCAGGTAAGGAGCTCGACGAGCGCTGTCGGTCGAGGTGAAAGGGCGAAACAGCGACCTCTTGTGGACAACCGTGTCGCCTGCTCTTCTTCACAACTTCAGAGGGGCGAGATCATCTGTCAGGTGGCCGAGCTGTTGACTGAAAGAAAGGAAGAGATTCTGGCCGCTAACAAGATGGACATGGATCTGGCTATAAATGCAGGTATTAGTTTCAAGAATATTAAATGATTTCTCATGTTTTTGTTTTCTTCTATGCTCTCTTACAAAGTTGCACCTTTTGTACATATTATCGATCAGAGGGTGGGAAAGAGATCCATGAAAGCAAAATATTTGGAAAATCATTTTAGTGAGAGCCATATTATATATTTTAAGATGGAATTCAGCTAAATGTGAGTATAATAAGCCTCTGAATTTATTCTTTTTAATAATGTTGTAATATTCAACCATTAATGCGACTTCTGGCGCTGCATGGATTTTCTGATGTCTGTGTAGTCTGGTTGGTACTTGGCGAGGTGAAGCTTCATGCAAGCCTTGAGGCTTTCATCTACTGAACGTGATCGTCGGTTGGTGCAAAGGTCGCGTGGCGTGTGTCGAAGTGCCGCGTTACATTCGACCGTCTCGTTGACGCCATTCTGTCATTGCAAATTAGACACACCGCAGAACAAGGCGAATACTTCGGTCCATTCGCCCTGAAATGTACAATGCTCCTCATCATTTTTTTCTTCTCCCCATCTTCTTCGTCAAAGGATGAGCTTTGAGCTAATGACCATGCAGACTGATTCAAAAGGGGGCGTTTCCCTGTTTACCCAGCAACGGCCAACGGAGGCTATTATCATCCAATTAGAATAATGAACTATTGCTCCTGCAGCCAACTGCATCCCTGAACAGGACCTGAGCAGCGAAAAATCGATGGATGGATTAAAACAAGCGAGACAGATGCAATCATCAAAAGAGCCACACCTGGCTCGCGGGCCATTGGTTCCCGACCCCCGTTATAGATGTTTAACAGAACCCGCCTCAGTACCTCTTCCTCCTTGTTCGGGGGTTTCAATCGAAGTTTCGTCTCCCTTCCGCAGGCTCGTTATCGGCAGCCATGCTGAAGCGCCTCAGCCTGTCACCGTCCAAGCTCAACAGCTTGGCCATCGGTCTGCGGCAGATCGCGGCGGCCGCTCGGGACAGCGTGGGCCGCGTGCTGCGCAGGACCAGGGTGGCTCACAGCCTCATTCTGGAGCAGATCACCGTGCCCATCGGAGTTCTCCTGGTCATCTTCGAGGCTCGGCCCGACTGCCTCCCTCAGGTGCGCCTGGTCACATATCATTTATCCATCATTTATAGATCCCGCCCGCGAGCGCCGTCACAGAGCTCGTCCTTTCATAGGTGTCGGCGTTGGCGGTAGCCAGCGGCAACGCCCTCCTCCTGAAAGGAGGCAAAGAGGCGGCCAACACCAACCGCGCTCTCCACCAAATTACCCAGGAAGCCCTTTCCATGCACGGAGTGAAAGACGCTGTGCAGCTGGTAAAACTCCCACAGAGCCAGAAACGACCGCGAACCATGTCTTTTTCCTCCCATTTAACAAACCGATGTTCGTTACCAGGTGAGCACCCGCGAAGAGGTGGAGGATCTGTGCCGCCTGGACAAGATGATCGACCTGATCATTCCCCGGGGCTCCTCCCAGCTGGTCCGCGACATCCAACGGGCAGCCAAAGGCATCCCGGTGCTCGGCCACACCGAGGGAATCTGCCACGTCTACGTCGACGCGGAAGCCGACGTGGACAAAGTCATCAAAATAGGTGCGGCCGCGTCGGTTCGCCCGCCTTCGGTGCGGCTGCGTCGGCCCTTGACTCTTCACGTGTTCCGTTTCAGTCAGAGATTCCAAGTGTGACTACCCTGCTGCATGTAATTCCATGGAAACTCTGCTGATCCACAGGGATATCCTCCGAACCCCCCTGTTTGACCAGATCATTGATATGCTGCGTACAGAACAGGTGAAAGGCTGTAGTGCAACAACTGAAATCTAAATCTACGAGCTTTTAGTTAGATTAGAAGTGTACAATTTATATACAGCAGGACCTCTACTTACAAACGTCTCTACATGCGGAATTTTCAGGTTACGACACGTCTCAACGGGAAAATATTTCCTCTTGTTACGAAAGAAATTTCAGGATACGAAAGGCAAAAATACGCTACCGCTGCTACTCGCAGCTCGCGGAGTTTAGCGAACGTAAACATGCTTGTAGCTGCTCTGCCATTGGCTATCGCCTTGCAACTTCATGTCATCCCATTGGCTAGGAGGGACGTCAATATGTACAGGTGTGTGTATCCCAGCGTCGTCTTCGCTTAACTTTTATTCGCTATGGACCCCAGGAAAGTGATGGAAAAGTGAAAAAGAAGAAGAAGAGAGCTTTTTTGTCCATACAAACGAAGCAAGAAATAATAGAAAAGCATGAAAAAGGGACGCGTTTGGTTGATCTCACCAAAAAATATGGCCGTAATAGATCGACGATCGGCACGGTATTAAAACAACGTTCGTTGCTAGTAATGACGGCTAGCGTAAGATTATCCTGTAATAAAGTTAATTTTGTTCCTGGAGAAGCCTTGCACTGAAGTCCTACATTTATTCTGTTCTAATCTAATTGTAACATGTATTTGTTACATGTTTTGATGCATTTTTATGATTTATAAAAAATTATGTGCGAATTTTTGGAGGCTTGGAACGAATTAGGGCATTTACATGGAAAACGCGTCTCTACTTACGTAATTTTCAGGTTACGAAACAACTTCCGGAACTAATTAATTTCATAAGTAGAGGTCCCACTGTACTGTATTGACTACCTGCACGGGTGAAATATTTTTTTTTTTTTTCCAATTCCCTCTCTGCGGTATCTTCAGGTAAAGATTCACGCGGGCCCTCAGTTTGCGTCCTACTTGACCTTTAGTCCGTCTGAGGCAAAGTCCCTGCGGACCGAGTACAGCGACCTGGAGTGCTGCTTGGAGGTGGTGGACAGCATGCAGGACGCAGTGGATCATATTCACAAGTACGGCAGCTTCCACACAGACGTCATCGTCACAGAAAACGGTAGGCGGTCCGACATTTTCCATTAAAAATTATCCTATTATACATTTTATAAAGCCTAAATAAAGTTAAGCTCACTATTATATAACAGAACTGGTTAGTCTATAGCCTTTTCACCGTATAATTGTGTAATATTCACCAAGCTGTCCTACACTCGATTCCCTAAACGCACCAACCTCGCTTTGTCGCGCCACGATTAATGAGCAGTGACACTTTGTTGTCAGGATGAGTGCACAGCCTCCCTCTGTGACTCCAGTATAGGGGACAGAGCCCATTTGAAACCTGGAATAGATGCCAAAAGACAGTTAAAAAGACTTTGGGTCATGTTCAAACCCCTTTTTTTGCCTTTTAAGTGAGCCATTACACTGAATCCTTCCAAACTCGTGATGTTTAAAACCATTCTGTGCTGTGTCCGTCATATTTCCCCGCTTCAAAGCCGTGGCCATATTGCATTTGAACACTCTGTGTTTTTCATGACTTGTTTGTTTTACAAATATCAGGGGATCTCGGGAAAAAAGTGTGCATAAATGTAAAGAGATCAAAAAAGTCTTTAAATTGGGTCGGATCGTCCATGTAAAAGCTGCAACAAAAATAATTCAGTTCTTGTTTATTGCGTTTGGATTTTGAAGAGTGTGATGCTACCCTCTAGTGTCCATCAAAGGTACTACAACACAAAAAGATACAGTCAGTGTTGAAGCTCAGAGAGATTAGTTATGGTTATCATGGACTAAATAGATAAACACCTGATCAATGATAATCAGTATTAGTGGAACTATTAATACGTGATAAAGTGACTTTACTCCAAAACTGGACTGACTTTAAACAACAAATAAATATGCTGAGTTTGTGGTTCATGGTAATCTTTTGATTATGGTGGAAGCAAGTGGAAGTGCGTAGACTTCTGATTTCCTCCAGTTTTCTAAGGTGAAGGCCTTTAAGTTAAAGTGTAATGTTAAAAAAAAAAAACATTTAAGCATATCATTTAAGTCTGAAGGATCTGTGTTTATGTTACAGAGGATACAGCAGAGAAGTTCCTGCAGCAGGTGGACAGCGCTTGTGTTTTCTGGAATGCAAGTTCACGTTTTGCTGATGGCTACCGATTTGGACTAGGTATGTCCTGGTCGCAATGCGACATTAAAAAAAAAAAAAAAAAGATGTTGCTAGTAGATTTTCTAGGCAATGAGACACTTTTTAAAAAAAGACTTCCTCTCTTAAAGGGGCAGAAGTTGGTATCAGCACAACTCGCATACACGCCCGCGGTCCAGTCGGCCTGGAGGGACTGCTCACCTCCAAGTGGGTCCTGAGAGGCGATGGACACACGGCGGCGGACTTCTCTGACCACGGCACCATGACGTACCTTCACGAGAGCCTGCCCGTCGGGGAGCCGCTCGCTGGACAGACGGACAGCAGCCAGACCAGAGACGCTGACAGCAGTCTCATGGACGCATAACCACGCCCACGGCTGGTTCCCGCCCCCAACGCCAAACACACACTCTTTCAGTGTTTGTGCATGTAGCCTGGTGCCAGTGTGACACAGTTGTGGCTTTTTTTTCCAGGTGAATCACCGCAGAACCACTAAAGGCAAAGACCATAAATTATAACAGCAAAAGGGTGAAGAAGATGAAGAAAGGGATGAGGAGAGTGGTTAGGTTTTTACTTTTATATTTTTAATGTGTACATTTATAATTCTCTTAAAACAAAAGTATATTAAAGTTTTAGTATAACTAAAACATTAGCCTATTATATTAGCAATTCATTTGAATATTTGGACTTCCTCTTTAATTCAGGAACGCTGAGGTAAATTCATTGATTTTACCTTTAAAACTATTGATACTATATATGATTGTATGTTTACAATATAATGACGCCGGGATGAAATCCTCATGTTTATTATCAAACAAGATTTAGTCAAAAATGATTACTTCTGAATACCTCGCTGAATACTTATCCACCAAATTAAAATGCCTCGGCACACAAAATCAAATCTACCCTGTTGAAAGCTTAAACTTTTGTGAGATTGTGCAATTGCACTTGTGGTAGAAATGAAATCAACAATGTTTTTTTTTTTTAATGAAACGACATATCACTGACATTTACAAAATACCTCATTCACCGTAAAACTGCCTCTTAAGAGCTGTGGGAGACATTGAAGCGCTGGCAACTTTGCTTTTATTGAATTTCATGTCATTGATATTATAAATTCAGCATTTTCTTTAAATGCCAAAGGACAAGAGACTAAATGTGACATTAAATGAGATGCTAATTTCAGCATCAATGTGAATCAGACTGCAACATAATGTTGCAAAGCATATTTTCGTCTATTTAATTGCGGGATTCTTTTTTCCAAACTAACATTTCTACGTGTTTCTGGATGCTTGTATGTTGATTAAAAGAGGGAATTTGACTGTAAAACAAAGCTTTTATGTTATTTATTATTATTTTATTGCACGTTTTTCTCTTCAGCGCTTCCTTGTGAGGCCCATGTCGGTGCTGCAGCAGTAATTGACAAGCTGCCTCCGTCAGGAGAGAGAACGCGAATGCCTTAAAAATTAAACTCCTCATCAATCCAGCCTGAAGTCTTCCAATGCAATCTCAAGGACAGATATTAGTTGTTTAATGACAGTAATATTGAATAAAAAAACATCAAAAGCACTTCTGTAGATTTGTTTCCTACCTTCTTTGATTTTTGCGGCTGAATTGTTGAGATTTTTTTCTTTTTTTTTTTTCTTCTTCTTTAACGTGCGCGTTTCTCTGTCCCGGCAGCCGCCTTTCTACTTTCACAAAGAACACAAATTAATGGGGGAGAAAAAAAAAAAACTGTACTGATCTGAAAAACAGATGTCTAAAAAGGGCCTTTTTAAAGTTGCCCATAGGGGAATTCGCATTGCTGGAAGTGGGGCAGGGAAGATGGAAGACAATACTATAGAGGTTTAATTATCCAGCCATCAGAAATGAAAAGAGGGAGAAGGAGAACTGAGACTAATAATGGAATCACAGGCTGATGTTCTTGGTTTCATTTTCTTTCTCTTTTCTGGCATCTAAAGAATTCATTCTCCAAAACGCACTACTTACCCTTCAATCAGCCTCCCGTCACCAAGTCCAAAGGGTTCAGAGATGAAGCGCGAGACAAAACTCGGATCCCGCGCTTTTGTCCCCGTTTTTTAGCACGCCAGACAATTGAAAATACCATCTGAACGACTGGAGGTAGAGACGGGAGCGATCCAGGGACGTCGAGTGGCGCCTCTTTGATGCTCAGAATTGTATTTTACAATATTGTTATCATCAAAGTTGATTTCTTATAGTCACAGAAGTGGTTCAGGTGCAGACGCATTAATACCCAGTTGATGTATTTATGCTGTTTTTCTTGTAAGCGATAGCGTTTCACTGAGGAGCGTCTGGCTTTGAAACGAAAGGAGGATGAAGCCAACTAAAGCCTCGGCTAAAAACGACAGCAAGAGGCTGCGATCCGTTACGAGATTCTTAAAACTCTCGGTAAAAGAAGAAGAAGAAAAAAAAAAAAACGTGAACCTTTCCGAATGCAGACACCTGAATCCTGTTTGGTCGTTTCCGATGATGACGTTAGCACGGATTCCGGGACGTTAGCGCAAGAGCCGAATCAGAGGGAGCGCTTTTTAGGCGGGCGACGCTAGGCGAGAACCTGGGGAACGTGGCTCGGCCTGCGTCCGTCTCCACTGTCGCCCGTCTCCGCTTGCTCCCCCTGAATTTGGACGATGGCCTCGGCCTTTTTTTGCGACTTCGAGCTCGCTCCCGGGGCCGAGCTCTTCCCGCGCTCCGACCCCCCCCCCAACCGCCACCGCCACCGCCACGCTGACGTGGCGATGACTGCCTGCCGCCGCTATCGTCGTTGCTATTTGGCATCGTTTATGGTCGCGTGACAGCGCGTGATGAGGGAAAAAAAAAAAAAAAAAAAATCCACCGGACCTGTTCGGCAAAGCTGACAGTGCTTTAATTGGACATTACTCAAGGCCAAAACTCATATTTCTTGTCACGCTTGATCTTGCGAGACCCTCAAATGCACTCCCTGCTGGGCTTCAAATTTTTCCGAATCAATAATTAATGGTCAGTGTTACTTATTCATGTGTATCTTTGCCAATTACTCAGCGTCTAATTAACAATTTCAATAATTGATATTTATTTCTGAAAGGGCTTCGCTATCTGGAGCTGATGAAATATGCATGAGCGGGG
Organism: Lagocephalus sceleratus; assembly: GCA_911728415.1. Classification (NCBI taxonomy): domain Eukaryota; kingdom Metazoa; phylum Chordata; class Actinopteri; order Tetraodontiformes; family Tetraodontidae; genus Lagocephalus; species Lagocephalus sceleratus. The sequence goes on along the minus strand of CAJVRN010000231.1, from coordinate 5,317,098 downwards.
ATGCGGCCTGGGTTTTGTTTTTTGTTCTGAGAGAGCTTGATCCTCGGGGCTAATATCAGGCCACTTTGACTCCAGCTCTTTGAGTTGGCGCTGGCCCTGTGATGTGGATCTAATATGGGCATCTTTCATGGACCCCGGCGCGCTCACTCGGTACCATGTGATCTCATAAAGACTGCTACATTCTCATCCTCAGATACCCTTTTTTCCGGTCTTTAATATCCGCGTTCAAAGCCCGAGCTTCTGTATCCTTGATAATTTTTTCTTTGTGTATGCGGAATGACAATATATTACAAAAAAAAAAAAAAAAAAAAAAAAAAAGCGCGGAAACTCTCGGTCTTCGGAGGACCTCGGTGGTTTGACTTCTGGATCGAACTCTGTGGCTGGATGAAAACTAAAGTTCAATTACCATACAAAAGAGATTTATGAAAAAGCCATATTCCCATGATCTGTCTTACACTGACAGCTGTAGTAGGTAATAGAAAATTAACAAAGGCTCCCTTTAGTTGACTTTCATCAAGTTTTCATTTATTGTCATTCCAGTAGGACAGGAGGTTGGGGACCGCCGCGGCAAAACCGTTTTGCTGGGGGGACAACCAAAAGAATCTTTCCCTTCCTTGTTTTTCACCGGGACCTGGGGGGGGAAGCTTCACCGAACAAAGCAGAGCAACCCAGCAGAACCAGAACCCCCCACAGAACCCCATCGAGGTGCGATTTCAGGTTTGGACGCCACAAATGGGGAGACTAACGTTCAAACAGTGAAGCGGAGCGGAAGGATGGGGGGGTGTGGGGGGCCTTTGGGTGCGAGGGATCGAAAAAATAATAGGGGTTGGGTAGGGGGTGGGTGGGGAGGAGGTGGGAATCAGTTAAGCTCGGTGACCCGCCTCAGAGACCCGAAGGTAGAGCTGCTGCTCCCCCACTCGCTGTGCCTCCTGTACTCCCCGGGACGCAGGAAGTACTGGCGCCCCCGGTAGTTGGGGTGTTCGTGCAGCATCCAGTAGCCCTCCAGGACGTTCGCGGAGGAGATGTCACGGGTGTGGAAGCGCTCGTGGAGGTCGGGGCAGTCGTCCATCAGCTCCAGGTTCTGGCCCGCGAAGTCGGAGCGCTCGAAGATCTTCATCCTGTAGTTGCCGTTGTACTGGAGGAGGGGGGGGGCAGCGTTGGGAAAGGACAACAATCACAAACGGAGCCTTTTCCTCATAACCCAAAAAAGGTCACAAAAAGGTCGCAACCCCCCCCCCCCAACCCCACCCCCAGACTCACAGGCGGCACCATGCGGCAGGAGCGGATGCAGTCGTTGAAGCCCGCCCATCGCTGGTAATCGGGGTACTCGCCCTTGTGCAGCATGTACTGGTACCCGCCGTAGTTGGGCTTCTCGTAGGCCACCCAGCAGCCGCTCTCCACCCTTATGGAGTTGCAGCGGCTGAAGTGGTTCTGCATCTCGGGACAGTCGCTGCTGCACTCATAGTGGCGACCCTGGAAGTTCCTGTCTTCGTAGAAGATGATCTGACGGGTTCAGACGACAACCAGAGCGTCACGCGACAGAGCAACGCACGTTTTACGCGCCTTGAGAAGAAAATCCACCTCTGGATCTCTTAGTGTGAATAACATGCTAGAAGAATCCTCTTGGTGCTTTGTCAGGAAAGACTTTTGAAATACAGAAGCTTAAGGGACTAAGAATCGAAAGGATTAATCAGAAGCAAAAAGAGGCATCAAATAATTATAAACCAAGTTATATTTAAATAAAGAGGAAAAATCCAGCCACCGCAGGATTATTGATAAAGCAAACAAACCAGCAATACTTTTTTTATAATGAATGATCGCTCAATTTAGAGTTCCGTGCTTTTTGCATTAACCTGATTTTATGATCCTACTTTTTCAAATTTGATTAAAAAAAAAAAAAAATTCTATGTAGCAAATCTTACCTTGGCCATTCTATCTGCGTTAAGGTCAGACCAGACTAGTTGCCGGGCTCTGCCAGAAGTCTTTATAGACCCGGCCGGGATCAGGCTTTTACAAACGGGAGACAAAGCTTCGGCGCGTCAGCACAGTTTGGCTCTATAGAGGACAAAACACCGTAGGTCTGGCGGGCCGCGGCGGCCGCTTTGTCCGTTAAACCTCTGTCTGTCGGCAGCAAAATACTGTACACCTGCACTTTCTCAAACAGCCATAATAAGAGTTGCTGGAGTTGCCCAAACGGAGCGATCGGATGTGAGCGAAGAGCAGTTGTTTGTGCCAGCAGGGATTTGACAGCGATACTTCAGTTAAAAGCAGGATTTTTAACATCTGACAGATGTTTCACCGTTGTTATATTATTATTCGGCCCTATTATTTACTTTATATATATACACTGCTAGATTTACTTCCGTGGTATGCTACGCTGAAATGTTCCAATAAGCACGAGGAGGCTGGTGGTTTCATACTGAAAGCTTTTTAATGGTGTTTTTGCCGTACACACAGTTTACATGAGAGTCCGAATCCTTCTGAAGGAACCGACCATGGGGTTGTGGCAGCCCCAGTCGCCACAGGCCCTGTACTCCCCGGGGCGCAGGAAGTACTGTCGTCCCTTGTAGTTGGGGTGCTCGTAGAAGATCCAGAAGCCTTCCAAAATGTTGCAGGAGTAAATGTCGCTGTAGCGGAAGCGCTCGTACACGTTGGGGCAGTCGTCCAGGAACTCCATCATGTTTCCCAAGAGGTCAGGCCTGTTGTAGATCCTGAGCTTGTAGGATCCTCTGTACTGTGTGTCAGATGAAGAGAGAACGCGGTTATCATTCCGTGTTGGTAGGTGGGAACCCTAGAGAGCACTTTAGTTGATCCTCCTGCCCTCGATTGCTTTCTTGAACTTTAAATTCAAGTCAGCGTTGGTACTATTTTGCTTCTTTAAGTAACTACAGATTAAAATGTGCAACAACTCCTTCAGAGCATGACAAAATTAGATCCCCCCCCCTCTTCCCTGAAGTACCAGAAAACACTCAATGTGCCTAACAGAATTAAAATGAAGACACCGGGTCTTATGGGGGGCATGTCATATTCCTTTTAAAGGCTGACTTGGTCTCCTTGTGGGCTTCGCAACACAGACTTTTATGCTATGAACTGTCGTAGTATCTGTAAATGACATCAAAAGGCCCGTGATTGACAGCTATTTCTGAAGCACTTTTTGATGTACAAGGTGAGAAGTGGGGATGGGGGTGGGACTACCAGGCCTATCTGTCTATTTGATTGACTTACAGGGGAGAGCATCTGGCAGGAGCGCACACAGTTGTTGAAGCCCATCCAGCTGTGGTAGTCGGGGTACTCTCCAGGGCCAAGAATGTACTGGTAACCCATGTAGAAAGGCTTCTCATAGGCCACCCAGTGCCCGCCGCTGACACGGATGGAGTTGCAACAGTTGAAGTGCCTAAAGGTATCCATGCAGTCCGTGTTGCACTCCCAGTGACGGCCCTGGAAGTTACGCCCTTCATAGAAAATAATCTTGAAAGGAGAAAGAAACAAGCGTGAGTCAGAGAGAAATGGTGCAGTACTCGCATCGCGCCTCCAGGGGTCACTGCTCTCCCTTAAACAGCATCGGCCCTCCACCATCTTCTGCTCCCTGCTAGATTGTTTTCAGTGCTCGGCTGAGCAGACTGTCAAAGGCTCCAGTTTAAGGAGACAGAAATTGTTGCTGTCATGCAGATACAATGAATCTGGCATCTTTGTGTAAAATGTAAATTGTTGATCTCCACAGACATTCCCTCTAAAACACTTATATGTGCTTTCCACTCAGAGCTGCACTACAAAAATCTTATTCTTTTTTTTCCCTTCCTTGTATGAGAGTTGAAATGTTAAAAAAAAAAAAAAAAACAGCCAACCGACCAAAAAAAAACAAAACAAAACACGCAATTCCCCTCTCTTCTTCCCAAACTTCCATCTATATTATTAGTGAGCTCGTACCTTTCCCATGGTTACAGCACTGTGGTTCTAGCACCATGGCTCTAAATGCAACTGCGGGTCCTTTTATACCCTCCCTCGTACGATGTGGCCTCTGACACGTCAGGGACCACTACTCTTTACCTTTTCATATGGTGACCACCGGCCCTTTTGTCTGCCAGCGTGGGTAAATGATCTCGTCGCTGCTAGAGTTTACCTATAGAATCAACACCCCACCCTCCCCACAACAGACGCCATACAAGTGCTACTCTGCGTTTCTGCGACCCTTGTTCTTTCACAACCTTGTGATGCAGCTTTTGAAATGTCACACAAAGGCCTTTTAGGTATGTGGCCCCCCATCCACAATGCCATTAACGTGTACTGTCGGTTAGGTGTTTTGTTGTTTTTTTTTTTGTTTTTTTTTTTTAGTTGTTGTTGTTGGTTTTTTTTAAAAACTTGCTTGTGTGGAGAAACGCTCTTTCGTTCCCGGTTGCGCGTTTCTCAATTTGTAATTCAATTCAGTAGCGCTGATAGCGCGGAGGGAGTCAAGTTTGGCGCTGATGTAATCTACAGTGATCCGCTTGTCTGTTTTTACTTCCATAGCCTGCAGTTGTACTGTGATGCCAGACGGGACTGACCTGTTTGCCGATGCACAGACAGAACTGCTTTTGTGTGCGCGCCTGTACACACAGGCGCGCGATACCAAAGAAGTGGTTCTGGGCAAATGTTTGAGTCTTTGTATAAAATCATAGATGTTTGGCGTGGAGTCTTTGGCTTGCAAGCGTAGCCCAAAGCGGCAGGGAAAAGGCCAGAAAGAGTTGCCGCCATGCCTTGTGTTTCCAAAGCCCAGCTGATGCTAGAAAGGTCAGTCTCATCCTTTAGCCTTTTATCGTGATAAAGGGCCCGTGCCCCCTCTCCACTTTGTGCGCTTTGGTGCTGCCTTTGTGTAAAAAGAGACAATTGTTTCCAGAGAGTATAATAGTCATTCTGTTCACGGGCAGGAGCGCGCCTACTGTAGTCTATATCCAGTGCCACATGACGCCGTCTCCGTGTTAAGGAAACAGCGTTGATAAGCTTCCGCCCCTTTGATCATTCATTGACTTGAATCTCATCGGCTTCGGCAGCTTTCATGTCTGAAGCTGTGCTCTTTTCCTATGACATAAGTAGATCATTGATATCCTTTCATCACAGCACGCCACGTAATTGTGGCAGATTATCAGATGGGATGTTGTTTTTTCGTTTTTTTTTTTGTGTTTTTGGTTTCCGAACAAATATTTACTCCGGGAGGAACGGCTTTATCAGAACATATAAGGAACAAATGTTTAGGTTTTCCCTTACATCTTCATTCATAGATTAATAATCGCTTTCATCCCCCGCGATTGAATGTGAGACCTTTGAGCCCTGTCTTGATGTGAAGGGGGCAGGAGGTTGGCATCCTCTGGCTGGTAAGCGCTTGTTCAGGTTGGGTGTGATTAAGTAGGAAGTGTTTTGCTTTTTAAGGCGTCTTTCAGGAGGCCTTGATCCGTGCTTCACCCACGTGTAGGCCCTCTGGTGCCTGCTCGCCTTCTTTTAAAATTAAAGGCTCGGAAAGGCTTTTCATTCTCAAGAATCGCCCGCGAGTTGCACAAAAGTGGCCGGTCCCCTACCTCGTTCTGCACCTCGGCCCTTGATACCACCCCCCCCCCCCCCCAGTGGAAAAGCGCGGATGTCGCGCCATTGGGTGGCCCTCCCCCGGCCCCTGGCCGAGGAGAAGCGGACCCTCGGAGGTGACGAGCTGCGTCGAGCTTCTATAGAGGAAAGCTTCCTCATCGTCGCCGTGACTGTTTTCGTTTTCATCAGCACACCCTCGCTCATTAGTTGGGGACCTTGGCTCTCTGCGTGTGACTGTGGCTTCCAGAGGGGGAACCTTGTTTCACTCTCAAATGATCATCTTTAGCTGTGCTACAAGACATCTCCTCCCCACCCTGAAGGGGAAAGTAACATCACAGAGGCCCTTGCCTGCTTTCTCAGTTCCCCCTGGAGGAGAAGAAAGCTACCCGCTGTGGAGCATTCCACTCTTCATCTCGGAATGACGGAAGAAAAGGAAAGGCGAGGGGAACGTGGTGGGGGGGCTGCATTTGCAGCTCCATTGTGTCCGAGGGTCTCATTGTGCAATCTGTGTAATCACCGGGGAGATGACGACACTCTTAGCCTGCAGAGTGACTTGTCGGTTGGGGACCTCTGTGATTGATGCGCGCCCCACCGAGACAGGAAAAAAACTTTGACGGATAGCAACACCAGAACTAGTTAACTTCCAACCTTCTTCATCTGACTGGCTTCCCAAAGAGAAACCCATTCGAAGTGCTGATACCTAATTACAGCCCGAAATGCACAATTCACTCGGTAAACCGCGTCAGACGTTTTTTTTTTTTTTTTTTTTAATTCTCAACCAACCATCTCATCTTCATCCCAACCGCGATGTCTTTGACCCGGCGATATACAAATATTCTCACCCCTACAATGTTGCGCAGAGAGATAGGAGAGCAGCTGCGCCTCCAATGTTCTCTTTTTACTAAACAGCCATTACAAAAACACTGTCATTCCGAGGTGTAAACAAGGGGTCCGCGTGAGTTTTGCTCCTGAGAAATGGCTAATCTGGTGCAGAAAATATGGTATGATCGGAAGACTCTTGCCAAAAAAAAAAAAAAAAAGCAAGCCTCCTGTACCGGGAGGAGAATGAGGACCTCTCTTTTTTGCTGAGAGATCATCCTCTCCATTCTTTCCGTCAGAAAATCTCCAGGCATCCTGCCTCTCTTGTCCCTGCCAACGCGTGGGCTCTATCGGGATTGCCAGACGCAGGAGCCACTATGAGCCCGTGCCAGGGCCAGGATTTACCGCGATGCGTCTGATGTGCTCCATCGTTTTGCTGGGAGGATAATTAAAAGAGGAAATGGTGTTGGAAGAACAGAGTGGCGAAGCAGGAGGAGGATGCTTGGACCGAGCAAATGCATGCAGCTGTCAATTATGCCGAGTTGTTGTTGCGCTGCCCCCCCCCCACCACCACCACCACCACCACCACCAGTCTCTAAGATGTGTCGGAGCGCTTCTCCATCAGGATTTAGTTTTTAAGTTTTTTTGCGGAAAATCACTCCCGACATGTAATTAAAAATAACATTTAGGCTAATTAAGAACTCCTCTCAGCAATGAAATCACTGCAAAGTTTGCCTCTTTCTCAACTTGACCCACAGTTGGTCCATCTAAGTCCACTGTGAAAGAAAACTCTTCACGACAGACAGCAAATGACGGTTCACGGGCACACCTTCAACTGGTGGCCCCATGAACACCTCTGGTCTTGAGAGGGGAGTGAACTCTGGTTTACTTTATGGTCCGCATGTGTCTGCATTCTCTCTATACATTGATCTTACCTTAATGACCAAGTTCATAAAAGTAACCCAAATCAGATGACATGGTTTATTAATGATGTACAACCATTTTAACCTCCTAAGACCTGCCGTCCACATATGTGGACATTAGATTTTGGGTCACCTATAATATAAAAGTTAATTCTTCTTAGTATGGGGCCAAATGTCCACATACATGGACCCATAAACATTATATTATTACACATTTAGATTGATTGTCCCTGTATGGACATCATTGTCCCCAAAAACCACTTGTTTCAAAATATTGTTAAAGCACGATTCTCAGTCTTTATACTTATCAGGTCCAATAATCCTAAATAGCAAAGACGTATTAAGAATGTATATCAGAAAAGAGCTCGGGTCTTAGGAAGTTAAACAGCAATCGGGGCCTTTCACATAAACAACTGTCAATTATTTAAACATATTTGTGTTTGAGCAACATCTACTGCTACTACAAAACGCACAGACAATTAGGTCCCAAAACAGGTCCCTCATTAAATATATATTCAGCGCTTAAGCAGTAATAACAACATAATGGTTTAACATTAAGCCACTTAAAATTTGAATTATAAACTCAAGTGTTACAGGTTTTAAATGAAATTACATATTTTGGGGACATATATGTGAAATGAGGGCCTATTCTGGAAATTTCAGGCATCTAGTCTTGTTTTCGATTTGATTTGCCTCAATGGATGTTGGGATGCTTCACCATGCCGCATGGCCCAAACTTTGTGAAAAGCAGGACAGCTCCTCCGTCTCTCCCTCTCCATCTCTCTCTCTCTCTCTCTTCCGCAGACGCGCCGGGGGGAGCCACGGGGCTTTTAGCTGCTCTCACTCCTCATCACCGCGCTCTGTTTTGACGCGCCACGTCCCCCCCCCGCCCCCCCCCACCCCTGCCCCCCGAAAGCTTGAAAGGTTTAAAAGAGCAACTCTTTCACCCTGTAATCCAGGTGCCTTTCAAACAAGTCGCGCTGTTTACTGACACATGACAAAAAAAAGAGAAAAAAAAAAAGTTCAACCCCCTTCTCATCTCCCGGCTTACAAGACTGCGGCTCACCTCGGAGCCTGGTAGTCATTCCTCCAGAGCGCCCCTGAACAAACACATCCTCGGCGTGAAGCCGCCGCCGCCTTTCACCACTCCGCTAAATTTCTAATCAGATGTGATGCTGTTGTGCACTTCTTCAAATTTGTCATCAAAGCAAATGTGTTCTGACAACAGCTAGTGACAAGTGCACCAGAGGAGAGGTGGCAAATCAGCTCTCTCACGCTGCATATCAATTATTGATCACCCCCACCCTCCTCCTCCTCCTCCTACTAGACACCTTGTGATAATGAAATACATCAATTTGGAAAATAAATAATAAACCGGGGTCGGCTCCATTGTTGCAAAGCAGAGAGGGCTTGATTGACTGCCTGCACATTCTCCTCATTGGCAGTCAGGCACATCAAAGCGGGGCTCCTCTTATTGCCCAAGGCCACTTGCAATTTATTGAGAGGAGCAGCGCTGCCGTCCCAGCAGGTAACATTATTGGGCAGAGACACTCAGGATAATCACAGCTTTGAGGTGCCTTTCAAATCCCACCTCTGCCGGCTCTGTCATGCATGTGCGCAAAACGCACGCATATGATTTACAAAAATCCTCCTTTATTACAATAAATTAAGGTTACAACAATGTCCTCACGTGGAGTCGTGTGGGTTTTTTTTTTTTTTTTTTTTTTAAGGACAGTGACCTTAGAGCTCCTGAAAGTCTTTTGTTTTGCTTTAAAGTTGTATAAAAAAAACCCCAAAAAAACCCCCGGCTTGCCATCATATTGAGGAGCATTATTATAATAATAAAAATCTCAGGTGTTAAAAAGAAAGAGATAATTTTTATAACTCCTTTCATTATGAATGTACAGTGCTGCAAGGAATGAGATTCTCTATGATGTAGCATGAAGACCAGACAGCATTAAGTTGCTGATTGAAGGAATTAATTGTCTGATGAAATGGATGAAAGGAATAAAATATGAATGGCAAGTGATATTTTATGTGAAAGATGCTTGTGCTGCATGGCACCTTAATACTTTTTGCTTGGATTCGTCATTTCAAAGGCCTCACCGGTGCGCCACATAAATAAAAGAAAAGCGGGAGCATTGTAACGGCTTGTTTTCTCAGATGCACCCATGTTGCTCCTGAGTACTTGTTTAAGATTAAAAGTTTATGAGAATCACTTTCCTCTAAGCCCCGCTTTAAACAAATTATTGTAAATACCAGCCAAGTTTATTCACGGCATGTTTGCGTCTACTTTTATAATTCAGCCAGCAGAAGGATTTGAGTGGAGGAAATTAACAAGAGAGTTGTTCTGATTTATTGTTGCACCAAAGTGAAGATGGGTTTTTATTATGTGCTGGTTTCAGGCTGCAGCTGTTAAATTGTCAAGAATGTGGAAACTCGACTCAGAAAAGGATGCTGTAATCTGAGGAGCATCCCTCTTAGACAGGCTGAATATAAAATTAAAGATATGTATTTATGTAAATTACTTTGATTGATCTCATGAAGGAATTTGATGGGGCTCCACAGATAAGGCGAGCTTGTAAAATAGGATTTTTTTTTTAATAGTTAGTTTTGTTTTTGTATTTAAAGAACAGCTTTGTGAAAATAACATCATGTTTCATGTCTTTGCAATTTGGTGATTAAAACATGCCCTGTATCATTATAAACAGGATAATCCTTTAATTTGAGAAACGATAGACACATATGATTCGTGCATACATTGTGCACGAAAATCTGTATTCAAATAAAGGTTCTTAACCGAAACAATCCTTCAAACGGGATAATGGACATTTCCAATCCACATTCTTCAACCTAGATTCTTTTTTAACAGTTGTACAGCTCTACTTTGCCCTCCCAGCACTTTAAATTATCAATGCGCTGCCGCACGCTAGAGGGCACTATAAGCCAAAGCATGGCAGTTGGTCGTTTTAAGTTGGTTTTTTTTTTTTTTTTTTTTTTTTTTAGTCCACAGCCATGCCTCTGAACAGCCTGTGTGTGCGTTTGTTTGCTTGCATGTATACATTTGTGAGCAAGCCTTTGGAACCCGCATGTATACAAGTAACCGAATGGCTCAGTTTGCGCCTTTTGTCTGTATACTGGGCGCACTTTAACAGAGGGAGGATGGATGGATGGGTGGATGGGTGGGTGGAGGGTGGGGAGGCGGGTGGTCGCTCCAGTGTTGCCAATAACTCACTTGCGCGCAGAATACGCACACACGCGTGCGCATTGCGAGTTTCAAACAAACTTGACGCGCACCTAACCCGCTCGCACGCAGCGGAGGGTCGCACCTCGTCACCTCGTCCCGGACTTTGCGGCTTTGTGCCGCTTTCGAGCCAGCGTGCGTCTTTCTTTTTTTTTTTTTTTTTTTTTTTGAGCTGCAGATGTGCGCGCCGACAGAAAGGATCAGGGCGCACGCCGCGGGACCGCGGAGATGGCGCTACTCCCATAGTTTCTGGTGCCCCCCCTCAACCCCTCCTTCAACCCCCCGCCCCCTCACACACACACACACACACACACGTTGACACCGTTCCTGTAGTTGGCGTTGAAAAGGCTCTGGTGGCGCTGCTGGGGCCCGTCGGCCTGACTCCGTGCTTATTTGAAGGGACATCCTCGAAGCCCCCCGCACCCACATTGGAGACCATATGCCATTCGCTTGGCAGGTTTGCAAATACTTTTAAAACAGGGATGGGGGGGGGTGAGGGCGGAGGGGGGGGTGGATTGAGCTGTCCATTTGCTTGTCAGCATTGGAAGCTACAGATCATAGATTTATGAGTTCTACAGACAAGGCTTATCGCAGTGGCAGGCACCGGTTTCCATTTCTACTGGGAATTAATTGCGCCGCCGTGCTAAGGTATGCAAGATGGAATCAGGAAGTTATTAACATTCGCGCGCTGGCTTGTTTTTCGCATTGAAGGGTAAGGTAGCGAGATGCAAAGGAGGCCCGGCTGGATCTTAGAGAAGCCTCAGAGGAGTTCCAGAGAGGCTCGGCTGTCCCTGGACTGAAGCGCGAACGGGCCTTCAGCAGAGTCCCTGGAAGACCCAAAGCTCCACTCGAGGGAGTTTCAACCAAATTAAAAAACAACGACAACACCAAGGGAGAATCTAACGCCAATTCCCATCATCAAGACCCACATTCTTCACAGTTTTGCTTTTAACTTTAGTTGTGTTTTTTTTTCTCCCCTCCCTTTCCCTCTGACTCTCTCTCCCTCTCTCTCTCTCTCTCTCTCTCCTTTCCCTCCTCACTGTTGTTTTCTAGTTTGTTTTCCATCCGCGCTCCTCTGGCTGTCGCGGAGCGCTACAGCCACTTTCAAAGCCTCCGCTGTCACGCGCCGCCTTTGAGTCCCGTTTGAAATTTTAACGTACATGTTGTCAGGGTGCCGTCAGGAGTGATTGACAGGTCCGTCCCAGAGCAACACCGGGCTTGGCAGGCTGGCTGTCTTTTGTCAGAGGCAGCCGAGGAGAAGCAACAAAGGGAAGGAGCAGAGGAGGGGGGAAAAGAAAAAAAAAAAACATACATAAATAAAACAAAACTGCTCTTACCCATTTCTCAATAAAGACCAAATTAGATTAATCTTAAGGCAGGCAGGCAGCTGTGGAAAAAGACTTGATATTTTTCTTCTGGCTTTGTTCCCCGCCATTGATGGCGCGCTGCTAAGACGCACCCTCTCAACAGGACACCAAAGGCAGCGCAGCAAGAGTCGCAGACTGTACAGTATTAATGTTGGTTTCCCACCTCTCTTAAATGCATAGGAATCCCCCTGACCTAGCCGCGGCTGCGTTTGAAGGCGGAGGCGTTTGGTGTTCGGCGGGAGATAAACACGTCGCGGAAACCGGGCCTCAAATTTCCACCATTTAAGGAGGCTTTCGCGCGTTTGGGTGGTAATGTATACGACAGATAGCGTTGGACCTGGGCTCAGAGATATCTGGCTGTCAGTGTTGTCTACCCACCACCCCCCCCACACACACACACACACACACTCCCGCCCCCGGCTGGGATTCGATCTCCAACAGACAGACAGGACGAGCGCGACAACGTATAATCCACCTTCCATCTCAGTCACCTGGATTTTATTCCGGAGCCAAAAAAAAACCAAAAAGCAAAGTCACTCAGTGTCGTAGATGCTTCATTACAGGCTGGTCCCAGACCTCTTATGTAATTATTATTATTTTTTTATCATTTTTGCTCTTGCAAACACTTCAGATGACCAACCCCCCTCCCCCACCATCAGCCTTGAGGTTGCCAGAGATGTCGTAATTTCCTATACTGACATAAAAAGCCATTGATTACGCTCTCGCGTCTTAAGAAAATCCGAGAACAAAAGTGCAGGATAAAAATATTCCATGCAACACAGACACTTTGAAATTCATATCAACTGTCAGTGGTAGGGGTTGCAGGGCAACGTTGCTGGGCTCCAGGCCCACAGTAGCGATCACCCAGTCTGCTCAAGTGTCTTTGAGCAAGACACTGAATCCTTGCCAGCTCCAACCTGATCTCTGACCCCGACTGCTCGGCGAGTGCAAAGCACAAAGAAACACTCTCTGGGAAAAAAAAAAAAAAAAAAAAAAGAAGGGAAAAAAAATCAAAAATAATGAGAATAGAAAAGTAGGTTCATGTGAAAGTTGTGCAAGAAGTTTGTTTAAAGAGTGCAATAGGGCGCAAGTGATTGATTCAGTGCTACACATGGAAATGAAGGCATTAACAAGTCTCACTCCTTTGAAAATCAAGGACATTGTCATCTTCCCTGCTCGTACAAGTGGCGCGCCGCGGAGAAACGGGAGCGGAGCGGCGGCGGCGACAGGAACTGGAACAGCGGAGTACAACCGTGGAGCCGTTGTCGAGCAAGCTGTTCCTGTCAATCTGGGCCCGGGATGACGAGCGGGAACCCGCACACCGCGATGTAAAACACGTTGCGAGGAGAGCGAAAAAAAACCAAAAAACAACAAACAACCAACGACCCGCAAACAAGTTCGAGACAAGGGAACGGCCTGTTCACGACGACTCCGACCAAATTTTCCTATGGTTTAAATCAGAGGGGCTTTTTTTTTTGGTCTGTTTTTTTTTTGTTTTTTGTTTTAAACCAGGTGATGTCTGAGAGGTTGTTGACTCGGCCCCCTGCGGGGCAAGTTGTCAAATAAATAATTCCCTGGAATTAGGTGCAAATCCGTCCGTCAGCCGCAGACAACCCGCGTCTCCGGGCCGCAGATTTAAATCAGCCGGGAAGGCGTAAGCCTTGTAAAGAGCAAGGCCCGTTTGATTGCACGGAGTGCTGCACATGATGGGATGAGCGACTTTCAGTCCGACTGAAAGGTTACGCTTTTCCTTCTGCCGGTACCTTTTGAAAGGAAAACATGTTCGGCGTTTGATAACTGTTTGACATTTGACAGTCTTCTCAGACCAATCAGACGTGGTCTTTTTTTTTTCTTTCTTTTTTTTTCTTTAGTTTGTTTTCCCCCTATATATTTATATATTTACGCTGGCCATCTGGAGGAAAGGCAACAAGGAAAAAAAAAAAAACCCGTACGGCGTTGTCACTTTCCTCAAGCCTTTCAAAGGCAGGCTTTCAGCGCAGCTATCAACATCAGATACGGCAAGTGCTGTGCTCGTTCCCCCCCCCCTTTTATTTGTGTTTATTTTTCTCTCGTTCCTTTCTGGACTAACCCGGTCCGCCGGGACCTCATCACTACCATCACAGCTCAAGAAAAATCACTTTCCGGTGTCAAAAATGTCAACCACCTAACCTTACCGCAGCGCCGGATCGCGAACCTTCTCCCCTGCACTTCTCGGCATTTCTCGGAATCAGTTCAGTACTCAGTGTTTTTTTTTATTTTTTTATTTTTTAATCATTTTTTCCCCCCCTTTGGGGCATTGTCGCTATATCTTTCTTTATAGTTTCAGAATATGTTCTACTGTAAATTACCAACTGTATGTTATCTTGGAGGAGAGGCGAAGAGCCGGAGCGAAGCAACAAAGCCTCCAGTCTCTCTGGTTACATAATTCATGTCACCCATATTCAAATAAAATTTATCACATTGTCAATCATCAAGACGCAAACGTGCGCCGGAGTGCACATGTGTGTGCGCGCAGGAGTGCTGATAACTCTGAAGTGATAAATTAATAACGTCCTACCATGGGAGCATGTGAATGAGTGTGTTTAGTCATTCCGTTTGACAACAGAAGGAAACAGCCTATTCCACAGGGTAGAAATCAAATTTCACGCCTTTCATAGATATTGTTCCCTCCTCCGAATGTTTAAAATATGGAGACTTCCTCTGGTGGGGAAGTGGCTCAAAAACTACTTTGTATTGAAGTAACTTTTTGTTTGGCCATAAACCGAGAGAATATTCTCTCAAGGAGAAGGAAAGAAAAAGGCAGCCAGTGGCCTGAAAGTCCTTGGTGAAAGATAAACTTGTTTACTAAAGGTCCATGACTTCTGAATAAGTTGGAGAACCTTGAAAATAAGGACAGCGCCGCGCGCTTGTTTATATTTCCTTTGCAATTTTCTAATATAATTTGGCACATCTCTTTGTTGTCCCTCTAAGGACGCTCCAGTTGTTTTAAACAAACGATACACATAATATTTCCTGAAGGTTCCGCGGAAGCAGACTTCAGATTCCTTTTGAAAACTATAATTAAATGCTAAGCAATTTTAGTCGCATTAATTAAAGGGAGCACTGTGATGTGTTTCGCCGCATCCACTTGCCTGTACTCACACATGTCCTCCAAAACCGCGCTGCAGCGGCGGCCCCACACCTGCTCCCCGGCAAGCGCCTCGTCTATAAAAGGACGCTTTTCCCAGAATGCATAGGGCTTTCACATGTGAGGAGCGACTGAATAGGGGAAATAAAGAGACGGAGTGAAGCACGCAGACTTCGCCGGTGATTTCAGCTCTGAAGTCAGCCAGCCAGGTGTCGAGTGTTTGGGAGATATATCGTTTGAAAAACTTGCAAGAGACGAGTGTGTGTGCACGTGTTTGTGTGTGTGTGGGGGTGTGTGTGTGTGTGTGTGTGTGTGTGGGGGGGTGTGATTGGGACTCTTGAGCGATTACCTGCAAGAACAATGCACCTCAGATAAACAAGGCCTCACATCTCAAACTGGAAGTCTAAAATGTTTCATGTTTGAAGCTCCTTTTTTAAAAAAAAAAAAAAAAAAGAAGAAGAAGAAGAAGAAGAAGAGAGAATTAGAAAAGCCTCCCCTCTCGTTGACGTGGGAAAGCATATGCACCGGCGCGGACGGCCTAAAACCATATGCGCCTCCTGCCTCCATCCTGTCCTGCGCGTAATCGCCGCCGAAAGAGGCGCCGCTGCCGTCTAAACTGAGGTGCGCCCGGCTCCTTCTCTTTTTCCCTTTTCGTTTCCCTTTTGTGTTGGGCCAACCTGACCCCATGTCTTGCACCAGGTGTGTATTTCCTTCATCCCGCTCTCCTTCAACCCTCCCCTTCATATTTACACCCCTGCCGCCCGCAATGAATGATTCACTTGGAGAGGCTCCCTTCCTCCATCAGAAAGCTTTGCAACTATACACTGCAGCCCAGCCTTAGTTTCTCTGATCTCGCTGTGTTGTGTAACGCTTGAAAAACCCTTGCGTTCTCGTACTTGTTTCTTTTTTCCACGCTCTCTCTTGCTCTTTCTCTGAGTTACATTCAGTATTGACTGTTTATGCTTTTTAATGTTGTGGAGAGGGCCCGGGGCTTGCGGATGGGGGAAAAGCGCTCTTCTTGACACACTTACGCCCCCGTAGTGAACTCTAGCTCCCAGCACTCTAGCAAGTACACAGACCTTCTTCTTTTTCCTTTCCCTCCCTCCTCTGTCTCTTTCGCTCCCTCTTTCTTTCTACAACTGGGAGCTTGTCTGATCATCAGCACCCCGTGTTGCTCCACTCCAAAGATCACCTTATGGAAGATTAAGATGCTCAAATGCTCAAGCAAAATATTTACACAATAACCCCCCCTTTTGCATCAAAGCAGAGGCGGTGGAGTCGAGCGCGGGGATCTCTGGGGGGTGTTAGGGGGCGCCAGAGAGCGCAGCAGTCATCTCCGAGCAGAGAAGGCCTCAGTCAAACCTGACAGGGAACAAAAATGACCTCTCCATCTGTGGGTGCGCCATCTATCTTCCATCTGTCAGCCCACCTTTAGATCCACTTTTGACTCATACTCCCTTTCACACACTTTCCCGATCGATGGGGCTGAAATCTCTCCGGCGCCGCTGTGATGAGGAGTGACTGCCGCGGATGATGCTTAATACCAGCCCGCTGACTTAAATAGTTGGAACATGTGTCTCTTTTTTTTACGTGGAATGAATGTGTTCCTGGGCGGGCTTCGTTTTGTGTGGGTATTCTCAGCAGGACTTTGTAGAAATAGCCGTACGCCGACTGCCGTAGGCAGGCCGGGTCAGCCGAGCGACTCAAACGAGTCTCGGGACGCATCTCACATCCGCGCGAAAGCGCTTGTCGCATGAAAGGGCCGGGCGGATCCGCTTTAAGTCTGCTGATTAGGCTCTTACTTACGGCCATCTTCGGAGCCTCGGCTGACAGTGGACAGCCCATAAATTATCACAGCATTCGCCCGCACGTTCCCGCGGGCTTTGGGTACCTCGTGATTGACTCCTCACTGGCATTTTCATCTAAGGAAAAAGCGAAAAACATCAAGTCCCGCTCATCTTTCAAGTCCCGTCCGTCTACTTAAAGAGGGTTTTTATGGTCAAAAATTGCATTTAGGTGCGTCTTGTTCCAGCGGCAGCCACTAATAGACTCGGTTTGAAGGCTGTTTGGAGTGTGTTTAATGAACAGCGGAGCACAGTCAGATCCATCAGCGGCGGTGACAAGCCGCGCCTGTAATGTCCATGTTTGGAGATAATGCTACAAATTAAACAAGCACACCTGTCCCGCCGCGCCCACGGGGGAATATACGTTGCGGTTTCGCCGAAAACAATGAAATACAACTCCGTCCCAACACGCGACCAGACAGAGAGCTGTGATAAGAGGAGCTAATGTGAAAAACGCCAGGGTCTGCTTCCGCTCCTTCATCACGGGGGCCGGTGACAGACCAAAGAAGACGCTTTCACCATACAAAGGAAGGAAGCTTGCAGTGGCTATTGGAGGAGGGAGGGAGGGAGGGAGGGGAGGGAGAGGAGGGGTGCAGCACCCACCTACCTCCAGCCCCTGCACCCCCTCCCTTTTCCTTTTTCTCAACGAGAAGAAGACATCATTATGAGTAAATGACATGAGGCGGTTGGTTCTGTTCCACTTCCAGCCCCCCAAGGACTTTTTTTTTTTTTTTTCGCCCCACTGTTCCCATCCCGCTTTGCTGCTGGCCACGGGCCTTCAGAAGCCCGGGCTTGGGCTCCAACTCAAAGGGATGGACGCTCGCACATTATTGATTGGACACTCGATAAAAGGTCACGGACGACCTCCTCTGCTGTGTGGTCCAGCACTGTGAATAAGCCCCTTTCCATCCAGACACACACACACGCATGGCCACACACACACACACACCCACTCAGGCACACCCCCCCCACACACACACACACACAGACACACACACACACCCACACACACACACACAGCATTGTCCCCTGCATCAGCCACCTGGGGGACGAGCAAAGCTCGGAAACAAGCTAATCATCATCTCCGTTTCTCTCTCTTTCTCGCGCGCATAACAGCTCCTGAGTGGACGACAAATGTCAGAATGGCTTGTATGGGATTTTTAAGAAAATTATTTATTAATTGAACTGGTTAATTAGGTCCCTGAGGCTTGCACGCTAATTGAGAGCCACAGAGCTGGCGGAGCAAGAAAGCCAAAACAAAAGCGGCGGCTCAGACAAATAGACACGCGCTCGAGAAGTGCTAAGAGCCACACCGAACACACACACACACACACACACACACATACACCAACAAACATACACATGTACACAGTCACCCATAAATTAACAGGGAAAAAAAAAAAAACAAACAACTGTTTACATTCCTCCTTTTCCATGGGCTTCCCCTTTTCCCCGCATAATTTTGTGACCTGCCAAATGTTCTCCTCTTCTTGATGTTCCAGCGATGGAGAAACACGCGCAGCCACGGAAATCTGCCACATTTGCACAAAGCATCTGTCTCCACACAGCGCCCTGCATTCATTAAGTTTGCACCAATTAGCAGCCATAGCTCATAGCACAAACATCCATTTGTGCCTCCCACTTTGAAAAATCTTCCTAAAGTGAGTGTGTCCCTCAATATGCCCTTGTGTCACCCAACTTTATCTTCACAAAGTCTCTCTTCTTGCATAATTAGAGAAGAATTCCATTTCTTCTTCTCTCTTCTCCCAGGCTCTGTCTTTGTCCCTTTTCATATCGTGCTCGAGTGCACCTTGAGAGCGCCTGTGCTTTTGTCAAGAAATCACACCAAGGTTGTCTGAAAGACTTATGAGATGGAGTCAGAGGCGGAGGTTGGTTCGGGGACCAGAACACAGAGAGGCGCGCTGACACTTCGACAGTTACACCTGTTTCAACAATTATCTCGCTCTCTGATAAGAGCTGAACTCCTTGGATGTGTGCTTCGTCGAGTTAACCGAAAGTTTTCATCGGTGACAAAGTCTTGTGTACTCCAACTTCCAAGCTGCGCGGCAGTTGAGGGCTGCGTGTGTGGGAAAAAAGCATCTGATGTTGAACATTATAAATAGATCTATAAAGCTTTTTGTGTTTTAATTTAAAGTGTAACACAGGAGCGTAATATTTTGACATGTGGAGCAGAGTCAAAAGACCACGGAGCTTAATTGGGACCTCACTCATGTCGACTGTGACTGCCTGACATGTTTCAAATAACTATCCCAAGAAGCAGTTTTAATTCGGTACACCCTGTTGTTTCACTTTCACCTTCAGTCCATTAATGCCTGGCTAAGTTACTTTTATCAGACCATGGTTAAAGTTTAGTTTGAGGTGCACATTGCGATTCCGTCTCTGTAGCATGTTGTAGTCTCTGCAGAAGGTCACCCTTTGATATCAGGGCTAATTTTAAAGCCCTCTAAAACAGTCCTCCTTAACATTCATAAGTGTACATGACCCCGATAGCTCGACTAGCATCAAATTATGATTACCCGCCTAATACTATTCCATTGCAAAGTGTGCCCTCCCCCCTCCTCCATGTAAACTCTACCGCTGACCTGCAACCGAGGGACGCCTTGTGCTCTGTCTCGGAAGTGAGAACTGGATGGTGGGGCGCCGGGGTCATAAGCTATTGAGCGAGGCTTCAAATAAATGTATGAATAAATTACTTGATAAATGAACGGCAGGACTGAAATCGCTGGAGAAAAGCAACCATTTTGAACTTTGAGTCGTTGTAGGGGAGAGAGAAATAAAGACAGTCGGGAAGCGAGAACTGAACATATGCTCTGTTCTCAGCTCGGAAGTTTCTGATTTCTCAGATGGGAAAGGCAGGAGGGAGGAAAAAAAAAAAACAAAAAACAAAAAACAGAAACCGTGGACTTTTGAGGCAAAGTTCCAAGGTTCCAGGTTTTTGAAAAGGACGTGCCCCGAATGAGGTGAGAGGTTGACACTGGCGGCCTCAGATATCAGATTGGAGGACACGTTCGCTCATGCCTGCCTTCAGGAGGTTGGCTTTTTTTTTTTTTTTTTAAAAAAAAAAAGGCTTTCTGGGAACATCCAACTAGTAGGAGAAACGGAGATAGACCCAAAACAAACTGGAGGGATTATTTCTCTCAACTGGAATGGGAATGCCCGAGGACAACCCAGGAGGAGCTGGAAACACTATCAGAAAGAGCCGTGTCTGGATTTCGCTTTGAAAGAGACCAGACTGCTCCGAAAAATGTAAGCCGTGACTCACATACAATAAAATGCCGATCAAGTCTGACGACTCCTAATGGAGCCAGTCATTTGTGATGCTACTGATCAATTAAAATCCAAAGGACTGAACCGGTCTCGCTGCTGTGGCACAGGGAGAGAGGGAGAGAGAGAGAGAGAGAGAGAGAGAGAGAGAAAGAGAGAGAGAGAGAGAGAGAAAGACAGAGGAGCGAAGCAAGAAGTTTCAAAGAACAGTAGCTGCAAACTATCTTCCAGCTGAAGTGAATCCACCACTGATATATGGTATGTAGGTTTAGAATGTGCGGGCTGACGTTAGCGCACTGTTTTGGGTTTGCTGCTCTTCCTCTCTGAAGGATCGGCTGGCAAAAGGCCAGTGGAAACAAGGTTCATCCATCAATTACCATAACAACAGTCATTTTGTAAGTGCAGTGTACTATTTTGCATCATTTGCTGCTTTATTAATTCCTTTGGGTATCTTCGAGGTTAAAAAAAAAAAAGTTTCTCTCAATATGCCCGATTTCTTTTACTCATTGGTAAAAATATATATAAATACCAAAAAAATAACATTTTATTGACTGCTGCGAGTTACGACCGCAGTACAGGAACATATGGTGCCTCTTGGATTGAGTTGAGGTATACTAACATTTGAATCTATAAAAAAAAACAAAAAAAAAAAGTGTTTAATATTTATTGCTCCCACAGTTTCCATTTTTATCTGCTTCTTTATTTGGAGGGAGGGCAGAGGTATGCAACACAGGCTCAAATTAGTTTCAAGGTGTGCCTCCCCCTTAATGACAGGAGATTGTGAAGTCCCACACGTCCATTTTTATTGTGGTTTCTGATTTCTGGTGATATTGAAGCGAGAGAGCCAGAATCGTTTCTCCTGTTTGAAAATGGCATTGGGCGTCTTCCCTGCGCGCATGCGTAAAAGTTGTGAGGGCGATGTGCTGTGTGTGCGCGCGCGCGTGTGTATGTGGCTTTAGCCGATGAAGCAAAGCCCCGCAAGGCCCCCGCCGTCCCAATCCCCCTCGGACCACCGGCGCGGATCGATTGCTGGTTGTTATTGACATGACACCTGGCGAGCCGGGCTTTAAGCCATCGAAAACCGATGTGGCAGATCAAAAATGGGACGCCGGCTTTCATGTCTGTAAACAGTATCGATTTGCATAATAACCTTAAAAATGAGTTCCCCCGGATTAGGCAAGGACAAACCTGTTTCAGCGTTTGTTATGATGCTCGCAGCATATGCCTAATTAGAGAAAAAAAACCCGGCAGAGGCTGTGATCGGCTTGAAAAACAAGCTGTGATCGGCTTGACAAGTCGGTGCATTCCTGTCAACACCTTTTGGTTTGCCACTGTTAATGAAAGCCATTTTCCATTAAATAATAAAATAAAGACGCACCTCTAGACTCCCTGGCAGACAAAAGCGCTGACGCGTCACTTTTACACGGATGCAAATTATTGCTGCGTGTCACAATCATTTATTCATGAGGAGGCCCTCCATCTCTTGGCGGGCGTACCTGCGCCAGGGAAGTGCTCTTTCCCTCCGCCGTGGCGCTGCGCAGAGAGAGATGTCAGTCTCCGGGAGTGACGAGAAGACAGGCGCGCTTAAGAAACAACAAGGGCGCCACTTGTTTCTCCAGACGGGTCCAGTTTAAAAGAGCTGAATTATGTATCTTGTGCGGATGACACAAGCGGGGAAGGACTTGTCAGCGCCGAACATCTCCATTTCCCGCCCCGCAGTCGGCGCCGCGACCTCGTGGGCCAGCCGCGGCGCGCTGATTGGAGCGAGTACATTGAAATAGTCACATCAATGTCACGCGGGGGCCTTTAATGGGATTACCTGCGACGGCGAAAAAAAAACAAAACAAAACAATCATGAAAAAAAAAAAACGTCTGCGTCTCTAGGATTCTTCGCGCGTTTCAGTCGTTTGCTTTCCAGCGCTGCAACGTGCATCGCAACAAAGGACGCTCCAAGGCAAAGATGAAGGCGCCTTCCATTTTAACTCCCAGTTGTGGACCTTTATTTATTTATTAAAATAGAATCCATCGCAACACCACTCCTGCAGCAGGAATTCACGCTGAAAAACGCACAAGATTAAAAAAAAAAAACCCACCCCCACCCCCAAAAAAAAACCCCCCAAAAAGAACGAGAAAGACAATTTATGAGGGCGTGGGGAGAGAAAAAAAGTGGTGCTAGTGGTTTCTGACAAGACTTTAAATCTGGGACAGTCGTCCCAAAGAGGAATGCACATAGTCATTGTTTGGGACATAAAAGCGGGGGCTTAACTGTGCGACAGGGGTGACAGAGATGCTGTGCCATTAGCTGGATGGCGCTCTGATGGCTGGTGGCAGCTTAACAAGCGGGCCTCGCGCGTACCGAAACCCCCCCCCTCGATATGAAAGCAACATATTTATCTGCGGACGCTGAAAGCATCTTTTAAAGCCTTTGAACGCTAAACCGTGGCAGACGCAAACGGCATGGCCCCCGCGCCGACTTTATTTCAAAGGTCGCGACTGCGAGGATGAATGCAAATGGCGGACGAGGAGGAGTGTGGTGGGTGGGGGGGGGGGGGGGGGTGAAATAAACCTCGGGGGTGCATGTGGCACTCCAGCCAGAATGGCTCTCCCAGGCCTACCTTAAAAAACAATACCATATGTGCAGGCTTATTTACAAAGTGCTGACACCAGGGCCTGAAAGAATTAGTATTCTGTTAGGTAAATGTTTTCCTCTGGGCCTCGTCTCTGCAACAGCTTACAGATGTTTCAGGCATGCAGCGAAGGCAGGGCTTTTCCCACCGCAGCGTGAATGAGGAGGAGAGAGAGAGGGAAAAAAAAAATAAAAAAACAACACACAAACACATTGGGGGGGGGGTAGGTTCTGTTCCAGCCAGATTCGGAGACAGCGACCCGCGACTTCCGCACGTGTGCACTCTGCTGAGCGCTCGGGCCTGACGCGGGGATGTTTGGGATGCCCCCCCACCCACACCCACACCCTTACCCAGACCCCTCCCCAACCACCACCACCTTGCTGGTGGTTGCCAGCTCTCCAGCCACTGGAATGGGACCGCCCCCATTTGGTCCGCCGGGGCTAAACGCGTCCGGACGGCGTCGTACGCCCTGGCGGTGGAACCTCAAATGCTCGCGCGTCGCGCGGACACTCGCCGATCACAAAAGTTACTCTAAATAAATAAATAAATAAAAACATGGCGCCGGTGTTGTTTACAAAGGTAACAGAGGGCGGTCTGACTCCAGTGTCTGCTCAGCCCGAGCCTTAAGTCCCATCTACCGGTGCAACAGCCCATCGGTGCGGGGGGGTGGGTGGGGGTGTGTGTGTGTGTGGGGGGGTGTTGTTATCAGCAGGCCAGATAAACCCCCTCCAGAGGTAGCGCTGATAGAGAGGCAGCCCCGCCGCTGGGCAAATAGAAAGATCCTATCTGGTCCTCGTGCGGAGCCCACCAATCAGGCCGGCCGAGGCTCGGGAGCTTTCCGGAGCTTGGGGAGACGTGTGGGGAGGAGAGGGCCCGAGTCGCCACCGGGTCCGCTCCTCATTCCGCAGCTCGCCTGCGTCGCGGAGAGGAGAGAGGCTCCGGCCGGAGCCGCGGAGCTCGGGGTCGCCCCGGCGACCTCCGTCGGTAAGGTCGGCCTTGGAAAGCGCGGAACATACAGATCTCAGGCCGGAGCTCTGGCCACCACCATCCCCGACCCCAGAACTTTCTTAAAGACCCCGAATGGCCTTCTTTAACTGTTTGTTGATTCACATCGACCACGGGATCAATAATAACTGCAGAGTAATAAGATTTAACACTGATTATCGGCCTGTTTTCATATCTGTCAACAGGGACGGGCACCATAAGTGACATTTACTTGACCTTCCACTTGACATTGACGAGACTTAATGTGACTTTGGCTGATTGATAAGGTGAGCGGGATCAATTCGGCAGCTTCAGCTGAGAACTTACAGCCTACGACTCCAGCAGAGCCTCCATCTCCGTCCCCCTCAAAGCAAACACTGAACTTCTCTTCTTCTTTTTTTTTCTTTTTTAAGCTACAATATGGAAAACACACTCTTTTCCTTTTTTTTTTTTCGAGGCTTGAAATTTACTGCCCTCGAATTTACGATGTTATTCCATCATCCTCGCTGTAATTGTCATTTTCCAACCCCTCGATGGAATCCGAGCTTTGTTTATCATTTCTTTAAAATTGCTTTTACAGGTGTTTTTCGCTCGCTTTAAAATGTTCTCACATTGCTGGGGTCAACGCTATTGTAGCCGAAGTCACAAGTGTGTGACCCTAACCCAGAGTTCTATGTCAAATTAAACAGCATCCAAAAAATATTAACACACCTATGGCTCCCCATCGGTTTAATACTGTGCAAGTTCTGAATTATTAGTTTAAGGTAGACATACAGTTGGATCGATGGTTGAAGTATTGTCTGATGTACTCCAGACCAGAGCCATAAATTAACTCCAGTTATTGGTCTTGAAAGGACAATTTGTGAGTAAAACCACCCTTTTAATCGTCCCTTTCGTTCATGTTGAAAGCACTTTTCCTAGTTTAAAGATGTAAGGTGACGTTATGAAGAAGTTGCACTTGAGCGACACCGATTTCGCGCTCTTTGCGCGTCTATTCAGCGGAGTGATATATGATGGCGGTGAGAGGCCAGGCTCCTTTGTGACAAGCTGGAGGCATATAGAGGCGGAAAGAAGGGCTTTAGGGTGAAGAGGCTACAGCTGCCATTGCTCATCATAATGGCATGTTGCTGGAGTGCGCGCAGACGCGCATGCACGCAGACAAATCGGCTCACACCTGCCGTTACGCGCGGGATGAGGAAGCGATGGGTGCGTGCGTAAAAAAAAAAAACCAACACACACACACACACTTTGCGCACGCTCGCATCCGCATAAGACAGGGAGGGAAAAAATGCGCAGGAAATGAGGAGAGCAGGCTTTGGATGTACATAAAAAAAACACCCTCGTGTCGATGCGCACGCCTGCAAACATTCAGATGGAATCACATAAGCACACACATTTGCGCGCTGTGTACACAGATGCGCACGCTCTCGCGCAGCATGAATATGTATCCCTCAACGCTGTGGAGCGAGCGCGCAGCCATACACGCTGATGGCGCACACTGCAAAGCGCGCAGACACCTTCACACACACCAGGCATTGCCTGTGACAGATGTTGGCAGGAATGTTGCCAGGAAGAAAGCGCTTTCATTTCTTTTTATTCTCCCTGTATTTTGGCATGCCTATCTCTGTACACAGTGTGGCCATGTCACCGCAGCGGCTTCTTTTCTCTTCCAGTTCCTCTCTGAATGCCCCCCCCCACACACACACACACACACACACACACACACACTCTTTCTCTCTCCTATGTTATCATCATGGAATTGAAGTCATGTGTGCCAAGAGAGATTAGAAGAGAATCGGGGTAAGCGAGGGAGACATTAGCAAAGATATTTTTGTCAGTAATGAGCTAACTCTTTGTTATGTGCTGGGCTAAGGAGGTCTAATGATGACGTTTGTACCGAGAGGAAGAGACTGAGTCTCCAGAGTCCACACGCAGCCAGAATCCACGGGCTTTGGTGCAACTCTTAACTCTATTCAATTATGTAGATGAGCCCATTGGGCCTGTGTTAGCCGTCACTTTAATGATGATGTGGGTAAACAGGCATCGCTTCCTTTACTGTCCCACTCCGACCCCCATGGAAAAAAAAAAAATCTTATTTCCTATTTTGCACCCGCCAGGAAGTTAATTGTCTCAGTCATTAAAGAGTTATCAGCTGTCACGCCACTGACAAAGATATAAAGAGTAAAGAAGCTGCCTTCTTTACTCTTTATATCTTCAGAATAAATCTCTCTCAGAGAGCTGAGAGAGATTTATTCTTTTGCCTCAGAGGCTGATGGTAGAGAATCTCCTAAGATGCAATCATGATATTTTGATGCAGGATGAAGACCGATCAACCTCTCCACTCAAAAGCCTCTTTGGAGATCTGTCCCTGTTCCCCCGAGCAACCACCGGGTGGCAGAAGAGTACAAGGAACAGCTCGCTCCTTTGACCGGCTCAGCTTTGGTTACGGCACAGAAGATGACGAGGGGAGGCTTTTCTTTTGCCTGTGTTACAAAAGGTACCTCCCCACACACACCACCACCACCACCACCACCACCAAACGCTCTGGAAATCACTCAAACTTAACAGTCGAATATGTCCGCTTTATGATGGCGCGACTGCGAAGGCGCATTCAAGCCCCCGCAAAACGTCCTTCAGTGGAAGATATGTCAACAAAATGAAGTAAAATGTTGCCACCGTAGCCTTGGTGCGTTAAAATAAATGGGGACATTTAATGCAATGTGGGGACACGTCGATACAAGCCGGGGGTGCATAAATAAATGCTGCTGTCGGCACAAAACAGGCGTTTCAGAGAAAGGTGGAGATAAAAGTGTAAATGCATGTTGATAGGAAATATATGAAAGAGGAGATCGAGCTGTTTCCGTCTGCAGTTCCTCGATAACGTTCATCTTTTTGATTACGGTAAATTGCCTTTACATTCTGACAAGGAACTACGTGGAAGGGGAATGTTGGCCTGTTTACTTTGAATTATTCGATTTCTCTCTTAGTTTGCAGCTTAAATCGCGCGGAAATAATTTATTTTCAAAGTATTTAAAAGGCGAAATTAACCGAACACGAATCTCGTTGGTGTAATCAACGGAATACGTCAGCGCCCGCTTAGATGATTTCCTTTTTAATCAGATATCAATAAAGGAATTTCTCTCCCCGTTCACTGTGATTGTACCACTTTCCAGCAGTGTTTATTTCAACAGCATTTTTGTCTGTTTGACTGTGAAAGAACAAAGCTTCAAAATAAAGAAGAAAAAAAAAAAAAAGAGACCCGAACACACAAGATAACATTGCATAATAACAGGCAGATGTTTATGGCGCTTAACTTACAGTGGCGCCTTCAGGTGTGGTCACCGATCAACCGCTGTATCAAAGCAGGATATTATTCAGGAAACTTTTTTTCCCCCCCCTTTCTCTGACGCGTGTCTTTGTCTTTCTACTGATTGCTCGCTGGAAGCCCTGAGCACTTGTGACTGAAGACAAATTAACTTGGGAATGATTGTCACATCAAAGCCCCGCTCTCCGCGCCGTTCGTTTAAGACTCTGGGCATCGAGACCAAAGTTTTGTCCTCAAAGTGAAGTTTAAAGGAAGGGAGGCGGATGGGTGGTGGTGGTGGGGGTGGGGGGGGGGGGGGGTTGAAGAAGAAGAAGGAAAAACATCTGGCTGACACCATATTTTGCTGGTTTCGATTGTCTGGCCAACTGTAGTTTGCCCGTGCGCCTGAAGCGAGCGGTCACCGCGGTTTCGCACCTTTCAGGTGCGCCTCCACCAGCAGCCGACTATCAAAGCCGCGTATGTTTATTCATTTTTACTACAAGAGCTTACTGCGAAAGTCCTTGAAAAGTGTGTTAATGGTGCTCTTTGGTTTCATGTCAGATCATGTACAAAGGGGGGCTAATACATTTCTCCTTCTCCCGGTTTTTGGCTCCTTCTTTTCTTTTTCTTTTTTTTTTTTTTTACTCGTTTTAACTGCTGTTCTTACTTTGGAGCTGCGCGCATCCGGCGCGTCTGCGCCACACCGGTAGCCTCACAACAAAATAAGGTGACATCTTCCAAATCAGAACAACCTGCCCCTCCCGGCTCCCTTTGCGTAAAACATGCCTCCGGGGAACAAACACAAAGTGAAAGAATGTAGGTAAGCGAGACAAAGCGTGCGGCGCGTGGATGTGGCCATTGCGAGTGTTTATTGGACGCCATCTTCTTGTGATGTGACAGAGAAAGGGTGCGTGTGCGTGTAAGTGTGTGTGTGTGTGTGTGTGTGAGGGGGGGGGGTCCGAGCCTCATCTCCACGCCGCGCATCTCGGTGCTCTCAGCAGGGGGGCCCCGAGCTCCCCATTCTCCAAGGCGCCGCTGCCAGCCGCCGTTGCTGAGGTGGTGCGCTAATAATTTAAACAGCCCAATCAAAGGCAGCGCGATGTTTCACACAAGGGAGGGAAAAAAGGGAAGGGAGGAAAGTGATTATTAGTGTTTGGGAGAGGCAGCCAGAGTGATTGAGCTGAAGGAGGACTTTGATTCCGCGTCCGCGTCTTGTTTCGCGGAATGCTATTCGGGCGTCGTCGCCAGGATTCGGGCACGCCGGCGAGCCATCACTCACCTTTATCCCCCCCCCCTGTCTCTCTTTTAAACGCTCAAGGCCACATACAGAGATTCACACTGCGCGTTATGGTACATCAGCGCACGTACATACGTTCGAAAGGGAAACAATTAGGTTTTTTCTTTCAGGGCACTGTGTTCAATTTCAACCCCCCCCCAAATGTTGTTTTTATTCTGTACAGTGTGGAAAGGGAAGTAGCATTTGGGGATCGTGCTGAAAGAGCCGAGCACCACTTTGAAAACCACTTCTAAGCGGTAGTTAAAATAGTTAATGCTCAGTCTGCTGTGTTGTTAGGCTACATTAAAATCACCACCGCGGATCTATTATCTGAAATGAAAACATCCGCGCACGCTCGCTTGTTCCGCGCGCGCCCGCGCGCCCGCGTGTGTGTTTGCGTGCGTGCGCGGAGATGAATCGCGGTGGCTTGTCAAGAGGTTGGTTAATAAACACATTTGATGTCATGCAAAACCCAATGGTGTTGAAAGGGTTTTGTTAGTGTGTTGATATCACCTCCTGTGCGTAAAGCTCCACTTAAAACAATAAATAGAAATGAGCGCATCCAAAGCCCCTGCAGTTTAAACTATATGCCTTTGATATGGGATACCTATTACTGTTGGCTTTATCTAATGGATTGGATTCCCACACCTCATCCTTTCTGTGTTTCAAAGCGCTGAAACCTTCAAATGCAATGTATTATCAGCGCGTTAGTTACTCAGGAGCCATCAGCGGCTACATTGGGTACAGTGTAATACAGTTAAAGGAGGGGTGTGTGTGTGGGAGGGGGGAGTGACCTTTGAACTTTGATTCGCTCTGTTTCGGGTGGTTTTGTTTCCTCCCTTTTCGTCGCTTTCCAGCTCCTTCCTTGCTCTCAAGCATCCACATCTGCAGACACCCCCCCCCCCCAAAGACCGCTTGAGAGCAAGACTTCTGCAGGCGAACATCTGGAGCTGCTGAGCACCACCAGCTTCGCCCTTCCCCTCCCTCTTCCCCCAGCAGCTGCCAGGAGCGGAGCGCGCCCAATTTTTGTCGAGCGGCTAGCGACGGCTAGCTCAGCTGCAGGTGTTTTCGCAATAGCCCGGGCTGAATTCCAACGATCCGAATTCCTTAATTGTTGCTTCGGCCTTTGAAATCCAGGGATTGTTGATTCAGAGCGATTCCCTGAGGTTATTAACGAGAGGTCCGCTAATTCTCATTTGGCAAAAGCGCCTTGTCTATTTTATCGTGTTTTTTTTCCCTCCCATAACTCAGTGAAACAAACATCCATTATTTGCTTAATGGATTAAAACAAGCTTTTAAACAGATCTATAAAACTGATCTTGATACTGGACCAATGGTTCTTGGGCAATCCCCACTAAGATGTGAACTAGACGTAAGAAACGAACCATAGTTGAAGTTTACTTTTCTGTCCTCATCCCACAGTTGTTCGTTTTGCTCGGTGTAATTCTGCAAAAGTCGAGAAAAAAAACCAAAAAACTTTTGTGATCCTTTACATACTTGTGAAATGTAAACAGGCACAAACACCCCAGTAACACGAGGCAGCAGCGGCGCTCTTGGGACCTGTCGCCTTCCCGGGAAACGCTGCTACTTTTGTTAACGCGGGCCACCAAAGTCAACGCAAATGGAGTGTGTGCCTTTCTCATTCTGGTGCTTGTTCAGCGTAGGTGTAGATTTTATTTTATTTTTTTAGCCAATCCTGACAAACTTAGTGGTGTCATTGACTCCTGGCCTTGATAGTTTAACTAAGTTTACCTCTGGACAACAGCATCAGAGATGACTTCTAGGTTTCTCATCATATCCCCGGATTTTCGCGAGAAAATCTGCGTCCTGATCTGAACTCGATGGTGATCGACCTCTAGGTTCCAGCTGTTGGGTCCAAATACCCAGCTCACTGCAGCATCTGCGGCAAAGAATCACCGGGTTGGAACATTAAACTGCCCGCCACCTGTGAGGGTGCCTCCGGGGCGGAGGATGCGGGTTCTGTTGAGGCAGCAGTTCCTATTGGAGCAGTTCCTCGTGTCTTCTATATTCCCCGCCTCTGTCCTGCTTTTCTAAAATAGTGCTGGTTAAAAAAAAAAAAAAAAAACAGAAAAAAAAACAAACAACAACAACAAAAAAAAAAACCCAACCCAGCTCCACTTGCTCCAAGTTTAGCACCACACTGCACTTTTGGTTAGCCTCAGTGGTCCACTGCTTCACTTTTAAATGCTCCAATTAAAATAAAGAGCTAACTCTTACTTTGCTCAGCAGTTTATCCATATTTGGCCCTTCCTCTCTCTCTTTTTTCCCCCCTTAAATCCAAGAGACAAACGTGCTCCATACGTCTCTGGGCCCTTTCGCGGCTTAAATTATACATTATATTTCTGCATGTAAGGCCCATGTATGTTTATCCTCATGCCAGACTTGTCATTAGGAAGTATGCAGTGCATGCGGGGCGTGCAGTGATAGCAGGGTGCTGCGTGTGCGGCGCGCTCGTGTGCGCTCTTTGTGATTGCGCTTGAAAGTGCGCGTCAAAGCCAAGCAGACATCTCCAGCATCAGCCAGCGAACAGCCGTGAAAGGGGCGGTCGGGCAGCAGCTGTTTGTTTATTTAGATCTAACTTATAATTACATCTGCGACAGACTGCGCCGCGGAGAAAAAAGGCAGTTTATTTATTTTATTTCATTCTTTTTTTTTGCCTCCGCTCGCCAGCCAATCGTCAACGGGCGCTGGCTGCCCCCCCCCCTTGATTACAGTCGTGCGCTTCATCCGCGCCATTGCGACAGCTCTGCGGGGAGAAGGGCCACTCGCGTCTCATTTAGGAGCTCATTGTGTGTGACTCAACTGTTGCGGGTGTGTTTCTGGTGTGTGTGTGTGTGTGTGTGGAAAGTTGGGGGGGTCTTACGCACGGCAGAGGGACGTTTTTGTTCCTCGCCTTTAAATGGCAATCAGCGGTCCAAACCCGGAGTGAGAGGCCCGCGCGTAAACCTGATCACGGTGTAGGAACAGTAGCAGAACTTCTTATCAAGTCGACGAGGATTTCTTTTTTTCTTTTTTTGCTTTTTTTGCTTGTGACACAAATATGTAAATGCGCGTCTTGCGCGCACGCTTGCCCCCTGTTCCCTGCTTTGGCATTCATGAGCAGTTGTGACGACCTCATCAGACGGAGCTGATGCAAAAAGACAAAACCACAGACCTCAAAATGAGGTGAGGCAGGAGACGCAGACTCCACTTCACAGGAGGCGCTCCAACTGAACCCACCCCCCCCCCCCCCTCCTCTCCCTCCGTCTCCGCTCACCCCATCCCTCTTTTCTTCTCCCGCTAGTTTAAAGTTGTCCTGGCTTTTATTTTGAGAAATATTAATTTGGTAGAAGAGTGGTGTCGTCGCTGAAACACAACACAAAGGAAGTATAAAGAGAGAGAAGGGGAGAGTGCGGGGGGGAGGAGAGGGGGAGAGGGAGAAAAAAAAAAAAGAGGCGCAATGCGTGCACATTTCTCTCGCTTGACGTTTTGCTGAAGTTTGTACGCCACTTGAGCCCGCCGTTTCCCTCGCTAATGATACCAGCGGAGCCTCTCTGGGGAATGGCGTCCGTCGTGCGCCTGGCTTTCACATTTCCAGCACCAGGTATTTTGGGATACGCAAGCGGGGACGACGAGGCACATCATTCCAAGAGCTCATGTGGCTTTTCTCTCTTGCTTCCTCTCTCCTCGCCAATCGGCTCCACTCCTCTCCTCTTTCTTGTTGTTGTTGTACTTCTGCAGACGCAGACATTCTCCGTCTCACTCCAGCTTCTCCCTCTTTCTTCCTTCCTACCTCCCTTCCTCTTTTCCCCTCATACTTTTTGATTTGCGGATGATTTCAAGTATTGAAAAGGGAAAAAAAGAGGGGGGGGTCTTTTATTAACTTATTCATTGTATGTGAAATCAAGAGTTTTTCTTCCCTTTTCCCCCCTCTTGCTTCCTCTGCCTTTTCCTCTTGGTTAAGGCAAATGAATGTTTAAAGAGGTAATTTACTGGGTCCTGGCAGGATCCACATTGTGTGTTACACAAACAGGCAGCAACAAAAGGAAATTCTAATCTAGATGGTAACATGACTGCACAGAGGATCCTCGGCGGGGGGTCTGGATGAATTATACAACAATCTGTGTTCTCCCTCGTTTAATTTAAAGGTCTGTTTTCAAGGCTATCGCGAGCGCCTACTTCAGAGGACAGACTCGGCCCGTTGAGGTCAAGCCCGTATTGACAAATATCAAGAGGCAAAAAAGGAGCGCCCAAAACGCAGATATGAATAAGTAAAGGAAACCGGATAAGCAAACATAAAAGGGGCAGAAAAAAAAAAAAAAAAAAAGGAGAGGGAGGCAGCAAGACGCACAACATCTTATTGGCCGTGAAGTGTGGGGGCCCAGACGCTGTCTTCCGAGGAACTGAGGAAAACATAAAAACCGAGCGCGCGGAGCCCCGCGTCTTTTTTTTTTTTTTTTTTTAAAATGGGAAATAATCGTTTGTTTGATGGCGCCGTGTGGCTGTCGGCCTCGCTCAGGTTCCGCTCAGATGTATATACGGGAAGGAGCCGTCGTCGCTCGCAGGCCCGGCCCGCGCTGGCCGGGCCCGTCGGACCTCGCCCCGGAGCTTTTCCCCCTTTTTTGTTCCATTTTTTTTTTTTTTGTTGCTGTCGGCGTGAGGCGATAAGCGGGCCCCGGCTCGCTTCTAAAAGTGGCGTTTCGCGGCAGTTCTGGTCTCGTTACGCAATGGCCGTGACTCCCCCGGGTGTCTCGGGGTTTTGTTTTCTTTTTTTTAATTATTAACGATTATTTTTAACTTCCACTGGTGTATTTTCAGATAACGTCGAATGATGCCTGAGACGTACAGATCAAGGGATCTTAGAGGAACGCGTTTTTTCTTTTTTTTTTTATTCTCCCAACCTCCTGCTTCCTCTCCCTGCTTTCAGAAGAGAGCATCAGGTGGTGTCGGAATTGTCCAGCCACCCCGGCTCACCTCTTGTCACCACTGATTGTCGCGCGCTGAAGACTCCCACCACTCTCCCCGGTCCATCATAACAATCAACAGGTTTGACCCTGACCCCCCCCCCCCCCCCCGCTTCTTCTTCCGCGCGGCTCACCGCCGGGCCTGTTTCTGACAGGATGAGTTTGACCTCTGACCCCCCGAGCTGACAGCTCAATCAAGCTTTTTATGGCCAGTCGCGACGGCAGTAGAAGACACGGAGCCCCTTGGGGGGGGGGGGTCACTCTCGCCTGTTTCACACGGACGCCGAGCGTCTATTTCGGTCCTCATGCATCCCGATGCGTCCGAATGCAACCTTCTAGCGTGTTCGCGGAGATTGAAGGGAAGCAAATTAGCAGCATAGATACCACTGCTTCGCTTTCATCTCCATGGAAAACATCTCAGCATCTTCATCAAACAGGTCGCTGTTTAGTGCCTTTACCAGCTTCTAATACCTAAATCACACACACTTCCCTTAGTTTCACCATGGCTTTTGTGTCGCTTGCCCAGCACAAATATCCCGAGCTCTTCCTTTCGGTGATTAATAAAGAGATAGAGAGAGAACTCTGATGCAAACTTGGACTTTCGTTCGCGGCAGAAAGCGCCCCGATGTACGCTACCTGTGCGCTCCACCGCTGGTTTAACCTCCAGGGATGACCAGGCAGTGATCACAACGCTCAGAGGAAGTTAGCAGCCCCGACTCTCGGGAGGCCAGCACTTCCTCTTGATTTCGCCTGTTCTTTTCCAGAAAGAAAAGGGAGGTAAAGATGAAAATGAAAAAAAAAAAAAAAAAACTACCCCTGCAATGCCGTGTGTGGGCTTCACACAATCGTAAAACTGCGTCATCAGCACAAAGATAAAACTTGTGTGTGCGCGCGCGCGTGTGTGTGCGCGCGTGTGCACGTGTGCGTGTGTGTATTTTAGACAAGGTGCCTGCCCTGGAGCTAGATAATGTGAACAGAAGCAGATGGGGAAACTTAAACGCACACCCACTAGGGTATAGCAGAGCTGGCACAAAGTAATAAGAGGTCTTAGAACATCTCCCAGCCCTAGTCGATGCCAGCTTCTCTCGCTAGCACTGAAACTGGATGACAAAGAGAGCAAAAAAAGCGGGTGAGTGAAAAAAGAGAGAATGCATTCGATGTGTGTGTGTGTGTGTTTTGTGCAGCGCCTCTACTTTTTAGTTCTTTTTTTTTTTTTTTTTTGCATATTTATTCTTTTATGAACCTCTCCCCTCTCTGTCCTTCTGTTTTGTATCTCATCTGTTGTGTATCGAAACTAAACATGTTTGGTTTTAAGAAAACACCACCCCGCACAAACCACATAAAAAACACTGCATTTTATTCAATTTGTTGAAAGAATTAAAACTGCTACAATTGGTTAGAGCTACGCGGAAGACTCGTCGGCTTGATCCAGCTGCAGCGCATTACGGGATAAATTTGACTCAGATGAGCAGCATTACCAAGGAGCTCGGACAAAGTTACATTTATTTACATTGCACAATACCATTAATATTCAGATTAGAATACTGGTCAAGACTGTAGCTCCTCTATAGTAGTAGTTTATGAGCAGATCACCAGGCCCATAGATGGACCACCGACCTGGGCTGGACTGGGCTTCATATACAATAAACAACATCCAAACAGATCAGTCGAGAAATCACCTTCGTATTCTTTAGCGCACATACATTTAACTTTCTTTGTGGTCTATTGTATCTTGTAAAGTGCATTTGCACATAATTTTGATATGGGAAAGTAGAAATGTAATACAAGTAGGCTGCAACAATTTACCCACCTCCAATCTACTTGGCATCGAACAAGAGTCGCGCAGGGGGGCTAATTCACCTTTACTGTGTCACATGACAACATGTTAAGCCTGTAGTCTTCAACAGCCATGACAAATGACTTGAGAGCTGAATACTGTGTTGTTTAAGTAAATCCTTATTCAATTATGGTGTCCCTCAGGGCTCCAAATGAGTCCCGCTTCTCCTTGTGTGTATTGCGTGTTGTTATTCAGGCAATACTAATTTGTATGTCATCACTCTCTCCACAAATGTTCGATACTTGTGTCAGAACGGAGAATTGAGATGTATTGGAGACTTCATACCTTCGTAAAACCCCTGACTGTTTTTTCCTTTATCCTGTTGATGTGGGTGTATCACTTTCCATCATGTCTGCAGTCCTTGGAATCAAATGCTGCCTATTCAAAGTCTGGAACATTTGGAACGGGACTCTCTTAGCAACCGACCCCGAGCAGCTTATGTTCTTAAATGACACCCCTCTGATCAGTCTGCAACACATTTAAGCTTCTTTTAATGTATTTAGCCTGACCCAAAAAGGCCCTTTTCCAAAAAACGTAACATTAAACCCACACTTACATACCGGTGCTGTCACTGGTCTGAAACCACTGGAGCATTCCCACCCCAGACCCACTCAACTGCTGTAAATACATATTATAAACTTCATTATCAAAGCATTAGCATATAGATCATTATATACATGTATGCTAAAATACTGTATCAGTTGTGGTCAGATTTAATAAACTCTTTACTGTAATGACTTTACAACACTGCATGAAATGACTCTACACATGTGTGACGTGAAGAGGTTTGCATTCCTGAATAAATGCTATAAAGTTTAATTAACTAGCTGTTCATTAATCATGCCTTAAGCACTTGCGCCAACCTGAAGTCATGCATCCCATTTTACGAAGCATCTGAGTCACTTGGGACCAATCCGTTAGGCCCATAAATCAGTCCTGGGACTCCACATGAGCCAGCTGAGGCAGGCCGGGGGGAGGAGAGGGGCCAACGAGTCCTCCCACAATGAGATACACATGTTGCTGCCTTGTGGGTGGGTGCTGCAGAGGTCACAGGGGTGTGGAGGTTAATAATGAGGTGAACTTGATCTTCTGCAGACCTTGGTCACTTTTCCCTCCGTTATCTCACTAATATCTGTAAACAAAATCCGCGATGGCAGATAAATCAAATTAACTTTGGATTCTAAATCATTGTTCTGGGGAAATGTTCATAAATATGCATTACAATTTGAAATGCATTGTCTTGTTTCAATGACCAAGCTCTCCAGGCTCAGTAACATTCTCCAAATTCAATTAAAAACAGGATCTAAATTTTCCTCTAGAAGAATCCATTATTCCCACAGAGGAGGCGTTTTTGTTTTTGTTACACACAATCTAGATGAAGTATACATCAACACAGGATAATGAAAGTGTCAGATTCTATAAACTACCCTCGACAGGCACGCCAAGCATGTTGGGGGTTGGACGCCTTGCTCAATGGGCACCGCGCCTGCTGCACTTTACAATTTTTGGGACTTGAACCAGGAACCCTCCCCTACAGACCGAGCCGCAGCTCTCATGTGAGACTTCCATTTGATCATTTCCTGTTTTCCTCTGAAAAAACGCCTAAAGATGACTCCGGTCCTCTTCCCTCCTGCTATCGGAACGGCGGGAAACGAGGCCTTTAAACTTACAGCGTCGCAGATGGGAGGACCCATTTGCTGGCAATCGTCTGCACACAGTATGCATAATATTTAATATTATAGCAGAATACATTTTACGGGAAGAGTTGCAAGTTTTGATGCCATTTGGGGCCTTTCTTTTAATAACAGGACATTGCCGGTGTCCCTCTGACTTTGGAACCCACACACACACACACACAGATGCACACATACACAGACATACGCATACATGTCACTTATGTAAAAAAAACCCAAAACTCAAGTTTGATTGATGAGGAAATAGATGGCAAATTGCTGTGTCCATCTTGATGGATGACATCATTTGGCCCAATGTGCTGATCATGTCTGCCAAACTAGAGCCTCGCCCGCCTCCCACCCCTTCCTCCTTTTTGCTTACAATTGATCAGCGGGTCGTTTTTGCACACCAGCCTCCTTTGAATTTAATGCATGAGGAGGGAGAGCAGTTGACGCTGCTCTTTACTGCCTGTCCCGGTCCCTTGGCCCCCCTCCCACCTTTCCGCTCCTCCATCCATCTTAATCTGGGGGGGGGGTCCGAGCCATGACAGATCCAGTAGCGTGCTGTTTGTTTAGCCTCATTCACAGACAATCACTCTGTTAAATGGCCCTTCTGCTTTTGAGATGGATGATTGTTTACACAGGTTCAATTATAGGGGGTGTCTAAATCGAGACTTATTGAAGGGTAGACTAAGGAGGATGGGCAGTGATTGTCAGCGCTTGATATTTTCTGTCAGCGTTTGTTCTCATCATCAAACTAGAGCAAACATTGTCGAACCTTTCATTTCCAACCGCCGCGTTTGCCAAGGAATTTTGTAAAGATCCCGTTCAAACATTGCACGTCGACGTTACAGGCAAACGTTCAAATTCATTCTCAAACTTGACAAGACGATGAGCCGTGGCGCGTAATGTGTAAACAAATCGGGAAACGGCCCCCCGTCTGGGGTGAAGAGGGAGGGGGGGTGTTAGGGGTGTCACTTCCACTGGCACAGCCATGCGTATTCCTCAATCATATTTCCCACACGTGTAAACAGCTTTGCCAGGCCGTGCACTTCCCGGAGGCTTATTTCCTGAGAGCCATCCAAGCGCCACCTCATATTCAAATGGGCTGACAGGTGAAGAAGAGTCAATGGGTGTGTGGGGGGGTAGTGGGGGCGGCGATTGTCGTGATTGATGGTCCGGTGGCACGCGGTGGCAGCTGAGTTTATGAGCCAGAGCAAATCTGAATATTGAGAGCACGGCCGACGTGTCATGCTCGTCGTATTAAGAATTATTTGACAATGCATTATGTTGGAGATCTGTCACGTAAAAAAGATGAGTGCGCCGTCCCCTGTGGGCACAACCACAACCTGCGGTGAAGTAAGAAGCCCCCCCCCCCCCGCCCCGCCCCTTCCCCTTTAAACTGACATGGCCTCAAGCGCATTCAGGGCCCTGAAACTGATTCAATTGTAACAGAAATGACCAACATTGTCCTCCCCACGCCTTCCCCAGCAGCTTATAAGAACGATCTGAGCAGCATATCAACAATGGGTTCATCTATTAAACTCATTTTTGCATCTTCAGTTTGCGTTCGTATGGTCAGGTCATTAGAAGGCATCTACCTGGTTTGAATTTGGGCGTTTTGATGAAGGAAACGAAGCCTGGGGCTGTTTTGCTCTTTTTGTCCGTTCAAACACACACACAAGAACCACAACTCCTCCGTTGGCGCGCGCGCGCGTGTTTTCCTTTAACGGCGCAGGAACTGAACATGACAATGAAAAGCGCGCCGTAACGACTTCAAGGTGTTAATCTGATATTCATTTAGATGTGAGCCGCGTTCCAGCAAATAGTGGAGGAAACAAATCATTGGCCCTTTAATAATAATCAATGCCTGAAACCCCCACCCACCAGTAACACCCCCCTCACTTGCCCCGCGCATCATCTGGTGTGCTGTTTGTGTGTGTATGTGTATATGGTATGGTGTGCGGTGTTTCTAGGTGTATGTATTTTCCTGTGGGGGTCTCTTTGGCTGACCCCGTGACCCCTCTTTCTCTGAGGACAGCCAGCTAAGAACCAAGCAACATATCAAAGAGTGGGAGGGAGAGGGGGGGGCACAGCCAGGCCACTGGGTTTCTGGCAAAATCATCTCAATAAATAAATATCACAAGACTCCGCTGGAGGGGAAAGCTTTGAAGTGGGGGGGTTGAGCCCCATTCTCTCTTTTCTCTCTCACTCTTTCTCAACTTTAATACAGGCGCTTCTCCTCCAGTGTCTTCGCTCGACGCCGAACTCTCACCACTTGCTCCGACAAAATGGCTCATGTGCGCTCCCTTGCACGCAACCGAGCAGCGCCAAACATTCGGGGGCTCGCAGTTTCCCTCTCGGAGGAGGCGAGAGTTGGAGTAGCACAGTTTTGCCGTCGATAGATCCGGGGGTGCCGGATCACAAATGGGTGGAGGAAAAAAGCTTTTATTTTTTTGGTCTTCACAATGTCGAGATGCTCAGGCTGAGGAAAAAAAAAAAAAAAAAAAAGAAATAAAAAGAAATATAAACAGGCCTCTAAGATTTGAAGCAGATACTGGGGGAGAACGATCTGCTTCTTGTCACCGTCCAGACGTTTTCATACGTGACCCTTAGGGATGCAGCGCATCGTCTCCTCCCTAGTATTGGTTTAAGCCGTCGCGTTTCAACCCCCCCCCCCCGCAAGACTGCCTCGCCGAATTGCGCTCGGAAAAAGAGCTGACTACCCGAAAACATCTCTGCCGCGCCTTCCGACAAAAGGCACGAAATGTCACGCGGCAACGTCTGCAGCGAAAACGGCCAGACGCCGGCGCCATTGTCGGCTGTTTCCTGTGATCTGAAATGAACATACGGCAGGAACAAGGGGTCGGCGCCAATGCCTTTTCCCTTCTCATCTCGGACACGGAAAAGCAGATTGAACTGTTGGCTTTTTTCCTTCGTTTTTTTTTTTTCAGTTCTTGTTTTCCCAGCTGAGGTCCGCCAGCTTTGAAAGACAGCTTGTGTCATTTCAATTGTAGTTTTGCGTTGCTGGGGGACAACAATTCACCAGTCAGTGTATATTTCAAGGAAATTTTGCTACTGATTACTGTCGGTTGTCCACATTTGTTACGTCGCAAACTAGAATTCAGCACAACATAAATTTTTGATTTGTACTTTATTTGATGTCTTGGATGCCATTGGGTTGTATGGGGTTTTTCATGTGATCGTTTAAAAAAAAGGAAACATGGATTCCGCTCAAAAGCTGTCATCCCGACTTCAAAATACATCATAATGATTTCTCAATCAATCAATCAATATATTTTTTAGATTATTTATATAGTGTAGGTTAAAATGTGCAGGCTGGTCTGTGCATTCCTGATCCATTCCTCCTGTCATTCCCGAGTCAAGCCCATGTCATTTCGCCACGTTAACGTCCAGCAACGCGTCAACGTTGGGATGAAAGCCGTCAGCGTGACGTACAGACGCGCTCAGCTCGGAAATCGGTCGGCAAAGGCTTTCTTTTGAGAGGTAAGAGTATAATGCGGCTGTAAGCCTGAGTAGGCTCGTCGGCGTGGGGGGGTGGGGGTTTACCCACGCGTCCCCGGGGGGGGGTGGTTATTGACTGCTGACCAGCCCAAATTAATTTTCAACAAGCCTCTTCAAGGTTACAATGGAGATGGATTATCGTTCAAGGTGCTTTGCTCCAAGGCCCGCTAAGTGGACGACAAGTGGCTCCGCAAACCTCCGCCTCGGCGACAGCAGTTGTCTAGTTGTTCTTCTGTCAATTGTCATCCTCGCGCAGCCCAATCCTCCCCGTGATAGTTGCAGGAGCTCAGTCATTATTTCCAGCGTGTTCGTCCTCCCGCGGCTTTATAGCCGGCGCACCTCGACTCAGGGAGTCAAGCAGCAGAGTTAAACAAGGCCTCATTGTTAATTTGAGCATCCTGGCTTATTAGTTCGGTTTTGATCCATCAGAGGCTGCTGGGTGTCATCCCTTTGCCTGTTTTTTTCCTCTCCCACTTTGAGTGGTACAAGTGACAAAAGGCCTCCCACACACAGCAGCTCGGCGCAGTGTGATCACTGCACGCTGAGACACAGGGAGGTGTCAGCACTAATCTCCTTTAAAATGGCTCCCTTGTCTCACATCCGATGCTCGCAGCGCATCCGCAACACTGTAATTGTGTCTACTCGATGAGACTCACCGTCCCACTTTCACGCCACTTTTGTTTCATACAGCAGAGCGCGCCGCTGAACTTGCGACGCGCCCGACTGAGGAGTCGGGAATCTGTGAAATGTTTTTTTTTTTAACCTGCTCCTCTCAGCCGCATCTGGTGCTTTCTAATCTCCCATCACTAAAAGTGGTAATAAGAAGTAATACGCAGTACAAAAACACAATCTGCTCCGATTGTCAGTGTGTGTGTACAAGAAGGGAGTGGGACTGCTGAATTTCACTGAGAGCTCAGCAGCACTAATTGACGCCTGCTTCAGCCCAGTTTTCTGCACTTCGTAGGAAAATTTGAGCAGCACTTGAGGTTTACTTTAGGGAGACTTTCAGCGAGACTTTTAATCGATGTTTTTTTTTTGTTTTTTTTTTCCTGTTTGCATCCAGGTCCTCACCCAGTTCACTTATTCCGCTTATTCCATGATTAAGTTGTCACAGGCTGTTTCCTAAGAGCTCAGTATGCTACTCTTTCCCAAGAACTTGAGGTCGGAAAAATGATGGAAAATGTGAAACCACTGACCAGTGAAAAGGGAACTAATAAACGGGGGGGAATTTCTGTAAAATTCTGACAGAAAACAGATTAGAAAAAGGAGAAGCAATAAAAGGAGACATGCATGTTTGCATCGAACTCAATCAGCTGTACGGCTTTAGAAGAAGAAATACTTTCTTCCTATAACTAAAATGGTAAATTGGTAAAAAATATCAATAGTATCTGTAAAAAAAGTGTCATGTGTTGTTTTATCAAAGGCTTCCTGCATTCTAAGCATCACTGTTCAGTCATTCTCCCAAAGGAACATTTTATTCCATTAAAACTTTGTAACTGAGGGATACAAATATAAGTATCTCAATACTGTATCTGTAAAATACCATTTTTGATACTCAAGCCTTCAGTGTTCTTGCTCTTGTCTCTACTTTTATTCGATGCTAAAATTCGAGAAGCTCAGGGTCTCCACGGTGGATGAAATGCACGTGAATAACTTCCTTTTCTTACTTTTTAATGTCGACTTTGGTTCGCCTCTGCCTCATTGTTTCAGTCTTGTACTAATTATCGCCGATCGCGCGTGCGGCCGAGTAGGGGAAACAAACAAACAAAACAAAAAAAAAGGGTTTTGTTTTTTGTAATTCTCAGTAGGTCACGGTCAACTTAACAACATCACCTCTCAAGCAGGAAGAGGGGAGCTTGCAGACCACTCGATGATTTCACTATTAATCGGGGAGGGAGCCGCAGCTTTAGTCAGGAATTGTACTGCTCTCATCCCCGAGACGCGAACGCCGCTGCTGCGTCTCCTCGGCGTTCTGAGAATGCGGGAGAAGACCCACAG
This sequence comes from Lagocephalus sceleratus, assembly GCA_911728415.1. Classification (NCBI taxonomy): domain Eukaryota; kingdom Metazoa; phylum Chordata; class Actinopteri; order Tetraodontiformes; family Tetraodontidae; genus Lagocephalus; species Lagocephalus sceleratus. The sequence continues at coordinate 5,274,748 of CAJVRN010000231.1, read as the reverse complement.
CTGAGGTAGTTTTCCCAAGGTCAGCGCGCGTGATGATGAGTAGCAGAGCTGACTCCATGCATCTGGACTTCATTATAGGAGGCTGGAACATGCTCTGCTATCATTCTTTCTATCTGCTGAGGGAGATGGAAGACAGCCGCAGAATCCAACTTAGCAGGGGTTGTCTTCCATCTTTTTTTTTTTTTTTTTTTTGTCTTTTTGGAGGGGAGGGTAATCACATCTTTCTCTCATTTTCCCTCTTGTTCTCTGAGTAACTCTGCCTTCATGCTTGCCTCTGCTTCTGAACTTCTGCGTGTTTATGGCAAAACCCATGTTTGGTGTACTTGTCGAGACCAAAGGGCTTCAACTTCAAGTCGGCCTTACTTACACGATTCCCCTCCCTCGCTCCTTTTCACCCTCTTTCACTTTACTGAGAAAGTTTCTTCTTCCTCTCCCATGCCTCCTTGAAGCCCGGGAAAGTCAGAGCTCTCCCTGTCTCGCCCCCAGGACAGAGAGCACCTAGCCACATGCCTCGTAGGCTCGCCAGGAGCTCAGAACCTCTGTATTGACTGATTGCCACCCAGACAAGGGAAAAAAAAAAAAAAACCTGCACTGTTGCAATCCTTCATTTCTTATCGCGTGTGCGAAGATGGCAGACGTAAACCTCCCATACTTCCATCATTCCCTGCATCTTCCAAATGCTCCTCCTCCCCTCGCTGACAGATAAACACAGCTTGGAGATGAAATGAAACAGTTGTCCACGGTGGAAGCAGCAGACGCAGCTGTGTGGCAAAGAGTTGTGGTGGTAGGGGGGGTCAAGGCAGCCTAAAGTGGCAGATCAAACTGAGTATGTAGGCTTGGATGTTCATTAATATCTATCAAACATATGAAGAAACAACAGGATCCATTATTGATATCTGGCAGTGAAAGTTGCAACACCTTTAGAGTTCCAAAGGTGAAAAAGAAATACCACACAACTGGAATTTTTTATTATTATTATTTTTATATATATATATCTTTATTTATTTCTGTTTCCCTCTGGTGAGATGTCACTTCAAAAACAACCCGACCAAGGAATGTTACTGTGCTGAAAGAATGTCAGCCAGTTACAATAGGCTGCTTAATGAGGTAGTGTGGCAAACTTTCAGACAGGCCATAATATGAATTATTTGTCATTGCTTCTTGTGTATGTGTGTGTGTCTTTGGAAACAGGCCCAGTGTAAAGCGGGATGAAGGCAGGCCTTGATGGAGAGATGTGGCACTAGCCTGGGGGCTTGCTCCACTGTGAGGTTAGTTAGCTCGCTGCACACTGCCATCATTAGGGACTAGAGCACTTGTGCTGGGAAGGTGACACGCAAGCCTGCGTTCAGACAGCAGCGCACACACACACACACACACAGGCAGACACAGACACAGACACACACACACACACACACACCTGGATGTATGCTTCGGCTCTCCTCTGTCGGTCGCCCGGCCTTGGCCTCAAATTATTGGCTCTCAAGCTCCTTCAAGTCTATAATCACTTGAAGCCCTATTTAGCTGAAATGTGGATGTGGCTTCTTTGCCTGGGAGTGAATGCATAATGCCGGAGTGTATTTAACAATGGACTGTGATGTTTATGGTCCTCCAGCAGAGAAGCATATTAGAGCATCTGCAGGGTTTTGGTCCAGAGAGTAAACAGTGATTTGAAGTGGATTTTCCCTTTAAAGTGTGTTTTCACTGCCTGGTCATTTTTAGCTGTGCTGCCTTGGCAATGCTAGGTTGTTTTTTTTTTTTTTTTTTTATAAAGATCAATAAAGCGTGTTTTATCTCGATAAGATAGTGGAAGGCATGAAACCAACGGCAGTATCACTGGAGTTAATAACGCTGTCCCTTATCGACAAATTAAAAAAACAAAAAATACGCAACCCCGTTTCAAATGTAGCCATTTGTCATTCGGGCCATTATTTTGGGTACAAAAGCCCCAAAGTAAACACTGACCAACTCTTTGAAGAACATGCTTGTACCTAAGGTTGCCCCTCAACTCAATCATTATACAAGATTCAGGCCAAATCTGTTGGATATAAGTGTTGTCAGAGTCAGTCAAAATGATCCCGTAACGACTACTGATAACCAACATACCTGGATATTTCCAGCTACGTTTAGGTTATCAGTGCTCATTCCCCTCAGCAATGAGCACTGTGTGATCTTTGGCTTCATGCATCAATTAGTTTATGGTTTTAAAGAACTATTCTGGTCTGATTAATGAAATGCATCTCTGTGGGCTTTCCTTATTTTCTTTTTACTTGATTGCCGCTTTCATCGTCCACCCCCCCAGAATCTATTGTAGTGGGATACACACAATTTGGCCATAATGGATCCAAAATCTCTCTGATTGAAGACGGCCTTTTCACTGACACACCACAGGACGGTCCTTTAGGGAGCAAATTGTCCCCAAATTTCCTTTTTCTTTGTTCCCCTGTTTGTTTCCCAAATTGTTGCTCAGATAAAAGCGAGGGAAGAATTCTCTGAGAGTACCTTAGATTCATGGGCAGAGTGTGTCCTCCACAGCAAGGACAGCTAAATAAATCATATGATTTTATTTTGAGTGCGTGTGTGCACGCGTGTGTGTGTGTGTGTGTTTTAAAAGTTTAAAAGAAGCTTGTTTTTTCTACATGCGTTGTAGACAGTTGAATCATTTAGTTGTAGAGGAGCTTTATTTAAGAATTTGTGGCTGTCTGATCCTTTTAATGAAAGTGCGAATGCAGACTACCGCCACCTACTGGCACGGAGTGTTTATAGCCATACAGGGTCATCAACTTTTGTTTCGATTTCCCGAAAAAACCTCAAACCTGATTCGTGCTGTTGTGCTTCTCACCTTTAGTGATCGTCCAAAGTGCCTAGGTGATGTCTCCGTACAAAGCTGAGGGGGATCGCTTGACCCGTTCATCAAGAAAAGTAAGGCAAAAAACACCTGACACCATTAGATTCTGTCAAGAACGGCCGAACATCTGCACGAGTGCTTTTTTAACACGTGAATTTTATCTTTCAGGTGAAGCACATTGATGTGAACGATGGATGAATGGCAGCCTGCTTCTCTGCGATGAAGGTCGCAGCAGAGCGTTAGCGCTTTCTTTTGAAGCGTCTTTGCTATTTATCCCTCTCGTTTTTTTTTTTTTTCTAATTGTTTGGCTTTGAGAGCACAGCCAAACTGAAGAGCATCTCCGAACTCCTCACGGATGCACTGGACGCTGACCTTTTTATCCCATTTAACTCCTTATTAAATCTAATTGGGGTGAAAAGAGGAATGTCATTACGGAGGACAACGAATTAAGCTGTACAGCATGATTGTGCTCCTCTGTGTCCATTTTTTCCAACCTTTAATTCAGTTTCACTGCCATGAACAGGGTCAGAGGTATTCAACCTTCTCTAGAATAACAGATGAAACATTTTTTTTTTTGTACATTGTTTGTTACCGTCTAAGGGACATGTTTAATGTTGTGCACATCTTTCAGGTCCGTATTCTTGTCTCCAATAATGACCTTCAATGATGTTCCTCCATGCTATGCTGACATAAAAAAATGTAATTTCTTTGCTCAGGTACACAACGCCTTTGCTCCTCCTTGGATTGGCGAAGCATCATGGACACTCGCATGTTATACATTGCAATATGTGTAGTTCAAGGATATAGCCCACACAAATGGATTATTTGTGCATATAGCATAGATAACAAAGATGAGTCCCACATTGGCTTGATCGTCACTGGACCCTCCCCCTTACACTTGTATATGCCCTGTGTTCGACGTTGCAATAAGGTCTGTGTTTGTGTAACATAACATACACGCCGCACTTCATCTACACTGAATTCAGCAAAAATCTAATAAATAAAACATCAATTCTGCTCTCCTTTAGATGCTGCTGTCAGTCACAAACAGATTTATTTTCTTGCAAAGCCGCGGCGGAGCCATCGAGGCGGTCGCACGAGCGCAGACTGACCCGGACGACACGACACAGCCAGCTTCCGTGTATTGTGATGCCTTTGTGCTGTTTCTAATACAGGGGGGAAAAAAGTACATTTGGAGACTTAAATAGTTCTGACAGTGGCAGCGCGACTACAGATGTGTAGCTGCAGGAAATGACGATAATCCAGGGGAAAAATCGCAGCACTCCCGTGATAAAGCATCCAGTAGCCTGGATGCATTTAAAGCAGTTGTGAATTGGTGAATGATGTCATGGGGTGCTCCCAGTAAACCGCAGCACAGTAATACAAAGCTATATGTGTTCTAGACTTTAGAAAATTGCTAAATTTCTTCACAGTGGAGGAAATAATCCTGACCTCTGACCACCAAGTATATATAGAAGCAAGGGAATAGGGCACTTGCCTATAGAAAATCTTTAGCAATAATAAATTATAAATACAATAGGTCCTCGCACCACTTTGGTGCTCGGGCCCTAATGATTTAACCAATGAAAGAAACCAAGTTTGTTGGCTCCAAAAGCCTCCATCACCCTCTCTGTCTTTATGGGAGCTGACGGACACATTTAGCCTTGGCTAACATGATTAAGGTGAAGCCTTCTCTGACTTTTCTTAAATGCTTAAGATGCTACATCGTTGCCACATAAATTTTTGGGACCAAAACAGATTTGGAAATGAGCAAACATTTAAGTATTAAAATGGTGCAGTGAACTTACAGCAGCCAGTGGCTGGGTTCCGTTCCTGACTCTGGGCCTGTTTATATGGAGTTTGCAGGTCCTGCACATGCCTGCGTGCTCTTCAGGTTTTCTCTCAAGGGCTGTGTATCTGAATAACAAGAGGAGATCCAGGAGTTCTATAAGGATTCTCAACAGATGCACATGTATAGTGAATTTATAATTTATTAGATGTCTCCTTTAAGCGTTCAGCTGATGTGGTGCACATCTGCAGTATAACTGGTTCTGAAAAGTTGCCAATTAGTTAAAACCTTTAAATGTGATTTAAAACATGGAGCTTCTTTTATTATTAATGTGTGCTTGGCTCCAATTCTTTTTTAAATACAGAATGTTTTCGGGGCTGCTGGATATTGGATGTGCAGTAGTTTCTGTTGCCATCTTTGTTCCAGCGCAACTCACGTGTTTGCGTTACGTTTGAAACCACGAGGCCTAAGCCATCGCTCCAGACCTACGGAGCTGCCGCGCTTGCTGCTGACCCCCCCCCCCCCCAACTGCGTTCCAGAGAAAGAGGGACAGAGAATTGCACATACTAAGTTGCTTTTATTAATACAGAACTGCATGCTACAGAGACTGTACAGCATAAACATTTATTCATTACAAAAAAACATGGTTTTGGAACCATTTAAAATAACAGGAAAAAACAAACAAACAAAAGAATAAGAGCATAAAATAGAACAGGAACATCACAGCCGTTAAGGAAACATTCAAACTATTTATCATTAGCATCTTAATAAACCAGAGAAGAAATCGACAGATTACAGTCGCGTCATGTCAACTACAATGGCACCGAGTGGATGATTCTCTTGTAGCTTTTTTTTACAGCCTCTTGCAACATCAACATGCCTATTTTTTTCTATCTACCTATATGTAGTAGTGTACTTAAAAGTGGCAGTTTGTGTTTTTTTTTTTGTATTTAAAAGTTTTTTATGAACCTCCTAATATACATAATTTGGCCCTTGTGGGTTTATACAGTATGATGTTCGCCTTTTTATTAAGTTTAAATTTTAATATTTGACAATTTGCTACCAAACACATTTGTTATAGCAACATTTATACTACATACATAGCAATCTATGTAACGTCACAGCAAAGAATGGTATCAAATTAAAAAACAAACAACAACAAAACAACAAAAAAAAATTCCCTACAGAATGGTTCAGAGGGGGCAGCGAGAATTATCACAAAATTTGGCACGGAAAATCTGTACACCAATCTACAGTCTGAGAGATGTGACTGTGCAATTGAAAAAAAGAAGGGCTTCAGACACTTTTCTGACAACTGAAGACACGGTACCCACTGTCTACTGTTTCAAGTTTTTCTTTTCTTCTTTTTGTAAAATGGCTTATAGACGCATTTCTGGAAATGAAGTTGTGCATACTTCTGTTCATGAGATCTACACAGTACACTGGGTGGAATCCAGGTTTTCAGTGAGGAAAGGAAACGACAAAAAAACAAAAGGAAAAAAAAGTAACAAATCAGCCTTTTTAAAACCTCCTTGTAAAAATTGCTCATTCATATATAAGTCGCTTACCTTAAGAAAAAATATTTGTACAATGTTTTAAGAAAACAAATTTGAAAAAGAGACACGTACAAGATACAACAAGCAATCTCTAAAGCAATAAATACTACTGGTCCTAGCGTTGTGACATTTTGAATTCAATAACCCTTAACCCGCCCACCCCGACCTCCCCCTGACCCCACCCACCTTGCCTGACTCCGCCCCAAAGGTAAACAACAAAGAAAAAAAGACAACGCAGTGGAAGAATGCATATTTAACACAGTAACTCCCCCCCCTCCCCATTATTCTGTACATTTGAACAAGAACAAGTAACATCACAATTAAAGTTGTTCCTCAAAGAGGTGCCACCGCTAGCCTCATTGCCCTCCGACAGTTTCAACAGATGTCAACTGATTGGTTCGCAAGCTCGTATTTAATACAAATAAACCAGAAGAACCAACTCTTTCGAGAAAAAGGGCTCACTGAATAACCTAGCCTTAATATCCGTCTTTTAAACATTTTTGAAGTTGAACTAAATATTTTTTTTCTGTTTGCACTGTTTAACACTACAAAAAAAAAGAAAAAAAAAAGACAAAACAAAATTCATAAAAATTTTGGCAGATTCACAAAGCTATACTACAGCTCGTATCTTTTTTTTTTTATAATAATTAGATTTTTTTGATAATGATGGGTCAAATATTGACCAATGAACTTTTAATAAAACAACTAAAATTTCAAAGCCTCGTGGCACAGAAACAGAAAACGAATCTGACGTCAAGTGAAGTATAGCAGAGGGAGGGCTTAGAAAGGTGAGTGCAGAGCTAGAAAAGAGCGCAGAATAGGGTCGACTATTCTATAGACTTGGTCACTAGCGACAGAGGCTGGGGAGCCGTGGGGAGGAGCGATTGGGAATGACACAGCGATGCCGATGGCCGGGCCATTGAGGGCGCCACAGAGGAGCCCCGCTGCCGCGAGGACGAGACGTCGCCGTGTTCCAGGGCTCCGTTGTGGGAGGAGGTGCCGGGCGTTTTACTAGCTGCAGCGGAGTTTTCCAGTTGAACCAAGGATGGCGTGGGCCCAGCCAGGAGGTGCGGGTGGTGGAGTGGCTGGTGGGCCGGTTTCATAGTCAGTGAGAGAGGTTGCATTTGTTCAGTCTGAGGTTTGGACTCTTTTGGGGAGGGGGAGGGAACCACTGAGGAGGGGGAGGATGGGGGGGAGTCTAGTAAGCTTCCGTCCGTAGAGGGAGGACTGGCACAGCTGCCTTCACCTTGGATGTAGCGAATGCACTTTTTTTTTTCTCCTGGAGGACAAAGCGAGAGGAAACCATTTTTAACTTTGCGTCTTCAAACTGCATCGCCTCTTAGCACAGCTGCCTTAAATGCACCTTAACTTGAATAAAAGAAAAACCATCTTAGGAGTTCCCCAATAGGGAGTCCAAAGCATGGCTGCCCCCTAGTGGTGGGCTGCTGGAAATCGACAGCTACAGTTCGAAACTCGAAGCTGAAGCAGTTTAATTTAACCGTTGCAGGTATTTATCACATTAATATTTTCAAAAGTTCTGATTCTATTAAAAAAATGAAGTGAGATGTCCTATTTTAAATTTTAAATCCCCACTCAATGGGCGGGTTACTTCCTGTTTGCCAATTCACAAAATCCAACGGAAAATGATCGGCCGATTCAAGCGATCTGTACTATTCAGGTGCATTTAAATAGCGCCACGGATCTTGTGCTAAGGGCAAAGACTGGAAAGGTCGATCGGGTTCTGAACAGACGACCACCAGACAGGACAGCGATGAAGCAAAGAGCTCGGGGAAGACAAGTGGAAAGGAAGCAACAGGGAAATAAGAAGCACACAGAAATGAGTGTGATGAAGACACGATGAGGCACGTTAGATGTAATGTTGCTCCCTGCATAGAAACAAATCCTTTATTTAGGTAGATGCAGCTTGGAATTAGTGTTTTCTTCAGCAATTTAAGGCTACTGGACCTCTTTCTTCACTATCTGGGCTTTAGCATCTTGTCTCCCCGGGTGATGGAGTTTGGATACAAGGCAAGAGTCAACAAGATCCTCACTACCCTGTTTTCTGCCCCACAGACAAGTGTGTGTGTGTGTTTGTGTGTGTGTGTGTGTGTGCGCACGCGTGTGCACGAGGGGTCAGGGCATCATGTTTGCATTCCTGCCTGGGGTCAGGACCCTCTCTCATCCTTGCCTGCTGAGTCCGGAGGCCAGACCCGTTTCTGCTCGGCAGAACCCCCGATGAGGGAGCGAGGAGAGTGAGGGAGCTTTAGAGCGATCTGTGGCGACTCTTCTGCGCGCTCAGGTTTGGTTAAGGGGGAATCTCTGCACACCTCAGCTTCACCATGACCCTGGGAGTGACCTTTCTCAGCTCTCCATTTGAGAGACCGCCTGAAGGCCAGAGGTTTTTAGCATTTAAGACTCAGGGACAGACGGAGATGTGTAATGAGAGTACTAACCTCTATAAAGAGGGTTTTTCAACATATAATTCCAAAAGCTGCCATATCAAACTAATTTAAAAGGGGCAATATTCTCTATGAGAAAGAACAGAGAGAGCAGATTACTGAGAAAGAAAAGGAAGAGGGACATCAGCACATCACATGAAAGGACTCAGGAAGCCTTGATCGCATTCTAGGATGAAAGAGAGGCATGCAGTTTCAATTAAGTTCAACAGAATAAGCACACAACACCAGACACTACAACACAGCGGAATTCTGGAGAATGTGGTGGAGCTATTCTACAGGAACGCTGGCTGGTGCAGACTATCGACTGGCTGGAAGAGGGGGATCTTCTCGCTACTACGTACACGTCTCGCTCTCGATAACTGTCTGTCAAGCTGCAACAAATGAGCTAATATCCATTTTTTAACAGACGTATCGATTCATCGTATGTGCCCGCGTATGCTATTGATTTCCTCGTCTCGGGGGAAATTACACCAGATGCATCTTTTAGGAAATGGAGCCCAGAGAGAACTTTTAACCTCTCGACTCCAAAGACGAAGACTAAATTATGGCGCTTATCTTGAACTCATGATCCTCCATTATTGTTTAAGGAATAATGCAGTGTTTCTCATATTGTGGGCGTCAGCTGGGAAGGGAAGTATGGGAGCGGGGTGAAAACGCGGGGAGCGCTGTGGGTGAGTGTGGTGTTGGTTTTAAGACAGCGATAGTTTGAGTTTGGAACCAATTAAATGACCAGAACCAATGAAATGTGGAGAAACAAACAATGTGTTGCAGTTGAGAGGACAGGGCGAGCCAGACACAAAGAATCAGTACTTAGCAGAAACAAATACCTACCATGAAAATATTCCCAATTCAAAGACTGCTTGTGTCAGAACAGAAAGACAACAGGTAGGGACTAAGTAAGGGTTATCGAAGAGGAGTTTGGAGGAAGAGGAGGTGGAGAAGGAGGAGGAAGAGGGCACAGAAAAGAGTGTCACTGAGCAGGCCCTCAGAGAAAGCAGGGCTAAATTTTTAAGCATTACATTGTTATTTAAAAAAAAAAGGACGCCAATTAGAACAAACACAACAGTTAAGATGGAAGGGAATCAGCCACAGCCTGGGGAGAAAATGGATTTTGACCTGTCGGCCTGGTAGGAAGATGGTCCAAATTACATCGGGAAACCTCGACCTCGGTTCCTTCGCGATCAAATATTTGGTCATCTCGTTTGGAAATCCATTTTCTGCCACTGGGCTTGGACCAAGATATACGAGGAAAATCGCTGAGACGGAATTTATAGCAGGAAGCTCCTCAGTGTGGAAAACGGAGCAAAAGAGTTTGCCATCTGTTACCACACTGAGGGAACTGTGTTCAGAGGCACAGTGTGTAATAATCAAGGAGAAGAAGGTGCTCTTTGCGGATGTCTTCCTCCCATTGGTTCTACAGCAGTTATACCTGCATGGTTTGCACCATAAACTCAGCTGGTCAAGCCCGAACAAGGCACGACACTTCTTTGGGGTATTTGCATCTGTTAGCCGAAGAGGTCGACACAAACACACACACAGAGACAACAAAACAAAAAAAGAAAGAAAAGAAAATGGACACGTCATTGCACAGACAAAAACATGTGGCCAGGGCTTAGGTTCAGGCTGGCAACACTGGGATATTCTCCATCATTACGACCAAGCCATCAGGCATCAGATCCCTCCAAGTCCAAAACCTGCCAGTTTAAGATTTCTGATATCCTGCAATAAAACCCCTGGAACTCCTTCCAAATATTAAACACACAGACACCATTCATACAAACACTCTGGCATATGCTGTTAAAACCCTTCTTCCCCCCAAAAAAAAGTAAAAAAAAAAAAAAAAAAAAAAACCACACAGTGAGAACCTAGAGATAGACCGGCAGGACATGGCTGGAGGAAGCTGAGAGGTCACGATAGCCTGGCGGAACAGACAAGAGGCAGGGCAAGAGGAAGGAAAAGGCAGCAGCGGAGAGCAAAGGAGGAAGTCTCAGTGTACAGTTAGCCAGCCTTCACCTGGCCCCGGCCTGTGCAAGCACACACCATACACACCTGCACGGGCCACACCAGTTATTCTGTTGATCGAGCCCAAAGCGCGCTCGACACTTCTTAGGGGCGCTCAGGTCTGACGCCGCGACAAGGAGGGGGGAAGCCAGCAGAGAGAGGAAATAGAACCAAAACCATAAGCAACAGAAATCCAAAAGAGGAGAGAAATAAGGAGAAAAAAAAACAGGTAACAGTGAATCTATGAAGCTCGGCAGTGGATGATTGTGCAAGATACCCTCCCGACAGCCCGCTTAAAGCCATTCTTAAGTGTGAGTTTTAACAGAGGTGAATGTAAGTGTGTTTTAGGCATTAGTAAATCAAAACCATGCAAATTAACAAGTTAATATAGTAGAGGCAGTTGCTTTCATTATCTGTTATTAAAATCTATCTAAATTATGACTGCAGCTGAAGCTGAAGAAACAAAGTGCTGAGTTGATTCGAGCTGATATAAATAAAGCAAATATGGAACGGGTTATTCTGCTGCTGGAAGTGGTGGCGAAGGTAAAGGTCAAGGCCAGAGCAGCAGTAGCAGACTGCTCAGCCAGCACTGCGGCGAGTTAGTTCTAGCCGGGGAGAGGATTTATAAAAAAAAAAAAAAAAGGCTGGAATCTGAAGAAGAGACCTGGCTCACAAGACCTGACATCAAACGACCGTCACTTGTTACGCACTAGCTCTGACCAGTACTGGCGCCATTACGAGCGGGCGGAGCAGAGTGACGACTCAATACTGATGTTTGAGTCCAGGTCTGGGTTGAGCAGTCGCACTTTTAAAAGGGGAAGCCAAACTCACACTAGCCTACAGAAAAGTACTACTGAAGCATATCGATTAAGGAGGTTTACCCTGACATCATTATTTTCAGGTCGCACTGCAGAATAAACTCTCTATATATTATATATTATTTAAGTTCTTGAGAGTTGCATAGCGATTATGCTCAATTAGAGAAAATGCCTTTATGCTAAACAGAAGCATGAATAAATGGAGGTAAATGAAATGTAAGCTAGACTGAAGTCATATAAAATATATAATTGAAACATTTAAAGAAGAGAAAGCAGCAAACAGCGGAAAAAAAAAGCATCTTTCAAAGTGTATTTTTACATTAAATCTGCCCTAATAATGAACATTCACTGATAAATATACATTTTATATAATATGTATGAAAGAAAAATAAACATGTTAGTAATTTAATACTCAAAATGTCATTAGCACCTGTAATCGGAGGGAGTGAAAGGCAAGGGTTTGGAAAATATTCTCTGTGTTCTGAAAAAAAGAACAAATAGAGAGGCCTTCAAGAAGAGATCCGTCACCAAACGAGCGCTAAATACATGATAACAAGTTGCCATTTTTCCTCACAACACAATCAATGAATCATGAGAATGGAAGGAGAGCAATCATAGAAACAGCAAACCTCCTTAATTTTAAGATGAAGAGGATTTGTCTTATGTTGATATAAAAGCATGCAAAAAAAAAAAAAAAAAAAAAGCAAGGGGCAGCCCAGCAAGCAAGCTCACACACGCACACTCACGCACATACACACTGTAGTGTGATCTATCTGCAGGGCACAGGCATTATAAAACAGGGCCACGCACACAACACTGGCAAAGTTAATGCTTCAACTTCACATTCTCAAAACATACATATCACAATACCACAATGCTAAGGGGCAAAAGTGGGTGAGGGGTGGGGGGGGTTGGGGGGGGAGGGTGTCAAGAGGGGAGGTGAGGAGATGTGGAGGGTCATGCATATTCAGTTGTTATTAGCTAGGGAAGGCTAGGGGAAAATGGGGAGGGTGGGGGGAATGGGGAGGGAGGGGGGGGGGTGGGTCTAACAGGCAACTCTACCATTTAAATATTGCATTGGGTAGCATAACTATACCAAAAAGAAAAGAAAAAAAAAACAGGCACAATAACACACACTCACAAAAGAACTAACAGAAAAATAGCTTGACTTTTATCTTGCAAAATGTCACATCTGCCTGACACATGATGGGGTTCTTCTAATATGAGAGATAATTGCAGCTCACTTACCATTGCCCTCTGCTTGCTGCTGCTTTTCCCTTTTTCTCTTCTTCCTTTTCCCCTGTTGGTTAGCCGACAAAAAATAGAAAGAAAAAAAATAGCCACAGACAGGAACCTTAGTTATTATACTGCAGAATGCCCAAAACATGAAACAGAGAACTCATCTTTGTGTTTACTTATTTATTTATTCATTCTTTATCTGCCTTTTTTTCCCCCCTCATCTCTGCCCTCCGGTTTGTTACAGCCACTGCAGGCCAGACTAGAATTTTCCCTCCGCCTCCTCCTCTCCTCCTTTTTTTCTGTCTTTTTCTGATCTTTCTTCTTTTTCTGTAATCTTTTTTTTTTTTTCTCCCTTATTTTCCTCAGTTCTTTGAGCATCTAGACATTTTTTGACGAGCTTCTGGTTTGGAAGACAGATTTCTCTAAGGCTATTCGCGGAGCAGTCTGGCGAGCCTGATAAACCCAAAACGGGATAAAATGGGAAGAGAATTAGCGCGTCTGCCTGTCGGAACAGCGTCCAGGGTGCAAAGGCATTCGCCGGAATTGCACGCTTACATCACGGCCAGACTTTTACGCAGATTAAAGACGGGCGTCTGTAAAAACACAACTACAGGATGGAAAGGTATGAAAATTCGAGTTCATCCCGGTAGGGTCACCTAATGAACGGGGGTGTGGATAGGGGGAGAGAAGAGGCTGTTAAAACTTGTAAACTTAAAAACTTACATAGTTGTCTCGTGCTGACCAGCCGGGGTACAGCTGCATGTGAAGCTGTCGCTCTTTCCTGGCCAGCTCGTAATACTTGGCCTGCTCCTCCCGTGATAGGGCGTGCCACTGCGACAACCAGAAACAACATGCGGAAATCGGTTTAGAGATGTCGGTTATGGGTCCTTTGCGCGCTCAAATCCTGCGCGTGTCTCACCCTCCGCCCAAGGATTTGGTTGATGGCGGCGCTTTCCTTCAGTGTACACTCCGCCACGACCTTGGCCCGCATTTCCTTCATGTACAGCATGAAGGCGTTCAGAGGCTTCTTTATGTGCACCTCTTTCTTTTTCTCCGGTTCCTTCTTGGAGTCTGACTGTTTCCTGTGGGGGGACAGAGGGGGTGGGGGTGAGCATGAGGCGTTGGTGGGTGGGTGGGTGGGGGGCGGGCAGCGAGCGCGATTGCTGAGACCGAAGCGCCGGCTGGAGTTCGGGGCTACTCACGAGCTGTTGAGGGAGTTGATGTCGCTGTGGGTGGATTCCTGCTTGACGTTGGGTGTGACGATGGCCGGGTGTGGGATGCCCGTGGTGTGCAAACTGTGGTGAGGGGGCACCATGTGTGGGGGGAACCTAGAGGACAGAAGACTGTGTAAATCGTCAGAATGGACACAGGTGAAATGAGAAGATGAAGCACATGTAAACACAAGGCTAAAAGCACTAAAGGTCATATCTGTTTATTCCACGACAAAAATTAGTCCCTATTACTGAAATGAAATATAGAAATGAAACTGATCTTTAGTCACATTACACATACAAAACAGTGTAGAGCTAAATGCATTATTATTCTCAAACAATTCGAATATTTTACTTCTCAAAGTGAGTAATAAGGTCAATGTTATTTCATTACAGAACCCAACCCAAAACAGAGCTACACAATGCGCAACAGTAAGAACCACAGGTACAAGGATGAATCACTTGAATGGCATTTTAAGCAGAAAAACCAAAACCCTTGAGTCTCGCATACATTCAGCAAACCACATACTAGATTTAATAACGTTTCTTTGAGGGCCTGTTGCACCCCGAGTTCTCATTATAGTCGCTGCAGACTCATATCAGTGCTGATTAAGCACATTCAGCCTTTACACTCGGGGTTGGAGGAAGGCTTTTAACACCTGGATTAGCTGCTGTCACCATTAGAAGCTCAGGAAGTGGTTTCCAATAAGCGTCGAGCGACAGTGAAGCCGAGCGGCCAATCGTATTACTTCAATTCATCGTAATATTTGGAGTTCTTTTTTTTTTTTTTTTGTCGCAGTTACATTGATGTAAAATGGCAGGTTTGGGGGAACTCGTATCTCTTATCAAGAAATATTGCAAACTAGATTAAAATGGTTTATCAAAGTCGGGTATCTTCACTTCAGGTATGGGGTCTCTAGTCGCCCCCCCCCCCTATTCTTTTATGCAAAATCAGCACTGTCAGCAGCACTGACATTTTTATCTTTGTCCCTCCTCCTCCTATCATCATTTCATTATCTCCAACTGTTCCGTGGTCCAGAATCCCTTTATTTATAAGAACGGAACCCTGGACACAAACCAGCCACTCAGAGGAGGTGGTTGCACTGTCTGTTCCAATGAATGACACTAATTATTTAAGCTGAACGATCCGAATGAAGGAACGTGCTGTTCTAACCGCATGTTTACAGCCCAAACTCCACATGACCACACTCACATGTAAGAGAAGGATGAAGAAAGAGGAAAAAAGGAATAATTCTTTTTTTTTTTTTTTTTTTTTTTTAAAGCAGCTCATTATCCGACTGTGTCTGGCTGCATGGCTCCGAGCCAGAATATAATGATGAGGATAAACTCGCCAGGAACAACTACTTTCTGTTGGAGGCCATCTCAGGGGAGTGCCAGCGCGCTCCCCCCTCAAACTCTTTCCATTTTTTTTTTTTTTTTCCCTCCCCTCCTCTCCCCTCTTCATCACTGACATTGGTGTTTGTGCCATGTCATCCGTTGATGGGGAGCTCAGCAGCAGTTGCTGCATATCACCCATCATTAGGGCTGCCGCGTCTCCCTCAGTCACGCCGTTCACCCCCCCCCTCTGTGCACTTGTTAAAATTTCCACTGTTTCAAGATCTACTTTATTTCCCTACTTCTTCTCTTCTCCTCCCTACCTCCACGCTCCCCTCGCCGCCACCACCCCCTTTCCACCCCTGTCCCCCCCCCACCCCCCACCCGCTGCTGCCACCGCGCGGCCCAGGTTATGGTTTAAACATGACGGCCGTCCCTTTGAAGCGCAGGGGCATCCTCATCACCATCATCATCATCATCTAAGCTCATCAGTGGAAAGCCGCGGACCAATTTAACCGACGCAGAGACGCGGTAAGCCCCCCTCCCAACCGCCCACCACCCCAACCCTGGGGCTTCTATGTCTCAATCTGAAAGGTAAGGATGGCTGGCGGGGAGGAGGTGGTGGGGGGGGGGGGGGGGGTCACTGGTGCAGCAAGCATCGTGTCAGCCAGTGCCATTTAATTGCCGGTGTGATGCGGCAGCCCCGCGCCTGTTTAATGTATAATGACCAGGTTGGTACGTTTCGCTCGCTCCGGAGGAAAAGAGGGGGGGGAGCGGGACGACGGGGGGGGGCACATCAAAGGGCAGGTTTAAGCACAAGGGGCCGTCGCGCTTCCTCACCTGTCTCATACGCACTCACAATGTAGGGGAACCTGGCGCTAGCTCCAGACCCATTATCTAAATAATGTCTTTCATTTGTTCCTCTGACCGTCTCAACTCTCCTTGGCTTTTTCCCTCCCGTCCGTTCGACGATGCATTTTTCAACAGCGCCTACGTGTAAGGGGCTCATCGGAAGGACTTAACGCGGGTACCAGATTCATCCCCGGCATCCTAATTCGGCCCAGGCACATGGGAGCGAAGCCGAAAGCGGGCGCGCTTCTGCTAAGAAGTGGCCCCTGACAAGACTACAAGGCCGGGATGTCTTTCACTTTCATTCGCTACAAACCCGCCGAGGTAATCGCCGCAGTCTGGTCCACTCTTTAAACCAAAACCAACCGGCTGCAGGCTGTGGCTGTTCCGCTGATACAATTAGACTCATTTTTATTCATTCCCTCAAAGTCACAATTTAGGATGCCTTTTCTTCATGTAGGGGGGCTGTCTTTTTGGGTGATGTGTTAAACCCTCCCATTCTCCAGAGATCTCCCAGAGCACTCCATCTATTCAGTTATACTAATTCAATTAGGGCCCTCATCACAGTGCATTAGCTCTTCCCCATAGCCACCCCCCCCTCCTTCTATACCCTAGCCAGTATATTCAATTAACTCTGCTCGAAATAAGATCATCATAATGTAGAGGCTGTCATTAAGGAGCCAAATTAGCAGTCACTTAAAGCCTGGGTCGTCCAAGTTCTGCTGCCAGATGCCAATGTTTGGACAGATCACCAGTTTGACCCATTTGCACCTGAAATCCGAGGGGCGAATCTGAGTGAAAGGCAGGGACGCGGGGGTTTTTTTCGGGGTGGGGGAGAGGAACTGTAATCCATCAGTGTCAGAGGGGTCTAAAATTGCCACCCTCAGAAGCTGCATTCCCAATCAGGCTGTAATTAAACTAACACAACTTCTTGTCCCTAGACTGTAAAGCAGCCCCCATCCCTGAAGTCCCACATGGCGGAGAAGAAGGAGGAGGTGGGTGGGGGGAGGAGGAGGAGGAGGAAAAAGGGGGCACAGTGGAGTAGCAAGGCATTTATTTTTTGTGTGGTTGCATTCTGGCCCCTAACAAATTTATGGGCTTTTAGTCATTTAAATTAAACTCTTTTCACCCATACTAGACTCAACCCCCTCAAGGGAATAAGTAATTTCACTAACAAAACACACACGCATGTACACAAGATGGCAACAAACACACAAATACCCCCCTCCCCCCAGGGGTGCACTAATGTCCACAGCAGAGCATAAACTGGACCCTAATGGGGTGCATCGACGCACGAGCCAAGTGTCAGGGCCCGGCTTTACATCAGTGAGTCCCCTTCAAAGTGTTGCTGTGTTTGTTTATCTGTCTGGCTGTTCAAACTCACAGCAAGAACATGCCCCCGCTCATTTCAGAGCAGCCTGACATGCGGTGGGGGTAAATGTTCTTCGGGGGCCTCATTAGAAAATGATAAATATAATTAATATTTGAGCATGCTCGCTGGAGCCCCACACAGGAGAATTGGCCTTTTGAACACAGTGATGGGGAGTGTGAGCTCTTCTCCTTAAGGGAGAAGTTGCTTCCGAGTGTCTCCGAATGTGTGCATGTTTGCGCTCGTGTGTGTGTGTGTCTGTTGGCCTGTGCTTTGCCATCACCTGCAATACAAAACAAGCAATTGTAGTGTGTGTGTTGCGTGCGTGCTTTTCCTACGGCTCAACTCACCTTGACATGGATGCGTTGACAGTGAGCGCAGTTGGGTAGGGGTGTCTAAATCCCCCTGTTGTGATTGGATAAACAGGTTGACCTTGCCTAGAAAAGGGGAAGAAAAGAAGAAAGGCAAATAGGTAAAGGAACAAGGTTGATGGAAGAAGAGAAGGTAAAAGCCTTCTGTCTCTCCTCTCCCCACCGTGGGCCTCTTTATTCTCATTTGATCAGGACAAAAATCTGGGGGATTGCAGAGTGCAGATCAAAGGGAGGAAAACTCCAAACAATTTGAATGCCACAAATGTTGATAGCAATGGCTAATTAAATTTCATAACCCTTCACTCGGTGTCGACAGAGTGGGGCCCTGTTCCTCCCCAAGCTGGAACTAGGTGTTTTGTTGTGATAATTAAAGACGAAGCGCGGGTCTCTTTAATGGAGCCATCACGCTAATTGAGGTCTACACATTCAAAGACAAACAATAATGAATGTAAATTTATACCAAAATAAAGTGCAGCAAATCAAAGGGCGCCATGGCTGCGCTCAGGGCCTCTCTCGGTATTTAGATCACGGTGAGAAAACATTAAATTAACAGAGCTTAATTTGTAGCCTTTTGTCATATTAACAAGTGTTGACAAGAGTTACCAAGGGAAAGACCCCTTGTGGAATTATGGGTAAAATACAGGCAATCACAGTTCACTGCTCTAATTGGGCCAGACGGAGACATGCAAAATAGTATATGCCACAAAGTAGTAAGTTTAGCTTGGTGAGGGCTCGGGGAAGCCATCGATGGGCTGCTGAGCTCCGAGAACGATGGCATAGAAAGAGGTCCTTGGATCGGGTTTGTGTGTGAGGACCACGAGGAGACATACAGGTCCCATTTCTTGCATAACACTCTACAGCACATCCATTCAACTAGAGAACCAAAATAGTATAACAATATGCAGATGATACTCTGCTTTTCACAAAAGGCAAAAAAATAGGCAAAAAAGAGCAGTAAAAATAGATTTGCTTACTGTGGTACTAGCCATCCTAACGGATGGGGGATTTGGCCGACAGTGCCAGGTGACAGTGGGTAATAAGGAGATATATCTGGAGGATGCGGAGGCCTTGGAATTCCTGTGGAAGAAAGATGACAAGAGTATAGAGGAGGTGGACGGACACAATGATGACAGAGACAAGAGCGAGAACCAAATCTTTGTTAGCGCTGAATTCATTCTTTGCTGAGACTTTCACATCTGAATGGGGCAGACATCACAGGAGTGCAGATGGGAGGAAGAGGAGGAGGATGAGGGCTTGTTGCTCGCATGTACACAGTTCTAAATCACACTTCCTGATCAAAGGCCTTTGAGGCGGCGGCGGCAGCGGCACAATGTGTTAGAAGAGGCAGAGGCGACAGAGGTGAGGAGAAAACACCAACACGATTCTTGTCGCATTTGTCTACTGATTCAGCTCTAATGATATAAAATGACGAGGGTTTAGAAGTTAACAAAACACAGCAATGTAATTAAAGCCTTCAACATGATCAGAGAGCTGCTTATGTGTGACTACAGGTTGATTCTCTCTGATTCATCCAGAATATTAGAAATGAAATGCCACCAGCACATACATAAATAAACCAAAATGAGCAGTGCCATATATCAAATATTAAATCCGCTGTTGCCGTCATGTGTTCAGGTTTTGACCCGTGAGTGACGATCAGATTTTATACAAATTAGTTGCATGTTTCTTTGTTATCCCCTGCAGGTTTTTGCTATGCTGAATGAAAAATGAAAGTTTAAAAAATGGCAGCTGTGTGTAAGAAGCACACATCTGGCAGTCTGTGCATCTGTTGCCGATACCTGTGCCAATATGGCTGAATGAAAGCCAGATAACTTCATGGATCAGAGTTTGGCCTGCATTATTAGTTACACCCAAAGTCTGCAGTTGATCCAGGTTAAATCCTGGAGTTTTGTGAGCGATTCTAATACCAACAGACAAAACGCTGTCCGGCAATTTCTGTGAAAGTAGTTCAGTGATTTAACAAAGGCTGGGTTTGTTAAAAAGGAACAATATCCCATCAGCACCCAGCACTGAAGAACTAATAAAGCTCATTAATTAATTAAACACTGAGCCCAATTAAGCAGCCCCATTAAGCACTACATTAAACAGCAGCTGGCACATTATTTCCCCTTTGCAAAGACCATCATTATTACCTAAAAGATTGACTGAATACAGCAAGAACCACTGGAAAGCAAGAAATGATTTCCCACACTGAAAACACATTAGCCTGAAAAGGGTAGGCTGAACGACAGCTGACAAAATTAAGTGCTGGGTCAAGATGGTCTCAGAATTCAATACAACTTCCTAAAAATATCCGGAGAGAGAGAGAGAGAGATGACTGCTGAAAGTGGACGCCCTGAGTGTGCCCTATGAAGAAACCAGCATTCTCAGGGACCCTGTACGTCCCCGTTTCTGCGTGCTTAAGCGCAGTCATCATTGCCGACAGACAGCCATGAGGCCTCCCGCGCGTTTCCTGATCCCAGCTATTTGGAAGCGAGCGGCTCCAACAACAGAGGCTGTATTGTTTCGAGCCTCAGCAAACCGACATCACGAGCCGCCGTGCATGTTTGCTAAATTCCATTTTTTCCTTATTTTGTTTGTCTGCTGACGCCAAGCGGTGTTCTTTACCATGTTAGCTAAATCAATCAGTAGCACATGAGCACAGATGTGCTACAGTCGCTCCCACTATAGCCTTAAACAGTCTTTATCAGCTCTGAGGTCACAATATCAGCAACCCAATGAATAGAGCTTTATTGAATTAGAACGTCAGTTATATCAGGTTTAAATAGGACTAAAGTGAACAATAAAGTCTGTCTTCCACAACACCCTTTATTCAAATGTGAAAACAGTATTGTGGCTTTTAATCTTGCGCACAAGATGTCTACAGACAGACAGCATCTAGACAAATATATCTCTGAATATCCAAGCATATCTGAGCTTTGGCAATAGGGCATAATAAAACATTTACACTCCCATCAGTGCAAAGAGGTGACACGGCTCATCTAAAGCTGCATCTGTGGGTTTCGCAACTTGTTTTTTTTAGAAACGTGCTCAGAAGTTTCTGACGCATTTAAAAAACACTTCTAACACTGTTTTTAGCTGGTATCTGGTAGGATGTTCCTCTCAATGAAGATCTCAAACTCTAAAGGAGTGGAATGACATTTTACCTGTTTTGGGATCCACGTCTGTCTGTAGGTGAGGTGGGGGGTTCCCCGGTGTGAAGTGCTCATTGCTGTAGGTGATCAGAGGCGTGAGAGGGTGCACATGGTGAGGGTGCTGTACCACTGGAACCTTATTAGACTGAGAGAGAGAGAAAGGGGAAACAAAATGGTCAGAGTATTAATATCTGAGTGAAGGGGTCTTGAAGGATCCTGCCACACAATTACAGATTGGTCTGCATGCTCTTGGAAACAGGAGCTACAGAATTCTGGGTATCCTCGAGGTGCCAAACCACCAAGCCACAGTGAAAATAATGTGGT
Source organism: Lagocephalus sceleratus (assembly GCA_911728415.1). Taxonomy (NCBI): domain Eukaryota; kingdom Metazoa; phylum Chordata; class Actinopteri; order Tetraodontiformes; family Tetraodontidae; genus Lagocephalus; species Lagocephalus sceleratus. Next base: position 5,253,427 of record CAJVRN010000231.1, on the reverse strand, counting down.
TTGTAATTAAAAACACTTCTGTGGTGTCACTGTGGAATCTGGTAACCCAATCTATGTGGCTTTGAGGGGTGCCAGCTCCCATTTGGGCCTGATGTGTGATGAGGCACTTTTTAACCGCAGCTGCAGTGAAGTAATCGATCATGTGTAAACCACAAAATCAAGGCTGCGCGTGCAAATCCACAGCCATTAGCAGCTCCAGCCAGCCCCTGCTCGTCTCGGCTGCCCTCCTCCTGTTCTCCCCTTTGCCTCATCTATTCCCCTCAGGGTCCAGTTCATGAAGGGTAGGGGTGTATTGTGATAAAAGGGTTAGAAGAGAGGAGGTGGGGCTGAAAATCCATTTCTGCATTTTTGCCAAATTAGTTTTAGCTATGTAATCTTCTCTTTGTGCGCCTAAGTGGTGCAGGCCCCCTTTTTTCAATTACCCAAAGATTACAGTGGAGCTTTAGGGGTGTGCTGCCGTGGGCCCCTTGTGTTAACCAGAGCTCAGCCTGTCTCATCAGGCCAGGCCCGAGACAGACACCAACACACACGCAGTCCCCCGACCACGAGATAACCAGATTAGAGCAGCGCTGTCGATTACGCTGGTGGAAGAGGCTGCTCTCACTCCTTTACCCACACATCCTTATCCTGCCCTCGGCAGTCAAAGAAGCAGCACTAATCAGGCTTATCATAACATGGTTGATATGTTCGGGGGGTTGGGGGGGGGGGTTGCCAATGTGTGTACACTCAATCTTTCTCATAGGCCATACACCCTCATTAGTGACTAAAACCCACACAAGTTAAAAAAAAAAAGAAAAAAAGAAAAAAAACAAACAACACTATGGAGCATTCTAATAGACTAAACATAAATGGGACTAGACATTGGCAGGGAGGCAAACAAGAGTTGCCCAGTGCCCATTGAGAAAACAAATAAAAAGCCTTGGAGGTTAGTGCAGGACAAATGCTACAAACTAATTATCTAGGTAATTTTAGGCTAAATACACTGATGGTCCATTTAGAGACACTTGCTAAAAGCCACAGCGCACTTGAATTTGTCCATCTGTACGGCCCTGTGCAAGCTTGGCCACCTAGACCTAAATCCTGCAGTGGTAGTAGTGGGGAAGTGGTGAGTGTGAAAGGGAGGGAGGGGGGTGTTGGTGGTGGTGATGGTGGTGGGGGGCATTCCCTATTGCCGTGGTCCCAATGAAAGATTAATGAACCCCAGCAGAACTCCAGGGAGGCAGAGAGACTCTTGGGACTCATTCACAGCCCTGAGCTGAAAAGGCTACGGAGGCGAGGAGGAGAGCGGGGTTGAGGAGGGGCGTATGTGTGTGTTTGCGTGAGGGGGGTGGGGGTGGAAAGGGATTCATTAAAAAGAAACATAAACCTCCTTGCTGTGTGGAGGCTCCTGATCTGATCTGCACATGGAGAATAGATGCAAAAAAAAGGAGTGTAAAAAAAAAACAAAAACACTCAGATTCAGATGGGGGGGGGGGGGGGGGGTTGTGACCATTGATGAGTCTGCAGCCGAATGCTAGAAGATGGCTCCGTCTTCCTCCCTCTGTTGTCCCACTGCTATCTTCACCTCCTAACCTCCTCCATAAGTCTTTGCTCCTCCCTGGGGTAATGATGTGAAAGAATGTTGTCAATCCTTCATCTCTTGGTGCTGAGAAGCTTTAGTGGCCATTTAAATGAATTCTTTTGTCCAGGGGCCTCAGCCATTGAGAAGACAGTTCAAAATGTCCAACCGCTGAGTCCACATTTAGACAGAGGGCGTCACACAGGGTGTATATATGTGGCTGGGAGAGGGAGGGAATGACAGAGAGAGCTCCAAGGCAGCTGATTCACATCAGTCGCTGGCGGTTGAAAAGTACCCGTGCTTCCTCGAAAGCGAAAAAAAAAAAGTGACGTTCAGGACTCAAAGGAGGCGATGTGGCCAAAATTTCATTCTCTCTTTATATAAGATTCGGTTACCGACTTCAGATCGAGCAATACAAAATTGATTAGCGTTGCTGCTGCCAAGTACCACTTTCAAGTCTCCGGAGAACTTCATAAGTGGCTTAGCCGACCGAATCTTTAAGGCAAGCATCTGCTCGGCTCGACAGCATCTATAGCTCACACATATGACAGCAAGACTGCGAGAGGTGGAAATAATACTGACGTTTTCCAGTTGTTTACCATTGGACGAAGCCAACATCACAGCAGAAACAGACTGATATGAGAGAAACGTGACAAGATGAAAATAAGTTTTGCTGATAAAGCTGACTTTTTTTTTTTTTTCTCTTTTTGGCATTTCCTCTCCAAAAACACAGCATTTGCCCCCTGATGCCCTGGCTCGTTTTAAGACGCCATCTGATCGCCTTCGCAGCGGACCTATCTTTGTGTCCCGGTGACGTAAAAGGCAGGACCCGGTGGTCTCTGCGAAAAGAAAGGCCAGCACCTGTCCCACCCCGCGCCCGACACTGGGACAATGCGAGTCCAGGAGCAGTCGGACGGGCCGCTCTTAAGCCACGCGGACCCCACAGAGATTCCGAGAAACAAAAGCGCGCGACGTGGGAGGCTCGGCTCTTTACAAAAGCCAGGGGAGAATAAAGAACACTTCCTGCCCCCGACACCCCCACTGGTTTGCATCCTTTCCACCACCTCCGTCATTACAACAAACAAATAGCAGAAGAAACGCGGCTCTGTAGTCATGACTGTGATTCTCATGCCTAAAAAAAGAAACTTTGCATTCATAAGACCCCGCAGAGGAATCGGAGAGCGCAAACATCAATAAGAGGCACATTGACTCTTTCCATATCCAGGACACATACGGCGCCTGCTGCTGTGAAAGGCCAGCGCTGTGAAGTGCAGGCAGCACATTTGAGAAGAGCAGACACAAACGGAGCATTTGCCTCCTCTGATGATGCTGTTAATATTGTCTCGGCTCCACTCTTTCCCACCTATGCTATATATCGAGCGCCTAACAGCATGCAATAAACTTTTAATTCCCCGCAATGCTTTTACATCAGTTAGTCTGTCCGATTGCAGCCAAAATACACAATTTTGTTCTGGTTTCGACGCCTCCCACAATGTAGCTCAGCACTGCAGGTAGAACCTGGAGGTCTCAGAAGTAAAATGTTTTCGATACTAACTGGTAAGAAAAGCTTTGGGAACTTGGACAAATAAAGGAGCTTTACTGAGATCTCTGGAGAGAAAGGGGGGGGGGGGGCTCCGGGGTTGAGCGGGAGGCTGAGGGGTTGAGAAAGTGACAGCAGGACAGAGTGAAACAAAGCTGGGGGGAAAGACAGAGAGGTGGAGGCCGGACAGGAAAAAGCTGTTGGCCTTGCATTTCCGCCTGGTGGCACCTCGCAGGGCCAATTTGAGCCCTAAATGTAAAGGTGGTGACCTTGCGGGCCCAAGGGGGGGGTGTGCTGCTGGGTTTGGGGGCTGCAGCCCGTGTCTGTCTGCTTTATGTCATGATATGATGAGTTGTCACAACAGCTCACGGGGTGCTAATGAGCTGTAGTGAGGCCAGGGTAGGGGAAGGGAAGCCAGCAGCAGAGGAGAAAGACATGAGGATGACAGTGCGGTGATGGATGGTGGTGGTGGGGGGGGGTCCTCTCAGACCTCCAAATTCCAAAGCAAGCAGAAAAATCTGCTGGAGCATGCAAGTGGCCCATATCCAAGGCACATCAACTGGAGAAAAAAAAAAAAAAAAAGAAGAAAACTCAACACAAACACTAAAGAAAGTGTCAGAAAACAGGCACACGTATTGGTGTGTGTGTTGATTTGAGCGAACATCAATCGCCCTGGAACCCATCCAGTCAATCATCTGATACCATTTCATTCTGACTTGTTGAAACATGTTTATACCCGCAACTGCCCCCCCCCCCATAGGGGGGAACAGAGTGCCCCCTCCGGGCTAGAGATCCTCATCTCTTCATGGAGCTAATAGCGCTCGCACATACACACACTTGTAGCCCTCAGTAAAATCAATCCTCGGATTCCAGCCGACAATCTGAAGGAATACTCAGAGATTAACGGTGATGGAATATGAAATTCTCTGACAAATTAAAGGCTTATCAGAGCCCGGATCCTCCAGCACACCACGCTGATTAAAAAAAAAAAAAACCCTGCTATATTTCAGAATTAATATTTCTTGGTTAATCATTAGTGGGGGGGGGGAGAGCAAGCACAATGTAGAGAACCTGGGAATTGTAGGGGAGCGAAGGGATTTAAAGAGCAGATATGGAGGTGTTGATCAGTTTTCTCTTGCAGTGAAGATGCATCTCTGAGGGCAAGGGGCTCCCGAGACCACAGCATATTTAAAAGTTAATCTATTCACTTTGCTGCAGTGACACGCTGACTGCTTGATCACAGCACGGAACAAAAATATTATGTGGGCCAGAGCCTTTGCTCCCCCCCCCGCCATCCCTACCGCTCTCTTCGCTGGCACTCAAGTCGTTCGTCACCATTTATTTTGGCTTCCCGTCTTTGATAGTCGGCACATCAAATAGAATCGAAGAAAGGACACGTTCTGATATGTCACAGATAAACACGACTGCACGCGCAAATAGCTTAAATACGGAGCGCTGTTTGGTGGCAACTGTTGTAGTCGGCATTCAAGACAAATCGCCTCTTAAGACGCGTGCGCTGGAGCGTTTCCTTTTCAACGTAAACAGCCTCTTGAGCTCTCATACCTGAGTTAAAGGGGCTTCTCCAAGAGGTGAGATTGTGTAACGGCGTTAAGAGCCAGACTGAATTCTGCCTTTTGAAATGCAATCAGCCCCCCAGAATTTCATCTGAAAGCCGAGCGATTACGGATGTGAATGGGAGACGCCAGCATTGACAAAGGGCTATGTTAATGTTGGAGGTGATTGAAATCTTATTTTACATTTTATGGGGAAGACATGAGCCCCGTCAAATCCCTGTTTTTGTTGAGCAAATAATTTCCCTCTCCAGCGGATCTCGTTTTGGAAAAAAGTACTCAATCTTAAAAATCAATCTTAGAGCGCTGTTATGACATTTATTATTCAGGCCTCTCAGGGTTTTAAGCGCTGCACACGTGTAAACAAAACTTTTCCAGAGAGGAGAATGCTTTATCAGATGTCCGGGACCCTCTCCATCCAAATATCTGCTCCCTCCACCACAACAACAACCTGTCAGCACGAACGAGACGCTGGAGACAAGGCGGGGGTGGTGGTGGTGGTGTTGTTGGGGGGGGGGTGCCGTTACTCACCCAGGCGCTCGCATCGAGGTGCCAGCGGCCCACCTGCTGGAGGAGCGAGAGCCCGGGGCCCGGGGCTCCTGCCTCGGCCCCCGTCTCCTCCGGCCCCGCTGGAGCTTCGGTCCGCGGGTACACGACCCCCTACGGTCCCCACCCTTGCCCCCCCCCCCCTCCCCCCCCCTCCCCTCCTCATCCTCCTTTCCACCTGATTCTCCTTCCCTCTGCGCCGGGGGAGAATATCTCTTGCTCCTCCGCCTTCTTTGTCTGTTTCTGCCTCTTTCCCCGCTCGCCGCGCTGGGGTTTGTCGCCGGGCGCGCGTGTGCGTTCAACGTCCCCCCCCCCGTTGTCGCCCAGGTTCTCACACATTTAAGTACGTGGGTGAACTCTCAGCAAACCGTGCGGTCTGAGGCCTACTTCTCTGGCACGCAGTCGCCATGATCCTCAAACTGAAATGGTTGCATCAATCCTCCAATCTAACCACAGCAGAGCTCGCACTCTCCTCTACTTTCTAGGTCAAAGTTTTTATGCCGATGACAATAAGTGCTCATAGAGGGAAGGAAAATTACTCTGAGCAGCTGTTCACCACTGCTCAGCTCTACCTACAAGCGATACTCAAAAAAAAAAAAAAAAAAAAAAATATATATATATATATATGTACTCACAAACACGCACACTCACAAAATCAGTTATTACCCAAATCCCCGCTGTACGTCGGGTCTGTGGATGTGCTTCGTAGGGTACGTGTGTGTGTGTGTGTGTGTGTGTGTGTGTGTGTGTGTGTGTGTGTGTATGTGTGTGGGCTCTGCTGTGCCTCCAGGATGCCCAGAGACGAACTGGCAGCTTGAAACGCTTTGGCTACAAGGTAAAGCGAGCAGGGCGAGAGATGGAGACAAAGAGGAGAGAGATAGAAGGGAAAGAAAGGCAACAAGACACAACAACGCACACAAAGGGAGGGCAGGCTCAGCAAAGTGTGGCCAACAGTCACTTTATCTTTGTGATGCTGACAGTCCCCTCTTCATGCCCACTTTCCGAGGGGGATAAACCGAAAAGAGAGGGAGAGAAAGTCTTCCGCCTGACACGCACCTTTCGCCGCACTCCTTTTTGTGCCCCCCCCACCCCCTCCCTTGTGCACTTTTTTTTTTTTTTTTGAACAATACCTTAGAGTGGAGAACAATTCTTCTCTTAACTCCCCCCCTCGACTCTGCCTCCATTCAAGGTTCATGTGAACAAGGCCTCCAGCCCCTCCTTGCCACCCCCCACCACACGGACTCCCCCCGCTCCGTTCGCTCTGCAACTATTTCACCTTCAAATCTATTATACGTGTGAAGAGCGGAGTCAAACGACAGGCTTCGCATGGTCACGACTTCCTCCAACAAGCGTGCGCAAATTCCACTGATCTGTTGCCTGTCGGCGCGCACGCACACCTACAGACAAGCAGAAATAGCCGGGAATTTCATCAAACATTTATCGTCTTATTTTTAGAAAGTAATAAATAAAACATTTGCAAAAATTTCAGGAGGAATTTTTTTTTTTTCCACGAGTTAAAAAAAAAAAAAACAACAAAAAAAAAGTATGAATATTTATTATCAGGGCTTTTTGTTTTTTTAAATAAAGTATCACAATTCAAATGCAGATTTTAAAAATTAAATATTTCTAGTTTGACTTAACTAGAACAAATTAATAAGGCATTAGATTTATTTTTGACATCATATAAATTACCACAGTTGAGTTTTTTTTTTTTCTTTTGTAACCCTTAACGACCTGGACCTGAATAATTACCCTGACAAATTAAATATTTATAGCGTTATCCTCCATGTAAACACAGTCACGTTTCATTGATTTTGAAGCAGCGTGACAGGTAATATAAAAAGGGAAGGAAATAATTGATAAAAAATAAAGGAGATAACTGTTAGGGGGGTAAAAAATGAAGTACATATTTAAAAAAAACAAAACAAAACTAAGTTTGCAGCAGTCAAATGGGACTTATTTCTAAACACACCATGACTGGTTTTTTTCCCCTCTTCCTCCCTTTTTTGCTGTGTTCGCTGTGGCTGTCCGTCACTGCTGGGACCCCGCTCTTCCCCTGGCCTGCAGCAGGCAGTCCCGAGGCCCTTAAAGCCAAAACAAAGCCCTGGGAATGTCCCTTACACAGCTCGGACAATAGCGCGGGGGCTCCGGCTTGACAAGTAAAAGAGCTCCGACAAGGCGGTGGCTAATTGCCTTCCCTCCCTCCATTCAGCCACCCTGCCACACTCCTGCCATCTCCTTTTGTCCCACGTGCACTTTCTTAAGTACACTGCCAGTTCACCAGCAAGTGATGGACAGCTCCCAATCACAGAGCCACAATGGCATCAATGCCAAAAGAGAGCAGAGAGGTGGTGGGGAGGAGGAGGAGGGGGGGGTATGCTACTGTCTGAAATGTGACCACAAGATCCAAAAATGCATGACACACACAGCGAAAAAAAAAAAAAAAAAAAAAAAAAGAAAAAAAAAAACTTTTGCAAAATAAGCCAAACTCAAAACTTGTCAAAAATGTAAAGTCAAATATATAATAAGGACTGGAAAACAAATGCTGTCGAAAATTAAAAACACCTGCTTGTTTCATTGTAGTTCAACTGTAATAATCTGTGTATAATTAGGCTATTCATAAAAATAATATCCAGGTTTGAATAAAAGTCTTAGATATTACAGATTAAACACATCAGCTGTGGTTTAGAAGCACTGAAGCTCACAGCAGATTAGATGTGCAGTTAAAAAGGCTTAAATCTAAATACAATAGATAATATCGTTAACTGTTTTGACAACAGGAAAAAAATCAGATATCACTAAGATTCAATATAATTACATTTTAATATAAATTACATAGGATTTAATGCAATTTGTTTTGATGTAGTGGAATAATGCACCCCTGTCAGGCTGTCAAGACAAAGCAATCAAACGCTGCCTTTCATTATCTAAATTGTCAAACTGTCACTTAGCAACATAAGTGTTATAAATTAACAAAAAATGCCCAGAAAAAAATATCTGCGAATGAAGTCGCCCAAAACACGACATTTCCAGCCAAACATGCAACGCGAAAACAAGAAGAGGAATAATTAAAATGTGGAAAAGTCTTACCATTTAAAAGAGCTGTATTTGTGATGCTGCTCGGTTCCTGGTTAAAACAAGCATGCTGGCACTCGTGGTAGTGCACAGACTCCAAGCAGACTCCCACCACCATGTCAGCCACTAATCCACTGGGGGGCAGCACCTCGTCTACGGCAGCCCCCCTCGCCAAAGCCCGATGGGCTAAGCCGATAAGACAAGAACGGCCGAAGGACCGGGCGAGAGCCAAGGCAACGCCGGAGCTGCTCGTCGCCGCCGCCGGTTCCGACAGCGGAAGGGGGGGCGGCGGCGAGGGGGGGGGGGTTGGACGGCGACGGGCCGGCCGGAGCGGGCTGTTGCCTCTCAGCCCCCCTTCATGCGTTCAGACAAACAGGCAGGCACGGCTGCGCCGCTCTCCTCCGCATCTGAACGGGACTCCCTCTTTCCCCCTCGCCCATCTTCATATCCCCCCCAATAAGCTCTTTTGTGTCCATCTCTTTCTTTGATAAGTTGAAAGAACAACAACAAAAAAAAAAAAAAAAAAAGAGAGCGAGGCTTTCATTCAGCGGCTCGGCACACATAAAGGTAGTGGAGTGCCGTCTATAGGAGTTACCCCAACTTGGCTAAACTCAAGCAGCGGGGTGTCTCTCGTCATGTCATTAATCCCCAAAACTAACCACACTCCATTCACCACTAGTCACACTAAATTAGACACAAAATTAAAGGGAAAAAAAACACACGCACACACACACGCGCGCGCACACACGCGCACGAACGGCAGGCATAAAAAGGGACAGGTTAAGAGGGAAAAAAGAAAAAAAAAAGAGCAGATTAAATTCCGATCCGGGGCAACGCGTGCGTGGAGGTGCGGCCACGCTGCCCCTCGGTCCTGCCCGCCGGTGGCCCGGATTTCTCACGTGAGAAGGAGGGGGGGGTCAAAAAAAAAAAAAAAAAAAAAAAAAAAAAAAAAAAAAAAGGCAAAACAACAAAAAATAAATAAATAAACCCCCCCACCAGAGCCACGCGAAATCAGACTAAAACATTTATCAGCCAAAGAGCCCCGCGCAGCCCGAGCGCCTCCCGACTCGCCTGCCTGGAGCCTCGCAAGACAACTGAGGGGGAGAGAGCCGGGGCTCCGGAGCCAAACCTGCCCAGACACCGAGCCGACTTCAGCGCTTAAAGAAAGAGCGAAAAAATACCGATAAATGGATGTGCGCCCTGCGCGCCGTTCGGGAGAGCTGGCAACAGAAAATTCAACCCGGCCAACTGGTGGCTTGAAGAGAGGAAGCCCACTCTTAAAGCCGTGATCCGACCATCCACTATACCACCGCTGTGAGCCTTTTAACCACAGCAGAAAAAACTGACTATTGATCTTCAAATAGCGATAATTGAAAAGATCAAAAAGATTAAACAAAAAAAAAATTGAGAATGTGCTGACTTACCATCTTACGCTCCTTTTTGTCGTAGCTTTTTGTTTAAATTTTTTTTTTTTTTTTTTTAAAAGTGCTCAAAGATGCAGCATTGGTGGTGTCAAATATTTGTAGCCGCCTCTTGATCGTATTACTTCCACAGTCCTGGTTTCCAATGCGTCTGAACTTTTTCCCTTTCTCTTTTATTTTGTTTGTGGTACCTAGCCTTTTTTTCTCCCCCTGCTTAAGACTTTAAAAGCCTTCAGCTCAGTAAAGCAGCACAAATTATCTTGCCACCTTGCTCAGCTCTGATGCTTTGGCCGCTAACTTTGGAAGGCCCTTTACTACTGCATCAAAATTAGCATTGTCAAAGCAGTTAATGAATATTAATATTGTATTTGTCATTGGAGCTGGCCCATTGCTGAACTCCAAGTCATCCATCAGGGACAAGATTAAGCACACAATTATTTCTGACTGACAGGGACCAAATCTGGAAGATTTTTTTTTTTTTTTTCCTCCAACAATTTAAAGAAAAAGACACAGCATCATCTTAAGGTACCTCCCATGAGACGAGACAAGATTAATACACTTTTAATGAAGCAAGATTTCATGGTGCATGAACAGCAAGAACCTCGAGAAAAAAAGGGGGAAGAATATAGAAATAATGTAAGTCGTAATTTTAAACGTCTTATTAAAGATTTAAATCGCGCATTTGAAATTATTTTTGGCGACAGGAGACAAAAAAAAAAATGTAATCAAAGAACAGGTTTTTGGGGGTTTTTTGATGAATGAATTCTTTTTTCTTTCTTTCTTTCTTTCTTTCTTTTTTTTTTTTTTTTAAAGATCAGAATCCGCTATTTCACCATCGCTGGAATATTAAGAGAATTAAGCTGCACTTTGAACAACGGCGGCGCTAAATTTAACATGAAACATTCATTAAAAAAAAAAAAAAAAGGAAAAAAAAAAAAAAGAAAAAGACAGCCAGGACCTCCAGCGGTCTCGGCAGTGCCCGGCGGAGCAGGGACCGCTGAGGACCACACAGGCAGCCTCCATCAGCACCGCCCGCTGCATCCTGGAGCTCTCTTCGCGCTCGCGCTCCTCACTGAAAGAGCTTCGCACGCGGCCGCCCTCAGCCCCAGCGCGCCCCGCCACGTCCCCGCACATGACGAGACGGGCGCCTTTTTTTTTTTCGTATATTTCATCAGCGCTTACACAAATGCCGCAGATCGTTCGGCCTGCGGGTTAACAAACGCGGGACAAATTTCAGACGGCGTCCCGCCTTCCACCCTCGTCCGCGCCCCGGGTTTTTTTAACCGCCGCCGCCGCCGTTTTTACAATTCTCATGTCGAGTAAATTCGGGGCAAGACAACAGCGAAACTCCAAAAGCAGCAAAACCGTCGATCTTAATTGAGAAATCATCACCCGATCGCCCGTCTCCTTTCGATGGGTTTTCGGCGAGACGGGCGGGAACCTCGCTCCCAACAATTTAAAGTTTTCTTTAAGAAAAAAAACCTCTCCCCGCCCCCGCCCCGTAAGAAGACAATAATAGAATAAAGGCAGAGTTGGAGAGGTTGCACATAAAAATGACAGATGTGGGGCACTAATGCCAGCGGCCCAGTGAATCGGTGTGAGCGCGGGGGTCAAGCTGTGGGCTCACCTTGGAGCGCCGGGCCCCTGCCGACCACCCTGCCGGCTCCCTAATACCATTAGCAACCCTTAGATGAACATATTAAATTGGACTTTTGTTCTCCGGGTGCCAATCCAGCCTCGCTGGTGTCACAGAACCGAATGCAGATGGTGCCGCTCCTTTCTGAAAAGAATAGCACGCCAAAGAAAGGAGCGCTCCGGCGTCCCGCCTCGCCAGACAACGCCGCCGATGTTGTCAGAAATCTTTACCGCGTCCAATTGTCATTTCATCTTAAAACATCGCATTCAGTAGTTATTTAATTTGCTTAATTCTCACTAAAATTGTTCTTAATAAACCAATGGTTCAATTTCGAGTCAACACAAAGAGATCATTTTCCCATCTGTAATCAAAAAAAAAAAAATTTAAAGAATTTCTGGAATAAAATGAATTTTATTTAAAAATATAAATACAATGCCATTTTATAAAATTATTTTGGGCAAAAGAAAAAAAATGTTCTTTCCTTAGAATATGAGAGAAAACTTGAATTGTATTGTGGTTCTAAGTCTCTAATTTTAAAAGCAAGTGATTATAAAAGTACAAATGCAAAAGCTGGGTGAAAATTCAAACAGCTATTTAAAATGGCTGCATGTTTCATTTAAATCAAATGAATGATTATGGACAATGAAGTGTTTATTAAATATTTGCCGGGCCCACTGTGAGAACCGGCGGCCAACGCACAATCGCACGGCTGCTTAATTCAAGCTGAGAGCCTAAAACAAGTCCAATCTAGGTGAGGAGGAGAGGAGAGGGAGAGAGGGAGCGGAGCAGGCAGCTCTGAGGCCCAGCGTGATCACATCAACGCTGGTATCAAATTAACTCTCTGACTTTGAAACTTATTGATCTGCTATTAAGACACTAGTGAACTTGATGAAGTGAGTGCTGTAGGTGACTCTGGGACTTCAAAGTATCGCACCAGCCACATAAAACAAGCCACTTTGATCCCCGCTCTGCTCCTCGGATCTGTAGAGTGGGGCTTCAGAGGAACCCCCCAATTCTCCTCTACTCTCTTCTCCCACTCACCCGAGGCCCGGGCTCACTCGAGCTCTGCCTTTTTCCCCTTTTCCCGCGTCTGCCGATGCCCCGAGAGTCGGCGAAAGCGCCGGTGCCACGCGCTGTTCGATTGCGGCGCGTCTTTTTTTTTTTTTTTTTTTCCCTTTTTCGGAGCAGTCAGCAAGTTGAGATCATATTCAGCTACGGACGTGCAGACAGATCCCCTCAGTGATTCACTGATTCTCCAAGAACCGATAAAAAAATAAATAAATAAATAAATAAAAAGAAAATACAAAAAAAAAACCCAGCACACAAACGCACAGAAAAGGCAACGTGATGTCAAAACAACTAGCGGAATAAGGCGACAATCGAAGCGTATTGGCATTAAAATTCGGTGCCGATAAGAAGGGGATTCTTCACGCCAAATACGGCATGTAATAAGGTCGGCGATGAGAGAGACAATGCAGAGTGCAAGATAGCGCTACTATTGTGCGGTGAATGCATCCCCCTCTTTGCTTAAGGCAACTCTTCCCACTACATTAAATACTGTGAGCTGCCAATCACACCTGACTTTTTTTTTTTTTTTTTTTTTTCATTTTGTGCCACTGGGTGGAGGTAGTAGTTAATAATTTCAACATGCAACGCATCGCTGAAAGACCGGGAATCTCAGCTGAGCCACTCGCTGCATCTCCAACACCATTACGGGACAAATGGAAGGCGGTTTTTTAAAAGGGAAAACAAAATAAAAGCTCCGTCTGGCTCTGCCTCTTTCTTCACAAGGAGGCAGGCCGCGAGACGGGGAAAAGAAAATCCCGGGCTCGCCTTCCGCTGAGCTGCTAACTTAGCAGGATGGGGGAAAATAAATATTAACGGCTAAATTAATCATTGGCAGGACAGTGTTTGCGCTCAGGCTCCAGTGCTCAAAAGGAGCGTGTGTATGTGTGTGTGTGTGTGTGGCACTCGGAGTGCAGGGCTAAGCTGCATCTGTTTAATTAAGAGGGGTAAAGCAGATGACAAATGCGAGACAGTTAAACATTTAATGTGTGCTTATCTCCCCCTCATTTATTTAGTTGGGAGAGATTCAGAGTGGGTGGCGATTAAGAGTGATGCGCGCGGCAAAACTGGTGGAATTAGAACGCAGCCCCGTGTGCCGTGACAAGGCAGCACGCAACGTTCAGCCGTTCCCTGACAATTGTTTTGACGTTTGCAACTTAATTCTGTTTGATAAAAAAAAGGAAAAAAAAGAAAAAGAAAATAAGGGATTACGTGATAAATCAAATAAGCAGATTCTGTGGAACAGCTGGTTGGCAAAAACAAAACCAAAAAAAAAAAAAAAAAAAAAGAGTTTTAACAGCATTTTTTATGGGCTAAATCGTCAAAATAGAGCACGCAATTAAAAATGCAACTGTCAAGAGTCTACATTCTCCTCCATTTCACCTGACAAAGATTACTTTTTTTTTCCAGGATGATCTCTATTGTATATCTGGTGTTGATGCACATTGCCTAAAGTCAATGTCAAATCCCAGCGCCAACAGTCCCACTATAAAAAAAAAAGAAAGAAAGAAAGAAAGAAAACAGAACAGAACAGTGCCCGCGGCACACAAATCCCTTTACTCAACGCACTCGCAATATATCACCCAAAGTTATCGCTTCCATTGTGACAATGTTAAAATGAAAAACAACAAAAAAAAAGAGATCCCTTTTTTTTTTTTTTCATACACGTGTGGAGGGAAGAGAGAAGGTGAAGGGTGGAACGGGTGCCGGGGTGAGGAGAGGATGGGGTGAGAGAGACAGACAGAGAGAGAGAGAGAGAGAAGCAAAAAAAAAAAAAAAAAAAAAAGCCAAATAATAAATAAATAAATAAATGAAAAAGGGGGGAGAGGGAGAAAAAAGAAGAAAAGGAAGAGGAGGTGGTGGGGGAGGAGGTGGAGAGAGGGGGAAGAGAGAGAGAGGAGAAAAAAAAATAAAAAAATAAAAGCCCTGTGCCACGAGCATATATAAGAGAAACCTTCACCAATTAGTGGGGAGAAACAGGAGAGGGAGCTGCCGCCGCGTCGGCACTCAAAGAGCCAGGCCTCGCGGCGAAGCTGTCATGTCGGCAGGATTGATCAACAGGCCTGCTATTTCTAATGGCATGTTGTCATGAAGCTGCAGCCATGGGGAGCCACCTGCCTCGGTCCTCGCACAGCACTCGCTGCGTATGTGTGCGGGGCGTGTTTGTGTGCATGAAAAATGGGGAATTGGGGGGGCGAGTGGGGTGCCGTGGCAGATATACCTATTCTGTGTGCCCGTATATCTTTTACTAACAATTTAAAAACAGCCGGGACCACCGCCCCCTCCATCCCCTCCCCCATCCCCTACCACTCTGTGGCAGTATACCCCGGCTCCTCCTGAAGGTGGAAGACGTGTGCCATCCTGGATTGTTCATTTCGCCTCTGGGGGGGGCGTAAAAAAGCCGATAACCTTTTCAAGAAAATAATTTTACAAATTGCGAAGCGTAGAATTTAGAAAGTATATTCACTGAAAATATTTGAATTTCTTTTGAATGCTTCTATTTCCAGCCACAACAATTCCGCGCTTTTGAAACGAGTCAGTACGACGTGATGGGAATATTCGGGTTTGTACGAAAACTCGCCTGCAATGGGCCATCGCAAGGAAACACCAAATTCTGAGATTGTTCCATCGGAATACTTAAAAAGTCACCCAAGCGTATCCTTTGACGCGATAGTGTCACAAAAAGCCGCTAGGTGTCGGGCCTTGGTGGCTAAACAAGCCCGGCCTCGATAAAAATAAAAAAGTCAAATAAAAGTTACCGAACTTGAAAGTTCAAGGTAGCGCGGGCTACTTGGAGTGTGTGTCACGTACAGTTAACCTTTTTATCGGGCATGCCTGTGGTCTCATCAGTCGATGAAATTCTTCGCCCGCGGCGGTGGCTTAGCCGAGGGACACGGACCAATAGAAAAATATTTCATTGTGTTAGCATTTCAAATGGCGGGTGGAGGGTGGAGTGGAGGGCGTTTGGAGGGGCGGTGGGGGAAGAAGCTCTAACCGATCATTGCCAGCGGAATTAATTGCCTATTCTGAGAATAATGTCCCTTATCCACGATCCTCGGAGGGCCGAACGCGAGCAGAGGCCACTTTTTTTTCTTTGGCGTCTTCAAAAAGAAGAGCGCTTTGGGGTACTGGCCGTATTAGCGGTTTTAGCTGCGTCTCCTTTTCGACGGGAAAAATAATCAGAAGCAGTGAACCAAACTGAACTAATCCGTATACCAATTAAAACCGCCGAGTCCATTACACCTAGCCTTTTTGAGAATACTTTTTATTTCAAATTTACAAACGAGCGCCAAATAATCGCCATCGTCGATTGCACCAAAATTATTTTAAGATAGCACGGAACGTATAGCGTCATACCGACTTGGCTTGTGGCCAGCACTCGATAAATGGCTCAAGATGGAGTAACCCCGGTGGCTTTTCTATCCCTTTATTTAAGGGGATTTGGGTTCAGGCTCTGTTACACATTGGCCAAGCATATGCAATGACCCTAACTGTTATTGGTGCATCTTTTAGCTGCATCTTAATCTAACCTTTATAAAGCTCTTTGCCTTTTCAAACTCAAAACAGCATTAACAACGACTATTGTTCGGGCGGCGGCAGCCCTGGGAGACGATGCCGAAAAGCTGGACCCGGGCCGAAGCAAGAGCCCTCTGGAAAAACAGCTGCTTACGTACTCCAATCAGTGGGAAACAAAACCAAAACCCGATTGCTAAGAAGGGAAAGGGGGGTGGAGGGGTTTTTTTTCTTTTTATTTGGAGTTTAAGGGGGCATCCCAAATGTTCCATCCCTTCATATCGACCTCTACGAACGTATTCCTGCTAGGTGTCGATTTCATCCCTCAGCAGATGGACGGGCGAATTCGCAGCAGTCCCCATTACACGCCTCTCCTACCGCTCATTGTGAATTCAGTCAACGAAGTCAATCTTATTAACTTCCGCGCCGGTTCACACATGACATTTTCTTCAATTTTCTCGCCGACATCAAAAACATCAATTAGCAGCTCGAAAATGGAAAGGAGCGACTGACGGAGTCCGATAACACCGACTTATTTGAAGCCGAGGGTAAATCTATTCTCCAGTTTTGAATGTGTTCATTACAATTGCGTTTTCAAAGAAGACCTCGAAATAGCAAAGAAATTAAAATCATCTCCTAGAAATGTCCAGAAATTGTTTTTTCCCCCCCTCCCTCTTTCTTTTTTTTTTAATCCTATGTCTATCGCTCAGCCTCAGTGGATGACACAAAGCATTGTGGTGCTGCATTTTCTTTTCCTCATTAGAACAGATCACAACTCTCACAGAAGTTGAAACCCTATACCGTAAACCTCGCCGTAACCCGTAAAAATCATTTCAAAAAGGAGTCCAACATTCCTTTATAAAGAGGTGATAAAGTGGCCTCCCGCCGCCCTGCAATTTTAACAAAAATACCAGGCGCTGATAAATGCGCTATCTACTTTTATCCAGTAAGGGGAGCTATTATCAGATTAAAGAAATAAAACGCCTTCAAGAAAAATATTACGCTTTTTTTATTGTTATCAAGCCTAAAAATCTCTTTATAGAAATATTCATTTAACCCGAAGGGGCAATAAAAATGTTCAAAAGTTATATGTTAAAGTTCCAGCAACTCAATTTTTATTATCTATTTACCAAATCGTATCCTTATTATGTTTTTGAAAATACTGCATTATAAATAAAACTGATTCAGTATAATACAAAAACAGTCACCCATCCATCCCCGTTCCAACATTGGTCAAAAGAAAAACATCCGATAAAATAAAACTCCAGGAATGCTAATTTGCCCGTGTCTATATTTGTTATTTTGCTGCATAACAGAAAAAAAAAAAAAACACAGGTTCTATCCAAACTAAATTTTATCCACAGCCTCATTGATCATTTCCTGCATCTCCACATCACGACGACATCAAAACGTGAAACACAAACCTGCACATTAATGAAGCTCTCGCTGCTCAACTCCTCTGCCTTCCATCACTGATGAACGTGTAACTCTATAAACCTTGGTCGGCAACCTTTAAGTAAAGGGCTATTTTTGCCAATATCCAAACAATGTCAGACAGCTTCCTCATGCTTGAGTTACATCTCCGAGGGGGTGAACAAAAGCAACTTTATTGGCTGTGGAAAGACGCTCGTAATGCGAGGGGGTAGAGGGTCGGTCGCATGCGGAGTCGCGCCGGATCACGTTCCTCCGGCCCATTGATTTCTGATCTTTTGACATTATTTAGTTGCTTTTTATTTTCTTGCCCGTCTTTTATTCCATGTCACAAAAGACACAAATGTCCAAACAAATGACGTTGGGAATATCTACTATCTGTCAAAAGAGCGGGCTTTTCCCGGCATTAAAGCGGCCGAAAGCTCTGATGCAGTGCCGAGAATCGGCGGGATGAAAATATCACTCTTTATAATGGAGGCTAATCAGATTTCGGATGCTGTTTGCCTCCGAGCTAAAGAGATATGGAAATGTGTGGAGCAGTAGGCTCTGTAACCAATACACTCCTAAATCATCACCATACTGACCACCGGACAAACGGCGGGGCCTTTTTTCCCCCCACGAATGCACCGCTGCACAATCACAATCAAAAACAAACGCAAAAGTAAATTTCATCCTAATTTCCAAACACGCATAGCCAAATGCAGACAAAGACGGGGAGATGGGTCTTTAAAGCGGCCGTCGGTTGAATGTTGCACACGCCGCAGCGATCAGTTCCATTAGGCGGGGATTTGATCATCTCCCCCGTGCGCTTTCACAGCCCGGCTTCAGATTAGATCACTGTGAAAATGGTCAAATGGTGTGTTTATCTCTCTGTAATTATTGTGATGCAGATGACAGAGATTGGGTGTTTGCAATGTGGCATGATGAGTGTGCACAGTGTGAGCCAAGACACGCACACGCAGACGCACAGGCAGGCTGAATGGCTCGTCTCGATGCCATTAACCCATTAGGTAGCTTCAACAAAAGGCCGAATAATGTTTTTATGTGCAGGGGGGAAAAAGAAAAGTCCTCAGAGCCCAGTGCAAGGGCAATTATTGCATTATAATCCTTGACTTTTGATTAATATTGGTGTTTTTCTCGGGTGACCCAAATGGATTTTCAATGAGAATAAAAGGGGCAAAAAAAAAAAAAACCCTTGACAATAACAGGAACCAAAGCAGGAAAACACCACTACACACTTTCCTTTCATGGCCACTTTATAGTAGTATTTTGTCGTCATAAATTATAACTTGCCCTAATTCAGGGACGGTAGCGCCATCACTATTGAAGCAGCATCCTCCATCATTTGTAGTAACTTTTGAAAAAGGGGAAACGTTGTCGGATTTTCATACGACATCACTTGAACGCGTAATGATGTCAGCTATATTTTACTTATCGATTCTCCACACATTCATTCTGGGACTAAAAGAAGTGACCTCTATTGTGTGGAAGCGACATTTACTGCGTTTCCAGCTGCCGTTGCGCCGAGGACGACCGTCAAGCGCGAGGTGACCTTGACTGAGACTCTCTCAGTCCCAGGGGGGAGTAATATTCAGAGTTTCATGCGGCTTCCTGTGTGATGGAGCCTTTCTATCTCGTTGTTTGAATAATCACCTCTATTTTCACTTCACTCGAGTTGGGTTTTGTCTCTGGATTACTGACCTTTCGTATCTACCTTTCCAATTACTTTTAAGAGTTTTGGATGAACAAATTTGTGCTTTCATGTCCCATGTTAGAGGCTCAGTTGCTGCTTCTGGCCATGAAAGGAGGGTTTTTAATGAGCTGAGGTGAGGTTAATTGGTTCGGGAAGATCCTCCAAGTCATGTGTCTCTATATGAAATTAAGTCCATTTGGAGTTTCCATGGATGTATTTAATAACAAACACTTCAGTCTAATTTTCGGACCACTAATATAACACCGAGAAATCTGCAGCACGCTGCTTTTAGCCATAAAAACTCTTTTTTTCCGCAGATATCGACAAACCAATTACCAGACAAACGCGCCCTTCATCGTGGGACGCCGCTCGAAGGTGCGGCCGTCGGTCCCGTTTTCTAACAATGGGGGGAAATTTGGCACCGGTGGGTTGATCGCGGCCGTCGATTCAGCGCTGGGGAAAGGCTTGCACACGCGCGCGATGATGTTAATCCTTTGCAAACGACTGTGCCTTTCACTCGCTATTAGGAACGACATGATGTGAATCTGCCCAGACTAAAGGACCTTGTAATCAAGACTGGTGCAAATGTGTTAAGTTCAGTGTCTCGTTGAAGGGGGTTCAATGGCCCTGACAGTGTAATTACGGGTTGCCGCCACAATGCAGCGGCCAGAGCACTCAGCGTTAATGCCATCCATCTTCATTTCTAAGAGCAACGCCCCTCCAGTTGATGGATAGTTATCATTAGAGTGACAAAACACTGAAACGACTGACACTGTGCATGACAATGTGCACGAGTGTGTGTGTGTGTGTGAGCGGGTGCTCGAGGTACAAATTCAAGAAGGCACACAACAGTAGTATCATGTTATATGCAGACAGAGAATGTGGGGAAATCTTTGTCCTTCGCACACCCACACACGCAAATATACATGACAAATGGGTGTGAATGCTTTCACACGCGCAAAAATTGTTTACCTTGTGGTGATCCCGACACCCATACACACACATCTGGGTGTCGTCTGCAGCTAAACACTAAACCGCAGGCGGTGATTGGTCTGGTCCTCTATACTTTCAGTCTATATATTCTTTTGAGCGGGGCTTGTATATCTTAATTATGAGCTTTGTCTCACTGCGTTTGTCAGACACTGGTGGAGCAGCAGACGGCTGAAATGAGGCCTTTACCCCTTTTATGAGGCCTCCAGCTCAGTCGGGGCACCATAATATCATATGATTAAAAAAAATATATATCTTTATGCGTTTCCTTTAACATTCTCACAAAGTGACACACAACAGAAACTATTCTTCTAATATTTTCCTTTAAATAACGCCGTGTTCTTTCAAGAAAAACTGGAACTTGCAAACTTTCACAGAAAGACAGGCTGCAAAAGACTGTGTTGGGAATATGGTTGAGAGGGTGGGGTGGGTTGGTGGGGTGGGCGGACGCACAAATGGCCTGAAGAATTTGAGCAGCGCTGTGCTCAATGTGATTATCTCTCCTTTTTCCATGCGGGTTGCAGCTTTAGGGGTCACTACCATCTCATACTCTCCGTCTCACACAGACAACACACACAAAAACAGGTTGGGCTTTGCCATTTCAATGACTCAATCGCATCTGGAGCTCTCCATCGATTGTGCTCAGTGACCCTGCAAAGGCCCATGTGGCGAGCGCCCGCCCCACCTCTCCGAATTAGACCACAATCGGATGAGAGCCACCGCGGCCGCCTCCTCCCGGTAGCCAGGAGAGGGTGCTGAAGGGGTCTCGAGTGTTACTTCATCGAGGTTGTTTTTGTGCTCGCGGCGTAGAAAAGCAAAGCCGTGACTTATTTGTTAGGATTTCTCATGAGCGGGGATTTAAGGGCCGAGGAAACATTTACTGAAAAAGAAAAAAAAAAAAAAAAAAAAAAAAAAGAAAAAACAACACAAAGGCGTGCTGTGTTCCGCCGCTGAAGCGACGGCGAAGAGAGCGGCGGTCAGGTGACGCGCTGCCCTCCCGAACGCATGTGATCTCACTTGTGAGTTCAGATTAAATGGTTTTAAGGACCTCTTACTCATAAAAGCTCCAGATGTGCGACAATACGCAATTATATCACGCACGTGTAACGCGACCGTTTTGAAGGACGGGGCGCGCGTGCGCAGGCGGGGGCGGGGGGTGGGGGCGGGGGTTCGGCGGCCAACGCCTTACCGCGGATCGGCTGGCCTGCTCGCAGAGCCTGCAGTTTGTTTAGCAACACTTCTTCTGACGACGCCCGAAGGGTGCAATTAAGCCCAATTAGAGCCTGTCAGTTTTATTAAGAGGCAACGACTGGCCAGACTCGGGGGCAGTGAGGGGTAGAGGAGGGGAGAAGGAAGAGAAGAGGGAGGAGGAGGAGAGCGCGTGCAGCACCGAGCTCCCCCCGCTACTACTCCG
This sequence comes from Lagocephalus sceleratus, assembly GCA_911728415.1. NCBI lineage: Eukaryota > Metazoa > Chordata > Actinopteri > Tetraodontiformes > Tetraodontidae > Lagocephalus > Lagocephalus sceleratus. The sequence continues at coordinate 5,231,974 of CAJVRN010000231.1, read as the reverse complement.
GAGTAACTGGGCACACACCAGCGAGGGGGAACTGGTGTAAATAAAGTGCGTGCCAACTAAACAGAAATGACAGCTTTGACAGATCAATGACCCCCCCCCCCCTCGTATCGGGATTCTCAATCGAGAATCGAGTCTCGGTAACCAGGGTCGGGTTCTCGCATGACCCCGGGAGCCCTTCGGTTCAAACACAAAGACGGTACCTTTATGACGGCGGATTAAAAAAAGAAGAAGAAGAAGGGGAAAAAAAAAAACGACTTTAAAGTGTCGCTCCGTGATCAGAGAACCCGAAAGGGATCGACGCGCGACAAAAGCCGGCTCGTCTATAAATACTCGCCTGGCTACGCTGAATGCAGACATGTGTGGATGCAGATGTCACAAAGCATTTTCGGAAGGATAGGAGGTGGTGGCTGTCTAGTTACGCGAGCCTGGCCCGATATATCGGCGCGGCGGTGAATAGCGCAATACAGCTGGCGCGAAACAAAAAGGGAAAAAAAACTGCTGCATCCCTTTCATCAGGAAATCAAAAAAGAAAGCAAATGAATGTATCATTCCTTCACAATTCCTTTTCCGTCGACCCCTCAACAGAGATGTTTACAGATAGCTATCATCCCCCCTCTTATTCACATTTGAGCTTGGACACGTTTCAAAAGACGGGGCCTTTTCATCTCCCCTCTCGCTGTGAGGAAATTTGCTCCTTAATGGCTTTCAAAACAGGAAGCACAGACAATATAAAAAAAGGGAGAAGTGAGGAAAAACGCTACGCCACACCCCCCCCCGGTCCGCCCGTCCCCCCCCACACACACACTTCAGTCGACGCATCATTCGAGGAGACGAGTGCTGCGGCACACTGCCGCTGTGCCAAGGTGCCAACTGTGCCAGTCACACTGACCTCCATCTGCAGGCAACTTGATACCATCTCTCCAACCGCCGCATACTCCCACTGAATGGGCTCGCTCAGTCACAGTGGAGTCTGAATGCCATTCAAGGCTCCGGCTCGGAATTGTGTTTCGAGTTTGTGTGCTATTGTATTCTTTGTTCACAGCTGCTGTGTAAAAAAAAAAAAAAAAAAAAAAAAAAATCCTTTATCACTACTCTGAATAGTAAAAGGGTTGTATTGGAGGAATGCACATAGGAATACATTACTGCCAATGTGCAAATCATTCCACTATCAGGCAAATTAGAGCTGATTTTTCACAAGTCTTTATCAATGACCCTAAGACAAGCAAGGTTGAACTACTACAGACCAGCTGAAATTAATGCTTAAGATGGTCTGTTGCCAAGTACTACTTACTATTTTAATAGTATATGTAGGTGTCTGTTTACTCATGTTGTATTCATAATTCCGCCTCCTGCAGGGCATCTATGTCCACCGCGTGCCCTTGAACATGCCATGAGTAGTCTTTCTACGCTTCAACTAAAAAGAGACCTGAAAGACAGCTACACACGCTTCCGCACAGTTGGATAAAACAAACCTTAACCACACAACTCAACCTCACCAAAGAACTTGCTTTTTTTTCAAAAGATGTTCAGAAGTGTGTGTGTGTGTGTGTGTCTGTTTTTTTTTTCCCTCCTCGTCTTTGCTTTTTCTCTCCCTGGGTAAAACAAATGCATCATTTTTCAGCGTTAAAAAAAAAAAAAAAAAAAAAAAAGCTTTACTCCCTCTTCTCCCTCCCATTGTGCCATTTCCGTGTATGGAAGTGTTCCCTCCCATTGATTTTCTCCCAGCCAGAGCCCTACCCAACACGAGCTGCTTCCTTTCTGGTGTCATCTCCTTGTGCCTTCCTCCTTTTAACTGTGTTTTACTCATGTGGTATGCTGTAAATCTGCCAAACTGGCTGAGGGGAGGGGGCTTGTAAAAAAAAAAAAAAAAAAACGATACAAGCACTTGAAACTTTCAGGCATCAATTTCTTTTTGATGAAAAATGAAGTGTTCAAAGCTCTTCATATGAAAAAAGGGAAAGAAATAAAAAAAAAAATCAAATTGAATGTTTTCCCACAGGTTACATTTCTTATCTGTGAGTTTGTGGCTCAACCTGTGATTCTGTTTCGTTAAATGCAGCCACCCTCAACATGCGTGCACCATGTAGCTGCCCAACCGCCTAGAGAAAGAGATCATAGATAGAGAACACCGGGGCAGATTAGGCCTGCAGCAGCATCTCAAAAATGCAAAGGATAAGAAAAACTGCATGCTTGTGAGAAAGCACAAAGATGTGCAGGAGTACCCCAGGGAATTGCCCAGGTTTGCAAAAGTCGGAAATTTGCCGCGGATTTAATGAGCGAACGGTTGAATGATACAGTGTGTCAGAGATAATTCTGACATTCAAACACACAATGCAGGATACCGAGATCAAAAAGGAGTGCCGCGTGGAGATATCGGGAGATGAAGGCGAAAGCTAGCAGGAGTATTTTCCAGCTGCTGCGGCTCCTCATCTGTGGTTTCTGTTCCCTGCTCAGCCAGCCCTCTGTGGTTAACGCCTGTGTCCACTGGGGGCTACAATTAGCCCATCAAACTCATTCCAGCCGGGGAACCGCGCCGCCTTTCCAGTCCCCTTTCCCGGCTTCTCGAAGCCCGGGCTCCTCCAAAGAGACAGGCAACTTGTAAGACTAGGGGAGGTATCCTTTGATGTGCCAGATTCTGCCGAGGCGGCCCTTTTTGCTCATATCAAGACTGGGGAGATATAACAATTAAAATAGAGGAAGAGGCAGGCTGACACCGCAGTGCGGGGCTGCTGCCCGCGTGTCACGTCCTCACTTTTGAACCTCGGACCCGGTCTCTAAAAGGTGGGAAGCTCCCTGCCCAACAGAAAATGGCATTCAGGAACGGGTTCAAAAATGTATTTCGGATTCATCTTGCACTTTAATTGAATGTTCAATGCAGATCTGGGAAAAAAAACCCCAAAAAATAACTCTATTATTGCGAAGTGAGAAGCTGTTTTTGCTCAACTGGACCTGGAAGTCAGTTTACGGAAATGTTCATTCGTTTTTGGGGGTTTTTTTTGTTTTGTTTTTTTTCAGAAACCTCCCCAACCTCGTCTGTGTCTCAAGAGACCCGGCGTGGTGTCCAAGCCGGACTGACTGCGAGCCAGTGGTTCTGATGGGCTGCTGTGTGTGGTTGTGTAAGACGCGGTTCCAATCCCCGTCTCCGTACCAATGGGACTACGAGGCAGACAGCCAGGTAATTACACAGCAGCGAGTACCAGCCAGGAGAAGAAGGCCCACCACCACACAAAAACACTAATTTGCGGATACAGATCGCGCGAACCCCACCCCTACACACACACATATACACACAGATGCGTGCGCGCACACACACACAAACACACACTCAGGGTAAATTATGTCAAGGGGGATTACAATGACTCCAACCTGACCTGGCTCTGCAGCTGCTCCGTCTCTGGCACAAGTGTGCCTGAATTTAGTGCCGGAGGTAAGAGGCTGTCTGCAGCTAAAACAGGTGTGTACTTATGCAGATGCACAACTCCAACATGTGGTTCGCATTAGTTGCTACAGTCAAGCCTGATCAGGGATCGATGATTTATTCCCAGTTAAACCCACGAGTGCAAAAAGAGGGTATTTCTCATGCAGATCATCCTGTTGGTCCGTTTCCGAGAACAATTTGTTTGTTTTTATTTCTTTGTCTCTGCTTGAAGCTGGATACAGGAAATGAACTCACTGTTTCGTGGAGCCTTTGCAGCAACTTTAAAAGCCCTAACATTAAACAGCAACAGTGGTGACTAACTCCACCACAGTCAAATGTGAGATTCGGGGGTTACTTCCAAAAAACAGGTATTTTAAATCTTTCCTTGAATTGTTGTCCAAAATAGCAACTAAACATCCAACCTGTAATATAACTCATTATGGTAAGATGATTATTTTCATCATAAGGGACACATGAAGATCTGGAAAGGTCCATCTGAAGCTGTGGAGGGAAGGCATTGATTTCACTGGTGGGACTGGCTGTGAGTAAACTGCATGCACAAAGCAAAAGCAGAGTCATGCATCCGAGAAAGGGAAGGTATTCTCTGTCCTTCGTCGGTTATTCCCGTCAAAGAGAGAAATCTCGTTAAAAAAAAAAAAATACTGTCATGGATTCCAGTGAATGCCAGTGATAATCAAGCGAGCTATTCATGCTGCCAGTTGATTTAGGCACGCCTCGGTACACACCAATCAGCCCGGCCCCGGCCTCGGCAGCCACTCACTTGTCTGCCATTCCGACACAAGATGGAGACACTGCCAAGAGTTCCAATTAAAATATCTATTTGCGATATCTGTGCGAAAATAAGAGCATCTCGCGGGCTATTCGATAGCGGAGGAGAAGATAGAACAAAAGCTGCCAAAATTCTGTGGACGAGCCACACTTCAGTTATCTAAATAAATACGAGCGGTGTGTATGTAGGGAGAACGGGCGTGCGCGGGGGAAACAGACAGAACGTGCGCCTGTGTGTGTGTGTGGTAGTGGGAGCGTCTTGTTATGGAGGAACAGAGCATGTTGCAGATAAGAGGGCGATGGTGTTCAAAGAAAAAGGCAGGCTGGTAAAGTGTGCGCCGATTCGACATCATCGCCTTACTGTCCCTTAATGAGCCTGGAGAGGCAGTCTGGTGTCCACAGAATCCGCTCCTGTCTCGCTCCAATCAGGTTGCTGGGCTTTTTATTCAAATCTCATGCACAACTGTCACGGAGCCAGTCTGGCCACGCTGTTTATCTTACTCCAGGAGGATGTTAACAAGACAAATGAATGAATAAATACACAAATAATGCGTTTAGGTAATGTTAATAATGCATGAAATGGAAGCAGCTTTGTGACAGGACTGCTGAACTAAGGAATCTTCCCAACTTTGGTGACAGGCTTGTTTATTCTTTTCCCATCATGCAATTCTCTGCATCTTTTTTGCAGGCGACTGTCTGGCCAGCTCTGCGCCTCCAATGCGCATGATGAGGAGAAGAAGGAGAAAAAAAAAAAAAAAAAAAAAAAAAAAAAAGTGCTCTGACACATTAGTTTAGGCTTCTCCGCCATGAAAGCAGCCCATACACTGTCAGGATTGAGCCATCTCTGCATCATCCAAAACATCTCACATGATGATCCTCCTTAATCTCACGGAATCCGGCTCCAGTTCTCGGCCCACCGCACTCCGTTCTCGCAGTTGGAAAAGACTGATTTCAGCGCGATTGTCGAGGGCTGCTGCGTGCACGTCCGCACAGCTGCACAGGTAAACCGCAGCGGTCAAATCGGAGTTACCGCGCTTAAAGATGTTCGGGACTGAGGGAGGGGTGGGGGGGTCACAATAAAAAAAGCATCAGGAAAGAGAAGAAAAAAAAAATCTATATCAAATTCCATCCCAGGGCCAAGACAAAAAGCCTGGTGCTCCGGAAAAGTTCTCTTGGTAAACACATCAAAAGAAGACCCCACAAAAAAGTTTCAGGTCTGCCAACAGGAACAAAATCAAATAAATTAGGGTGGGGGGGGGTCTCGTTCAAGCTGGGCTGAAACCTGAAACCAGTTTTAGAGCAGAAGGATGAGGAAGGTGACAGAGGACGCGGCGAATGATTCAGAAAGCAGATACATGGTGTTTACCCTTGCGAACGCTGTAGAAAAGCCCCCCGTCCTGTTAAAATGTGGGAGGGAGCTTAAGTTCTCCCTGGAATCACTCAGCATTCCACTGTCTTGTGCACACACACATCTATGGTGTTAAAATTCGACTGTGACAGTGTATTCATCCATAACTGCAAATTGTTCTTTGGGGAATTTGACTGGGCCTCATATTCTTCCCCCATCGTTCTTCTCCTCAAGCCCCCCCCAATTTCCCCCTTTTTCTTTCCAAGCTCCACACTTGTATAAATGTACAAGCAGTAACCAGACTGATTGTGTGATTGCCCAATACTGGACAATTCCAGTAGTTAGAGTCAAAAGAAATTAAATGCTCAAATTGAAGTATAAAAACTGAAAAACCTGAATGAACGAGATCTGCAGCAGCAAAACCTCTGGAGAACGGTTGTAGAAACACCCGTTTCAGTATTCCAATCGTGCGTGATCTCTACTCTAACCACTAGGTGTCACCAGATCTCACACACTGGACATTTAAGCTGGCATTAACCAAAAGCCCTGAGGCGTCGATCCCTGCCAAGTCACCAGTTTCCCTCTGAACTGATTGAAATGTACCCTGCTTTAATCCAAACCACCGGTATTGACTGTTTAATTGATTATTTATTTGATCAGGTGCACGCCGTGCAGACTGAAATATCTAGAAGAAAGGCGATGACTCACACTCTCGGCCTGTACTCGCAATGGTTTCAGTCTGAAACTACCATGGACCAAAGTTCTTGTAGTAGAACAGTACAAAGTTAATCCAAAGGTTACTGAGCCTTTGTCAAAGCGCCTGTGGTGGGAGAATGCAATGTATAGTGGAACTTTTCTCACAAAGGGCTGCAACCTTAAATAAGCGCACTTCCATCGCAACTCTTTGGTTACATTTTTGAACAAGCACAGGGCAGTAATTTCACTTCACCTATGACACATGCAACACGCTGCAATGCCTCTGCTGATGTGTACCAGGATTAAAAAAATAAATAAAAAAATAAAAGGCTATAAAATCTGGCAGGCCACCCCTGGGATATGATCTTAATCACTTGAACCCGTTCTCAAAAGTTCACTTGCAAACTTCCTGGAACAAGGGGAAGAATTTTCTAAGGAATAACAAAGAGGGTTAGTGAGAGTAATAATGTTGTATTTAATCCCACGGAATTCTGCCTAGCACCACAGTGGAAACAGAAAGCCATGAAGACTGGCCACCCCCCCCAAAAAAAAAAGTCACCACTGGATTTGTTTGTGACCGAAACAGCTTGAGGAGTCAGTTTGAAGGAGTCCTCAGCAGCAGAGGTGAGGTATGTGCTGTCTTGTATTAACCTCCAAGTTCCTCCGCCACCCACCCACCCCACACTCCCCTTTCTACATACTTTCCCTCGTCTTTCCAGTTCAAGCTCAGACTGTGGCCCCCTTCCGTACTGCTGCTGGAGGTGGGGGGAGGAAGAGAAAAAAAAAAAAAAAAAAAACGAGGTCACAGATCGCCTTACTCCAGCCTGCCTCCATAATGTCACAAACTCCTCTCCTTTCCCTCCACACCTTCCCCTCTCAAAATGTCATTCCATCACTGTGGCCAAATCCACAAACACACACACGCACACACACACACACGCACACACACACACACGCACACACACACATGCACGCACTTCATTTGGTTCCTCCTCCCCCTTCCTCTGCCCCCACCCTTCCTGTGCCCTCATCCCAGTGCTAATTGGTAAATCTGTTGAACCATGCCAGGCCTAACAATGAGACACCTGGAGTTCTGTCAAAACAAGTTTCCCTGTGAAACGGCTTGCAGTGTTAATACAGTAGCAGAGGGAGCCGCTGAGCCAGCCGCGGCTCACGGGGGACGGCTGCCGAGCCGAGGCTTGCGCTATCTGGAAAAACTTTATCAGGGATTAGAACGCTGTGGTAGGCCGTCTGTGTGCTGGGCAGAGGATCTCTCCTAGGGAGTGGCGCGTCATAAATCTGACTGTTTATCAATATGACTCCTGGACCTTGAGCCGCGTTATTAAATGCAAATTAATTATGACCAAATTGCGATCGCCCCGCAGCCTTGTTGCTATGTGCCCGCTCTTGCCTGGACCTCCGGGTTATGTGGGTTCATGTCACTGCATGTAAACACTTGAAAGTTACAACCTGGCCTGACCCAGCTCTGACGACCTGTCATCCAAACCTCAATTCACACCACAGAAGCGAGGATACTAGCAATAAACTGGTGCAGACAAGGGTATGTTTGTAAGACAAACATGCGGAAAGATGGGCACACCCAGCAGTGATCCTGCCTGACCTTGTCAAACAAGTTCTAGCAAAGGCGCTTGTATAAAAGACTCAGGCTGATGGGAAGAAAAGTTACAGCCTGGTCTTTTTCCCGAGTTCACCCGGACGCCACCGTCGCATTTAAAGCTGCCACTCATTAACATAAGGTGTTTTTCCTCATCTCTTTCCTTACTTTTCAACTCATATTATTGACTGGCAGCAAAGGCCCAGCAGAGTGCGAAAAACCAAGGAGCGAACTGACTAGTCAAACAACGAAAGCGGGCAATCCGTGGAGCTATGTTCGCCCCGAGTAGATGAATAAATTATCCTTTGGGTCAGAACGCTAAACTCACAGGAAATTAAAGAATGAGGCTTTCCTCGCAATTTTGGAAAAAAAAAAAACCGACCAACCCATGCGCGTCCGACTCCGCGAGCTTGGTGCGGATTTCACACGGCCGGGGGGGAGGGTGGTTGCCCTGTGTGATTCTTCTTCTACACTTCTGTGAGGTCGCTCGCACTCGCAGGTAAACAACATGTGCATGATTTCCATTTTGAGCATCTTCGACTGAGTGGCGGCGTCAACATTTTGTTATCGCCCGGCTCGGCCCGCTGCTTTTTACTCGAAACCAAGAAGCTGCTAAAAGTATCTGCAAAATATAAACACAATATCTACCATCACTGCGTCAATCAATCAAACTATGTTAAACTGCATGCATCCGGAAAAGATCCCCAGAGCTAAAAAAAGGATGTTAGTATCGTGGTCCAAAATCCCAGATAGTTACACAAATACAAAAGGCAGCCAATACTAACATACAGAAAATAGCAAATGAAGCTGGACAAACAGCTGGAGCACTCATGAAAGCTGGACAGAAGTCTGTCAGACCGATTTAATACAACAAAAAGCACACAAAGCAGCAGCGACAGGACTACAGCACACAGCGCAGCGTGATTATATCAGCATCATACCCACTATTCAGGTTTTCATTCATCATTTCATTGTGTTTTTTTTTTTTGTTTGTTTTTTTCTTAATCAACATGTTAATTTGTGTGTGGAATCAACCAAAGATTTAAAAAAAAAATCCAGCAAGGTATGTTTGGAATTCAAAGGTCTCTCACCAAATGAAATTGGTGAAGGCTCAGATCTGATTGTCCAGGGATTTCCCAGCAGAAGGGCCCCTGAAAGGCAAAGATGGACGTTCCCAAGTCACACAATTGTATCAGATCACTATTTCGTCTTCATACTGCACACACAGACACACACACACACGCGCGCGCACACACACAGACACACACTCGCAGGCATATATATCTCGACACAATCTCTGCCGACCGCGCTCTCCCTGGAAATAATGCATCCTCTGAGCTTTTTAGTAATTTAAACCACAAGCTCGTCTCTGCTGGCTCAGCTTTCTCCTGGGTGCATGTTCGGCTCCATTATTACTAATTTTACACAGAGAGAATAAGAGAACACTGGCAACATGGCTGTGAGTACTGGCTGTCTGGTTGTTAAAACACTACTCCAGTCTGGGAAAAGGGTTTATCTCCTCAGGATCAAGACCTTTGTGGATGTTAAGGGGCAGGCAGTTGCTAATTACTCTCCGGCACTGGGTTTATTATTAATACAGGGGGTGGTTTAATCATCTGGACATGCTAATAACATGGATAAAACGGAAAAAAAAAGAGAAGGGGGGGCTCTTAGTACCATAAAAGTACCGTGACAACCGATTTGTTGGCAGAGACTACTGGGATTTGTTTGCAACTGCGCCTGACCCTGAGGGTGGGTGGACAGCTTTTAATAAACGTTGGTGAAATACGCTCAGACACACCAACTCACAAACAATCATGTTTTATCTTTTCAAACGTGCGCGCCCAACAGTAGGGTCACACATTCCCCGAGACAGCTTCAGTGGACGAGGGTCATTAAAACAGAAATGAAAATAAAATAGGAAAAAAAGAAAATCGCCCAAATAAATAAAGAAACAAACAAAAAAGAAAAAACGTTCAGACTTTTTGCCAGAAAATTAAAAATTTGGGAATATCTAAGTTCCGAATGGAGGACGGAGCCTCTTGAGTCATTGTTTTAATGCAAGTGTCAACTAAGCCAACACAGAGCGGATTGTGTGTGGTCACGAGCGCCCATCCAGACTGCTAGACAGACACAATGACCGAGGTGCCTCATTGTCATTGTCACAGTCCCCGGAGCCTGACGCCACGTCTCGACGGCCGCGGGTTTTTGACTCGGGGCCCGGGTGACGCAAGCGCTGGCCCCTTGAACGGCTGCCTTGTCTGGGGAAGATGGTGGCGCCCGACGTGTAGACCGTTTCGCGGTCAGCAACGAGCACCAGAACAACCGATTGAGAAGGGTGAAACCTTCGATTGATTAACAACGCTCTTCATATGCTACATAGTTTTCTGGAAATTCAACAGAAGGCAACAATAACCAGAGGGTAATGCCTGTTATACAAATCTGGCCTCCATGCCAAGAGGGTTCTGCTCTTTCAACAAGTGACCAAATCCATAAATAGATGATTAAGATATGAGCTTTCTCTTGCAGCAAAGGTTAAGGGTGCACAGAAGAATGCCTGCACAGGGGAAGTAAAAAGGAGGACAAAGGAGGTGAGAGGTTATTTAGAAAACGCTTTAAGATGCGAGAAAGGAAAGAGCAGTTTTAAGGTAGAGAAAAGCATCATGGGAAAGAATCGGGACAGTGTGTGTGGGTGGTGCCTGCTGACCACGGGGTTGCTCATTAACAGCCGAGTGGGCCAGGCATCCCAGAGACTTGGGCAATTATCTGCCTAGCCCAGGTGCATGGCCCATTCAGATCACAGGAAACCCACTTTGTCCCCCCCCATTCCATCAAAATAGGAGGCTTTTTCGAACAGCGACCAACAGCTGCATGCGGTGGCATTGTCGGGATCCACAGAGTTATTATAGCTCCCGTTTCCTCAATGCCTGCACAAACATCTGTCCTTTTTTTTTTTTTTTGAATATCAGAAGCGTGCCCAGGATTGTGACTAAGCTTTTGTCTGGTACATATTCTTCAGAGCAATGAGACTGTCGGGGAGTAGCATAAGCATTTTTTGGGAGTTGTAAAGGTTCAGGTGGGAGGTCTCGGGCCTCTGATGGCCAGATTCCATCACTTCCTATACACTAATTACCATACACTTGGAGCAGGTGCCCTCTCTTCATCCCCAGGCCCATGATTCACTACCTCTGACACACACACACACACAGTCAGGCACCATGAGGTGCAGTTGGGAAATGGTTAACACTCCAGCTATCCCCTGCTGCTAGAGAAAGCCCACAAAACAATGGTCACATTGTTGAAGCAGGACCAGGCTCAAGACTCTAAGGCTCTGTGCGTGTGTGTGTGTGTGTGTGTGTGTGTGTGTGTGTGTGTGTGTGTGTGTGTGTGTGCGTATGTGCTTGTGCTCCTTACTTTTCGCCATTTATGCCCCAGTTCCTATTATGCCTTTTCAGAAATGCCTAAATACATATCACCTACAGAGGGAAAGTTTAGAAACGTGACTGAGATCAGCTAAATATGCCGTGGCTTTAAAACAACAAGACTTGAACAACTGTGCAAAGCAAAATCGGCATTCATTTACGGCACAAATACAGAACAAAGACACTACTTTCACCAGCTGTTGAGCTACTTCTTCCCGTTAAGCATCCGCCGAGGCACTCCGACATCAAAACATCAGAACGCAAGTCAACCTGATAACCAAGGACTACGTCTCGTGGGAGCTCCGTGAGGCATGAAAATGTTTCTTAGAGTCCCTCCCTCAAAAAACACACATCAATAGGTGGATAAATATTAAATTACTTCAGCCAATGGCATGAAAGTTCAGCGGCCGCAGGTTTGGAGGCTGCCTGCAGGGTGGTCAGGTACTTCAAAAAGATCCAGCGTGGCCCCCTCTGAGGGCATGGTAAACAGGGTCATGCAGCATGCCCTCAGACAGACCAGCCTGCACGAGGTCACTTCCTTTTTTTTTTTTTCCCCCCCCCCCTCTCTCTCGGCTGATTCCCCCAGTGATCTCAAGAGAGCCGGCCAAATTAGAACAGCCACGCGCATCCCTGTCCCCGTTACGGCTCCCCCGTCTGTCTCGTCAGGGTGCAGTTTTCAGGCTCTGTCAAACCCCCCACCCACCCACCCACCCAAGCATCCATCACTTTTTCTATTGATGTGTTAACTATCCCGGGATCAGTTAGGCTTCAGATAATGGCTATCTAGTGGGGGAATTTCTTATCACTGCTATTGCAGACCGCTACGACACTGCGGGCGGTTAGAGGTCAAGGTGACGAAGAGTTTCACATTTGTAAACAAATAAAACTACTATTTACAGACCAATTTATTGATAAGGGAAGGATGTACTGGTACAGGCACATCTCCATCCTGCATTGTAAAACAAATACAAGCAGACCAGGTGATACCAGTGGCACTCACTATGCTGTCCAGTTATCCATCCTGTCTTGAGGTACAAGTATGATGTAAGCTGGGGAAACATTTGATCACATTTCCTTCGCCGTCAGAGGTGGATGCAGCAGCGTGGGGAGGAGTGTGGGGGGGGGGTTAAAACCAGCAGCAACACAAGTCGCATCTCACATTCAATTTTATCACTGGCGCTAACAGCGAGTTGGGCGCCGAAGTAACAATGCTGCAACGCCTCTGATCTAACCAGTCTTTGTATTCCATCAAACGCACTGGGAGCAGGCAACACGAGCCCAACATTACAATATATTCTCTGATATTGATCGGTGTCAGTACTGATCACAATATGCATTTAATCCTGCTTTCACTGACCCATTGTTTTCGCTTTGGTTTCCTACTTGTACCTAAAGCACAAAGACAGCATCTACAAGGTTTGCTGAGGTCTTATTCACTCTATTTTTATTAAAATTGAAAGTTTTCTTGACATTATAATAATGTCGATTCATAGGTGTAAACTGTAAAATTATGTTCTGAGCCAGTATATTGTAAGCGAAAAGGTTAAACCTATTCCCAATGAACTGGCAGTTTTGTTAAATATCTGTCGACATTATTTAGCGTTAATTTTTTTTCCTGCCCCATCTTATTCAATATTAGGAACTTGGATCTTATGCTTATCTGTGGTCCACACATTTTTTTAATTTGCATTTGTCTTTCAACAGTGGTGAAACCGCCTGTACTCCAGCGAAGCCTATTTCTTCCATCTGGCTGCTTGTCCATCTTTGTTGTTTCAACTTTGTTTTTTGCCCCAAAGCCAGTTTCGGTTTTGTGATGAGTTGCTCTTGTTGCTTGTTTGTTTCAAGCCTGTTAGCACTTCACGCCTGCCTTTTTGTGTTACAGCTGTCTGTGTACATTGTGTGAGGGGAAAATTGCTTTCATCCCCCCCCCAAAATAATACCCGCAAGTATTATTTTTAACACAATGTTTATTACTGAGCACTTTATAAAAATAACTAGAGCCATAACAACTTGCGAAATGCATCCGTGCACTCTCCTGTGATTTCCTTCTGGTCTGACCTCAGTAATGACCACAAATGATATAGTTGCATATAAATCCACCTAAACATCAATATTTGCAGCACCATTTGGCAGATTCCAGCTACCAGATATGCAAAAGTCTACGTCTTTATCTCAAAGGTACAAAAAACTGAAGTCTGAGCAAAAAAAAAAAAAAATACAAAAAAAAAGTTGCCTTTTTGGCTGTTCTCAAACGTCCTTTAAAAGATTTATACAGCAGGAGCTGAGGTGGACGTGAGGTGGGAAGTATTTGCAGCCACATGACTCACACCAGGATAAAACCTCAAGCATTTACCTGCAGCTTTTGCTGCCCACGACCAGTTTAATAACTTCACAAGCCTTTTTTTTCTTTTTCCTCTCGGCATCTAAAATATCAGTAAGACGAGGCTCCTTGAGTGTTTGAAATAAAAATATTACCAGCACTACAGGAAAACACAAGGGGGCCCTTAACTTGGCAGTTTTTTTTTGTATTTATTTTGCTTGTTCTTTGTCTGACAACACAACTTTTGACGAGGTTTCAGTTTCAACTGGGCAGCCTTGTCAACTCCTGCTATTTTAAGACGTGCTTAAGTTGACTGGGCAAAATACCAAGAAGGCCATACTTGCCAACCTCTGACTAACCATAAGAAACGGTATTTATTGCAAACCGTAAAAGTCACCGAAGTGATAAAAAGTCATACGTGACTCATAGGGACAATGTGTCTTGACAGCATAATCCGTACGATAAAAAAAAAAAAAAAAAAAAAAAAAAATCATCAGCACCTTCTGTGAGTTCAACTGCTGTGAAGACTATTAACTGTGTTCTTGCATCAACAAAAAGGGTCAGCGGTGTATTATTAGCTCCAGAACCAAAGTGTTACCACAGGACACATTTCTATTCATACAAACTTGGAAGGCCTCCCTATCTAAAATTGTTATGCTCTCCTTATAACGATATGTAAAAGATGCATGACTCCAAAAAATAAAAGTAACAGCCGAGCCAAAAATGGCCCGGAGCGCTCATGATCACCTCGCTAATTCTGCTCAATCTCCACTCTCATTGATTTTCCTGGCTCACTAACCCTGTGACCACATATGTACACCTCCTTATCTTCAACCTTTCCACTGACCTCTTGAAAACTTTATGCCTTTGGCTAACCACTAAGTTCACATCCAACTGCTCATCCTGGAGTGCTATCCTCTTAGATATCGACATGCCCCGGGTGGATGCTCTGTTGCGTGCATCTACTTCGTATGCCCCGTATCGCTGTCCAGCCAACTCTCCTGCCAGACTACTCCTCAAACTCCACAGATAGGGTAATCAATGTTGATGGAACACCCACACATCCCTCAAAAACAATATGGTAGCGGGCCAGTATTTGTTCATTCTCATGAAAAACTTGTCAACATCACACCCGTTCTCCATAATTACCCTTCTCGTTCCAAGGCCAGGCTGGGAATTACCGCCGTCTTTGGAATTGTGCGAGGGGTGGTTTTCCAAAGAACAGCTACCTGAGTGGCAACCAGGTGCCCTCATACACAAAAGTTGGACCTTCCACATGATTTTGATTACACAGAATGAAAGAAGGGAATAAAGAGAGGTCACTGGGTATGTGGGTGACTGATTAAAGGAAAAGCGCAAAGAAATATGCTGTACTGCTCCGGTCAAAGCAATGATTAATGGGGGGTAAAAAAAAAAAAAACATGTTTAAGAAATGGGCAAATAAAAGGATGAGAGGCTTTGCTTCTTTCCGCCGTGAAAACAGAAGGCAGTAAAATAACAAGAGTGCCAAGCTGGGTGTTACTTACAACGATGTGTGCCGGTGACGGGGACCTGGCATCTTTAAGTGCTTGTCTACTTTGAAGACCTCCTGGTTGAACATCTAGCAGGGGCCATTTCATCTGTAGGTACTGAATGGCAGAAAGGAAACAGAATGGAAAGAAAGAAACAAAACATGTTAACAATGCAGAAAGCAAAAATCAAAAAAAAAAAACAAATCAAAAAAATAGGACAAAAAAAAAAAAAGAGGAGACAACATTCCCCAGGTGGGTGTGGTTGTGGAAACGCAAAGACACACACACACACACACGCGCGCGCGCATGCACACAAAAACAAAACAAAACATCTTAAGGTGGATGGTGGATGAAATGACGATTCACGTGTGACATATGTAAACCAAGTTTCATGTTTCCTTCACAATTCTGCTCCATAAACTCCATAAACTCGCACACCAGGGGTGGATCACGTTTGACTACTTTAGATTTCATTAAGTCGTTAATTCGAAGCTGGGTAGGGCAGAGGTGTTGGAACTGCACCCAGCTCATGGATTTAAAATGACCTAATGCCATAAATGTGACTGCTGTCAGGCTTTTACTGGAAGTCATAAAGAGCTTCGAGCATGGCATCTACGCACGCTTCTGTGAGGCTAAACCTCCTGACTACTCCCATAAATGATTGACTTGGCTTCTAACACAGGTCTCCCTTTCCTCCTCCCACCCTATTTCTCAAGTACTCAGGGAAAATAGATCATGACAAGTGTCTGCTTCTGTAAACCGGGCGGAAGGTTTGCAATCTAACTGCTCTGAGCTCTCGCCCTAAAATGGCGTGATCTCCACCAGAATGTGGAAAAGTTCCTTCCCGTCTCATCCCTGAACTGTCCATCAAAGCTGTGGGGAAGTGTGACCCGTACTGTTTAGACCCCCCCCCCCACCCTCCCACCCACCCCCGACTGTCCGCTGTTGAACTCGCTTCAGTGTGTGGTCTGCTTATCAAAGTCACGGCCACCTCGTTTTCGGGTCACAGCAGCCGTTCCTGCTCCGAGATATTTCCAATTGGTACACTACTGGGAAGTGAAAGACCAAAACACAGAAGGGAAATGACTAAAGAACTAGATATGAGAGACGACAGCTGGAGACAGCATCAATCCAGAGACAGAGAAAAATAGTTCTCATAATTTATGTACAAGACTAAAGTACTGAAAGTCTGAATTTCTAATGTTATTTTGTTTCTTTTTGTCAGGTATTAAGCGTTAAATAAGAAATCCAAATTTAATCAAGGCGCAATCATGAGCCTTCTGAGCTTTATCCCTTTCTTGCGGTCTTCAAAAGTAAAGACACCTGAGGCGCAAGCAGGCTTCCCAACACCATCATCAGCCCGGACTCTCAGTATCAGACCAGTGTGAAACAGCGTTTAGTGGTCGCGCTTGCTGCGCAGTGCAATTCCCTGCCATCCAGCATGGGCGACCAGGCTTTTGTGCGCGCGTCCGCGGGAGTTTGCGCGCGAGTGTGTGTGTGCTGCGTGCGTGTGTGTGTGTGTGTGTGTGTGTGTGTGTGTCAGAGCCAGCCGGAGAGCGAGTGTGTCGCGACCCTTCCCGAGACAGTGTCTAAATCAGTGGTAATTAGCGAAGAGTTCACTGTGGGGTGCCTGCCAGTGGTAGGCGCTGGAGGGAGTTATTGACTCCATGTCCTCAGTTACAGCCCCTGCAAGGGAAAAAAAAAAAAAAAAAAAAAAAAAAAAAAGCAGTTTGCTGCCTGGTCTTTCTCCACCGCTAACACTCATTTATGACCCCAAGATGGCTTTTACTGTGAAAACCAGGGTTTGTTTATGCTTGTTTGTATGTGATGAGAGTGGAAAAAGGAAAGCTTGTAAAAAAAAAAGAAAACTCCACAGTTAAGGTCTTGTGGGTTTTTATGGACCCCCCACACTGGGTATTAATTGCCATGGGGTGAGGGGGGGGGGTGCGGTGTTGTAACAGTTAAAGAAGGAGAAGAGAGTGACGGGGCTGCTGTCATCTATGAGGTAATTCAAGACCGTGTCCGCTGGTGCCAGAGGGGCTAGAAGTGTGCTGGGGAGACGGAGGGCAAATCGCGATCCAGTCATGGGAAAGTCTCGCCTCGAGTG
The DNA here is from genome assembly GCA_911728415.1 of Lagocephalus sceleratus. Lineage (NCBI taxonomy): Eukaryota > Metazoa > Chordata > Actinopteri > Tetraodontiformes > Tetraodontidae > Lagocephalus > Lagocephalus sceleratus. Next base: position 5,214,748 of record CAJVRN010000231.1, on the reverse strand, counting down.
AGAGCAGAGGCAGATATTAATCCCAGCTGCAGAGACGGAAAGAGGACGCTCCGAGTAGGTGGGTAAAGGGCGTGAAGGTGACACCCCCCCACCCCCCCCAGAGTGTGGCAACGGGGGTAGAGAGTCACTGAAAGACAACACAGAGGGGGGAGTTGTAGTGCGCCGCCCTGACAAGTGGCTCCACTTCAGCCGCGCCATTGCGAATGTTCTCACACGCTAATCTTTCCTGCAGGTTTTACAAGCATGCCAGTGAAAATGGAGCCCTGGCAAGCAGCGGCTCTCCGACCACCCCCTTTTTTTGGCCTCCTCTGTCCCTCCCTCCCGCCCGCCCGCCACTCTCCCGCCCACCCCTCGCCACCCCGCCCGCCTAACGGACACGCCGCTGATGCTAGAGTAGGCCGTGACCTCTGACCACCCTCTGCTGCTTCAAGCCCCTCCCTCCTCCCCACTCAACAACCTGAAAACTTCCCTGCTGAGGGGGCCCCCCGGGTAACTCAAGAGCCATTCCAATGTGACAAATTGCTCCGGGAGTTTCAGCATAACTCTCTCCTCTCTCCTATCTCCCTTCCTGCCCCCCCCTTGCACCATACACAAACAAGGAGCAACCCCCCCCACACACACACCCGTTGCACTAAGGGTTGCGCAGCAGACGGCTTCACCCTTCTCCCCTTCTCCTTTTCCCCTACCCTACGCCCCCCCCGTCCCCCCCCCCTTCCCTCACCAGGCCCGCCGCACAATGGGAGCTGAATGACTCAATTGTCTCTGATGAAGTGAAAGACAAGGGACTCCTCTAAATCCTCACAGAGGGATGAACTCGCTCCCACTGTCCCGATTTCCCCGTCCTCTATTGCTTTCCCAAGCGCGAGGAGTGGCGGGGGGGGGTTGCTGACTGGGAAGTGGGAGTTGTTTACAAGGGCAATGATTATTTTCGTCATTGATTATTTTGTCAGCAGTTTGTTCAATTGACCAGTCAGTCAATAAAACGGGAAGAGAGGAAAAAAAAAAAGAAAAAAGAGCGCTCGTCACGGGTCCTGCAACCCCCGACAACCCGATGGTAATCTGATAAACACAATCGAGGCCCGGCGTGTTACACGATACAGTGTAATTCCAGATACTTTAACAACTGTCATCAGTGAAAACACGCTGGCGCCTCGGCCCCGGTGTCACCGCTGATGGCAGAGGGCAACCGCACCGGAGACAAATGGAACGGGCATTTTGAGAGGGCCCTCGTCTGCGCTCCGGCTCCTATCGACATTGCTACTCAGCGGGGACCCAAAGCAATTTGGCCTAAAAACCCTCCATCTCTATCAAACATTAACCCAACATCAACACGGGGATATTGACAAAGCAGGTGGGGGAGGGAGGGGCCAACTGATTTTTTTTTTTTTAAGTGTGAATGACAGACAAGGAAAGTGCGCCACGGCTCTGTCCCTTTCTGGTCTGCGACCAGCTCCCTCACCCCCCCCCCCCACAACGCCTACATTTGATGTGTTTATCGCATGAAGCCTTGTGGCTGGCGCGGCAGCCAGCTCACAGCTTGTTCGTTTTGTTTTGGATTAAGAGCAGAGGGCTTCAGAGCAGTCGGACAAACAGAGCTCCTTATGTGCCAGCGCGGCTCCCAAACTGGTCCGCTTGTTTTTTTTTTTTGGGGGGGGGGTTTTCTGCCAGATAGCCATGGGACAGATGATGAGGGCCGCTGGGGCTCCATCAAGCATTCCAGCCATGTGAGCAATGTAGAGGAGGAGGGGAGACGGACAGACAGATAGCAGCTTGGGTTTAGCATATGGACGCTGGGCGTTGCTCTAGAGAGTCCAGCCGATCTCGGATCCATCTGCGGCTGCCCCGCTTCGCAGACACGACATGTGCGTGTCGCGCGGATAACGCGTGTGCGTTCGACGCCGACCTCGCCGACATATTTCGCGCGCCCGCTCCCTCGTTCACACCTGAACAATAATGCTCGCCCACGTTGGGAAATCCTGTAGCTGTCAGGCCCCACAGCTCCTCTGGGAGGGCACTCAGAGATTGGGATTGACAGCTTGCAGATTACACCAATCAGACTGCTACTATAAAGAGCTTTATTTAAGTCTGAAATGATCAAGGGTAGTAAGAGGAGCCCATTCAAAGCTCTGTAAGTAAACTGTACTGAGCTTATAAGATTAGTCCATCAGTTCGACTACAGTTTTATCCCTTTAAAAGAGAGCCGAGCGTACCGTCTTGATCTGTTGCGGATATTGTTGGCAATTTTCGTCCTTACAAGGGAAGCAAACAAGCGATTAAACAAGCACGGAGTTTGTGGGGAGAGCGTAATTTGCAGTAATTGAGGGAGAGAGGCGCTTAATGCAGCACAGACCTTTTGAAATCCCCCAGTTTAAGAGAGAAATCAATCAGACGACAACTCCGCTAACCTCAGCCAGGCTGTTGCGTATGTTGCCGTGTTACTACAGCATGTCTGTGGGGGGGGGTGAGGGGGTGATATTTCTGCAAAGAGAATATGGGCAGCGCTAAAATGTCTTGACAAAACTGGTGAAAGAGTTAGCCAACACAAGAGGGTCCATCATGGCTTCTTTGGTTCGACTAATGCACTTTTTATGAGTAAATACAGAAAGGGGGGAGAAAAAAAAAAAAAAAAAAAAAACACCTGCTCGGATAGCCAGGGGCGTTTTGCAACCAGGAAAATAAAAGTGGAATGTGGGAAGGCCTGGGGTTTGTGTGCCCTGGGGCAGGAAGGGGTCCACTGGGCTTATATTTACTCCAAAGCCAGAACCGCTTGGGGGTTCTCGCGGCCTGGCGGCACTGGGGCAGCTGACCTGATCCAAATTCTCTCCTCTTCACCTCCAACACCTTATCCCCTTTGCAAATAATCTCCATCTCAAATTTGCCTCCACCTTTTGTCTCGCAGGACAAAAAAAAAAAATTAAAAAAACAACTTTCTTACACTGTACACACACACACACACACACACACACACACACACACACACACACACAGTGAACACTCGTGACCTTTCCTTGGTCTAAAACCAACTCAGACTTTCCTCACCCCTTCCAATGAGCCTGTGGAAACAGGCTTACGAAACAGCTATTGTTCATAATCTCAAAATATTGCAGTCTTTGACACAAAAGCGGAGAACTGCTTTGGTTTTGACAGATCTATCTGCTGTTCTCACTGGCGAACGCTGTGACTTTTATCTGACCTGTTGTGGAAGTCAGTTTTGTTCTCTTAAACACTGCTTCATGACATAAACGTGGCTTTGCTGTGACTGTTTGCTTAGCAAGTTTGGACAGAGTGCTGTTCAAACACCAGCTGATGACCGGAAAGATTTTCGAGGATTGCGCAACGCGCTGACCACCGTGCGGCTCTAGGGCTATATCAAGCGGACCAAAGTGTTCAGTGGTCAGTGCTTAAAAAAAGGGGACGTCACCACCTTTACTCCAGTGCATTTTAAACACGCGCACGCCCGAGTGTTACAGGAAGTGTGATATGCTAAGAGCTGCATTTCTGAATTCAGTAACTCCTTCCCTTTTCCCCAGTGTCCCACTCCATGTGTCATTAGAAGTATCTCTTGGCTGCTCTATAAATATTGTGGCAGCGAGGGTGAAGGCCAGCAGGAGCTGGCTGCTTCTATCAGCTCTGGTAATGAACAGACACTGTCTCTCACACCGTCTGCTGCAGAATGTCGAAACATTCAGATGTTTTTTTCGCACTGTAACCATCACTATTCAATAACTTATTCCCCTTTCCTTGATTTACACCCAAATATAACTGGAGCTTTCTCAGCTCATGTGTCCTACATAAAAAAAAAGACATAAAGTAAATATTCAATCATAATAGTCACACAGTATAAACAAAGGTTCTCAGTAAGGCACACCAGACAACAATGCTTCTTTTGAGCAAAAAAAAGACACTAAAAGCGAAGACACTCAGTGAGTGGATACATGACTCAAATCAAAACGAGAATGAAAAACTGAACCATGTCTGAAATCATACAACAACCAGAAGACTCAACAATTAACCGTCAGAAGGCAATAGCTACTTGGCTGAAGAATTAATGTGAGTATACCCCAAGTGTCGCCGTAACAGGAACTCTTGTTTAACCTGACTTCTACATTGGGCAAAACCCTTTTTTATTGGCTGGAGCGTACTTGGGACTTGACTATCTGCTGGTGCTGATGTTTATGAGCGGCAGTGCAACGTCAAAATTAACTTGACATGACACGCATGCATTGTAGATGGTTGTTTTGAGTTACGTGACTCAACCAGAGGAAGAAAAACAGAAAATAGGAAAGGCGATATCCGTGCATCTGCTTGAACTTTTCGCACTTGTGATGTTTACTGGAGTTGTCATTTAGGCGCATTGAGTAACATTTGATTAGCGCCATCACTATAACTGCTTCGTGCAGCTCAGTGGCAGCGGGTTTATGGATTGACAGTAAAGTCACGTCTTCAACCTTCCGGGCTGGAATCTGACCTACTTTGGGACTACATGATGGTGAGCAGGCATGTCGGCAGGGCTAGGTGTGGCAAATCCCTTATGCAAGGCTGGGGAGGGAGCAGAAGTGGTAGGGCAACTCACGCGTGTCCTTTACGCTTACCTTTGTCTGCAGGAAGCCTACGTCTGGGGCGTGGAGGGAAAGAAAAGTTAGCCGACTGCAGCGCTACATTCTGCTTGGAGAATGCTGTATTTGGTAATGTGCTGGAGGAGAGCTCAACATCGCCCTTGATGTTGAGCGTCTGGTTTTGTTCTGCGAGAGTTCACCGTGAATTTGCTAAACGGCTGACTGGATATAAGGAAGCTGAGAAACATGCCACAGAGGGAGCAAATGTGTATACTCTCAGGCTTCACTGAGAACGCCAGCATTTTAAAAACACCGCACACAAGCCCACCTACACATATTCATCAATGAGGGGAGACTGCAAGGGAAGCATCACACGCTCACACCAACAGGTAATTAATCATCATACAAATCTAACAGACATTGGGTCTTTTAGTGGCTCTTTAACGTTCACACAAGCTCCTCAGAGCAGTTCGACCTCCATATTCATGAGCCTTTCTTCCTTGGAATAGTTAAAGTAAGTTATTCTATGTTGATTCGCGCAAATTGAATGTTCTTAGGCTATGGATTTGCTCAAGCTCAAATTACTCAAACGTCTGAATTATTAGCTGTAAGCTAGCCATTATTTATTTGGTGCGTCAATTAGCTTTAACCCAACTTATTACCTCTGAAAACAAATTTGGCCTGTGTTGCGTTTTCACCCATCCGTGGCTCAGACTGACGATGATTAACATAAGGATTTCTTTAATTGTTGCCCACGACTTGGATTTGGATTGAATCCAGCCCTTTTAAAAGCTTATTTTAAACCTGGAAATTACAGAACATTAAGCAGTGGTCAGGCTCTCACAGAAACGGGTGTGCTTACTGTGAAATAGCGCACAGGGAAAAAAAAAAAGGGGAAGGAAATCCCACGCTTTCGGTTACGAGCACATTGGAGATGTGGCTGCTGTGCCGCGCGGCTTAATGAATAAATAAGTAATAAGGGTTTGGTTATGGCACCTCATTAAAATGAAAGATGCTGCAACGACAATAAGACCCGAGGACGGTCAAGGCCACCCCTCCATAAACCTGACCACATGCCCACAACACTCACCTCCAAATCAACTCTGCCGGTGATGCCCCCCACCCCACCCCCACCCCACCCCACCCTACCCCACCCTACCCTCCCTTCCCCTCCCTTCCCCTCAGCTGCATCTCCACCTTTTCCTGACCCTGCGACGCACGCATCCCCGTGCGCACGCGGACTCAGAAAGTTAATTACCACTTAGCTCAATCACATGGTGATCCGTCCATAAGAGCCACCCCCGCCCTGCTGCCCCCCCCCAAGAACACAAACAGCAGCACACATGCCAATTATTGATGAATCTTTAATACGGCGTTTACCAAGTCTCCATCTCATTTCCTAGCAGTGAGCAGGTGATTACTCACCCAATACGAGTGGCGAGAAATAACCTTTAATATCATCGGTAGGTTGAAATAAAGTGGTCTTAGCTGGGTTTTTTTTTATGTTTTATCTGTCTTGCATCTCCAGCTGGCTCAATATAAAACCCCCGCACAAAAATCCCACGCCGCGATAACATGTCAATAATGAGCTGAGGCCATCTATTGATCAGCTTAATTTTGCATCTATTAGCTAGGGAACGGCTTGCTCCGGGGGCGAGGGAAGCCGGGCGCTAACACGCACCGACAGGCTGGATGGAGATCATTACAACTGATGTTCACACACACGCTGTGATTGACATGGAGATAAGGCAGGGGAGAGCCCGGGCTCGCACGCCTCCCCGCACACCGAGCTAATGATACACCAAACGTGCGCTCGGTGTGTGTGTGTGTATGTGTGTGTATAGCAGCGTGTGCACGGGAGCACGGAAGAGAGCATCTATCTAGAAAGAGTTTTGAGCAAAGGGGGGAGGTTGAAAAAAAAAGAGGAGAAAAGAAAAAAAAAGAGGAGAAGAAAAGCAGGCCACACGCCTTTGCTAATTGGCACAGTCAGACAGTGAAGCTCATAAAAGACGAAAAGGCATTTAGAGGAGCACCTCAGCTTTCTGGATTGCCTTATCAAGTCTGTGTCATTTAAAACCCGTTGACTACACCACAGAAAAAGCACTGCTTTGACCTGGAAAGCATGGTTTCATCTGATACATCCTTAATTTGGAGAGCTGGAAAGCAGGAAACACGGGCGAAGTATTCATTATGGAAATTGTTTGTTTTTCTCGGAGCGAATGATTGCACGTTTCTTGTGCCCTGTGTCAACACAGCAAGAGAAGCCGCCGAGTATTTTTCCGACTCTCCTCTCCCCGCGTCCACGAGAGGTGACGTAGGCACCGGAGAGGGATCCGTGCGAGGAGGGAGTGGAGAAAACATGTTGTGATGCCCTTTTTACTCCGCTCCACCTCTGCATTGATGCAACCTGCTGCAACATAAGACGCCGCCTGCCATCGAAGCATCTATCCGTCCACCTTCTGAGAGGGTTTTTTTTTTTTTTTTTTTTTTGTGGATGGGCGGAGGTCTTGTTTGATGCCCGATAGGTTCTACGGTGGCGAGGTTTCGGAGACACACACACACCACAAAAAAAAAAAAAAAAAAAAAAAAAGACAACCCTTGTCTAAAACTGTGTGTTTTTGTCAGCTGAGGGATGCGGCGCAGCGATCGAGCGAGAAAGGGGACGAGAGAGGGAGGCAGGCAGGGAGGGAGGGAGGGAGGAGGGGGTAGGGAGGGAGAGAGGGAGGAGGAGGAGGAGGAGGGAAGGGGGGAAGCCCTCAGCCAAGCCATCAAGTTGAACATTGAACTTCACAGTAGTAGCTGCCTTTCTATGCCTCTGTGTTTGATGTTACCTCCAAAGCAAAGGATCAAAGGCTTGGAGTGTGGCGTGGGGAAGTCCCAAGCTCTTAGCCTGCCAGCCCGTGATATATGCAAAAGTCTACGCCAAAAGAGAGAGAGAGAGAGAGAGAGAGAGAGAGAGAGAGAGAGAGAGATGTGCAGAGCAAGGGAGCGAGCCTGCATGGAATGTGGTTATATAGCATGTTGTATGTGTGCTTGATGACACGCGATGATGCAATCGGCTATTTTGTTCTCGGGTTGCATGGAGCTGGGGAAAGTGCGAGACGAAAAGTATTTGATACTCCCGAGTAACAAATGGGGTGGAGCGAGGCGGTATTTATGACCCCCAGATCACTGATCGACAACGCGGGGCTACCTCTCGCTTCCGCGTTTTTTGGGGGTTTTTTTTCCGCCCAAACCCCCGGTCGCCTCCCCGGCATCAACGAGGTGAGAGGAAGTGACATAAATATGCAGCGCGTCGTTAAAGGGGGGACTACGGTAAACGCCGGGCGCAGCGGATCCCGGTCGTCTCGGAGCAAACACACAAACACACACGCTGTGGGCTCAGCTGGGCCACGGAGAGGAGCAGAGGTGTGTTAAACTTGACAAATCTGTATGAGACACACACACACACACACACACACACACACACACACACACACACACACACACACACACACACACACACACACACACACACACACACACACACACACACACACACCCTTTCCCCAAGGCTGTAGGATTAAGAGGTCCAGCTGGCTGACAGCAAGCCCTTCCTTCCCACGTATCCTGTCGATCTCACCCCTCCCACACACACACACACACACACACACACACAGACACACACGCACACACTCTCCCCCGTTCCACAGTCCCTCCCAAACCTCCAGGTCTGCCAGCCATCCAACACAGCGAGCATGCCAGGAAGACACACCTGAATTTGACATCGATCGACCACGAGTTTCACCCTCCTCATTCCCATTCGCGTCTACGCTACTCAGAATAAAACAGACTCCATTGAAACAGGAAATCTTCGGTTTTCTTCATGGCAGCGGGGGAGCTGCGCCGCGGAAAAGTAAACTTCATGTCATCATCAGCGCAGACATCATAGTTTCTCCATTTATCCGACAAATATGTAGCTAGATTTGCTGTTTCTGGTAAAATAGGCCCTGAAATGGGGAAATAAATGAGGAATTGAGAGACTTGTTAGGAGAAGAAGAACACAGTCTTGAATCCCTCCCACCCGCCACCACTTTCCCCATTTCTCAACAGCTGCCAGGTCCTTTGCAAACGTCTAGGAGGAAACATGCAGCAGGGTGTTGCTCGAGTGTTGTGCGATTTTGTCGACAGAGGCCCGCGTGCGCGCGATCGCGCGCGGGAAATATCTGAAACTTAAGACAGACGTGGATGACAAAGAAGCGCGAATTAGCTGCTGTGCTGTACGGGGGGGGGCAGAAAAGATTTGAATGAAAAGACGGCGTCTCCGAGCCGTCGACAGTGAGATTTTTGGTCAATTGGTGTGATTTTTCACTCCCACGGAACAGCGATCGGATTGATCGGCGGGAAGACGCGGTGATTGGATGGATTTGCATGCTTTTTCGCCGGGAGGCTGCTGATGACAAGCACAGACGGAGCGGTGCTGTCGAAGGCAATGACGGGTTAACATTTGTATTTTTTTTTTCAATAGAACCAGAGATCACTGGTCTGTGTATTGTTTTAAAAAAAAAAAAAAAAAAAAGAGAGAGAGAGAGAGGCAGCATGAGGAAAGAGAAAACACATGAGCGGCAGCAGCAACATGGTTTGATATCAGATGTGATCACAACCAGAGGTTGCCAAAAGCGCGCTTTGATGGATAACTAACGAGAGGAAAGGAAGATCTATCCACCAATTCAGCGTGCAACAATCGACAGGGGCAGATTACTACCGCGGACTGGGCAGGGTTGGGGAAAAGGGGGGTGAAAAATAATTATAAAAGGAGACGTGACAGTGGTGTAAGGGAAGAATAAGAATTAGGCAGTGAGAAACAGAGAAAGGAGAGCGCTAAAGACAGAAGAGAAGGGAAGAAATTCACAATGATGACACGTAAGTGCAAAGAGCGATTAAGGATTTACTTTCAAAAGGGCTCCCATTGATCTTTTTTGATAGACCTGCAATAAATCAAACCGGATTGACTCGCATGAGAACCAAGCCTAATCCTTTAGTCAGATCCAGGAGAACTCCAACCAAACCAGCTGTTAATTTAGGCTTTACAAGATAAAGCAGGAGAAATCCAACCTGATGTACCCTAGGGCAGGGGCTTACATCATCTCTGTAAAGCAATCAACTTATTGCCAGTTTGGAGAGGTAATCAGAGCGCCGAGCGAGATGGAGGAGCGGGCGAGTGGGGAGGGACTGCTGGGTGGGGAAAGAAACTGGAGACAAGAGATGGCTGAAAAGATTAGGGGAGGAAAGTTATGAGAATGTGAGCCTGCTCGTCCACTTCTGAGCGCGTTGTGTTGAGAAATCGCTTCCCGCGCTCCGGCCGGCGACACGCGTCCTTCGAAAAAACGTCCCCGACAATGAAACTCAGCTTTGGAACAAATAAAAGCATGTTTACACCGAGTACATCGCCAATTACGCCTCGAGGGCGAAGATGAAACGGAGACGTTAGTTCCCCGGGCCGACGGCGGGCGGTGGAGCCAGGCCTCAGCTCCGTCCTTCCATCCTCGCCACCCTGTAATTTCCCCGGAGGCCAGCCCAGACTCCGGCCCCGGATCCCCGGAGGCCAGTGCCACCTCAGCTGGGCCCTGCCAGCCGCACTGCGGCTGCACGAAACATAACCATTGTAATTTAACTGGTTATTTTTGTTTGGGGGGGGGTTGAAGAAGAGGATTTTTCTTTTCCGAGCTCTGGTTGGAAGTATTGCAAGACAGCCCGTCCAGCCCACGCTGTAAAGTAAACCGCACTGATGTCTTTTTCAGTTGTTTGTGGATGTGTGAAACTGTGTGTCATCGGTGTCCCGCCAACCTTTTTCGCTATTCTTCTGAACTGGGCGTGTGATGACCCCCCCCCCACTGCAAACCGACGCTGGAGACGGAAACTGAAAACGCGCGCCGCCGCTCCGCCTCCCCCTCCGTGTGCACGCACCAGCACAAAGACTCATTAGCTCGCCATCAGCCCCCCCTCCACCTCCACCACCACCACCACCACCACCACCCCTCCGTCTTTAATGTCCTGTTTACAACACAAAACAACCAGATCAGGACTGAAATCCAATCACGGAGCTTTGCAGAGCCCTCGCGCGGCTTGCACGGGGCTCTGAGCAGAAGCAGGCCCTGTAGCCTCTGGACACTGTCCAAAGGAAACCAAAACGAAAACCGCACATAAAATCAGAGTTGAAACAGCAGCCTCTATTCAGCTCGCCGTGACCCCGCCAGCAGACGCATGCTTAAACATAGACGCGCGCTCTCTCCGCGCCCCGCTCCTCTATCATCTCCCTTGGTTACACTCTATGCACACAGGGATCACTGCGACTTCAGCAGGGGCTCCTCTGAGGCCTGGATTGGGTTTTCGCGCACGCACGCGCACACACACACACACACACACACACACACACACAAACACACACACAGGTACACACACACACGTCAATGTAAAGGAGACTGCCACTTAGACTCAAGTCACACCAGCCCACACTATCTTTAGCAACTGGGCTGAACTGTTAAAACCACACCACTTTGTCCCCCCCCCCACCAGACAGATCTCTGGCCTGGCCGGAGCTCGCCGCCACGGCCGCAAGGTCACAGCGTTTAATCACAAGTAGTAATCTCACCAGACAGATGGGCGAGCAGGCCACCTCTCAATTACTTTATGCCCGATCGGATCATTACTGATGTTATTTGCCGAATTATGGCACACAAAAGGAGGCAAAACTGGATTTGCTCCGCAAGTGCGTGCATGTGCGGGGCCCGGCGTCGAGACATGGGGGCGGGGGTGGGGTGATACGCCCAGCGATACACTACTGCGAACCAGATCATGTGGCCGTGAAGAACATCAGCACATGGCCGCGTTCAGAAGTTCAATACACTAGTGATCAGCGCCAGAAAACCCCCCCCCAGTCCCTCATCCACCTCCACACACACACCTACTTTTTTTTCTTCCTCCAAATCACAACTGGTACAGAACATTGGCCGATGTGGAAACAGTCAGCTCCCAACAGCCCAGTTGAGGAAACCACAAGACAAGGCCAATTTGAAACGTTAAAAAAAAAACGAAAAAAAAAAAAAAAGAGCCCGTCTTAAACGGGAGCCAAAAAAAAAAAGGTGGGATTTGGTCTCTCATTGGGGATCATCCCAATGGGCTCAAATGCTTTCCTAGGGAAAAATATATATATATTAAGTGTGGGCAGCCTCATTTACCCATCCACCCCTGTAGATGCCTTTTTTTTTTTTTTTTTTATTATATAACTTCCTCTTGCCAACAACCACTGTGAACAAATGGGGGCCGATTTTCCCAGCGTCTCAGACCACGGTATCTCGACTGCTGGCTGGGGAGTCGATTGCCGACAGTTGAGGAAGCCGGCCAAGAATCAGGATTCTTCCCCAGTTTGAGCCCGAGCTTTCCCGCTCTCTTAAGCGCCGACTCCTTCCTCGGCCCGCATCGCAGTCCTACGACAGCAAAGCCAATGGTATATTTATGGAAATGACCCCCCCCTCCCAAAAAAAAAAGGGCTGATTTTCACAGCAGTGGTGCGTTGGGGGTAAAATCCTTTGGCTTTCCTCTTCTAATTTATTTTTGCACCTTTGGCCTTCTCTTGACAGCGGTGGCGGAGAGTAAGGGCTGTAAATCAAGAGTGAAGAGAGGGCCGCTGAGGCCGGTGTTTACTTCTAAATTTACCAAAAGTGCAAGAGGAGGAACAATGAGAGTTTGGTTCACCAGCTTGAATCAATTTTTAACCAAAACCGCATAGAATGGAACCTCAGAGCAGCGGTGAAAAACATTTGTCCCGCTGATGACCGTAATAGACTGGCAGCGCGCCACCAACAGTTGTGTGCACAGGCACGTCTACGGATGTAAAATGATCTGTGGGAGCATATCAAAAAACCTCCGTGCCATTTCGGCCTTTTTTCCCCCCCCGAGACGGAGAAGCGGGGAACCGCGCTTGGCCCGCAGACGGCAGTTGTTCTCCCACGAGAGCGGACAGGCATCTGGGAAGAGGCGAGCCCAGCCCGATCGCGAGGACGCGATGATGGGGGGGGGGTCTGCAGCAGGGTTTTCCAGGCTGCGCTCCACATGATCCCTGACAGTCAGGAGAGAGGGGAGGACAAGGGTCCGTGGAACTTCCCGAGAAGCCTTGGGGGGGGGGGGGGGGGTTTATATTAATGGCTCCCAGGCACATCCACGATCCCACCGTGCAGCGAGGATGGGGGGGAGGTTTCCTGTTCAACTTTCCAGTTGTGCCATTCCACTGTTTGGCAGCCGGAGCAGCAATGATATTTAATACCAGAATGTTCACAGCACTATAGCAAGCCAAGCACTCGAACATCATGAGAGAGTTAGGGGAACATTTTTACATCATGTTGTTATCATTGTATCTTTATGAAGCCCTCCAGTGTTTTTGTATTCTCAACTGTGGAACATATGGGTGATTATTTCTAGATTTAGAAAGGTTATTACATGCATCTTGGTAAGCAAGGGCATGTAAAAACAAGCGCAAAAATGTTGCACAATTTAGATTTATGGGACACAAACTGTCCACCTTAAGCCTTGTTTTTTTTTTGTTTTTTTTTGTTTGCAACAAAAAAAAGATAATTCAAAGCAGTATTGCGCTGCATTAGAGGCACCTCCGGCGCACAGCAGGCTTTCGTTGTTGTCTGGAAATTCTCTGACAGAATGCACGCAGATGACTAAAGCAAAAAGTTCAGGTTCATTTCATCAGCTGAAAAAGTCACCAGCAGTGTTGAAAATTAGCACGGGTGCTAAAATTCTACAATACGAGTGCGATGAGTGCACCAAATAGCTGTAGAGGAAGGTCTATGCACGTCTGCACACGCAATGTTTCCGTCCCGAACCGCGAGCCCTGCCTACGTGATCCACCACTAGGGAGAAATTCAAGCTGATGCAGCATCTCAAAGGCCCACACATGAGCGAGGGTCTTTGCAGTTTTTTTTTTTTTTTTTTTTCCCCCCTCAGCTGCTCTACAACGCTCCCACCTGTCTTCGCCTCAGTATTCACACTGACTCAGGTTCCCGAAAACACCTGCCTGACAGTCAGGTGACAAACAAACACACACACACACACACACACCCCCTGACGAAAAACAGCACGCATGCACGCACAAGGCCCGAGGTCTGAAACGTTCTACGTGTCACGCTACCTTGAGTCTGGGCTGCGGTTTGAAACCTCCAAACCCAACCTCGCCTCAACGCCTGCTCTCCTGCCCCCCCCACCCCAAAAAAACCCAATGTTTTTGCATACGGCTTAGTTTGCGTAACCGAGTGGTTTCGCTCCAATAACACAATGGTTCCGCAACAGACCAAGCAAAGCAAAGTGCGTCGCAAGGGATCACAAACAGACGAATGTCAGCGGGGGAGGGGGGGCACGCACAAAGAAAACAGTCAAAAGTAACATTAGGCCCAAAGAACTTTCATGACAGACAAACAGTAGGTGTGACAGCCTGTGGCAAGCGCAAACACTGTTCAGTCTAGAGGGAAAAAAAAGGTCAAAGGGATTCCTCAGGTGACTTACTCATGCTGTGGCTTTTTCTGCACGCTCCCAGTAAACACTACAATTACACCCGTGTTTAAGTTCAGAGAAAGTAGTAAAGCTAATTTGGGTCACACGGAACACTACCACCGATATCGACCGAACCCACCCCTGCGGCGACATTTAGAGCCGATTTTTTTTAAATCCGCCCTCATCTTCCGCGCAGTGTTGTCCTTTCGCTTATATTTGCGCGAAAAGCCCAAATGTTTTTAAAGACAATACCCGGAGCTAGAACCTGAATTTAGGCTTCGGGTCTGCTCTTTTGGGGCGTTTAATTACTATGACTGCTCCCGGTGAAGCCACAATTGCTACATGGTTTTTTTAAAAAAAAAAAAAAAAAAACCCTGTGATTTAAGCCTCAGGAAGTAGAGTAGTTGACAACAACTGATTGAGACCTTGGGATGGCAGAGCACGGTAGCGCTCGCTCTGCCGCCCAGCGGACCACAGCCACATTTTCCCCACCTCATTTGCAAAGCAATCCTGCTTCCCTCCCCGCCCGGTGCACTCAGTCCATCTTTTTGTCATTTCCGCATCCAGCACCCATTTGTTTGTCCGCCGAGGGGCCGAGGACAGAGGAGCGGAGGGGAAGGTCTCGAGGAGTCTGCTTTGCCAGCTAAGAGAGCGTCTTAGCGTGCAGGGAAAAATCGTCCCTCCGCGTCCCGCATCCTTCCCAACCCAAATCCATCCTACCACCCCACATCCACCCTACCCCCCCCCAGCCTACATCCACTCTACCCTCTGAGCCAGCAGACACTCACCTCTCCCCCGCCTGACTAATGTGCCCTGACACTCGTACATCACCCGTAAATTGGCCAAATGAATTAACCACGGCCCCTGCTTAGCTTTACGGGCTTTAAATGGATTTTCTCCTCTCCAGGTCTGCCCAATAATTGCATTTATCCATCTTGTTGAAGCCGGGTTTACACGCTCGCAAAAGATCACGCCAATCCCGCGACGCGTTTTCCGCTCTGGTGGCGAGGGCGCGGGAGATTTGTCATCGGATCATAACAGGTAATTCAAACAACAATTAGTTTGACGACTCCGCGGTGTGTCAATGTCTGGGCTCCTTCTGGGACGGGACCTCAGAGCAATGAAGCGCCTTCCATCTCTTCATCCATCTTTACCGCTCTTTTATTATCCTTCCCTTGTGTCTCAATGTGATAAATTGGGCCCAGGAATACTTTTTATCCATCATCCAAGCCTGCAGGCTGAGGCAGCAAACACCCCGCTGGAAAAAAAAAAAAAAAAAAAAAGGTAGCGGCGATCAGTGTTTCACTGTTTGACTGTTCACAAACACAACATTCAGATGGAGAGCGGAGGCAGAGCTGCGAACGCCAGCATCAGCGGGGGTCATCTTGCGCACTTGTGAATGTTTGAACAGAAGTGCATTAGACACTGTGGTGGGGGAGTGGGGGGGGGCTAAAGGACAATTCAGCTATGTAAACATGCAGCCACTTCCTTCCCTCATCTCCTCCAGACCTGCAATGAGACAAGCCACTGTTTAAACAGCACACGCAGCATTCCTGCGCCTGGGCCTCAGCCAGCTGCTGCATCCCGCCCGCCCGCCTGTCTGAGGGGGGGGGGGGGGCAACACACAGATACAGGCCTCGGAGCTGGACGAAGGGCTTCTGCAAATAAAAAGCCCGGCTTCTGCGCCCAAAAAAAAAAAAAACTGATGACATGGCCACGTCAGGGGCCTCCGACGGGGCGCCACCCCAACTACCGGAAAATCGGTCACGTGTCCCCGGGACCCGTCTGGGACCGCACGACGCCACCTGTCATGACAAGGCTGGAAATTTATCTTTATTGATATTTCAAATATGCCAAGTGTGGCTGCCAATAAAGATAAAGGAGGCAGTAAAAGGAGCGATAAGAAGCATCCTGATGCTAAAGGGCGCCTTAATATGCGTCACATGACACCAAAGCAACCCCCGCTACCTGATGTCACCTCCATTATGACAGCTTCAAGTCAAACCAATTTCTGTTTACCAACACGTTGAAACTCACTTTCATTTTTTTTTTTTTTTTTTAGCATGGAGCAGATTTCTGAGATAACTTCATCTGTGATAAAAGGATCACAACAAAAAAAAAAAAGAGAGATTTATGTTTACATGTTCTTCACAGTCCAGTCACGCTGGCAGAATTCCGGAAACTACGTTTGATATCGACTTCAGACAGCCAGTAGGGCCACTTTAATTGCAGGAAGACGATGGCCATTACTTCCTCTTTGAGTCGCGCCTCTCTCTATCTGCTCATCTCCGAGGTCACGTGCTTCCTGTATCTCTGTGTGCATGTGTGTGTGTGTGTGTGCGTGCGCGTCTGTCCGTCCACCAGCTCATTCCGTCTGGCCCGGACAGCAGCTGGCCTTGGGTTCGCCTTTTGACTGTGGCGCCTGGAGGGAGGGAGGCCAGTTCCCTCAAAGCTATGAGTCAAAATGTTCACTTTTGGGATCGACCCCGACCTCAAACACCACCCAAGAGAGGAACAAATACGAAGAAGAGAAGTGAAAGAGTTCGTTTTTCGCCCAAAATCAGGCGAAAACAATGGGCCAGAGGCGCAGAGAAGCGCGTATTCGTAATAACCGAGGCACGCGGAGTCACACATATTGTGTAACAAATGAAGCGGTCTACGTGCCACTACCTGCACAATAGATAAACGGTTACATGCGACGCGCAGGCCATGAGCGGACGGGACAAGCTGTTTACGTGGAACGTTATCGAGTGCCGCACACAAGTTGACAGCTGTCTCTTTACAAGACGCATTTTATTATTGTGTGTAAATCAGTTTCTAACAGCTGGTTTTCAGAGCAAACACGGGACTTTACTCTTAATCTGTTTTCTACTGGAATTAGTTCATCAGCTCGGAGGGAGGGGGGGGGTTGGGGGGGCAGCAGGGGGGGGAGGATAGCATTGTTCCACACCAGCGCTGAGGGGTTACATTTTGTGTATTTTGAAGTAATCTCGCCAATATTTTTCCGTTTCCAAATCCCACCATAATCCGCAGATTAGCAGATGAATTTATTTCTGCCCGCGCTCTTAAGACCTCCCTCACCTTTTGCAGGCAGTTATGAATCCCCCCACCTTTAACGACTAAACGGGCAGACGATCACCTCATTAGCGGGCTCACCCCGCTTTCCCAAACACACACAGATACACACACACACATAATCACACTTCCTCCTTGGAGCTTATCCTGCTACAATTGAAAGTTTAATTAGTAGATTAAAAATACATCGACTGGAGTTTTATCACCTTAAACACCTCCATTATGTGTTTAGCAGACACAAAGTGCTCCCATCCCTTCAGAGCCGTTTTGGAAAGATTATCTGCACAGAGAAATTCCCTCGACTGCAATAAGATGATGAGATACAAACTAGGTAGAAAAACAAAACACCATCTGCAAAATATATTGCAGACGGCCGTATAAATGTCTGATACCGGACAGACATGATTAATACCGTGTACGATTTTGCGCAAACCATCACAATATGGAGAAACTCGGGGAATATAGTTTTACGTTTGTTAGGAATTACACGTACTGGTGTGACTAGTTCATCACACAGGGATGAATACCATCTGTAATTAAAGCTCAACACACCAAAGTGTAAAATAAAGAAAACAATTGTGATTTTGATACATAGAGATGTCAATGAGATTCAGGCACCTTCTTTGTTCTGGTATGTTGGAAAATCTAACAGGACACCAAAATGTTTCACTTTCATGACTCTCGAGTGGGTGTTTAAAAGGGGAATAAGCAAGGGTGCAATATTCTTCTTCGGTGGTGCGTTCCAGAGCATTCTACCACATCTATAAAAGGCCGGTGTACCACAGGTGTTCGCTGCACGCTGGCAAGGATAGTCATTATCTAGGCCGACATGATCATTAAGAGCTGTGATGGCAGTGTGGCACCTCCTCCCCGCATGTACACACAGAAGCTGAGGGGGGAAAGAAGGAGAGGAGGGGAAAAAAAAAAAAAAAAAACTCCAGCGGAGGCTCCTGCACTCCCTATCAGTCGTTGTAAAAAAAAAAAAAAAAAAGGGGGGGTGAATGGGTGAGAGGGGAAGCTCCAGCGAAAAGCATGTCAGCGCCGCTGCACTTTGACCCTTCCCATACACAACCCGCAATCCAAACAGAAGGCCGGCACCAGAATTCCTGTAGCGTCACATCGGCCCACTCGCCGACTTTCTTTTTTTTTTTTTCCTTCCGTTTTTGGCGGCACTCGACTATTGGGGGGGGCAAGTGGGAGGGGGTGGGCTAAAACCACGCACACTTGTCAAGGGGGGGGCAAACTCCTCGCCACCTCAGTCCCCGCTGGAAGATAAATGTGGAACCTCGGGGAACCATTGTTTGGACATCTAACCAGGAACTGTCGCTGCTCTCATTGCCCCAGCATTAACAGCAATTATGCGCTCTATTCAGGAGGCTTTTGTGTGTCCGACCCCTGCCCCCCCCCTTTTCGTCCTGCTGCACACACGCAGCCCCAACGCGCATTTCCCGCTTTTCTGTGACCCCCCCCCCGCCCGCCTCCATCCCTCCCCACCACGTCCCCTCCCCTCCTCACCAGCCTCCCATGCTGTGCTTTCCCTCCTACTCTGCCACTGGTGAACTCATTTGGCTACTGAAGCGCTCTAGTCCCACTATGAATGAACCTTCAAAAATATGCACATTCAAAAAAAAAAAAAAAAAGAAAAAAAGAAACAAAAAAAAAGAAGAAAAGTCAGCGAGAGATGCCAGAAATGCTTCTGCCGCCTGCATTTTCATTGATACCAGAGCCGAAAAACGCCGCACGCAGGAGATAATTGCACGTGTGACTTCGTAATTGGGTCCCGTCAAAGGTAAATTCAAGGTGAAGGACGGGGACAAATCAAATGAGGATTGCATTTTAAGCCCTTATCTGTGCCCCCCCCCCCCCGACATTGAAAGGAAGCCGTAAATTGTCCCGTCCGAAGCCGTCAGCGCGCGCGGTTTAACTGGAGGCCACGGCGAGGCCTTCGAGAATTTCCCCCTCAGACCAGAGCTGGTGCTCGCGTTTTAAAATGGAGAAGGTTGAATGAACAGCGAGGCAGGCAGCGAGAGGGGGGGGTCTCTGACGTCTGCCTCCGTTCCCACGTTGAACCGGCTGCAAAAAAAAAAAAAAAAAAAAAAAAGCGCCGTCTACCAAAGGAAAAGCTATAAATAACAATTTAACAGCGTGCTCCGTGTGTGGACACATTTGGCTACATGTATACACACACGGAATAATTTGATTACCGTGTTCCGGGGAGCCCCCCCCCCCACCAGCGCCCCCCGTGCGCCAGGAGCAGAGCAGGCCTACGTTTAACAGATGACAAAAGTTGCATTCCAGATGTACAGTACTATCTTTGTGTTGAGCTCCACAGAAATGCATGGGAGAAAGGGAGAGTGATGGGGGGCTGGGAGAGGACGCGGGATGGGGGGGGGCGACTACACTGGGGGATGCAGGGTGGGGAGGGAGGGGGGGGGCACCAGCGCACAGCTGCTAAACTAATGCCTTTTCCTTTTTTCTTTTTTTTCCTCTGCACAGGCTCAGAAAAGCAGAGCGATGGCTGACTGGCAGGGAAGGATACAGGAGGTGAAAATGGATTTATCCATTCAGAGAATAATTTGTTTTAAGCGGGGGGGGGGTCACTGCTGTCACTTAATGAGTAACAGGCATAATCTGTTACACTGAAGTCGCAAGTCAGCATCAGATCGGTTGTTATTGCGTTAAAAACAATGAAGACGGTGATTTAATTTGAAAAAAATAAAATAAAAAAAAAAAAGGGGGGGGGGGGGGTTCAGCCTCAAAGCAGACATGACTGCAGCTGAACGTTACACCCAGCTCAAGCCGAGCCGAGGCTCCCCTCGCACAAGTTCAAAAAAAATCTGATTAGAAACACACTCGCAGGCTGGTTCCTCTGCTCCTCAGCACCTCTGCGGCGTCTCCAGCGGTGCGACAGATCGGCGAGAAGGCGCGCTACGGCGCTGCCAGCGTCATCAGACAATTAAGGCTGGCTAAAGCCGAGGTCGGGTCAGGGGGTGGGGGGGGGGGGGGGGTGTTGGGGGAGCAAGCAGCACATGCACGCATCTCCTCGGTCAATATTTACTGCGCAAATCTTTTCCATTCATCCAGCAGGCGCTAACAAAACCTTACTGTACTCCCTCTCCCTCCCACCGTCCTCGCCACCACACCCCTACATCTGCGATTCATTGACTTTACAATTTACCACATGTCGAGATGGGAGAGGTCGAGCCTCCATCTGAATCACGGCACAAATATGCAAGTGATTTATTGTTTTAGAAACCCTGCGCTGATTTAGTGCAACTCCACTTTTCCTGGGCATTACTCCTATTGGCAGACCATGAACAATTACAGTTTAGACTAATTAAGCTCGGAGAATGCACCGCTAATGTCTAGCAGGCCCCAATTTTAGTTTAATGGTGCCAAACTTTGCCCCCCCCCCCTTTCTCTTACTTAACTCCTCAAATCCAAAGCAGATTGTGCTTTTTATGACTGTTTATTGAGTCGCAGGGAAAAATAGGGGCCTTTCCTCCACTACCCCCCCCTCCCTCCCACCACCACCACCACCTCCACCTCCTTGCGTAGGATGACAGGAACGGTGGAGAGAGAGCGGAAAAGAGGGAGCGCGCGCACGCACGCACAAAAAAGGAGCGAGATAGAGGGAGCGGGAGCCGCTTCCGCCATACTTTGTAAACAAAAGTGATTTGCAAGACAAAAGGAGCGCAACCTACCGCTAAAATCTGAGCGCATTCTGCGGCTGGAGGCGCAAAACTGCAACCGCACCGTGCCACCAAAACCCCCTGCGGACACCAATTAGACCCCATTAACATGTAAAGCCAATTTGATAAGGTGCGGGCCCCGAGCCCTTAAATCCGCATTAAACCATCTTTCCCCTTGTCACAGCCTCCCTAAAAAAAGATCCATTTACAGCAGCCCAACACACATAATCCATATGATACACCATTGTCATGCTTATGCTGCTGCCACATTTGGGAAAGATACTGTCTGTGCCTGTGTCAATTAGGACAGATAAGGCCACGGAAACGTGTGCACGCGAGCACAAAGGCACATGTTCATTACAATAATCTGGACAGAAAATCCTCCATTATTTGGCCCCTTTCATGAAAAAAAAAAAAAAAAAAAAAAGAGAATGATAAAGGAAGTAAAGTCGGCTCATATGATCCCCCCCACCCCCCACCCCCCACCTCCCCTTCTTTCCTGAAAGGTGAATCTGCGGCAACGTGAGCGATCCCGGCGCTTTAACGCGACTGAAACAAAGGCGGAAAAAAAAAAATGGGAGAAAAGCTATTGTTTCAACCACACAAAGCCTTCCTGCCGTCTTGTGGTAGAATTGCCACGGGTTCTGGGAGCGTCTTTCTTTGCAGCGGTGGATGCTCGGTGTTATGTTCCCCCCCCCCCACACACACACGCACTTTCCCCTTCCTTTTTTTTTTTTTTAAATACGGGTAATTATACGTCGAAATTCAAAACCTCCGCCAAAAGTCTCCAGGCCTGGAGAATTATGGGGCCAGGCGTGGCGTCAAATATCTTAACATTCATAAGTCTGAGAGGCAGTAAATAAAGCCAATGGATTTACGGCCCTGCAGCCCCGATACAGGAGAGCTGGCCGTCCAGACCCTGCTCTCCCTCTCCCTGAGCCTCTGCCTCTCCAAACCTGTTGAGGTGTGATGTTAGCCCACAGCACCGGAGTTAACCCGCCGCCTTTCTTCGCAAGACCTGCGTTAGCATCGGCGGGAGACAAAAGGTAGATGGGAGGGAGGGAGGGAGAGCGCAGCGGAAAGAAAGGAGATAGAAAACCAGGGTGCACCGCGCAGGCCACTGCTCCGATTCGACCTGCGCCCAGTGATCCAGCGGGCCTTTGTGTGAGGTTTAGAGAGGAGGGAGACGGCAGGAGGAGGAGAGGATGGCTTTTAAAGCCCAGGCGCAACATCATGTCAGATCGCTAAATGATACTAAATTGTGAGCCTCCTTGGATTTAGGTGGTAGGAAACACAAATTCTCAGTGATTATGGCTCCCAGGGGTCACACAAATTATGTTAACTGCCACCTACAGGATGTTTAAAAAGGAAAAAAAAAATACACAATAATT